>BNCR01000003.1:12472794-13209460 GCA_014656515.1 Oryzias celebensis | reverse complement strand
CACACTTAGTCTTGAAAGTCACCAATTCATCTCTCAGACATGTTTTGGGACATTTTTAGCAGTATGCTAATCACCCCTCACCAATGATGCATTTAATAGAAGCAAATTAAACTTCAAACGCACTGAATCCCATGTTGAGAGGTAATGCAATGTGTAACAATATAATTAAAGATAACATCTAATCTCAAAAATATTACAAGGATTAAAGATCTGATGTCTAAGCAGGACCTGGAAAAACTAGTTCATGCTTTCATTTTTAGTCGACTTGACTACTGTAATGTAACAGTGTTTTAACAGGACTACAGAAAAAAAATCAATCAGGAAACTGCAGCTTATTCAGAACTCAGCTGCTCGTGTACAAAAAAAGTAGATCACATCAGTCCAGTTCTGAGGTCTTTTACACTGGCTGCCTGTCTGCCAGAGAATAGACTTTAAGGTTATGCTACTGTTTTATAAATCTCTGAATGGTTTATCACCAAAGTACATGACTGACCTCCTGACCTCCAGTATGTACCAGCCAGACCTCTCCGCTCATTTGGATCCAGTCTTTTGTCAGTTCCTAGAATCAAAACTAAACATGGAGAATCTGCATTCAGCTTCTATGCCCCACAGATCTAGAACAGACTTCCAGAAAGCCTTAGATCAGCTGAAACACTGTATTTAAATCCAGGTTAAAGACCCACCTGTTCTCAGCTCCATTTGATTCTTTTGTATTCAAAAGTTTACATTTGCACTGTTTATCTGTTTTGTTTTAAATTCACTTCTTCTTAACTTTCTTTAAATCATATTTTAATAATCACACCTTTGTTCTTTCTTTTGATTGTTTTCTTTCTTTCATGCTTTATGTAAAGCACTTTGAATTGTCTTTGTACACGAAATGTGCTATAAAAAATAAACTTGCCTTGTAAATATGTGAGTAAATGTTTAACACACAGGACGATTTCAATAAAACAACTTCCATTAGTTTTATTTGTAAATCTATTGTTTTAATGTTTGCCCAGGTGAAGATGGTTTATGAATTTAAAGCAAGTAATTCCAGTGTACATATTTTAATATGTTCTCATAGTTTTTCAGGTTGACAAAATGTACATTTTAACATTTGGAATTCTATGCACATCTTCAACTGGAGCTACATGAGAGAGAATGCACAACCTCGTCTGTCAGCACAGCTCGAAACTGCACCAGGTTTACATACAGTGAAGTGATGCAAAACAACACATGACACATAGAATCTCTGCAACAGGGAATATATTTACACAACATACAGTATTGCTTTTTCCCCACATATCACCGCATTCAGTTCCAGACCAGCTCGCTTTGTGTTTAAAAATAGAGCATTTTTATTTTGTTTCCCTCTGGTAAACTGTAAAAAATAAAAAAAATAAATCTGAAATGCTACTCATGTCTGCATCTGAAAACACCTTTTTACTGTCCTCAGTGCAAATTAGATGCAATTTGGCCACCAGTAGCAAGGAAATGAAAACTGTCTGCCTCACTAACTGTCACAAAATTAATGTTAATGATAGCTTATTAATCCAGAATGCAAGCAGATGGATTCTGATTTGAGATATTGACAGAATAAGATATTTTTTTCTATTCTGATCAGTTTTACACTGAAAATATGCTGGAATATTCTACTGCTGTTCAATGGGTTATTGTTTTAATCGGATCCGAAGGTCGCAGCAGTGGTACGTTCCATATTGCTATATTTCACATTAAAAAAACATTATTTTTGAAGGATAAATTATATAGAATGATAAAAGTCGGCAGCAGAGATAAATTTCGGAGAGCATCCCTTTGGTAGGACGTTTACATTTCTGTGTACACACCTAACTTCACAGAATGAGGAAAGACAGAACAGCTTGCCAAGAAAAATGTGCATTTACATTACAGAAAGAATATCTAATATCTATCTAAATTTGGATTTTGTTTAGTAAGCCGTTTCCTGTGGATGTTTTTGTGGCACTGAATCTTTTTTTTTTTCCTCCTATGCTTGTAATTCTTATAGCTACAACTCTACTGAACAACTCAAGGCAGGAGAAATTTGTTTGTGTACGTTCCACAGTGTGTATTGCACAAAAGCCCTCTCATTTGCAAAGAGATGCAAACATTTTGTTCTTAAATAGCAGTTGCAAAAGGGACAAAAGTCGTATTGAGAGAGGATGAGTATAAAACAGACGAGTAATTGCAATAAGTACTTAAAACCTGTAAAAACATGGAGAATCTGATTGCTTTCAGCCTCTCCGACTGCAGCTTGATTAGGTTCTCTTGAAAGTCAAACTAAGTAGAACAGTCAAGTCAAATTCAAACGTTGAACTGAGGTCAGTTTAGGTTCTTTAGTCTTTCAGATGGTTGTTTTTGATTAGTGGCTTGTGCTTTTTTAGAGTTCTTTCCCTTTAATTGTACGGTACTGTTGTTAAAATTAAGATTTAAAACCGACATTTTAAATTATTGCTTCTCCTTAGGGTCTGTCGAGGAGTTTATACTCCCCAGTTTCTTCATTCCCCTCCGCTGCGCTAAACCGGAAGACTGCACAGGTTCCAGCACTGGAGCAGGAGCGCAGCGACTCAGAGCCGAGTAGGTGGCAGACAGCGCCCCCTGGTGGATGATATAAGAAACTATATTAGTGTCGTCTGGTCAATAAAACCGTGGAGAGGCAGACAGTGCCCCCTGCTGGACTCAGTGAGATACATTACACTGAAGAGCATTTCACTGTAACATGAACTTCTTAAACACAAACTATATTTTTTTCTTTCTTTTATTTACATTAAAATATATAGATTTGTTTTTAAATGTATCTGTCAAGTGTGGAATAGTAATTGAATTGTTACTCAAATCTTATTCCTATTTTTTCCTGTTCAAAGTGTTAAGACTAAGACCAAATTTACACAAACAAAAAAAAAAACAACAAAAAAAAAAACATATGTGTCTGACCTTGACGTTCACCACATCCTGTCTGGTAAGTGCTCTGTCAGTTAACTGGTTTCTCTCTACAACCCAGGGATGTCGAAGAACCTAAAGAAACACCATTTCTGTTAAATCCTAATGTTTGAAAATCAAGGGTAATTTAACCTTTCTTATAGCAAAATATTTAAAGAAACATGCAGACAGTGTTATGTTGGTGTATGTTTGCTATTTATTAGTAGTCTTTATGGATTATTGATACTTTTGTACAAAATAAATGAATGAAGATCTGCTGTGATTATTTCAAATGTAGTATTACAAATTAAGATTTCTTTCAAGCTCTCAGAGGAGACATAGATATTCTTTTTTATCAAGCTTTACCCTACTTTATAGTTCTTTCGCTTTTTTCTTTTTGTAAAATAAGCTCCAGAACAGTTTCTCTTCCTCCAGATTTCTGCTGAGTTTTCTTTATTTTTTGCTGCTTGTGTTGTTCTCTGCTAATGTTTGTACGCAGGTGTACATATGATGCATTGTTTACCTGTGTGCTTGAATGAATCACATTTTGCAACTGAGCTTGCGCAAAGCCTCAAATTTGTTTTCAAATGATAACTGTGGCAACTTCCCATACTTTTAAAATATAGAATTTTCATGCTCAGAACAAAGAGAAAACTCTGATCATTCCTTCCTGCTCTGTATCACCAAACTGCACATCATTTATTTGAATAAAGTTTTTATTTTTGCTAATGATTAGGTGTCCTTGTTTAGATACCACCTGGCTGCTGCCTCACATTATGTATCCCTTAAAGACCCACTCAAATGAAAATTGTGTTTTTTGGTGTTTTTAACAAGTTCTTGTTGCCTTTTTCTCATAATGGAGGACATGTATAAAATAATTTAAGATTAGTAAATTAGTAAAACTGAGTATTTCATTCAAATTGTGTTGGATCAGGAGCAGTAGAAAACTGGATGTTTGAAAAAGCTGGGGTTTGTGACGCAAACTGCAGACAAACTGCATCCACTTGCAGACAAATAGATCCATTAATGTCTTAATTTTCTTCGTCTGAGCTGCCATCTTACTTAAAACTGGACGACTGGATAGCTCTGATATTGCTCGCAGTCTTTTTTTTTTTTTTTTTTTTTTTTTTTTTTTTTTTTTTGCTATGCTAATGATAGCCTGGGCTTGTTAGGTGGAATGAGCCAGCGGGAGAGAGTGTAAACAAAAGGCTGATGGGAAAATTAGCAGAGCTAACTTGGGCGCCAACAGTCCCGCCCACAACCCAGGTGAGCATTCCTGATGAATTCTTGCTGCGCTGCAGAAAATGTCTTAAAAAACGACACAGGCTTTTCGATTTTGGCTAAAAATTGCGTAATCATAATTAAAAAACCACTGGGAACAATCCCACAACAGAAATAAAGTATAGCTGGAGAGGGAATTGCAGTTGTATTTGTACAATGTACAAACTTGAGCTCCACCTCATTTATTTCGGGGTGGAGTGGGGTGGGGGGTGGGGGTGGGGGGTCTATCTTCTTAAAAAAAATGCTATTTGCAGACATGTTTTTAAATGTGTTTGTGTTTTAAAAACATGATCTTCTGACAAACTGCTGTCCTAAGTACACAGTACCTGAGGGGCTGTCAAACGCTGGTGAGGATCCACATGAAGCATCTTTATCACGATGTCCTGTTAAACGTAGAATATTTTATATCAACATCAAAGCAACTGATCAGTGTGAAGAACAAGCGTTGTTCGACTGTTATGAGGCTTAAAGATGG
Organism: Oryzias celebensis; assembly: GCA_014656515.1. Classification (NCBI taxonomy): domain Eukaryota; kingdom Metazoa; phylum Chordata; class Actinopteri; order Beloniformes; family Adrianichthyidae; genus Oryzias; species Oryzias celebensis. The sequence goes on along the minus strand of BNCR01000003.1, from coordinate 13,204,785 downwards.
TACCTTCGCAGCATCTGACACAAAATCCCAGTTCCCTTCTGTGATGGTGACTCTCCCACTGCCGATCTTAGCCAGAATCTCATCCGCTGTGTCATCAGTACTGCTGGCAAATGGGCTGAAACTGAGAAAAAGTGTAAACACTTAGAGGAAATTCAAATCTGTGGTCAGTATGTTAAAAAAAAACAAGAAGTAGATTTCAAAGAAACACTTAGGGAAACATCACTGATTTATGACTGCAGAGACTGCAAAATCTGCAGTGGAGGATATAAAAAGCAGTGACCTTTAGTTTGACACTGAGAAAGAACATAATGTCTCTTTGGCTTTCCCACCACAGCATCACAGGGGGTTTATTCAGGAGTCAGCAGAAGTGGTGTTAGTGGGGATGTTTGCAGAAAATGGGAATATTACATATAGCTTACATAGCGACAACAGAAAGCAAATTGCTACAAGTGCTGGAGGCGTTTTATGCCTTGAATCTCAAATTTTACCCAGCTATCATGGTGTAGAGCAGGATCCCCAAGCTCCAGATGTCGCAGGCAGCATCATACCCCTGCTTCCTCAGAACCTGCGTACGCACAGATTTTCAAATAACTGTGTAAATATTGGATGAAATATGATAGATTTCATGCTAAGAGCATACATTCAGACGTACTTCGGGCGCCATAAATGTGGCTGTGTAACACGGCGTCATCAGCAAGCCATTTTCAGCTCTAAGCTGTCGTGCAAAACCAAAATCACATATCCTGATGCTTTCTGGAAGGCCGCTGTCATCAGCATAGCGAATGTTACTGGGTTTCAGGTCTCGATGTACAACCTGGAAGACAGACAGGTATGCAATTTTGATCTGCCATATTTATATTTTTCAGAAATGGTCTGTTATTCTTACCCCCTGTGAGTGTAAGTACTCCACAGTTTTGGCCAGTGTGCAGATGATGTCCGAAGCATCTTTTTCTGTGAAGTTGGGCAGAGTCAGAACTCTGTCCAGCAGCTGCTCTCCTCTCAGTAAATCCTGAACTAAATAAACAGTGTGGCCATCATCAAACATCTACAGAGCCAAAGGAAACAACAGTCATGAGAAAATCACTCACAACTGTGTAAATAAAATGTAAATGTAAAAGTGAGCCAAATTCAACCATCAATCTCTTGTTTGATCTCAATGCCTGTAACACTTACTTCTCTCAGAGTAATGATATTCTGATGCTGGCCGTATCTCAAAAGAATTTCAATTTCTTCTGATGGATCTCGTCTAGTTTTGTCAATAATCTAATAAAAAAAAAAAAAAAAACAGAAAAATTAAAGCAAAACATGTCATTAAAAAACACCATTGAAAAGGATGTAATCATTTCTGGGTCAAAATACAGTTTTTGCCACAATCCGTTTACTGAAATGCTAAAATCTGCAATTATAGATTTGCCGTTGTTGTGATATGACCTTAAAGAAAAAAAGTTAAGAATCATCACATCGCAGAAAGGTATTTTTAGATTTTCTGGACCATTGTATATCTTTAAAATTACAAAAAATAAAACCACCCAAGATTTATGTTTTTAACCTGGAATGTGTTGTTATTCTGGATTGATTTTAAAAAAGGACTTTAATACCTTTACTGAATACTCCACAGCAGTAATTCTGTGCAGACATCTTCTGCGGACAGAACTTCCCATCGGTTCAGCTTCTTCCTTCAACTCGTAAACATCTTTGAAGGCATAGTCCCCGTGCACCCGCTGTTGGAGGCCACGCACAAAGGAAACGCAGAGTAAGAACATAATCTGACAGCAGAGAAACCACAGTCTGTGAAATGTCTGGAGGTCTCACACTTCATTATCTGACTGTTTTTCTGACAACAATTTAAATTCTGTTTTCACCACGAAAATCTAGTATTTTAAATATCTGATTTTCTCAAACTTCGATGACTTAAATAGATATATAAGTTTATGAGGAGAAAGAGTAAAACACTTAACTTTTTGAGAGCTGACATTAAATTGAAGAAGATTGTCAAAATAAAAATATGATTAAATAATTTCTTTTTTTGATCTAAGTAGCTTTAAAAATATGAGTTTAGTGAGATTAATGTAATCTAATGTAAGGTAATGCATAATTTATGTTTAAGCAAAAAAAAGATCTGATGTTTGACAAAATGATAAGTTGCTTTTGTTTTAGCAAATGAACATTATTTCATCAGAGCTGAAAGTGGAAAGTTTGCTAAAAGGTTCTTACCAGTGAAATGGGGTTAATGTTTGTCCCCTGACAAGTTGGAGTTACCGGGGCGACACTGGGCTCCTGACTTTGATTAGTTGCTACAAAACTGAAGCCGCGAAACAGCTGGTGTGTGTTTGCACTAGGAGGGATGCCAGGCGAATCTGGGTGGGGAAAAAGTTCACACACATAAAAACGTCACCTGTACATTTGACTTAAACTAATTTCTTTCTAACGATCTTCTCATATTTCCTGGTACTTTTCATTAAGTGATACTGCGGGTATATTTTCAGGTTGCTGGTACCTGTCGGAGTTCTTGAAGTGAACTCAGGGTCAAAATGAAAAGTGTCTTCAGGTCTTCCGACACTTGGTTTAAATGGAGGCCGCACTTCTTTCCTGTACAACTTCTGCAGAAGAAGACAACAGCATCAGTGAACAATTTAACCACAAAATGAACACGAATAAGAACACATTTACTAGCAAATTTCTGATAAACAAACACCTGCACATTCAGTCGGAAGTTTGAACGTATTCATGGATAGAAACTGTAAAGCAGAAATTCAGCTTTCCTGATGCTGTTTGACAAGCATCTCTTTGTCTATATGATCAAGTTCAGACTAAAATCTTTTAGATGAATGTATGACAGTTGAAAGTCTTTCATCTGTCCTCATTTAAACTTGTTTAAGGGGATTAAGGCTATGATTTAGTTAGTTTGACATACAATGCTACTGCTTTACTTGCATTATTGGTCAATCTGCTTAATTTAGCTTTTTTTGTACTTTGAACCACCTTGCAAATGAATTGTGCTGTACATATGACTTTACTTTGCATTTTCTTTTAAGTGTGTAGTAAAATGTTGCTTTATTGTAACACAGCACTGAGTGTTTTTGTTTGCATGTCTTTGAACTTCAAACAATGCAGTAATACACACATAAAGCATTGTGACCTGCACGTGACTCTAAGCATCGTCTCTTACGCTGTAGCTGTAGACGACCGTTTTAGATTCATGATATTTTCATTATTAAAAACTATTATTACTGTAAAACATCACTGGGCAAATGTCACAAGCAAAACAACAACAGCGGAAGCACTCTGTTTGATAAAAATGGAAGACATTCAATTGAGATAGTGTAGAGGGTAAGCCTCTTATTGAAGGCTCGCCACATTAAGCAAAAACACCATTTGGCGATGGAAAGGCATTGTCGCACAGGAAGTGTATAGTGCTCCTGGATGAGAAGATGAGGAAATGATTGTATCTTTATTAGAAAACAGTCATAAAAACAAACATTTATCCATGGTTTTTAAAGTATGTTTTCAGTCAAAACCAAAAAAACTTGTTTCATTTTCAATGACATAGTTCTGCAGAGCAGCAGCAGTTCTTCAGAAATTTGCCTCTGAGTTTTGGGCGGTACTGTAAGCCACCATACAACTGGTGTCATAAATGTTTTCACTCGCTTCCATTTGGCGTTTTCACTTAGAACTCTTAGAATCCACTGATTCATCTCACTAAGAGCAAAGGCCACATTTATTTCAGAGCTTTTAACTATTCAAGACTATGTCTAATCAGCTATCTTTAGAAAAGTGATTTTTTTTTAAATATATTAGTAAAAAACCTTTTAGTTCATTTTACAAATATACCTCTCATCACTACTGAAGTTTATTTAAAAGACCTGTAGGGCTGTAAAGACAGAAGGTTTTTTTCAGTTTCTATGTGATTTACTGCAAATGTAATCAAGGCAACAATAATGATATCAAGCTCCCAGAAAACAAAAATTCTAATAAAGGTTTTTAATTCAACAGTGGTTCACAAGCCACACAGATTCTCTGTGCAGAAGTGCAAATACTGATTTGGTGTCAAGGTTGAAAGATGACACTGCAGGTTCTTGAAAACATGGCTTTAGCATAATGTTTAAACCTTAAGCTTATAAATTAACACTTACGATGGTGCAATGTATTTAACTCATTCTTAGATATTACATCAACTCGAGACAAGTTCAATCAAAGTTATCAGGCTTGATTTAGAGTGATCAATAATTAAAAAAAAGGTAAATGCATTAACACATTGTCACCAGTTTTGCTTCTGTGATAAAGTAAAAAGGCAGAACTAGCTCTAAATTTAAGTGAACCAAACAAACAGTCCATAACATGGAAAAATTCTTGTACTTACTTTCCAGTCTATTGATGCAAAAAAACGATGTCTTTTTATTTCTTCAACTCCATCTGGTCCGGCACCTTTCAGTCACACAGATGACAAAAAGATCTATTCATTTTTAATCATAAAGGAATTTCAAAAGCACCTTTGAGGTATTATGTGTATGATTATATAAAACGGCAAGGCTTAAATTGCAGACAGCAGCCAGTTTAATACCCTGCTGTCTCAAACTGACGCCAACTTGTCAGAAAATGATGATTACAGACCTACTGTGTGCATTTCTGCTTAGAGCTCTTTGCAAATACGGCAAACTCCAGCTACTTTGAACAAACACTATTTGTTCTGAACCAATTCTCACTTTTATGTGATGCTGCATAACTACTGCTGTGGTTTTTGAGTTGCAGTGCTGTTATGAAACTTCTAAATGTTATGTGAAAAAGAAAAAGGTCAAAATAAAGGATGAAGAAAAAACATAAAAGCTCTTTAGAACTCAGATTTCACATTTTCTTGGCCATGGATTACATAATATATAGAACAAAACAAAACAAAATAGAATGGGACCACAGGCTGTAACTCCATATCATAAGGAACTATTCCAGTCTTTTATACCAAATGCAATCTAACCAAGAAGCAAGAAGAAGTAAATAGAAATGAAACTCAACAAGCAGCACTTTAGCAGCTGGCAGGGCCTGACACTGAGCTCAGATGCTTGCATTCCAACCCCCTGTGATGTACATCAATGTGACTTGTATTATCGGTTTTATAAAGTTTATGGACAGCAGTTGTTTTCAGCTTCGGTCAGTTATTGTGAAACGTCTGTGATACTGAAGTAATGAACCCAAACACAAAATGACCTAATAGGTGGATTGGAATTGCATACAAACAGTTCAACATCTGTATATTTGTTACAAGATTGAAGTTAAGGTGAATGGCTTCACTTCACTAGCTGAATCAACTGTTTCACCAGGTAAGTTGTGTACTTAAAACTGTTTCTTTCTGTGTGTAAACGTGCCCTCCAGGTTTGTATATGGTTGTTTAACATACCAAGTCGGTTGGTAGGGTTCCTTTTGAAAAGCGCTCTCAATAAACTCTGTACCTCAGGACTGAGGAACTGTGGCATTCCCAGCTTTGCTCTAAAAAAACATAATGGCAACGTCAACGTTAGAGAGATGGACTCTGTTCATAAAAGAGCATAAAATGAACATATTAGCAAGTCATGTGCATCCAGCAAGGAAAGACTGAACATTGAAGGAAAACATCTTTTCATTTATTAAAGTTGTTTTAATTTTGGGTAACAACGGCACAGTTGCAACACAATAAATGTTAACTTTACATTTAAACTAAAGTTAACATATTCTTACTTCAAAATGAGTGCCATTGTTTCCTTCCTGTCTTTTCCTTGGAATGGCAAAGATCCTGTCAACATTTCAAACTGAAACAGAACCAATCATTGTGAAGACGTCAGCACTCATAATGTTTCAAAAATCGAATAAACAACAATATACATCAAACTGCTACTTTCTCTGATACTGGTGTTTTATATATATATATATAGATATATATATATCTATATATATACATATATTTATATACATAATATATGTATGTTTTTAAATAAATAAAATGTTAGTGTAAAGTTTTATCATAGCCTCATCTCATTGGGGGATTTTTTACTGTTAGAGCAAAAATGAGACAAAATTCTACTGTTGGATTATAAAATCTATTAAAGGCTTTACTGAACAACACATAAAGGTAGAATAAAAAGCCATTAATATGTTCATAAAAACTTTCAAAACACTATTTCAGGATTAAACTGCTCTCACCATGAGGACCCCAAATGACCACCAGTCAGCACTTTGCGTGTGCCCTCGTCTGTTCACAACTTCAGGAGCCATGTACTCAATCGTACCGCAAAAGGAATAAGCTCTTTTATCATGATCTATAGCTTCCTTGCTAAGTCCAAAGTCTGCGCAGAGATGCAGAAAAAGAAGTTAAATTACAGACAAAAAAACTGTATGCATAAAACATAAAGATTTCAAATGTTCACTTTCAAACGGACTGACCGGTAATTTTAATGTGTCCTTCTTCATCCAGAAGAATGCTGCCAAAAAATAAAGAAACACACAATGTAATATGACCTCAGTAATATTAAAACTAGAGCTGTCAATCGATTAAAAACATTAATCAGATTAAAATGTATACAACAATATGCAGCTTTCAAACAAAAAAAAGGCAAGAGAAAAAATGTTTTCTCCTATTTTTGTTGTCTGAAATGTTTACATTTCTAAAGTGTTAACTCAGAAGTTTAATCTGTGTGCACAAAACACATTAACAGTAAGATAAGCAGAACTGTAAAGATTTTATAATCTACAGTATTACACCAAGAAAACAAAGATGCTGATATACAGCCATAAGAAACAAACATTATGTTTCTGCACTTTAAATGATCCGGGTGAATACTCTATTCTGATTGGCTGCTGGGTGTTCAGGAAGAAGTTCTGGACACAATGTTCTTTATGTGCAGGCTTCTTCAAAACAAACCTTTTCTTCATGATCTGGACAAAAACAAGCGGGACGAGGTGAACTTTCTGTCTTAACTGAATTAACTTAAATTAATTTTGTGAAAAACCGATCTAAACCTAAGAATAACAAGAATAAAAGGATGAAAAAAATCAATAAAATATTTATTTATTTTGCAATTGACCAAGTGGGATAGTTCCTGACAAAGTGTGCTTTCGGAATTGATGCATGCTGTGAAAACATGAACCGGCGGAGGACGATTGCTTCACTAGGGTGATTCTTTTGCATTAATATATATTAAGGCATTCATTTTTTAATTAACTGCATGTGTTAACGTGTTAACATTGACAGCCTTAATAAAAACTTAAATGAAGAAAACAGATGTAATACTTTTCTGGTTTGAGATCCCTGTAGATGATCCCCAGACTGTGCAGATGGTCCAAAGCCAGGGCCAGCTCTGCAAGGTAAAACTTCACATCCTCCTCTGTAAACATGACCTAAGCAAAGAAAAAAAAAATACTTATTGTTCTTTTATTACTGTGAACTAAAAGTATTTTTCTAGTTGGAGCAGTGCTCATTTGTTGTGCTCAAAACTTGCTTTTTATGTATTTATCTTTTGTTTTATAATTCATGAAATGTTCTTTTCTGTATAAAAACAATTTGAAAAATGGCCATATGACATAACATAAGATATTGTATTGTCTTCATGCAGCAAATATAAAACAATTCTAAATGTTTAGCCCTGGAAGAAGGCAAAAGAAATGTGTGCTCGTGTTAAAAATGTCGTGTGAGTAATTATTGTAACCTTTTTTACTTTTAATAAATCTTTAAACATTTGTTTACATTATTTTTTCTGTTTGCCTTGATTCAATGATTTCCTGCTATACTTATGCACAGGATTATTCATATTTGGTATTTGGTTTTGCTTTGTGCTTTAATGTTTTTGTTGAGGGTTTTACTATTTTGCTCCTTATGTAATCTCCACTGTTACTGTGTCTGTTTTATTGTCCTTCACTAAATCACTTCAGATCCAATTGATTTTTTCCCCTCATCTTAGTCACATTTTCCACTTTTTTCTACTGCTTGGGAAGTTTTGTCACTTGTATTCCTTAGTTCCTATGTTTGATTTGAGCTTTTACAGTTTATTGTTCAAAGTCATTTTGCTTGTGCAGTGCATTTTGTTATAAATAAATAAATAAAGTACATTTCATTTCCATCCACTTGCCCTGATCACCTTCATTTGATTATGTCACTCAAAATATATATATGCAATGCTTTTTGTTTGGTCGCATGCTTATTTAATTTTCAAAACCCACTTCTTTGGACAGACGAGTGAAGAGGTCTCCTCCTCTGAGAAAATCCAGGATCAGATAGAGCTTCCCTTCTGTTTGAAAGGCTGAAAGAAAGTAAGAAAAGTGCAAATATTATAAGACAAATTACCACAAATTACCTATTTAATGCTAAACTGGGATATTTCTGCATTTTATTTTGTTCTTTGCTCTAAGAACTCCAGTCAAAATTTATTTCTGTTCTCCAAAGGTGTGAAAACTATATAAAAACTGTCAATCAAACCAAAGTCATTTTTCTTGTAGCTGTATGTAAACAAAGCAATTTGTGATAGTTCTATCGTAAAAAACAAATATTTAAGTGACCACTTGTCCAGGAACACAGTTAAAAAAACATATTTTTAAATAAGGTGTGTTGACGGATTGTGACAAGAAAACACATGTCATACATGTTCAGGTATATTTGTTGGTTAATTTATAAGATTACATGTTTGTCTTGGCCATGCAGATGTGAATCACTGTATGTTTGCATGCTTATGTAGTTTAATAGACATAAAGATGAAATGATAGAAGGAAAGAAAATGATGTGGAGTAATGCACAGACAGATAGATATACAAATGGACTTTCAGTTAACATTAAAAAATTCTATACATACCATAGTGGAGTTTAACTATAAACGGATGGTTCACTTCAGCTAGAATATCTCTTTCCATCTTAGATCTTACACGATCCCGAACTAAAAAGAAAGTAAACACATTCATTTCAATTTCACTTGCTAAAATGCTTTTAAAATTAAAAGACTTTTAAAAATAAAGAAAGATGCATTTAGCTTGTAGTATATGAGGCTGGATCAGTGGTCAAAGGCCTCTAAAATTAATCAAAAGTACCATACAGTGTAGACTCATTTTCAACATCAAAAGAAGAAAAACACATTTAGAAAAATGAATAAAGCTTTGCTAAATAAAACACATATAGATAAATAAATAAAATTAAACTACATATTGAAAAACTGTAGTGATTCCATGAATTGAATTGTTGTACTTTACTATACCACAGTGGCACAGATTTTTTTTAAACTGTAGATACCATCCATCCATGTTCTCCCACCCGTTTTATCCCTGTCGGGGTCATGGGGCTGCTGCAGCCTAACCCGGCCACTGTTGTGCAAAGGTGGGGTACACCCTGAACAGGTTGCCAGTTTCTCGTAGGGCCACTATCACACACTCATACACCCTCACACCCACACAGAGGAACAATTTAGAGTGACCAATTAATGCAAGAAACACATTTTTGTACAGTGGGAGGAAGCCAAAGTCTCTGGAGGAAACCCACACATGCACTGGGAGAACATGCATACTCCACACAGAAAGGTCCCAGCTGGGACTTGAACCGGGGTCTTCTTGCTGTTAGGCAAGAGCTCTAACCATTGTTTAATTCCTCTGCTAAACCCATTTCAGAAATCTAAAGTAAAAAATACAGTAGAAAAGAAAATGTAAACCAATGCTAAATTGTCTAGATTTGAAAATATGCATATGCAACCTGTGCAAATAGCACGCCTTCTGACAAAGTATTTTAACAGATTCTTCACACTTTTCAACATAATTACTCATAAAAAATCTCATAAATAATCGAAATAGTTTTTACACATTTTTAGCTTAAAATTAGTTAATAAACATGTTCAACAACAAATTATTAAAAAGGTCTAGGTCACAGAAACATATTATTTGCTCTAATTAAACCTTTAACATTGTGCTGCTGAGTAGTTGGTACTCACATCACTGCAGCATCTGTCCTCTTAACATAGCAATATTTTGTAACTCTTCCTGCTCTGGGGTGCAGTTAAGAGGATTAAGGTTTGTTCAAATAAACCAGATGAGCACAGGACATTTGAACCTGCTTTAACAGTACTCCTAGTTTACATTAATCCCAGTGGATGTGAAACTGTTCATCTGAATAGAAAGTACAAACTAACCTGTTTTACAACAAATCCTACAAAATGTAGGACAAATGTTAGAAAATCTGTCATAAATATGTCTGCTTTTCTACATCAAATGTGTTACTTTTAACTAATCAACATTAAGAATTCCAGTTTAAATGAGATCTGCTTCCATTTAGCCAAAAATCAAAAACATTTTTCATTATTTTGCAGTTCAATACCTTTCAGGGTTGCTTTCTTTAACACCTTCATGGCGTATAGCTGTCCTCTGTCTGCCCCTCTTATCTTTCTAACCAGGAAGACCTGAAAAGCATGAGCACATTTTGAGAAAAGTTTTTTTGCTTATAACATAATTTCAATTAAATTTATTAAAGAAATCATATATAATTTATAAATGGGTTATGATGTCACAGGAATCCAGAGCTCCTGGGATAACAACATTTCAAAAAGCATTTACCATTTTGTTTTTATACAGTATCTTTGTCCATTTCAAATGAACATAAACTATACATAGCTAGTAAGAGAAACACATGGGTCATTACTTTTGAACGTACAGTGTTTTAAAGTTCTACATAAAAAAAAAAAATCAGATTCTGCACACAACAGATTTGATATAAGGGATTTCAATCTCTTCCAGTTTACAATCACCCCATCCCAACACGTAGATTACAAAGTGGAGGAGGTAGATAGTATCAGGATAAGTAATCCAGCCCAACACAGAATGCAATATGCTGGAATTGTTTTCTAAAGCATTTTATTTTTTTTTTTTTGTAACAGTGACATTTTTAGTGTTTTTATCCTCTATTGACTTTCACCAAGTTGATCATTTAACTTTTTTTATTGGATAAACTAAAGAAAACCCAAGCAGCTTAGACTGGTGTGAATAGTAAATAACAGGAGTTCTCCTGTCAAAACAAAAACAAGATCTGGTGTTTCATACCGCTGTTTAATTTTTGGTAGGTTACCAGACTAGGTCAAATGTCAGGTGCAGTTGAATCATAAAGCAGACTCACGTGAACACTGTCATAATGAAGCGACAGCTATGATTTCAATGGAGCCAATATGCCAAGTTACATAAACATGCTATCCAGGTCATGTCGTGACTTGATCTCTCTTGTTCGCTTGCAGCTCTGCAAACCAGATCCACGTCTAACCTGCAAAGGGCTCCGTCTCCGGCAGACCTCTAATCTACCGTAACACCACAGAGCACCTCTACTTATTTAAATAAGATTAGTGGTTTGTAGTATGTGGTTTACTTAGTCGGGGTAGCTAATCTACTTTATTTTGAAAGGAACTTGCATGTGCTGCTGTCAAAAGTAAAGAAAGTAAAAATGCTTAAATGTACTACTATACTGTTAGAATTTAATTGTTGTAGTATCTAAAAGCTACATTTTGTAACCGAATGAATTAATGACCACAAAACATAAATAAAGTGTATATTTCTAAACCTTTGTGGCTCTTTGCTGGGTTTTGTTCGGTAAGAAACTGGACCAAACAGCCCCTTTTAGCACTGAAGGTTACAAACCCCTGGTTTCAGTTAAAGCAAATTCTAACATTGTCACACAGGCTAATTAACAGCTGTTTGTAGTTTCTCAATCTATTAATGATGTCTTTTTTTTCATGTCATATAAAAGCATCCTCAAATATCGGTTATGTAAATCTCCAAAATTCTCCATCAAACAAACAAACAAACAAAAAAGTCTAAACCCCTGAAGGTATGCATAGTAAAAAAGCAAACGCAGCTTTGTTATATAATTGTGTTGGCTTTTATCAGCACCGTTTAGAAAAACCTGGAAAAAAACAAGAGATGATACTTTCCAGCAACATATGTGCACACCTCGCTGTATGTTAGAAAGCTAACCTAGAGGTTCTGAATTAAACAAGAAAAAGTTAAAGATAGTTAAGTTTGCATACATATTTATATCAAATTCAAGATGACTGGAGAACTATTTTCGTTTTTAGAGGAAAACTGTGTTTTTATATGTTTTGTTACCTTTCCATAAGAGCCTTGTCCCAGCACCTTCAGAAGCTGGAACTGAGAAGGATCTGCTTTTTCACAACCTTCCTTCACGTGGTGGCTGATGTCAATCTCCTTGAGTAAACTCTCGTCCTAAAAATAAAGGAACACATATTTTTACTTGCAACTTTAAGGATAGAGTAAGAAAAAAAAAACAGTCAGACTACAGCGGAGGGCCTGGAAGTAATTCAACATCATCTCACTCGTTTCACATCTACAGTAAATACAATATATAAACCTCAACTTCTACATTCCACTATAATTTGTGAAAATAAAATAAGTAATTTTAGATTGTTAAAATAAAAAAAAGAACCATTTTCTCCAAATATATTGTTTTTCTATTAGAAATGACCTTTTTATTGTTCTATGTTTTTAATAGCAACATTGTTAAGGTTTAAAGTCATTATCTGGGACTGAAGGGTCATGATGGGGAACCCAGTCTTTTCCTGTTAATGCTCTTCATGAGTGCTGAAGGTGAAGCTGGGAGATCAACAGGATGCAACTATTTTCACAGTTGCAGGTGTGTACACATGATGGTTAAATGTTTAAAACATTCTCTCCCTACTGTATACACGTTTGATGGCCTTTCAAAGAAAGTAATACTACAGCTGAAATACACATTATTCTCTGCAACTGCACATGTAGAACATTTTTGGCAGAGTTTATTAAATGCTATCTGTTTGCAACAAATAGACATTTAGATGGTTCATCAGCAGAAAAAGAGGTGAAAAACATAATCCCTTCTGCACATGTCTTTTCCAGCATCCTAATGATTGGCAAGAGGCTGGGGAAAAAAGACCACTAACCTTAGAAAATGTTTCTTTTTTTAAGACTGCCAAACTATTACCATGCTCTCCAGGTTCCCTCTCCTCAGTCCGCACACACACACACTCACACACACTTGTACTAATAAAATGACTCTTCACAAGTGCAATAATTAAGCCAGCATACAATAGTTGCAATATCTTTAACAGATTGCTCCTTTAGACTACCTCTCTACTTGCACATACACACATATTTTGTTGTGCTTCACAGGCTCATAACAGTCTTTTGATTTTTTTAATCCTATTCTATTCTTGTTTAATCCATTTGCTATTTTCTGGCCTTAAACAGTAACCTGAGTCATAATCCCAGACCATAAACATTTAAATGTAAACTGGAACGACAACAAAAAAAATCTTAAAAGCTTGACTCAGGATTGCGACTATTTGCAGTCAAACTGTTTCCAACTGCAGTCGGTTTTTTTTCTGCAGTTTATAACAAATATATTTCATGGTATTATGATGTATTTAAAAATATGAAACTATTGTTTGCATAAATCAATGCATTCAGCTCCCTATATGAGCTAATAGTTTGTGTGTAATTTGTTTGTGCTAGTTTTATGTATCATGATTTTTCAGATTCTTTAAAAAAACTTTTCACATACAAACTGTGAATTTTCTTGTCTAAACAAAAGTTGATTAAAATTTAAAAAATGTACTGTAAGGTGATGTGCACATTTGAATGTATTCCATATTCTTCTCTCTTTTAGCCATTCTCTTGTGTAATTGCTGGTGCACTTGGGATCATTGTTCTTTTACATGACCTAGTTTCAACCAAGCTTTAGCTGTTGGACAGATGGCCTTACATTTGACTCAAACACAATAGTCAACAGGAGGTTTGGGAATTACAGCACATTCTGCTTTATTGTATGATGTGTGACGCATGCATGTGATTCTAAAATGTCTTGAAATGTCAATTTGGCAACATTTAACGAATGTTTAAAGATTGCATTTTAGTTCTTGTTTAAAAATATATATTTTACTTGTCTAAGTTTTTGCATCCACAAACTAAACATAGTGGGAAAATGAAAAAAAAATTAAGAAACATTACTTAAAAAAATTAGATTATGAACATTTGACACAAAAATGAATTGTACGACAGGACTAATTTTTCCTTTGCCTAGCAGATGGAAAGAAAAAAATCACTTAATGATTGCAAATTGTCTGATATTCCACAACTCCAATTAATTTAGCATCACCTTGAACAGAAAAACATTCAAGATTTTTTTTGGTATAATTTAAATTAAATTTTTGGCATAGAGTGGTTAAAATCTCTCTCTTTTTTTTAAAGCAGTGTGGGATGTTTTCACACACAGTGCATGCATGAAAGTTTTTCCTTTGGTTTAATTCGTCCAAAAAGTAATCTTCCTGATATTTTTTTACGTTTTTACAAACAATTTAATTGCCTAAATAATTTAATTATTGTAATATTTTTTCTGGTTGCATGTTGGACCAGTGGTTAGCGCTCTTCCATCACAGCAAAAAGGCCCTCGTTCAAATCCAGGTTGGGGGGACCTGGACCAGCATGGGGGGCCTTTCTGTGTGGAGTTTGCATGTTCTCCCCGTGCATGCATGAGTATTCTTCTGGATAAGGACAATTTTTACATACCAAAATTGATCATTGAGTTATATGATAGTATCACACAAACTTAAAGATCATTTTACAGTTTGTCATTACTTAGTTTTTGTTCTTCGCAGTTCAACACAGTGTGTGGTGTTGTTGTGAATAAAGAATTGCCAACTTTTCCTATCAGGATTTACAACACCAGAAAAAAAGGCAAATGTTGTGATTTAGAGACTACTTCATTCTAAAATAACATCTTTTGTAAAAGCCTTTCTAGCTGTGTTTTAGTGATTATGCCATTTTTAGTCAAGATCCTAAAACTTGTGTTGTTTTCTAGAAAATATTTTCTCCAGAGCACCGGAAGATCATCAGAAATTGGCCTCTGAGCTGTGGGCGGGACTGTTGGTACAGAGTAAGCCTGCCTTTATTTCCCATCATTTGTCGCACCTATGCCTTAGTTACAAGCTTTTTTCAAACAGCTTTTTTTTTCTTTGTTCCTGATATACAACGATTTGAATAAAGAAACTACTCAAAAAGGTTTTTCAATCTTAATTTTCTTTATGTCCTCTATCATGAGAAATAAACCAGCAAGAACCTGTTAAAACACCAACATTACAATTTTCATTGGAGTTGGTTTTTAATGTGTTGCCTTTCTCTGCAATAACTTAATAGGTGAATGAAATGCACTTTTTGATTTGTCGAGTGGAAGTAAGATGCTTCTCTGACCACCTCCCACCCTTATTTTTGCATATATCAGCTTAACGTTTGACCAAAACTATTAATTTACAGAGGTTAAAATGCTAGATGATAATCAGTCAATAAAATGTTGCTCCTCACTGTATGTTTGACAGTTTACTTACTCTCTGTTTCTCCATCTGTGTGCAGTAACTTCAATGTTTTCTTCATAGTCCGCTGATATATTGCTAAGAAAACTCTAGGCATAAAACATTTCAAATGAACTATTTAACTTTGGAAGAAATATGGTAAAATAAATCAGATATGAGAGCCAAATCCTTTTGATAACTTTGCAGTAAATCTAAGATCCAAACTGTGTATGCGTCTATCAAAACTGAACAGGTCTAATACAAAGATAACGTGGGATTTTCCTCTGCTGGCCAAAGCACAAGGTCACAAGGCTTTTTTTTTTTTCTTGGTTTGTTTTCCTGGTTGGCCCTGTTGTGTTCTTTCTGAGCTGTAATTTAAGGCTCATGTGCAGCTCCCAGGACACTTCTTTGATGCTGAGTTCTTATTCACGGTGAAGGAATGAGAAGGGAAGTTACCCTCATGGAGCTGCAAAAGCAACAGGGAGCCAACCTGGAAAACCAGGAGACGGGAAGTCCTTTGCATTTAGAAAAGCAAGCAGGTCACAGGTTGAAGGGTCAATTAGATTAATCAGCACTCACAATCAAAACAGAGAGTGTGTGTGGACACTTTTAGAACTCAAGCATCACTTCCTGTTCATTTTCATCAATTGTGTGTGCCAGGTTTCTTCGACAGGTTTTATGTATGAGGTTTACTTGAAAAATACACATCCAGGAGGATCTAGAGCACACCTCATGGTCTATTTGTCCTCTCTGCTGGTTTGTTTGTTCCATTAATAGGAGTCCACAGCTGAGGCTGTCAGCTGAATCAATCTGTCTGGATCCATTAATCTAACCTGCCTGCTGCCTTGTTTGCCTGTTGAAGTGTCTGACTGCATTTCCATGGAACCTGTCTCACTCTGCCATAACACCACATGCCTGTTCTGCAGGCAGACACAATGCAGGCATCCTCAACCAACAATGTGTGCACAACTATGACGCACTCTTTACATGCACATTTGAGGTGTATGCTGCTGTGCGTGTTTAATTGCTGTGGTGCAGTGGGACGCAGTTTGAATCTGGCAGTCACCTGATGTCAGAAAATACCAGGCTGCGTAAGACAAGTTTTGGACCCACCTCCAGCTGGCAGAAGCCGGCGCTGTTCTTGTTCCGGGCCGCTTTGCTCTTCAAATAAATAGAAAGCCATCTCCGTACTGTGAATTTCCTCGTGCTGGTATCCATAACAACAGGAAGTCGTTTGGACTTATCCCATAATAACAAGCATACCCTTGACAGGAGAGGTCCTTGGAGCCGCGCGTTTGTCGCGTCTTTAGTTTCTCCGCTGCTTCATCCTCCTCCTTGTTTTCAGAATTCACCCTTCGTCCTCCTGCGCCGCCCGTCTGTCCACCTGTCCCACCCCCTCCTCAGGCTGTGAGCAGCAGCAGCAGCAGCCAGACAGGGTTGGAGCAGGGCTGCAGAGGCTCGCGGCGGGGTGTTATTGCAGCAGCAGCAGCAGCAGCAGCAGCAGCAGCAGCGGGCTCTGTGCGTAAAGCTGACGAAGAGGTCCGTTCCGCTGAATCAGGAGAGGTGTGCGCGCGCTGGCGCCTCACGGTGCGGCCCGTGCGTGCTCATGTCCAGCCCCTGCTGCATGTGCATGCGTGCATGCCCTCCTCTCCTTGCGGATTGTCACCCGTCACATTGGAGTGTGCGCTCTCCGCCCCGCCCCTCCCCTCCCAACAGCACGCAGCAACAGCTGGTGAGGTCACACATGAGAACCAGCAACCGTCTTCCCCACCTTTACAGACCATCATTTATGCATTGCGCATGAAGATACTGAAGGGGTTGCAGCAGGTCATCAAGAAGGAACAAAGCAAGAATCAGAGGAGTAATCTGATTGATATGATGAGCATATGCGGGCACGCGCCTGGAGGTATTTGGATTTGTCACATCAGCAGCTTTGCAGAGCTGCAGTGTTACATAACCATAGACAGATAAGAGCTGAGTGGGGGTAATAGAGACCAAATTAATGAAAGGTAGGGGGCAAAGGAGGACACAGATTATGTGACCATGTCTGACCCAAGTCTTCTTTTTTCTCTCAAATCTTTCATCCAGGTCAACATTTCTCCAGCAGTGCTCTGTCAAATCAGTGTTGATTACATGAGATACACCAGTTTGACAGAAGCTGGAACACATTTGTACCGAATGGCTGTTGTTTGGGCACATTGTGGCACAAATAAAAATGTAATCAAATGTGTTCAATCTGTTGTGCTGAGTTGTGGGCGGAGAGTCGGGATTATAGTCTGGTGTCTTTGTCCTGGCAGGATTAGAGCTCTAAGGGGATCACCACATTCATATTTACAGAGGCCGGCAGACTATGAGATACACATCTTTGGACATGTTTTAAAATAATTAAGATAAGAAAAATTGAAAAAGCATCGCAGAGACTTCAAAGTTACATATTTTTGGAGATAATTGGCACGTAAAAAATGTTCACCATGATGCATTTATGATCAATTAAAAGAATATGAATGTCTTTTCAATACTTGCAAAGATACATTTTAATCATCACAACATAGAGACAAAGTATAACTTTATTGATATTTTACAAAAGCAGTTCATTTCAGTAATTCCAAAGCAATTATTTGTCTTGCTTATTATACAAACTTGTCATTTAGCCTTTCTTTTGAAAAACTTAAAGTGCCCTATTCATAATGCACAGACAAAAGCTTAATTATTGTTTAGAAAAGATAATGCTATGAATTTGAGTGACGTTTACTAATGCTCTTTTACATTTCTCAATTCTGCATGTCCTGAAAACGAAACACGCGAGACACGAGACACGCATCAAACATGAAAATGTAAAACACTGAGGCAAATAGTCAAACTCATACAATGATATGACATCAGAGATGATCTAGTAATTTACGATTCATGAAAAGACAGAGGTTACAAAGGAAAATCATTACAGCCCATACAGATGACTGAAATTTACGCCCAAAAAGTGCACTTTATCCACATTTCTGTGCAAAACAGGCTTCAGAATGTATGAATGAATTTGAATTTGTTTAGTGTTTAATGAATTTGTATTTGAATGAATCAGTTTTGCATAACCAATTAGGATTCTAAATATATTTTTGTCCCCTTAAACAAAAATATGGCACATACACAAGCAACAAGAAACAATTGTGACAAAGAGGAAAAAAAACAAAGAAATGATCATGATGCATTTTGGTCTTCTAAAGCCTTCTCTAATAAACGAAACATGGCTTTCATTTTAGGCTGTTTGGTTTGCACCAGTTTGTTTGGATGTCTAGGTTTGGGGACATGTGAAAGTTCATCTGAACTCTGGCAAATACCAAACAAACTTAAAAATAAATTGTGGCGTGATTTACAGTGAGACAGTGAAACTAGTATGTTGTTTTGTTTGAAAAAAAATGAGATTGTGTTGTTGCAACTTCATCATTAGACATGCTGTTGTTTAAGGAAGTGGTGGGTAATAAACTGGGACGTCATGGTCACACACACTGAATCCTGAAGCCTTGTCAGCACCACTAAAGTGATCCCAGCCTGTTTTTGCAAAGGTTTCCTTGGCTGACTCTTTCTCACAATCCAACAGCGTGAAGTCCGAGTCAAAACAGATCTCAATCTGACCCAAACTCTGGAAATCTCCACCCTGGTGTTGACAAAAAAAACCAAAAAAACCCACATACAATCAAAACAACAAACTGATCATTTTATCTAAACAGCTGTGAATGTTTGTACCTTGGATGAATGGACACACTGGATCTTGGGCTTGATGCCATAGAAATTTTCAATCACTCCTTCAATTTGTGAAAACTGCACAACAGAGAAATATTTTAGTAAAAGATGGCAATCACATTTCCTTTTTCATTTTTACAAATCCAGCTTGAAATAAAAACACATTAGGAAAAAGTACTTAAAAATCATTTTTCACTTCTTTTAAAATAAAAAAAGGCAGAACAAAGCAAATATTTTTCATGGTCTTCTTTTCAGATTTCATGTTTTTTTTTTAGGTGTACCTCCATGTATGAAAAGAGTCCACAAAAATAACTAATATTTCATAAATAATGCGTTTTTTAGTGTTACAAAGGTGATCAAATATGGATATAGTTAACTCTGAAAGGCTTAAGAAAAACATTGTATGTATCTATTTCTGTTCCTAACCCATACACAAGACGTACGGTATTATAAATCACAAAAAAAATAAAGGTAACGGAAGCATAACCAGGTATCGTTGCAAGGTGATTGTCCAGTAATGATGCCATGTTAGCGAAAACCCGGACAACAGTTAAAGCAGAGCCCTTAGCCCAGGCGTCCACAATCCATTCACATATGATGGGGTAACTTGCCAGGCGCTGCCTCACAGTCTTAGTAAAAGTATGTGCACGATCTATCATCCATCACTCCCATGAAAAAAGACGTGTGCTCTATTTCGCTTTTCCTCCGGTGACACCAGGAATCTTAAGGTGTATTAACATGGCCAATCCCTCTTTTGCTGCGTTTTGAATTCCCTGATTGCTGCGCAGCCAAAAATGTGTTCCCTAAGCTCGCCACCAAAGGATCTCAGATCACATCTATACTATTGACTTAACATTGAAACGGTCTGCCTCCGCCATGCGAATCGAGTTCGGTGTGAATGCACCTTTTCTTTTAAGGCCTGAAGGGGAACTTGCAGAGTGGGATCGAACATTAATTCAACAATCCAAGTGCCCCATGCGGAGAGTCACGTGCAGCAAACATACTGGAAAAACAGGTGCGTAAATTTGGCTGCCAGGAAGCACGGACTTCCCATAGTGCTCGAAATCAGACGTATGCTCCATTGTAGTTGTCACCTGCACAGGAAACTGTCATATTCAGAAGACGACGTAGTAACATGATCCTCTCCTGAACAAACAGACAGAGGAATGTTGTCAGAAGAATCATCCGTGTATTCTCGGGACCGCGTATGTGTAATGGTGCAGGTCAGGTAAAGGAAATGCTCAAATATTGTGCTGATCTTTTTGTTTTGGTTGCACTAAGGTAGGTTTCTGCAGTAACGGATTGTGGTATAAATGTACTGCCAGCCACATTGTTTCCCATGAGAATGGTTCGCCAGAAACACTGTCTGTTACACACCTGTGAGCACCGTGTGCTCGCCGTTCCTGTGTCAGCGATAAATGGTTCGACAGTCAATCGAGCAGAACGCTTCTCAAAGTCACACAAGAACATTTTTACAGATTTTGGAATTTGGTACACCAAAAAGGTTCACCGGATTTAGAACAAAGTTTAGGCTTTTAAGAGTGCCTTATGGTGTGGAAAATACAGTAACTATAAAAAGTCCACTCTAGATCAGTCATCTACCTTTTTTTTTCCCCTAAGCATTTGCTCTCAAACAATCAATGTCCTCTTCAGACCTCTCCAACATTAATAATGCAGCCATTATGGTCATATTGTAACTCTGCGACATGTCAGCAAAGATGCATTTCCTTGTCTTGAAGTACATTTGTAATTTTAGCACTTCTGTAACTTACAATCTACAAAGACAAGTCATTGCTTACTTCCTCACCATAAACTTTCTCGGGCTGCTGCGACTATGCTCTTGATTTTAAACTTCTTTGTCTTAATACACCCCAAAAGTTAACAAGTGTGTCACAAATGGAGCTAAGAGAAGACAAATGCGAGATTTAAGAATGATTTAAACGTTATATTGCTAAAAACAGAGATAGTTCATTGTGAACGCTCCTCGGTTAAAAAAAAAAAAAGAGTGAATAAGTCCTCGTCCATACAATCAAAGTGGTATTTATTAGTTAATAAAATCTGCAGGACAAACTGAAAAAAAAATAAAGATTGTTTTTGATGTTTCACATTATTTTTGTGAGTTAAACAGGCATACGTACAGGGTAGTATTTGTCAGAGGGGGTAATTCCAAACTTCACCAGGACACTGCAACAACCAAGTCACAGATTTCAATGTATCCTTGTTATAATGAAAAGGTAAGTGAGCATAAGCATATTGAGGACAGGTTGCTTCATACAGGCTTAGGTACAGTTTTGTGAATGCAAGTGTTGTGTACCTGTTCAAGTCCACTTTGTGATAGAGTTCCAGTGCTTTGCTGAAATACTTGTGCTGACTGTTCAAAGACTCTGCCTTGGCCGCACAAGTTCCATGTTTGTTCCACTCGTGCTTCCTGTTACAGACACATGAACAAAAGTGAAATAAAAAGGATAATGAAAAAAGGTTACACCAATGCCATTTCACATAAACACAGTCAGTTGAGTTTAAAAATTAACTCAATTTCTGGTGTATAAAACAAATAACATAATAAATTTTAGTTAAACTAATTCCTACAAGTAACACTAGGTTTAACAACCAAAACTTACCAGAAGCTGACAGATGAAGGTTTGACCAAATCAGGCCAACTCTTTTTCATGTCAGGAAGCAGATCCTAAGACAGATTTGCTTTATTTATTAGAAGCAGTGACATGGCTGAAACAATGACTAAAGTGTAAAACTCTAGGGAAAAGAACAAGGGGAAAATACACTTGAGTTGAAGAGACTGTGAGAAAGCACGTACAGTAAGCAAATTCAACACTGAACCACAAATAAAAACAGGCAAGAAATGTTATCATTCTTATTTTTATATTTTGTTTTTTTATATTTTAAATATTCTAACTTAATTTGAAGTCTTTTTTTTTTGTTTTAATAAACTTTCACGCAATGTTTCATTATTTTTTGGACCTGAATGTAAAACAAAAAACACGTATGACCAACTTTTATCCATGCAATATGAACAAAATGTACATACCAGCAGAGTGACACGGCCTTAATTTCTATGAAAAATTAGATGATTGTAAAAAAACCTTATTGCCTTTAGAACTAAGTAAAATGTATCTAGCTCCAATTCTCATCTGTCAACCACATACAATTTACTGTTAACTACTCTAAAACTTTTAAAGCACTGCTGCACGTCAGTTGAGCTCTTCTAACTCGTAACTTGTGAGGAAACAAAAGTGACACATGATCTTTTTACTGTCACTTTATGTTTATTTTTTATTACCCATCCAAGTTTTCATCATCAGATCACAGTGGATTCATAAATATGTCTTTGTAAAATGTTTTTAATTTTTAGGTTTTCACTTCGGCAAATGGGTGATGTCATATTTAGCGTAAGAAAAAATTAAAAAAGAAAAAGTAGCGGACATGTCCAAATTATGCTAAAATCCAAGGCACTAGATAGTCCAGCACTATAACTTTTAAGGGTTATGGAGAAGTGAGGGAATTCGTACATAGCCATACTGTATACATAAATAAATGCACCGAACATAAATATCATGTAAAAAGATTGTTTTAATATATATTTTGTTTCGACTTGTATTTGTTTTGAATAAACTGAACAATACCTCTATCAGAGATGTGTTGAAATGCCATGAGGAATTGCAGTCCATGCCCTTATCTGGCCTAAAAAAAAAAAAAAATTCCGACGTAAACAGTCAAATTGAAACCGCCTGTACAGTAAAACAGCATGGATTAGCCAGAAGAATTAAAACAATATACATTTCCTTACCAGAGTCCATGTAGCGTCCAGTAGCTGAGGTTTGGATGACAGTGTTCCATCTGGTAATCATAAATAAACAGTCACTGCTAATTCTACAGCTGTCATTGCTATTGCTGGAACTACAAAGAAAAATATGAACACAAACAACATATATAAATAGTAAATAAAAAAAACAGTTAAACTAACATTTCTGAACCAAATATACATTATAAAGTATACATTACTAAAAAAGTTAAACTGTTTTCATCTGAATATCAGAAGATGAAATAAAAGAAACAATAAATGTTAAACCCACTGAGACAAATTACTATAGAAATTATTACAATTTGCAAAACTATACATTTCTGTTTTGTAGGACTACTGTCAGATCAAAGCTATTCTTGTGGCTTTTTTTTCAACACAGAACTGAGAACAATTGGACAAAATCACAGGACAGCATGTTGAGCGTAAAATAGAGGATGTGAGTCTTATGCTGTGACTGACGGAGACCTAATCCTCCTGCATGCAGTCCTGAAGTAACCTCATCAAACGGCGCTGCTGACACACAGCTCAATTCCCTTACACCACATGCCGTCAAAGAAATGCATGTTTTGCATTTTTCTTTTCCCAGCTAACAGCGAGGGGATCAGTGCTGAACTTGACAGACTCGGCCTTGACGACACAGTTAATCCTGCTTATGAGTCTGATGGCTAATCATAACTTCTCCTGCAGCACTGCAAGGGCTATCTCCCTCCTCTTTTACTTTTTTAAAAATATATTTTGACACTGTGATTTAAAAAACAAACTTGCTTAAAACTTACTAATGAAAATGTATTTTCGTTTTCTTTTTCTTTTCCATTTTGTTCTTAACAAATGTGTTTTTTTAATTAACAGCAAAACATTCAGGATGCACCATTAGAAGTGCAGGACTGAACAATATAGTTGAACTATGTTCAGGGAATTTGGGCAAGCCGTACTAGTAATTTAGCAACTGCAAATCCACTAAAGTAAAAGCAAACGCCCTTGAATTTTTAATCCCAGGTCTAATTAATCAGAGATATCAAAGACAACTCATGTTAAACCACATCTCAAAAAGTGAAGATTTTGTCACCAAATGACCTCTGGCTTTATAAGTGGATCAAAGAAAAAAGAAGACTGACTCTTTCCAAATCTTTTTTAATTATTATTCTTTTTTTAATCTATTTATGACAAAATTAAAATCTTTATTTCAGGCTGTAACAACAGGAAAGCAACAGACGTACTTATTTATTGATTTGTTATGCATCAGTTGGGAATTTGAAAAAAAAAAAAAAAAAGAAATGTCAGGAATTTTTGTTGATGCTACAGTTATGGTAACCACAAGAGGAACAATTGTATGGATGTTTGTAGGAACAGCAAAAATGCTTTCTCACTTCCTCGTTTTAATGCGTGGGACATTATTTCTCCGCTTCTCTAAAACTTAGAGACTAGTTGTTGTTAAAAACGTTTTTCTATAAAGAGGGATTTATCTTTTTAAACTGCCAAGTAGAAATTCAAAACATGAATCTCAGATTTGATGGATTTGTGTAAAACAATGAATGCAACATTAAGCAACTGAATAAAGCCTACGAGAAACTCACAGAGCAGAAGGTGTTGGGCCAATGGTGGGTCAGGATCAGTTTGCTCCACATATTGCTGAAATACAGACATTTCAAAACAGATAAGATTTATTTCAAATCAGATAAGCAAGACACACATTATTTGGATAAGAAATGCAAATATTAAATATTGAAGCTAAAGTAGAACTTTTACACTGTTAAAAAAATAAAATAAAAAAAAAGAACATACAGGTTTACTATTTCTGTACTTACTGTGGTGAAATAACAGCAGCCCAGGACAAGCATGCACACACGGAGACCAGAAAAAGAACGTGAAGCCTCATGATTCACCTTAAATGCAATTTACATTCCTCTGTTAATGATTTCCAAACTGCATCTGATCCCAAAACAGGATGAGAAAATTACAGACATCCCTGTTTAGGTTGCAAAACGAAAGTATTTCTCTCAGGCTGTAACAACAGGAAAGCATACCGCTGTGCATCCATTATTTTATTATTATTATTATTATTATTTTCATTTCTTTTGCTGTGAATAACTTGAAACGTCTGAAATAACGACCATTCACGGAGTTGACCGAGTATAAACGGAAAAGGGCGAAGTAACAACACGAATCTTTATTGAGAAAGTATTTTTTTCTGCTCTAATTTTTCCGAAATTACATTGCGTTCCTACATTTTCGGCACACATGTCCATGTTTGGTACTTAACCGTAGAGTGACCATAGTTTAAATAGCTGTTTGCAACATAGTGGTGTTTCGACACGATCTTTACCGTCCAAATTCAAAAGTACAGGTAAAAACTAGAACATTAAGTCTCGATATGTAAAAAATAAACAGCATTTAAATGGACTTACCTGGTAGCCAATAGCTATTTTAGACTTTAATGTTTCCAGGAACTAGCAACAAAGAACTGGAGTGCTAACCGGGAAGAGCCGGTTGTTTACTGTTTACTGTTCCACCACAATCTTAGTTAACAGCCGGAGTGTCATTTTAACCAATCGTGAGCTCCGCTCATATTTGCGTCATCACGTTGCAAAACCCATAAAAAACATATTTAAAAAAAGCTAAAAGAATATATTTATATATTGACTTGCTAGATTTTAGAACTTAAGAAGTAAAAAAATTGGTAAATAAAAGACATTTGTAAAATAAATTTAGATATAAAACAATTTCTCCTCACGTCAGACTTAAACAGTGGCCTGAAGAGAAATAATATTCCTGCAGAAGGCGCTATTACTCTTTAAAAAAATGTTTGAAAATGTTCAGCTACCTACAACCCCATAATTACAGTAACAACCATCGTCTCTGTAACGCTTGTTGCTAAAATGTAAGAAAGAATGCAAATTAAAAATGTTGTCACTCGCCTCACTATCATTGTCTAGATTCTAGAGCATTCATGCAACTGTGGGAAATATGTAATTTTAACAAAAGAAAAAAAAAAAACAACAACAAAGTCTTAGCCAGGTAAAGATGACAATCCACTAATTCATTAACATCACTCAGGGTGAAAACAAAATGTCATTTTATAAGAGTGCACAATAGTACAATGACAGCCCCCCAAATAAATAAATAAATAAATAAATAAATAAATAAATAAATAAATAAAGTGTCTGTCATTCTCTTAATATGCTTGTATATAAGAAAAAAATGCATATTATGTCTCAGTCATAGAACATTCTATTTACATAGCTTTAACTCATTGTTTTTGTTCACAATGCTACACAATTATACAGGTCAAAGTGCAGCACTTCTACTGTACAACCAGATGAGTAATGTCACAACTGTCGAGGTGGCAGCTACTACTGGGGGTCGTGGGTCAAAACTTAAAAGTCAAAGGTCAGGGGGGCATGCTCCTCCTTTCAGGTTTATTCGGTGTGATTGACAGGTTTTGGCAGAAGAGAGGAAGCTCTTTCAAAGAAAAAAAATAGTTTCAATTCATGTAATGTTTCAAAATGAAATAGAACAATAGCTGTGTAACAGTTTTTAATATTTGATCATAAATGTTAAATTGTGAATTAAAGTTTTTACTTCTTTAAATTCCTTTTCATTCATAATGCCTCAATTAAATCTTCACCTGTTTTGTGTTTAATGAAATAAATAAACATGAACAATTAAAAAAAGAAAAATACATAATAAAGTATTTTGTAATTTCATATTTTACTTTGTAAATAATTAGTTAATTACAAACGTAATTCCTTATTTTAAAAACTACGCAGACATATTATATATTACACACACACATTTGTTTTTGAAGAAAAAAAATACATTAGGAATTACATTTCTCCAAAAACACTATTTGATTGTGCTGGTAAATCTTTATGCACTGAATGGAGAATTGTTTTTGTATAGACACGTTTACTTGAGCAAACTTAAGTAATTAAACTTGAACATTTAAAAATTCTGAATTGGACCTAAAGTGGGTAAAAAAATGACAAAATAAAAATAAAGTTAGAACAATTTTTTTAACTGGCAAAGGCAAGTTAACAATATAAATCACTGAATTAAATTAAGTTAAACCCACAAAAGGGCTAATTTGCAGTGATTAGTAATAAAATAATAAAAATCATAATAATTGAATATGTTTGCAACTTAATTATGTATTTAAGTTATTTTTTTAATATAAAACAAAGTCTGCTGTCCCATCTTACTCTCTTACAATTATTTGTTGTTTTCTAAATGCTATTTTGCAATATCAAAGATATTTCTAGTCCTGCACTGTGCTGGATCATGGATGAAATGCTTATTTAACAGAGAAACTAAAACTATTTTGGCTTTTTTTTTCTTTTTTTGCTAAATGTAACTGGTAAAAACATTCTTTGTGTTTTGCAAATTCCAGATGGAAGCCAAAGCCATCAGTCCATTTGTGTGTGTTTTTTTTTTTCACTCCCATCTGTTTACGTCACTCTTTTTTCACACACAGTTTAATGTTTATAGGACCAAATGAACACCTATGTTGTACAGTCACGTGATTTTGTCTCAAATGTAAGATGTGTTCTTCAGCATCAAGAATAGTCTTGCTGTAACTGTAGCTTGTTTTATAAATAGGCCTTGGCCCAATATCAGATTGGGATAGTGTTTCAAGATCCATCTTAATGAAGATGGAAGGAGAGAAAGTTCTGTTCCATCCAATGTGCATCCCAATTTCAATGTCAGGATTTAACAGCTTTATGACTAACTTTGATTTTAGAGGATAAAAGATAAATACACCTATCAAATTAGTTTAAAATGATCGCTATGTTCAATAAAAAAGTTTAGTGTTAAAAGGTCATTTATTCACACAAAAAGCACAAAGACTGATATGTTTTCTGCTCCTGTGTTAATTTCTGCGTAACTTGGGTTTCAGAGTCACTTCATAAATCAACAAGCTGTCATCCTTTGTGCTGAAATCTATCAACAAAGTCAGTAAGCTAGTCTACTGTAAGTAGCAGGCACATGTCTTGAAGATACTAGTTATATATAGGCATCTCTCTCTCCTTATAAGGTGTCAAGGAGTGGCAGGTGGGGGGCAACTGAAGACGGGTGCTGGTTTTGTTGGCCTGATACGGTTCTTGGTTTAGGCTGACTCCCTGTGGATTCAGGCTGACAGCCGAGGTTGGTGAAAAGGAAATCTTTAGGGGTAAGAAATAAAATCAACTTTGTATACTTCAGTAATCTCTTCCTTATTATGAGAAATGTCATCAAATGTCAGTTCAGATGTGAGTGTAGTAGGTGGGGTTGTTGGGGCTGGGACAAAGATCACTAAACGATGTCTCAAGATCCTTAGCAGTAGCTAATGATCTTTAAAAGTGATGAATGATGTATTGCTGCAAATGTAAAGGATATGTAGTTAGTCAAGAGGATTTGGGATTAGTCAGGGATTAACAGAGGGATGTTTTATCATTAGTTCGATTTT
Organism: Oryzias celebensis; assembly: GCA_014656515.1. Lineage (NCBI taxonomy): Eukaryota > Metazoa > Chordata > Actinopteri > Beloniformes > Adrianichthyidae > Oryzias > Oryzias celebensis. The sequence continues at coordinate 13,176,473 of BNCR01000003.1, read as the reverse complement.
TCTGTGTTTGGTTCTTGTTGATTCCATACCTAAACTTAACAAGTTAAGTGAAAATCAAATCATTTGGAAACAACACACTCTTGGTAATATATTACATGAGTTGTTTCTACTAAATTCCGGAACTTAAATGTGTTGACAATAAACATAATCATAAAACCTTATAATTTAAATGTTCTATTTTGTGTTTGTGCAGTCAGGGCAAAGGACGATTTTGCATCAGATCTGCCTTGTATGAGTTTTACTGCTAATGCCAGGAAATTTAGGAGGATTACAGTTAAGGACACAGAGGCTCAGGTGGCATTAGGCTGAATTTTATGCTGCTGCAGTATTTGCTGGTAAATTACTGGCAGGAAAAATATGAGAGAGCTGCAAAGGCAGTTTTACTAAAGACTGCTAATGTTTTTCTTCTTTTAAGCACAAGTCCTCCATCTTCTGGAACATGTTCTTTTAATGTTGTTGAAACATTTCTGCTAATTGCTTGTGATGGATTTTACGCTCTTGCAGCGACAGCTTGTGTTTCTGTTGCAAATATTAAAAATATGACTTTTTTCTTTGGTGTTTTCATTTTTTTCTTTTGTGGTGTGTGTGTTGGAGGGGGGAGTATTTTTCAAAGATTTGGTTGTTTTATTATTTTGAGGTTTGATCATCCGCTGTGTTCCTGAAATCTTTTGTGTTGGTTACGAGGACGTAGAAGAAGGATGGCACACTATTGAAGATAACTCTGATTGTCAGAGGTTGTTAGTCCATAGTGCAGTTTCACCTGCATGTTTTTCTTTTCCAGTGACAGATGTAGGGAGTACGTCTAACATGGCTGTGGTGCTAGCTGAAGTGACACTGAAACTAGGAAGAGAGAAGTATGGCAGAGGAATGTGATGCAGCTTGTGTCACTAACTCTGAGGGTGATGTGTGCAGCAAAGGGAAGAGTGTCACATTTCATCTGGACTTATTTCTGTTCTCTGATAATGATGACATGATGTAACAGCTATATTGTCTCCCGTGCACGATGCAACACGGGACTGTAAATACAAGACATTTGTTCAAGACAACTTATAAAAGTTTGAAAGGCTAACACTGGTGGGGGATCCCAGTACTCTTTGTACTCTCAGCACTGTGACTATCTTTGATCTGAACATCAAATTTATATTTTTCTAAATCTTTTCTAATGAGACTTTTCTGACGTGCATGCTTAAAGTAGCTGCGTCTGTCACTTGGAATGCTGCAGAGTCAGGTCAAATTGCAGTAACATTCTTTAGTCCAAATTTAGTAGTTCTTGACTTTCTATACGCTTTTTATTCTTCTCTATATGTAAGGTCAAAGACATCTCATTTTCTGATTTCAGGACATCCAACGCAGACAAGCTACAGATATTGCTATACCCTGTTCCCGACTCTAGTTAGTGTCACCAACTAAAACAGTTGGTGCTAAACTATTTTAAAACATCTTGACCTTCCCTTGTCCTGATGTGAGAGACTATAGTCTCTACTTTTCCTGATTAGAGACTATTTCTGCATTGCCCCAAATACTGTTCCTGTGGTTTGTGGTAAACTCGTCTTATCTAACTCTGGCAGTACAGGTCAAAATATCAGGTGCTTCCTCATCCCACAAGTTGTACATGCCATTCATAGACTTTTCAGATGGTTCCTCTTTCTCCTCTTCCAGTCTGACATATTTTTTTCAACAGTGGAATTCCAAGGTCATGTAACTCTGCTGATCATCTGCTTTGTTACCTTTTGAAGTCAAGGTTTGCTATAAATGTATTTGTCACACTTAGTACACTTTTTAGTTTGTTTATTTGGTCCAGGAGAATTTTGGACACTGTTGCTGTGTAGTCTGTTGAGATAGGAGGTTGAGATCACAAGCGTACAGCTTGATGCAAATCATATAGAAGAGACTGATAGTGATTGCTACACTTTCAAAGCAGTATGTTCGGTCACACTTGTAGATAATATGTCTCAAGCCTGTGCAGAACTGCAACAGGGACTGAGCATCTCCAAATGTGAAACCTGAGCAGTTGGCCACCCACCTGCCTCTTAAGTTGTCTTCAGCATTACAACTGAATGTACTGGTAATGTTGCAAAGCTCCAAGTATTTCAAATGTTAGTGGCATTGGGACAAATTAAGAAGTCAATCCTGTTGGAGCTGAGATTTGCCGCTTAAAGAAAAGTTATTTTTTTTAACTAAATTGACTGATTTCATGATGAGAGCAAAATAAAGTTCTTCTTGAAACAGATGCAAGTTGTCTTTTGTTGGATTGGATGCCCCGTTTTAAAAAGCCTTCGTCAACAGGACTATTTTGCGGATGATTAGCAACTCTGGGGAGCTGCCAGAGTAATTGTCACTGGCTTGTACACTGTAAGATTGTTTTCAGCCAAGTCTTTAACTTGCTAATCACAAGATATTGGCTGTGCTTCAGGTTTTTTTTCTATCTGTTGTTTTTTTCTAAGCTGTATCTGAGTGGCAGCAAAGAAAGAGAAGCAGTAAAAAAGAAATTTACATGCACTCCAACTTCGCATTTTTAAGTCTCAATTCATCATTAAGGAAATACATCAAGATGGTAAACACTACAAAAAAGCATTAGTACATTTCTGTTGATTTTTGACAATAATCATGGAATCATAGACTTAACAGTTATTTGATACAATCCAGTCTAAACTTATCTTTTGTTTACATCTGTGCTTACATGTTGGTGCTGAGGCTGTCCAGTCTTACCTTCTATGCCAGTCAAGGTGCTGCCAGGGTAACGTGTGGGTGTTTGTGTATATTTAGAAGTCCTCATCAAAAAGTTCCACAAGGTCAAATTCCAAAAGAGTTGTCTTCAAATTGGAGGTGAATAAATACTTTTTGATGTGTAAAAGATGGACAGAGCTGCTATGAATCCATAGTATGGGCTCAAACAGAACTGTAAAATCACAGTTGGGATTTGGTAATTAGAAGTTAGAAAAGAAAGAGATCTAAGCAAAATTTTAAATCATTGGATTTCAATGGAACTGATCACTTAGGCCCAAAGTCAGTCCATTCTTGAGACTTCAGATGTCTTTACAAAGACAACAAAACACATAAAGAGTTACCCATTATTTTGAAATTGACTTTAAAAGTTTAGTAGTGTTAGGGCTTGGAATTATCATTAGTTTTTTTTTTAGCTGGACAGTTATTCAGATGCTAAAAGGTCAATGCTGACTAATGGTGTCACAGCTTGAATTTAAATTACAGTTTCAAAACAAAAAGAAAGAAAAAAAAAACGTTTACTTGGTACTTTGAAGGATTTCTTTGATTTAAACATTGACTTGACAAGAGAACTGGACTGACCATGTTGGAACCAGAAATCGTCAATAAGCAGAAATTGGTCCGAGTTGGACTGAATCCAAATTTCTATGGCAACTACTCTCTTTTGTCAAGGGTGAGCATGTTAGAAGACCCCACTATTTACTATATTCAACTTTTGCTTTCCGCTGACAGCGGGCTCAAGAGAAAATGTTAATCTAATGCTTTGAACGTGCACCTACTTTTATTGTCATCTGATTGGTCAGTTTATAACTTAAAAAACTTCAAATATGAAAAAAATAGAATTAGCAAGAACATGTTCAAATAAAAGTAGCAGAGCAAGAACAGTTAGTTTGACAAGTATAATGACTGTATAATAGCTGTTTATTTGTCTGTAGTAGTCTATGGGATATACAGTTACATTTATATGTAATTTTATTTTATTCTTTATGTGCTGTGTAAAAATATCCTTTTTGTTTATGTTCATGACAAAGTAACTTTTGTCTGTATTTCTGCTTTAACTATGATAACGGTCACAATTCATCATTATGTGTGCATGCTTTATTCAACAGGTCAGTGCCAACTGTGCCACCATGTCATTCCGACTTAAAAGTGGAAGTTACAACCATGAATACCACCACAAACAGAGCCAGCGTGTGGTTAAAGAGTACAGCAGGTACAAGAGCTGCTAGCAAAGGCTAATGCAGAACTTGGAAAATACCATCATCAACAGCAGGTCTACTGACATTTTTACTAGTATAACAGTAGTCAACGTTTTAGCTTGTTTCCACTAAAAATGCAAATTCAGCTTTTGCATTGTTTACAGACGATCTTGTTAACGTTAATCTAATCTTGAAGTTACGTAGGCTACACAGCCTACAGGGCGTTTGATGAGCTAAACATGCATTCTTGAAGAGTGTTTAGCCCCTGGTGTTCATACTGAACAAGCTGGGAGGGGCTTCTTTCTGTTTTTTTTAACTGTTCACTAGCGCTTGTCCGCCACCTACAGTTGGATGAGGCTTAGTGGGAAATGTTGAAATGTTGAAGAGCAACAAATCTTAAAAATCTTGCTCCAGACTTTTTCTTTCACAGCTTTATTCCAACATATGAAAGACTCGGTTGGACATAATACTGTCCAGGCACAAACCGCAATTACAAATCTTTCCTCCAATATCAATTTTCAAGCAATTGGTGCTTCCATGAATTAAAATGGATCAATACGTCATCAATACGTCACTACCAAATTCAAGATCTTGATTTATCAAAGGTTGACCGGATTTGATTGGCATCATGTCTTTAATAGTCATGCGTTTTGTACAAAGCCTGAAATCGACACGTTTACATGCCGATTACATAGACTTTTCTTTGAATGTGGCTGCTTGAACACGCGTTGCTGAGGGCGGTGGAAACATAGCTTAACACTAGCCTATCTCTATATATTAACTAGCATTTAGAAGACAAACAAACTTTGGGTTTGATGGAAAGAATAGCTTTTGTCTGTTTAACTTTTAAAATATTATGGTGTTACTTAGAGCTAACTTTTTTATCTAGAAAAAAAGTGTAGAAATAGAAGTTTTAATCCAGAACACAAAGTTTGCTTAAATTCAGCTGGCTTAATTTAGTTTATTATTTTTGTGAGTATTCAATTCTACTGGAAATACCTCTGTCTTTTCAGTTTGTGTGTGTACATCATTTTTTACATAGGCTGCTCTTATATTTGTGGTTTATGATTGAAATTTAAAGTAATGTTCTTGCATGTAATTATTCTTTTTTTATTAGGTCTATTGTTAAAATGTGGAGTGTCCCATTAATTTTGTGTGACATTTATTAATTAGGAAAGTCATTACATTAACAAAAGTGTACATTGTAGGACACAAGTCATTTTTATCAGTAAAGCATTCGTTTGAAGGCTGCATGTTTTGACAGTTGAAATCCAGATAAAATGCTTGTCAGACCCCAAAGAAATCTTCACTTTTACACAAAAAGTTGAATATTTGGTCCAGAATGGATTTTTTTCCTGTCTTATTGCACAGAAAATTTATTTTTTCACCAAACTGGGATTCCTGAAGGTTGGTCTATGTTTTTGGGCCACCGATGGCTAGCAAACAAAACAGTGTGAAAATAAGGAAAAGTTTTTACTTAAAATTGGACATAAATATATTTTTTTACACGTGTGTCACATGATTACTAATGACATTTGTGCTTAAACTAACCTTTCAATTGAAAATGTGTTCACATTCTTATATGATGTCAAATGTTTTTTTTAAATCAGTAACTTTTTTGTGCATGTTTCACAAAAATGTTTGGTGTCTGTCTAGCACACAAACTCTGTTTTATTGGGTAAAAAAAAAAAGAGTATTGAGATTTGTTTGTAAAAAAAGAAATAAGGCTTCAGTGCAAAGCCTATTTGCAATGCAACTCTTCACTTAAAAATGTTAGTAAAAGAAATGCACCTTTTCTTCCTTTAGTTCTGAGACTATGGAGGAAAGATATGAATACAAAACACAGGCTCGGATCCAGGAAGTGGTGAGAATGCATGAGTTGGTTTTATCCAGACTGGTTTGAACACATCTGTTTAACTCTAATTTATCTTTTAAATGGAAAGTGAAAAATAAACTAAAAAAAAGGTTGTTGCTTTGCAATCTTTTTTATTTAATTTTTTAGTATAATTTTTTTTATCCCACTTGCCTTGTTAGGTAAAAGCAAAGATGGTGGATAAATATGTGCGTGAGGAGCCCATGATCAGAGGACCGCAGTTCCTGGTCAGACTCAGATCCCACACTGTGTTTGAAAATACTCCAATCAAACTCTTCTGCACTGTTCAAGGCTTTCCCATGCCAGTTGTTAAATGGTAAGTAAGTACAAATGTAACCTTTCTATGATCAGCATTTTTATGATAACAATTCAAAGACACAGTATTCCTACAAATTATTTCTGGTTTAAAGTGTTTCTTTTTTTTTTTTTTTTAAAGCAATTAAATATATTTAACTAAAGAAAACATTTCTTTTTAGGTACAGAGACGGTGTGATCTTGGACTTGTCCTCTGGAAAGTATTTGGTTGAAGCCAGAGGAGGGAGCCATTCCCTCGAGATACCAAAGTGAGCTTGCATTGTTTTTGTTTTTACACCAAAGCTTTATTATCAATTGCATGATTAACCCTTTAACACCAAAGCTTTAGCGCCAGTGTTCATGTTCTTTTATTTACTGTAACTCTTCAGCTGTTTACGCTTTGCGCCGCTTTTCTCTGCTGCAGAATTTGCTGGGATTACATTGATAATGGTTGAAAAGTTACGGTATGTCAAAGAACGTCTGTTGTTTAGGTGTCGCTGGGGACATCTCCGGTGTTAAAGGGTTAAATAATGCTACATCACTGAACTATAACCCCTTAATGATAATCCTAACTTTGTTGGATTTTCTGAATTGACTGTAGCAGAAACAAACTCTAAAACCTGCACTAAAATGTAAGACATCTGCAGTTAGTAAAAAGTTCAGAGATAAGAAATCAGCTAAGTTTGAGTCAGCTAAGTGTGTGCATGCAGCTTCAGGATCACTGGTGGAGCAGTTCAGGCGCCTTTTGCTGCAGTCTTTAGCAGCTCAGCTGCTGAAATGATTACCTCAGTGCTACATGATACTCCAGGAGGTTTTCAATCATCACACTATGAAAGGATCCCGTCACATTCAGACTAGTGCAAACAAAAAGACTAGTGGGTTGATGATTAGTTTACAACAAGAATTGAATTTAAGTGCAAGAAAATCCTCTTAAAATTAATATCTAACCCTTAAATGTAAAACTCTAGTAAAAAAAAAAAAAAAAAAATATGCAGGGCAACATGCAAGAACAAACATACCATAAAAGTACAGGAATAAATAGAGAGGTCATGAAAGAAGATGGCTAATAAGAAATATGTTTTCTGTCAAGAGCATAAACAGCCAATACATTATCCCCATAACTGCCCTACTGCAGCAGTATTTCTGTGAAATCTGATCATAATAGACAACATTAACTATGTATTGCATGTCTTAAATTTTCAATCAAGTTTCCACTCTATTTGTGGCAGCATCAAATTAGCTAAAGCAGTCTTCAGTTAAAAAAAAAAAAAAAGAAAGTTAATCGTTCAAACATGAAGACAGCTGTATTTGTGAGCTGGGCTGTGCTCAGCGTCTGTGATTCCTGCTCAGTTGTTGACTTTTGTCCATACTACATGATGCACTCAGGCAGACAATAATTGTTTATTTGCACAAGAAAAAAAAAAGCAGTTCCATGATTCATGTACTTTGGAAGCAAGAGATCCTAAAAGATATGCGATACATCTGCTACTTAAGAATGTGCCATAATTTCTCTGACACTTTTGCAACATCACCTTGCCCAAACAAATATACCTCATGCTGATAAAACACTGCAATATTTAGCAAAACCATGTTTTTCGTTAACATTAATTTTTTTTAACACACATTAATGTTTTTTTTGTTTTACTTGTTTTCTTAGATGTTCAACTGACGACACGGCTCAGTATACTGCTGTGGCGGGAAACTCCCATGGTCAGGTTTCTTCTCAGGCTTCTATCATTGTAAAGCGTAAGTTCTAAAAGTCACGTTTTGGATGAAACCTTACCATCAACTCATAAATTAAATGATAAAGAATATCTTATACAACTTTAAGAATAATAATTACTTGATGTTTTTGGTTGTTTAAAATAAGATCTGATGCAATTGAGTCACAGCTGTGTTTGGTAATTACAGTATTTATTCGATTACAAAAAAGTAGTTTTGTCACTTTGGTAATAGCACGACTTATAGTGATTTAAACACACTTCTGTTCTTAAATTAAACATTTATCTATGATCATGGTAAAAACGTTAGCTTTCGTGTTTTTAAATTGTTTAGGCTACAAGGAGGAGGAAGAGTCTAGTCCATATGCATGGTTACCTTTTACAGGTAGGTGTCCTATTATGACAAAGCTCTGACTCCCTTCAGTTTTATGGAATAATGTCATTCTAATGACCCATTTGTAGAATATGAATGATTATGGCACACAGTGTCACTCATATTTCTTTTTAATGTAACAAACAGTTAATCAGGACACTTGATGAAGTTCATCTCTGACTATGTTTTTCTTTACCCTGCCTCAAAGCTGCCATGCTTCCCAAGGTACATTACACAAAAATTAACATTACGTTTGTGGAGAAGTTTGGACCAGTGTTTGCCACTGAAGGAGAATCTGCCACCCTGTCTGCCACCATGACCTTGAGCCCAAACCTGGCCAACCTTCAGCCAGAGGCACAGTGGTATAGAGATGGTAATTATTAAATTGTATGTCTGGAGGAGATTAAGCTTTCTTTGGGCTTTAAGGAGGAATAGGATATCAGACAGTGGACGTCTTTGCTCTTCCTTTAAGAAGATAAAAATGGTACTCAAGACTGAAACAGAATAGAAGATAATTGCCCTAAAATCGAGGTCATGACTCATCATGTCATGATGAGTTGTGTCAGTTTGACTTGAGATAAATATCCTTTTAATGGTAGTGATAATCCAACAAAGACTCAAGAAGAATAAAGGATCAAATTGAAAACAGCTCTTTAAAATCTTTGATACTATTGGGCAGAGTTTTGCATTTTCTAAAACGCGTCTCCAAGATGCTTTATAACAACAAACAAACAAAAAAAAAACACTTCTGGATTTGACATCATCAAGAAAAAAGCTGTGAAGTGATACTAAAACCAAAAAAACTAAAAGTCTGAGGAAGCTTCTGCTGAGTTTAATGATAAATAATTCAAAATTCTTCTTTCTTTGAATTCAGTGAAAAGTTAAATAAATGAGAAGTCAAAGTGAAATTACATCTCCTACATTTTGTAAATTCATAGTAGTAAAGTTCATGGAGGAGCACACATTTTTGAGAACTAAGATTTACTTTTGTTTATTTTTTAGACACTCGTCTGTTCGAATCTAAGTGGGTGAAAATTGAAACAGGCAGAGGTTTCACCACCTTGACTATTCCAAATCTTTACAAAGATGATGAAGGCCTGTATACTCTTCGTATGGTCACGAAGGGAGGCACTGCAGAACACAGTGCTTTTGTCTCAGTGGCAGGTAAGAGATTCAAGGAATCGAGAACTTCTTTGCCTTTCAACCCTTAATGAGTCACCATGGAGAATGATCCATATACATACTGTACCTCCATCTGATCCTTTTCCAAGTATCCACCTAACTAACGACATGGCTGCTCTCATCACAGCCTTGTACACCTTTCCTTTCATTCTCGTTGACACTCATTGGTCATACATCACACCTGCAGTTTTAAAATAGAACCCATGATTTTAAAATATCTTTTTACTGATTGTGACTGACTGTTATCTGATTCCTGAAGCGATTTCCCTTGAGGAATTAATGAAATGATCTGATTCCTTGCAGATGGTCCTCCACCAGTTCCAAGTGCACCTGGTGCTCCGATGGACATCAAGATCCATGACGCCAACAGAGACTATGTCATTGTGTCATGGAAGCCTCCTAACACAACTACAGAGGGCCCAATCCTGGGATACTTTGTAGACAAGTAGGAACTCCTTATATTAACACTATAGACACAAAAGCTATCTAAGGAAATGTTTAACTTATTATGGACAGAATCACCTGGCAGTATAATAAAATGTTGCCGATCATCGATTTTGTGAACTCATTGATTGATGGTTTATTAGGAAAGTCCTCAGTGAGTATTTTGTTATAAACAACACCAAAAAAAGTAAACATAATTTCAAACGAAGTATTGTATTTTTCCAACTGGGTCACATTATTATGCATCATCTATTATCTCAGACTCTTCTTTTCTTGTGTACATTTTTGTAGATGCGAGGTTGGCACTGACAACTGGACCCAGTGCAATGACCACCCCATTAAAATCTGTAAATACCCAGTGTCAGGACTGTTTGAAGGACACTCCTATTACTTCAGAGTTAGAGCTGTCAACTCCAAGGGAATTAGTAAAGCCTCCCGCATGTCTGACCCCATTGCTGCACTAGACCCCACAGAGTTTGAGAGGCTCCACGGTGGGTGTTAATATTCCCAAAGAGAAATGCTACCTTTTGACCTGCTTGACAATCACTTTTTCAACATGATGCTGATGTACAGACTGCAGATTTGGTGTCCTTTATTCAATTGCTACTAATCTACTAATCTCCAGCTACTGTGTATTTCCCTCTGTGCTAAAATGATTTACTGTCAAAATTGGAATGAACCTCAGCATGCTAATGAGCGCTAGGAGACTGGTTACAAATGCACTGCAGCTTGACTGGTCATGCTCACTGGACTGCACTCTAGATCTTTGCCATATTTCTGTCTCACATGTGGCTGAGAACAAATCTACTCTCTGCAGATGCTCTAACTACATGAATTAAAATTACTTAATTGGGTTCATCTTATCCACTGAATTCAAACCACCTAGCGACATCAACTGTATTTAAATCAGGCTTACCAGAAGCTATGAGACACATTTTTTATCAGAATACAATTAACTAGGATTAACGTACAGTCTAAAAACAGAGGCTCTGTTTTTATTGTTGACAAATAATGTGTTCACTCACATCTTTTTAATTACTTTTTTTTAGATCCATAAATCCATGTTGCTGTTATTGTCAGGTTACTCATGTGTGTGTCAGAGGTCACAAATATCTCAGCTTAGAGTTTAATGAGGGTGACTGAAAATACTTCTCTGAAAATTGTCAGTTAAGTCAAATCTGTGATGATTATTTTTTTAAGTCCACAATGTAATGCATTCGTTTAGCTTCTAGAAACCAAACTGTACGTCTTTTGACTTTTTCAGCCAAAAAGCTCGGAGGACAGCTGGATGTTGTCTCCTACCACGAGATAGAAGAAGGTGGGAATTTGTCATACATTTTGTGGAGCACATCTACACACACAGGTTGTGTAAGGTACATTTTTGATGTAATGCTGGTAATGTATGTGTTTTTGTTTCTGAAGCTGAAGGAAACCCCCCCGGTGTTCCATCAGGAGTTCGAGTGTGTGAAATAGACAGAACTTATGTTGTCTTGAGCTGGAAATCTCCACCATATTATAGCAAGGCTCCCATGTGGTACTACTTAGAAAAGGTAAGCAACTTTTATTTTAACTAATCATTAGAGGGTTCAAATGGATGGCACATCTTTAAGTTTGAATTTAGGAAAAGATGAGGTTCTGCTTGAACCATTTTCATGTCCGTGTCTCAACAGCTCATGGCGGGCAGCAATGCATGGCAGCGCGTTAACACCCAGGTGCCCATTCGATCTCCCCGTTACGCCATCTTTGACCTGGCTGAAGGAAAAGAATACAAATTCAGAGTTTTGTCTGCCAACATGCATGGGATCAGCGAGCCCTCAGAGCCAACCGAACTCATTCAAACTCTTCAACTCAAAGGTCTGTCTGCCACCTGCTTGATTTTCTTGCACATTCAATGATCTCCAGGATACGTCCAAGCTTTTCTATCTTTGCTTCTATTTTTTTTCTACAGGTGTACCTTCTGCTCCCGGTCAAGTGATTGCAACAAGAGAAACAGACACCTCTGTCCTCATCCAGTGGGCTCCTCCAAAGGAACCCAACAACCTGATTGGGTATTACATTGACCAGTGTGTGGCTGGGTCTAAAGACTGGACATCAGCTAATCATAAACCTCACAAGCAAACCAAGTAGGTTCTTCTTAAAACACAAACAGACTGTAACTCTTAAGTAAACTGACTGTTTTTATGATAAATAACAAAAACTGTAGTTACAAGCTTTGCATTTGATGACTTTTCCTTTAGATTTGTGGTTAGCGGCCTGACCAAAGGACAAACATATGTGTTCCGTGTCCAGGCCATTAATGAACTGGGCCTCAGTGATGAATCCCAAGAATCTGCCCCTCTCAGTGTGAAAGCTGCTCTCAGTCAGTATTAACATATTAACATTGATCTTCTGATGTGTAAAATGCTACCTAAAAAAAGTTTAAAAAATAAGTTGTTCTAAATTGTATCCATAGCACCCCCCTCTGCTCCCTATGACATTGCCCTGCTGAACTGTGATGGCCACTCAATGGTTCTGAACTGGAAGAAGCCTCTTCACTCAGGAGGTGCAGAGGTCAAAGAGTACTACGTGGATAAACGCCGCAGTGGAACAACCTTGTGGAGGGAGGTTCACATCCCACCAGTTCATGAGAGACTTTATAAGGTGCATTTTACTTTGAACTGGATAACTCTGATGCTATTTTGACTTTTTTAAACAAAATCAGTTAAACATCCACACATCAGTTTCTTAATATAGTGATAGAAAATTAAAGCTTTAAGTCCTGTTTGTTAAAACTAACCCTGACTTGGACTTAAGCAGTCATGTACTGACAGGTGGAGGGCTTGACTCAGGGAGCTGTGTATCAATTCAGAGTTTATGCAGCCAACCTGGCTGGCCTTGGACCAGCTTCCAAACATTCGACCGACTTTACTTGTGAGGCATGGACAATGCCAGAGCCGGGTATGTCGCGCTTTGACTGAGATGATCGCAGATACTTTGAAATGGACATAAAATCTCTGTAGCACATCAAATGTGGCAACATTTTTTAATGTTTTTCTCATTTCTTCGGTTATGCAGGCCCAGCCTATGATTTGACATTCTGTGAAGTGAGAGATAATTCATTGGTTGTTGAGTGGGAAGAGCCTATCTATTGTGGTTCTGGACCAATCACAGGCTATCATGTTGAGTATTCTAAAAAAGACTCTGCTGACTGGGTTACTGCCAACGAGACAGCTGTCAGTCACCGCTTCTTAAAGGTGAGTTCATAACTAAATTAAGCTTTTTGTACTTTTTCCTTCTTTACTTGTCATTTTAAATGGCACATTAAATACAAATTGTCATTGTGGCCAAGCTTCAAATACTGTACATCTGACATTACTTCAAACTGTACAATACTGACACCTAGTGGATAGAAGTTGTAGAATTTGAGTTTTGCTGTACTGTGTACGATAACAATAATAAACTTCTTTTTTTTTTAATTTAACAACTATGAATTCTATATCTATTCATATTATAGTCATAAACACTTACACTGATATAATTAGGAAGTTAAAAATGTGTTTAGTCAATGCAAATGTGTTATGTTTATTATTTAAAAAAATGATAAAACAACAACAGCAAAAACCAAGAAGGTGTTTGGGCAATTATTAAATATATTTCACAGCACTGTCTAGTTAAAATGAAAAGAAATGAATGCAGAGATTCGCTAATCTATTGACCTTTTTTAAAAAGAAAAAAAAGCAACTAAATCAAAATAAAGGTCATTAAGATGAAAAAAAAACATCGAAATAAATAAAATGTTGATTACAAGATTTTAAATATTGAATATTATAGCAATAAATAATAAAGGTACTTTACTTACTTTTGAGGTATATATTTAATGCTCTTTTGGTTGGCTGGTCACCACAATCCGTTTATTGTTAAACTTCAGTGCTAGGGGTTTAGTGTTCTTGTCGTGACATTTTAATCTTGGTTACTTAGACTCTTCTTTGGTTCAGTTGATTCACTGTCTTTTCTTCAGGAATGCTAAATCCATTTTTACTAAATTCTTTGTCTTATGGGGTCAATCTTTAGAGTTGGCAAAAATCTAACCTCTTTTTTAACAATCACCACTGTAAAATAGGCTGTTCTTCCTTCCAAACTTGACTGCTTGTTTGCTGACTGTTTCCTAGGTAACAGGTCTTCAAGCAGGTGAAAGCTATGTGTTCAGAGTGCGTGCTGTTAATGCTGCTGGAGTGGGCATGGCCTCATTGGCTTCTGACCTGGTGACTGCCAAGGCTGTGGCAGGTAACCTTTAACAACAGAGATTATGAGTCAGTTTTCTTTTTTAAAAAAAATCAATGTATTTGAACATAAAGCATGACCAAATTTGTTTGTGTGATGCTCTCTTTTTTCAAAGTTTTAGAGGTAGAAAGAAAAGACCTCTCTGAATCACAAAATCTGTCAGAAGTCCTGGCCGACTGCTAAAGCATCCTGGCATTTTCCTTTGTTTTGAAGGTTCCCAGGAGGTTTCTTGTGTGGTGGATGAGAAGACAGGAGACATTGTTCTGTCATTTCAGTCCTGCCAACTAAGTGAGGACTCTCAGTTCCTCTGGAAGAAGGAATACAAAGAAATCACTGATTTCTCCAAAGGACTCGTGATAAAAACAGAAAACAACCAGTAAGACCATAGATGAAGAAGCACATGCATATATACTGTTGTGCATGTACATCCCAATAGCAGTTACTGTACAGGTCTTGGTGCATGCTTTTGGGCTTTAGTCTTTCTCTGTCCCTGCTTTGCAGCTCAAAGCTAATTTTTAAGAACCCGGATAAGGACGATGTTGGAACATTCTCTGTTTCCGTTACCAACACAGATGGGGTCTCGTCCAGCTACACCATCACCTCTGAAGGTACAGTTTAGTCATTGGTGTGAACATGACACTGTTGATTAAAATAGCTGTATTTTTCTGAGTACAAGTCTCGTTTTTTGCATAGTTTGGTCTTAAATTATGCTCAGGTGTGACTTGTACGTGATTAAGAAATAAAAAAAAAATAGCAACAACCGCTAGAGAGCACTCTGGCTACCACTAAGAGCAACACAGAAGAACTGCTGCTGCATATTATGCTGTACTTGGTGGAATTGTTCCAAAGTCACACAGAGGATGAAGAATTCAATTGATTTATCCATTTGATTTAGAGATTTTTAAGTGAAATGACTTATTAGAACTTATTAGCACATTCTGTATTCTATGGTTATCTGAATAATTGTTCATATGTTGTCCTAATATTCTAGATTCTTCCTATGTTTCATGAACCTAAATAAGCATCAATATGTTACAGTGATAAAGCATGCATGTATTCAGTCTATTATTGCTATTTATTCCAATATTAATCGTCATCATCATTAACTATTAGAATTTGTCTTTCAATTTGACAAGTCTGTTCTTGTTCCTGTATTTTATAAAATTTCTCCCAAAAGTGCAACATATCCTCCAGTACAACTTGTACCGGTATATGAGTTTCTTTTTTTTGGCTGCTCAGAAAAACAGAAAAAAGAACAGAAAATCTGAAAATAGACCTGCATATTCATGGATGGATGGATGGATGGATGGATAGATGGATAGATGGATAGATGGATAGATGGATAGATGGATAGATGGATAGATGGATAGATAGATAGATAGATAGATAGATAGATAGATAGATAGATAGATAGATAATCAGAAACATTAATAGTTTTTTTTCTTAAAGTAAATCAAACAAATATATTTCACATCTTGATAATAAAATTTTGAAGAGCCATAGCCGACATCCAGATATCAAAGTGCAGACTTGAGTTAAAAAAATCAAAAGGAAACTGTGTATCGAAGAACTCAGGCAGTGTGTAGGATGCATCAAAGATGAAAGCAGGGAGACTGTACTTAAAAATGACTGCACTGGCACAAAGCCAACAGCCAAAAAAAGAAATCATTAGACATCTGATGAGTACCATCTAAGCATGTTGCTCACCATTTTTCTATGCGTTTTTAGGCACAGTGTGTTTAACTATGATACCTTCAAGGCAAAACGACTTTCTGTCAGAAGGTCTTTGTATTTTTTTCCCTCTGTTGCACCATTATGCCACTAGGTCATGTAGTGTTATACATTGCAGCTTCCACTCATTTTCTCCCATTTGGCTTGCAGATATTTTGCAATGAAACCCAATATGTTTTTAGTTTTCATAGGTTACAAAGTTTCAGTGATTTAAAAAAATGTTTTTATTGTGCTTCCTGAATTTTTAAACTCTATTAATGAATATTCAGACTAACACTGTTGGGTATGTAAAGTCCCATCTGTGCAAATGTTTGCCTCAACCTCAAGTGTGTGCATTTTTCCTGCCAAATGACTCGCTTCTCCAGCTTCAAAGTTATTCTCAAAGTTATGTTGAAGGTAGTATGTATGCAATAAGTGTATTAGAATCAATGCATCACAGAATTAAAATAATTAGACGACTTTATGTTTCAGAGTTGGCCAAGATGCTGTCACTCAGCCATGACATCAGACACCCAAGTAGGTATCTCTTGTAATTCTTGTCCCTTTTATGTTTTCTCATCCTCTGTGTTTCATCTTAATTTTTCTTACCAAGTGTCTAGTTAGCCGTTTCTCTCTTTAATGCGTTCAATTTCTTCCTTTCTTTCAAAAGCTTTGAACCTCTTAGATGTCTTTTTTCTTTTAGCGACATATTCCCCTATTTTGTTGGATCCAAAAAAGTCTTACCTGCTTTTGCATCACCTGCCCATTTCTCCTCTTCTCTGCCTCCCCTCCTGTTTTGTCCTTTACACACCTATCTTGTATTCTCCTCTAGTCATCCCGCTGAAAACCGAATTGTCCTACAAGATTTTGGAGAGGGGCAGAATGAGGTTTTGGTTGCAGGCTGAAGAAATTTCCTCCAATGTCACCTACAAATTCTTTGCCAACAACAAGGAACTGTCTGGAGCTGATGTAAGACACACACTTGTTTTCAGAACAAAAAAGCAACTAAGAGATGAAAAATGTACTTTCTGGCTTCAAGGTGAACAAGCTGCCTGTCTTCTCTACACCGTCTCAAACAATAGTTTTCTGCAACATGAAAGGCATAATCAAAGAGAAGAGTCTAAAAACAGCAAGTCTTTCATCAAGCACTTGTGCCTTTTTTTCTCTTAACAATGCCTTGCCATTTTTCTACAGCCCAACAAAATGGGCCATGATGTTTCTACAGGTATCATTGAGTTCATCCTGGACCATTTCACTGAGGAGAATGAGGGGACATTTACTTGCCAGATCACTGATGGTGGAGGCAAAGCACAGAGCTCACTAGTCTTGATTGGAGAAGGTAAAAAATGTTATGTTGGATTATTGACCACATATTGATAATCTATTGCAACTATTGGAATAACTTGACCTTTCATCTATTCTTCTCATGTATCTGCATGGGAGAACAGCTTTTAAAGCAGCTTTGGCTGAGGCAGACTACCAGAGGAGGGAATACATCAGAGTGAAAGAGGGTAAGAAAAACAGAAACACCAGTTACTCAAAAAAAACAAAAACAAATCTTGTTTATCAAATAATAAAATAAAAATTCAATATAAATCATTGTACCTAGAGAAACAGCAATAAGTATAATATGAGTACAATAATGTAGGAAAAAAACAGCCCAATGTTACTGAGTAAAGTAGAACATTTTCATCACAAATCAAACCAAATTAAAAAGAAAGACAGAAAGAAATCAGGCGTAGTAAAACATTTTTACTTAATATTACATTTGAAAGATGCATTTTTGAGACCCCTATCTAATTGGCATGATCAAAGCATCCCTTAAAACCCAATTGCTTAGAACTTAGTTTCATGTTTTCTATCCTGTAGTGGATTATCCTTCAACTAGAGGCAGTAGGAGGGCATTTCCTGCTCATTTCAAAATGGCTGCTTTGGTGAAATCTCAAAAACACTTATGGCGGGAAAAGTTTAATTCATTTTCAACGCATATTTGGTGAGAATAACTCTATTGTTATATAACAATAACTCTATTGTTATTTGTTTTTTTATGACTGCTTGTTGTGTTAAAATAATGAAAAGCTTGTGGATCATTAATTCTTTATAATCCAGTTCCACCACGTTAAAAATGTGTGGTTCAAATTTGCAACAGTGGGGGCTTTTTTTTTTCCTAAACACTCATGTCAATATTTTTACATCTTAATCTAACATTGTTGTGAGTATCTAATGTATCATAATTGATACTATCTCATAAAATAAAATTTTTGGGGATTTCAACAAACTAAAAAAAAAAAACTACTTATTAAAAAATAAAAATCTTTGATGCAGTAGGCTTTACAGGGTTAAGACTTGTAATGATTCAACTCTGCGTTTGCATCTTCCACAGAAGTGTTTTGGAAACAGCTCATCTTTTTTTCAATCTGACTTTCTCTGTTCACCACAGGCCCTCACTTCAGTGAGTTTCTGACACTTCAGATTGGAGATGACTGCTCTGTCACTTTAGTCTGCAAGGTAAACAATACACTCAGAAGCAACTCAGTATTTCCACTGCACAGACACAAGAAATGGGCATTGATAGTTATGAATAACTGACTGACCGTGCAAAGTTCAAAATGTCAAAATGCTGATGTGATAATGCTGTACATTTTTTGTTGAAAGCGTTGTCAGGTTCGCTGCAAAACTGACCTCTCCAAAAAACCTGCAGCAACTGCAACTCCTTACAGTGACCTTGTGATTTTTCTTTTACTGACAAATGCTGATCTCCCTCCAAGGATTCATATAGTATTTCCTATCTGATCATGTTTACTGGCCTAATATAATCATTGGGCAAAGAAAAAGGAACTTTTAGAAACACAGTAAACATGTCAAATAAATAAATGGAGTGCCTCCCACTACTTAAAGGATCAGATGTAAAAACATCACCATTTGGCAGAAATATGAACCATCTGTGTTCATTGAATAAGTTTATGTTTTCTTTTTGGCGAGGGGGTAAAATATAAACATGTAAACAGAATGTCTTTGCACAGATTGAGATCAGGCAAAAACTAAACATGGAATAAACAGAAATGAAAGTCTGATTTCTCAGATGTTTTTGCATTCACTGATTGTGTCTATTTATTGCCAGAAACCGTCATACAAGTGCACCTTTCAGCATTTTAATTAACTTTTGTTTTCTATATCATTCAAAGACAAAACTTTGGTAATTTTTGTGAAATAAAACATCAAATTAAAGATCCAAGAAGAAAACAGATTTTTTTTCACATAATGACTAAAATAACATTGACATCTGTAGTCTTTTCTGAAAAACTGCAGACTCCCTCAAACAAGTGTTACCACTTAAATAAAAGTTAGACAGTCAAAATCTGTACGAAAATTTAAGCTATCATCTGAGAGGAAATTTGTTTGGATGGACTAGAAAATGCTGAACTAACAGAAACTCTATATACTGCGGCATTAGGGATGTCACTCTAGAAAGAGGTCATGCTCAGATTCGTCATTGTGCTAAATTTGGACTGCCATGAAACTAAAAGGGATGCCCAGTGGAATGACATTTCACACCAGGGGTGCTCATGCAAGAAAATAATTGAACAAATTAAAATAATCAAGTAACACAAACTCGAAAGAAATCCAGCGCTTTTTACTTTAGGTAATAACAAAAAGCTTGTATTTAGTCACTGTTCACTTGTTCTTTTTTCAAGAAAGTGCTTTAACGTGGAGCTAGAAAAGCTCAACTGGTCTACACTGTACATTTACACAAATTCTGTCAAAAGACTCTAAAAAGTACAAAAAAAACTTCTGCTTGCTGTGGAAAAGTAGAAATGAATAAATATATGACTAAATAAAAAAATTATCTACAAATTTTGTTTCAAGAGACTTCCAAACTTCTGCACACAGTCCAAGAACTACCATTTTATTGTTGTGCAAGAGTTTGCAGTTTTTTCTCTTTAATAACTTGCAATAAAAGTAAGTTACATATATTTCTGGGAGGCATTCATAATGTGCTGACAGCATCAGATCAGCGTAGCCATCTAAATTATTGAGCAGCTCATGTGGATGTGAACACACAAGGATTTCTACTTTTGCAGAAGTCATCAAACCATCTTTAAGGATAATCAGAAAAATGGGAGTGAATGGGAGATGTGGCTTTTTGTTATTGTTTGCTTTTGATGATGACCAAACAGTTGGTAAAGTCATTTTTTGGGGAAATTGTAACTATAATGAATGCTTGATTCTTTTCTAAAGGTTGCTAACCTGAAGAAGGAATCAGAGTTCCACTGGTACAAAGAAGACACAGAGATTATCCCAGAGGTGAAGCCTGATCTTGGATCAGGGGTTTGCAAACTGCCGATTAAAGAGGTATGCACAAACTGCTTGTGTTAATCTGCTGAAGATTGAGGAGCAAAAGAAAGCACAGCAGCGTACCCTCACGTGTACATATTTACAAATTGAGTGAAACACATTTGTAAATGTCATTGTGTGTGTGTGTCTGTCTGTGTGTGTTAACTTCTATTCATCTGAAACTGAATCTGCCAACATTCAAGCACACTTGTGACACAGTTCACATGTTTGATGACTTGTGGCTTTTTTAAATTAATTTTGAATCAATCAAAAACAACAGTTATTGAGTTTACCAAAGCAAGCACTGACGTGTGAATCTGTAACTCCCACAGATTTTTTACAAAATACTTATTCGCCAGCAAAATGATGCTAAAGCTACCAAACATATTGATATGGATGTAAATCATTTTTGATCAGTTAATAAAGATTTTTCATTTGTTTTGGGAAATATGCCAAATCTGTGACACTGATCTCCAAATAATGTGGTTTGTGTCTTTTTGCATTTCTAAAGATATAAAAAGAGGACAATGTGTTTGTATGAAGCTGGGCCATACTAAACACCATGACAATTTGAATAAGTGCCTTCCTGCTTGAGACTCCCTATCAAGGGCTGAACTATAGTGTTGAATCCCTCAGACGATGAACTAAATGTATTTCTGCCACTTTAACATTGAAATGACGTGTTTTCCTTGTTCATTTCTCAAGTTTTCACAAAAGTCAACAGGAGTTTATAAAGCCACTATCAGTGACGACAGAGGAAAAGATATGAGTCAAATTGACATCAGTGGAAAAGGTATGTTTTTTTTTCTCTTTTCTGTCATTTAGCATCTGAAAAATTGGCTTAATCTTTCCTAAAAAGATATTAACAAATGTTCCCAAAGGAACTTTTGTGGATACTTTGGACTTAAATTACCAGTAAATTTTAAAGAATTAAAAAAAAAAGAGTAAATAGTGTTGAGAATCAGGCTTGTCCAAACACAGGGATGAGGAGAGTTTTGAGCCAAAAGTAGATTTTTTAAAATAAAAAAAACAAGTCAAAATCCAATTAAAGAAAGAAGGTCTCCCTCAAAACTCACCATGACATGAACATTTTTTTTATAATTAAATTAGACCTTTGTATCAGTTTTGGATCAATCATGCCCTATGTAACAGAGGTTCTTAGATACCTAAAAAAAGGGGTCACCATGTGGCTACTTGATTATTTTGGAAAAACCTAAAAGAACAGAACAAAATAATTGTATCATTTAGCAAAAACAAAAACAAAACTAATTAACAGAGGGTGCAGACCACCATGTTGAACACCTCAATAACAGAAAGGCAAACTTTGAAGGAACCCTGCTACCTCTAGAGGGCAGCATGATGTCTTTATTTCAGTCTGCCTCTTTCACACATGTTCCTGTGCTTCCTTTTTAGTCTTTGACGATGCCATAAACAAGCTCAGCCAACTGGCTGGTAGGTATCTGCTGTGTTTGCACATATGCCCACACATGTGCAGGAAATTGAATACAAGTGTCAGTAATCGCATGAGGCCATATACATTAAAAAAAAGCAGAAATTACACCTGGAATTGTCCTATACCCACTGATGAGATGTAGTTTAAATTGTCTAGGTTTAACATGGCAAAATTACACTGTAGTGATAAGAGATTAAGCAGATCCACTGCCAGACTGATATGCCTCTGCTTTCTTTTAAATACCAATGTTACTCATAAACACTTATCAGCAAGTAACAGAAGTTGTCGTGCTGGAAGCATTTGGCCATCATGTTGAGAAATCACTTTAAAATTCAACTGTGCTGTCACAGTGACAGTGTGGAGGAGCATCTTACTCCTATTTTAAGCAATGTTCACTTGACAGCTCCGCAGCAACTGATACAGCCACGGCAGCAGAGGAGAAAAAGGTTTATTATAGTGATAATAGGAAACCATGGAGACTTGACCAGGTGGATGACACACTTTTCATATAGCAATGTTCAGTGAGCTTCACACTGACATTATGTTGCAAGAAATAGCCTTTTATGTCCATCTGCCTTACTTTTGACAGTGAATCCTATCATATTTGAAGTGTTTTACTGAATAAAACATAGAATCAGTCCATTATCCAAAATCTGCTCTATGACTCATTAGAGAAATTTCACTGTCTAAGACCCACAGATGCCACTTCTAAAAAGAAGACTCCAATCTGACACTACAAACAGCAGCAAACAGAACTTTGATTTTGCATGCAAAGCAAGTGTAGCCAATGCACTGAGGGACATGATACATGCCTTAGCTCCCAGAGACCTGGATTTTAAGCATTGGATTCTGATCTTCAGTGTGCTCTATAACATCTCTTAGGAGCCAGTGCTGCTGAGCTGGTGATTAAGTGCACAGCAACAGGTATCCAGCTACAGTGTCACATGAAGTATTACACCTCAGAGATGAACATCACCTGGTGTCATGGGTAAGGAGTTTGAACTTGCAAAATTAATAAGGCTAGGAAGAACTAGAAGTAGCTGTGCGAGTAGCATGAAGATGTTGACAAAGGAAAAAGAAAGAGAACAGGAAAAAAACTGACCATAAGGTCATCCATTTGTTTTTTTTTCCCCAAGTTAAACTGCAAATTCTGATGACAACTAAAATAACTACAAAGTGACTTTTCTGATTGCTGCCAGGAGTTGTTTTAATTACCTCAGTAATGCAATAACATCCCTTTGTTTTTCAGGCAGAAATGTGGTGCTTAAGTCTTTAAAGACCCACTCCAATACAAATTGTGTTTTTGGTGTTTTTAAACATGTCCTTGTAAAATTTTCTCACGATGAAGGACATATATGAGAAAATGTATGATTAGAACAGTGTTTTTGAACATTTCTTTATTTAAATTGCTGATCAAGAGCAGACAAAAAAGCATGGTTTGGAAAAGCTCGTATTTGTGACACTGAAGCCGCCACGGCCCGGCTATTTGCTACGCTAATGTTTCCTTGGAACATTAGAAAGAGTCTAAACAAAGGGTTGATGGAAAATTAACTAACTCTGCGCCAATCATCCCGCCCACAAACCACAATAGAATTTTTAATGAGCTCCTGCTGCTCTGCAGCAAATATGTCTTAAGAAACGACACAGGTTTTTTGATTTTGGCTAAAAACTGCATAATCATAACTAAAAGACCAATGGGAATGCGTTCCCAATAAATTTATAGTTATAGTGGGACTTTAACTAATACTCTTGTTTTTTTCGTATCTAATCCCTTATAAGCAAAAGGGAAAGAATGAAAAGAAAATGAAGGGACAGAAATGTCAGAGAAAATACATTTTGTTTCCTTTCTCTGAGAGTGTAATGTTGAAGAGGGCTTAGCAACATTTTCATCCATTAGATGTGAAGCAGGCTTCACTTTCTCAAGAACACTACATACACATGCACAGTAACTTCTCTTTTCTTTTTTATCTACTTCGCAGTGAAACTAAACTCTCACGCAGTGACAAGACTGTGATTGGTGGAAATCCCGCCATGGCAACTATGGAGGTAATTTCATATCAAGACAGACTGTGACATGTCCCTTTTCTGTGGTGTTATATGTGTGGTGTTATATTTTGTGGCCTTAAAATTAATATCATGTAGAAGCACAGTACAAGAAACAAGATCTAACATTACCTCCACAGACACACAAAAGATTTGGAAGATTTATTTGTTTGTTTTGTCAAATTTATTTGAAGTATAATCATCTGGTAATGCAACGTTTGATTTTGATGATTTTGAGGCAACAATCAGAAAGAGTTTAAGTAGTTTAATGATATACTGTTTTTCTGACACACAGGTAATCGAGCCAGGGGAGAAGGATAAGGGAGCATACTCCATTGTAATCACAAACGCTGAAAACTCTCACAAACGAACTCTGGACCTCAGCGGTGACGGTCAGTGACTCCTCTGATTATCATTTATTTATTTATAAAGAGTAAAAAAAAAACATTCTTAGAAACAACACATATGCTCACTCTCATAGGTTTATAGTTCAGAGGTTTAGGGTGTATATTCAGACTGGAAAAGTGCCTTGGTCCAGGCGGAGTTCGCTTAATTTTGTCCGGATCAAGTCAGGAGACTTGCATTTGGTCTGTATTTAGACTGGTGTCTGCTGGAGATTTCTGTTTCGAACTAAATCTTGTAAACAAAACCAAAAAGATTTCTTCAGTCATTGGCCAGGAATTATAAAGGCAGGGCAAAGCAGCGACAGAAAGAATCATGGAAATCACGCACTTGGCAGTCGTCGGAATTGTTCACTTATTTAAACTTTATATTTAGCTGACCAAATTTGAACGTCAATATCAACCTCAAATATCACACATTTTACTTGCTACCTTGGTAAAACAGAGGCATGCTGTAAGACGGTTACTGAGGAGGCGCTGATAAGTGTTTATGACATGTAGATAGTCGGGAAACAGTGTGAGAAGGAATGTGAATGATGTTAAAAGTTGTCTTAATGAGCCTGTATTCATCTGACCACATTTCAATGAGTTTCTGTTGCATCACTGCTCCAAGTTTGTCCTCTGTACACATCATGTAATAACTAGCCACTGTGGCTGTTTTGGTTCAGTTGTTTCGCTCTGAGCACAAAGTATATTCACACTATGGAACTCAGACTGGACAGGAACTTAGTCTTAATGGAAATCGAGACCACCTCGAAAGATGCGTCTGAGAGCAGTTCCTGGTCCTGGAGAAGGGACCGTTTGGGTCTATTCAGACGGAAAATTTCTTCTGGATTATCGGGGAGGCAAACTCTAGTTCATTTTAAACAAATCAAATGTGTCCAGTCTGAGTATACTAAAGTATTGAGTCAATTCACCACCATAATTTTACTACATACAGCTAATTGCTTTAAAATCTAAGTGAGCACAGATTAGTGGTGTAAAAGTGTCAAAATACCTCCTTTGTTTTGCAGTGTATGAAAAAGCATTTGCTGAGTTCCAGAAGCTCAAGTAAGGAATTTATTTATATTTTTGTGTCTTAATATGTTTTACAGTTTGTTTTATTTTTGTTGAAAACTTCTGTCATAGATACAAGTTTTAACTGCAAAAGTTGGAAAGATACATGTTCTAACCTAATAATAACAGGCTCCTGCCATAAGAAGTTGTACTCAAAAATCAAGCCAGCTTACAAACTATAAATTCTCACAAATGATCATGTGTATATTTGATTGCATGGAGACTGTAGACTAAGTTTAGAAGTCTTGCAAGACTTTTACTGCAGGTTTCTGCTTCAAAGTGATGCAACTGACTTGTGGGCAAAGAAGAATGATCAATATGGCTTTAATAATCTGTAACTTATGGCTCCAATGAAAAATTAACTTAAAATATTTCTATTGTAGATTTCAGAACAAAATAAAGCACATGTACATTAACAAATAGTTACTTTCAGGCACACGTTTAAATAGAGATCTCAACATAATGGAATTACCTACTGGAATTCTACTTATAAAGGTGGAAGCTTTACCTTCATTAGTGGACCTATGCTGACCTTTTCAGGAGGTCACAACTCTTGTCTTCTGCTTCATCAACATCTTAAGAGATAATGTTCTTTATTCTCTCAATGTTGCAGGATTTCTGCTGCATTTTAACTATTTTGCACTGATACAATGCAAATGAAACAACACAGTTCTGTACTCTACAATACTAAAGAAATTCATAGAACCAGGGAAGATCCTTCAAGCTGATCACCAATCCAGTTGCACCATTTAGAAGGATTAAAGTTTTCAAAAGATTAGCCAGACCGGTTACCAAAAAGTGTAGTATGATGCACTGTGTAGGCCAAATGAATGGCTACATGACATTTGTTGCAATACAGTCAATAGGCTAAACAGCATTAATACAGCTCCTTGTCATATAGTGGTGGAGCTAGACATTTTATATTGAAGGGTGGGAGTTGGATTGAAGAATTTGGAAGGGTTAAAAATGAGAACAGCAGAGTGGATGGTCATTATGCAAGAAAGAATAAAAAATCTGTTTATTATGACTGTTATTGATATTATAACTGTGGTTCTGGCAGTCCCCCCCCCCCAGCTTCTTTCCTGATGTAAGATACTTAAATAAAAAAAATAAATAAAAGTAAACACACAGATTTAGTGAGTAGGCACACACCAGCTTCTTGCACATTTTGAAATTTCAGGTATTCTCTTAAAATGCTCCAACTACCATAAGACTGAAGCTACTCCAAATCTCCAGGGAATCTTCTGGCACATTGTAAACAAGAAAAAGTCCCTTTTCATCATTTCAAACTTTAGTGTTTAAATTAGAAGCTTGAAGGTGGCAGAGCTTCAATGTGCTTCTTAGACTAATTGCGCAAAAGCAAGCTCAACGCACACATTTTTCTATTTCAGTTTTTAAAGAAAAGAAAAAGTGACACTACAAACACTGTTCTGCATGCAGAGAGGGAGCTGTTCAAATCCCTTTTCTAATTAAAATTCAAAGAGAGACATTTAAGCCAAAGATTTTACAAACACATTGAAACAAGTAACATCCCACTGCCCTTTTGATTGAGCATCAGCATGCCAAGAGGAGTGCGGCGCTTCCCCAGCCATCTGGTCCTGCGGCTGACCTTTGCTCTTGCCGTGCTGTTCTGACAGCCCTCATCAAACAGAATCTTCTTTTTTTTTTCCTTCAGAGAGAAATATTCCAAACCTCTAAATTATAATGTGATGAAATTTTGCTTTCACCTTAGCTTTTCTTTAACAACAATAATAATAATAAACAAACTTTAGGGGAAGAAAAAAGGTACATAAACAGTGCCGTGAATCCTTTTTAAAAAGACCAACACTAATGACCATCACCACCCATGTTTTGGGTGGTTTTAACTTGTTCTTGTAGCATTTTTCTCATGATCAAGGGCATATATGAAAGAATTTGAGATCAAAACTTTGTTTATGAGTATTTCTTTATTCAAATCCTATTGATAAGGGGCATGACAGCTTGAAAACCTGTGGTTTGACGAAGCTCTGGTTTGTGATTTGGCAACTGCCATGGATGGGCCAAGTCTCCCTTCTGAGCTCCAATTCGGAAACATTGGATATGTACAAGTGGAAGCTATCAGATAACTCTGATATTGCTTGATGTTTTTTTGCTACACAAATGTTAGCTCGGTCTTGTTAGGTGCTATAAGCTAGCGGGAGAGTGTAAACAAACGCTTGCTTAGAAATTAGCAAGACTAACTTTTTCTCCAACAGTCCTGCCCACAACCCAGAGACAAATTTTTAAGGAGCTCCTGTTGCCTTTCAGAAAATATGTTTTAACAAAATGGCACAGGTTTTTTTATTTAGGCTAAAAACTGCATAATTATAATTAAAAGACCACTGGAAACTTTTTTTTTTTTTTTTTTTTAATAGAAACAAATATTGTTGGACTGGGACTTTTCTCCCTTTTTGTCACTGCAAAAAAAGCCATTTTTATTTATGCTTTTCATAAAATATCTAACTTTTTGTGGTTCTTAGAGCTGAGGCCTACGCTGAGAAAAGTGAGTTTATTATCATTCTCGCTTAGCAGTTTATGTTTCCGGTAAATAGGGATACATTTCAATGAGGAGCTTGGCTTGTTTCAGATCGTGGTAAGGTGGTGGGAGGACTGCCGGATGTTGTTACCATTATGGAAAAGAAGGTAGAAGTCAAAGCACATGAAGAAATGATCCTTGCTTGTCTGGGTTTGTTTAATGGATCCGTGTTTGCTCTTTGCAGACCCTAAGCTTAACATGTACAGTCTGTGGAGACCCCAAACCTCAGGTGTCATGGCTGAAAAATGGAGCAGAGGTTGAACCTGACGACCAGGTAATTACAGGCTTTACCAGAAACCCAAAAAGCATTTCACAACTTTGTGTGTCTGTAGCCACAAAACATAATTGAATTCGGTCTGAAAGCAGGCACCACCACCAGGGCCAATACTTTTATTTGATTCCAAACTGCAAAAATAATATCGCTGACTCTGACTTTGAGCAGTTTAACCTCTTTGAAGCACAGCTCCCTTTCCATTGTGGTGATTAATCGTCTCATTAATCCAAGACAGCTACAACAGGAGTGTTCTTTAAACTCAACCAGGTCTCTCGTCATATTTCTCTGCACTCAATATGAACTCATGGATCATTCTGTATTATTGCAGACTGTTTTCATCTGACACCTTATTTAGATGGTATCAAAACAATCTAAAGTAAGGGCACAGCCTTAAGAATCTTCTTACTAATAATTAGTCACATGACGACAACTGGTCATTCGTCACTGTGCTGGAAAGCCAGCTGTGTCATTTTACCAGTAATCTGACTTTAATAGAACAATCTTGTTATCAGACTGTGAGAGACCTGTGAGAGGCAAATACTTTTGTTTGAAGTGAAACATGCCACATGTGGCTAATCTTGATTAAAAAAAAGTGTAACCATACTCAAGCCATGGTACCTTCTGAGATAAAAGCCAGCAGTTTTGATGCCAAATTCAACAAATCAGGACCAAATGACCACTTTTACATAACATATTAGCAATTGTATTTCAGAATTGTTGAAAAGATTATATAATGTGTTTTTTTTTCCACCAATAGATGGAAATAAGTGCCAGGGGTATCAGGAAATAGCAGAAATGTTGTTCTAGTTAGCTACAATGGGAGACCAAAAGGCCTTAAATCTAACCCTATACAAATGAAAATAATCTTTGGGATATAGTATTGCATGGATTGTGTTTTTCAAGTATTGCATTATTCATTCAATGAAATCTGATGAAACTCCTGCGATTTCAAATGCAAAATTGCAGTTCCTCCAGAGCTCTGATCTTTCAATACATTCACCAAAAGATGTGAACAGAATTAGGACAAAACAAAGACCTCTGCCTGTTCTAGAGGACTTGGGGTAAGCTGAGTATTGTGAGTTCTTTTAGTGTTGAGAAATGGAGCAAATCTATCTCTCATATCTCATCGACCTACTTGCCAGCAAGAACGCACAGGCTGTGTTCTAGTGCTTTCCTTTGAATGCTCTTTCAACAGCATCCTGAGGCTTCAATCAGCTTTGTAGATATAAGTTTGTGAAACCCATTCCAGGAGGACTTTCAGTTCATTTGCCCTTTTCTTTATTCACTCCATCACCTGCTAATAGTCTTCCTATAACAAAAACCGAGGTCCTTGGTGGTGTAATTTCTTTTTTTTAAACCTCAGGGGATCTTCTTCCCTTTCTTTACAGCACATGGTCTACAGAGGATACATAACGAAAGAACCAAACAGAAATGCATTCAGATCTGGGGAATATTCCTCTTAGCTTGAGAGTAGAAATAGCTGCAAAAGCTGATATGCACATGCTTTAATAGAGGTGAACTAGAA
This sequence comes from Oryzias celebensis, assembly GCA_014656515.1. Taxonomy (NCBI): domain Eukaryota; kingdom Metazoa; phylum Chordata; class Actinopteri; order Beloniformes; family Adrianichthyidae; genus Oryzias; species Oryzias celebensis. The sequence goes on along the minus strand of BNCR01000003.1, from coordinate 13,147,052 downwards.
CCGATGATGAAAAACAAAAGCTAATGCTTTTGTACATTTTGTCACTGAGAAGGACCTTTTAGTGCATTGCACATTGTTATCACCAAAACAACTGTAATTACCAGACAATGTTTTTTCATAAATCAGCCTCCTTTCATCAGTCCATCAAAAAGGGAAAGAAACAGCCACAGATTAACCTGCACTGGTCTTCTAAATGATTGCAATTTTCAAAGACAGCGTTTTGTGGGGATTGGAAAACAGCTATTTTAGAAGATTTTCAGGCTACAAAAGAATAGAAATTTCTCAGAAAGAGATAAATGTCTCTCATTTAGAAAATTAATTAGGCTTTCACATTTACTTTTAATAAAAAAAATGCATTAACAAGCTTTGAAAAACAGTGAGTGAGAAGAATTAAAATACTGTGATGTTGTCTCCAGTACTAACATGACTCAGAATTCAGTGTTCTCTAGCTGACAAATGTAGACAGGCCTGTGCTCTGAAGGCTCTAAACAGAAAAACACTTTTTTTTTTTTAGATGGCCCCTGCTATCCAAAGTAAACACGTATTATTGCCGTCTAATTCCACAGATACCAGATGACTGTCAAACACTGCAGACTGAAGTCATGGCACATCAAGAACATTGTGGTCTGTTCAAAACTCACAGAGGCGCTGGCAATATAGTAATCAAGGTTCATTCTGCTACTCTGAGCTAGAGATAAATCAATGTTTGAATCAAATGCCAAATGAGAGGCTCACATTCTGCTTCTGTTTAACTTCAGTCATTTCCAAATGACTGAAGTTAAACAGGAGAAGAGTTCAGAGCAGAGTCACTGCTCTGATGCATTTAAAAAAGCCTGAAAACATCGCCTGGTCAGCTGGTCCCGAGACCTTTTGGATACCCCCCATTAGCCTTGTAACAAGGAGGTTTGTAAAGATGTTTTTGAAAAGAGAAAACAAAAACAAAACAACAGCTTGCAAATTCTGGCTGTCTTGGAGACAACCCTAGAGATCAGACAGGTATGAGAGGCTTACTCATCTCTGTTGAGATGCTTACTTATTCTGGTCCACAACATGTGGAAAAATAGCAGGTTTGAGAATCAAATGAGAGACTTTTCAATCATGTCTTACTCTACATGCCGTCCATCTCTTCTGCCTAACATATGTTTTTTATAATTGCATTTAGTACGTGGTCTCCTTGGACCAGGGCAAGTTTGCAAGTCTGACAATCAAAGGTGTTTCCATGGAGGATTCTGGCAGATACACAATGATTGTCCAGAACAAGTATGGAGGAGAGTCTGTGGATATAGTGGTAAGTTTCACAGATGAGCACCACAAATGACTAGTAATAAGGTTTTTTTACATGTAATTACAATATTATGTTCCTACTATCCTTTCTTTGAGCAGCTGCAAGTCTTATTTAAGACTCTTGTTAAAAAGACATTTTAATGTGCCTTTGCTTCATAAATAAATGTTAATAAAAGAGAATGTTGTCATGAAATTCTGTGGTAGAAAGTGTTCTTTTTCATCAGCTTTGAGATTTTCTCTTTTATTTCTTTCCGTACCACAGTTCTTTTTTTTTTTTTACAATGATGTTTATTAAAATTTCTGCTCAGAATCACAGACAAGCCCTCATTCTTGTAATCTAGGCTTAAAATTATTCTTTTCAGCAAAGTACAATATCTGCTTGGAAAGTGTATACTTCAGAAATTTGGCTTTATCTGGACTTACACAGAAATAGATGAGATGTTTACAATATACTGACATGATGTCCTTGTTTTCCTTTTTGTTTGTTTAGGTCAGCGTGTACCGCCATGGGGAAAAGCTTCCTGAGGCAAAACCAACTCTGACCCCCAAAACAATCATCCCTCCGAAACTTCCCATTGAGATTCCTCAGCCTAAAACCCAGCCAACCAGTGCAGCTCCCAGCGCTGCAGCCAGCCCCGCTCCCAGCCCGGCACCTCCAAAAGCAGTGGCAGGAAGAGGGATGAAGAGTCCTACTCCTTCTCGGAGAAAGTAACGCATATTGGAGTTCGGAATTGGGATTAGGTGCCCCATTAAAGTCACACGTGAAAATTAAATAAAATATCTGCTTGGATTGTTGAAAACGTTTTTTGAATAGAAAAAAGCAAAGTGAATGAAACAGAAATTTAGGGGGAAAAACTTGCTGACAGACTTAAAAAATAATTTACATCAAAAATAGATGGAAGTTCAACTGAGCCTGATTGAAAAATAAATAAAAATGGTGCAAATTGGATATGTACAGTCCCATGTTTAAATTTATAAAGCTCAACACATACAATATGCTCAAATTTGCTTATGTAGAGAATTGTCACCCACAGCAGTGTTTAGATGCTTAAGCTCATTGAAGCTCTCCACACAGCCTCATGATGTTTGTCCCTGTTGATACTCAACAACTTGTTTGACACTTGGTGAAATCTTGTTTTCATTGTTTCCTGCATTCTTTATGTTGTGCAGCATGCCATGGTTTGTTACATCTCTGGCACAATTTCCGGCTTCTCTCCCATGCCCCCTTCCAACACAACCCCTTCGAAGATGAGGCCAAGCCAAGACACTTCACAGCCCGGTGGAGAGAGATGGGCACACTCTGCCTGTGTTATGAGTGGCTTGGCTAGGTCTCACACTCATTAAAACATTTACACATTTTGGGTAATGTCTCCCTTGTAACGTTGATGCACGAAACAACACAGGCTTGGTATCGTAGTTCCCCTTTGCTGCTGCATCAAACCAAATCGATGTTCATGCTATGTCATCTCTGAAAAATATCTTTCATCTTCCTGCCACCTCCTCAATCCTTTCAACCTATGGCTGAAAATATGAAACACCATCCTCCTTCACATCACCATGGTAGGATGCTGAACATACTGAAGATTAGTTGGCAATGAAATAAGACTGAGTAACCTGAGCTGTGAAGTGGGACTGAGGCTGTAGAACAACTGCCATAACCCAGTTACAATTATTTCTGCCAGCATAGGAAACCTCACAACATCAAGGTGGGTTCTGTGTCACATACAAATACAAAACAGATTCCATTTAGTTCTGAAGGTCTTTATCCAAATGCAGAAAATGACAACAAATGTAGTAAGTAGTCAGCATTAAAGACTTGTGCCCGAGTGCAGGAGGTTGTGATGGCAAAGCTGATAAAAGAGTGGTTAATGAGATTTGTGGTTCATTAAAGCTGATGAGAAGAGCAAACAAAGAGGGGAGAGGTAGATTGTTGAGGGTAAAGCCATTGTTTCTGTGTTTGCAGTTGCTAATAAAAGAAAAGAAAACACTATGCTGAGCCTATTTATTCATTGTGTAAAAGGAAAACAAACGGGGAACAAGAGCTATGGGTTTGGGGAGAAGCGAGATAATCAAGGAACTGGAGTACGACTGTGAGGTTCATGGTGTTATGTGATACTTTTGCTGCTGAAATGCTGCTGGTTTGTCTGCTCCGGCAGTATCAAACATGCCGTGGCATGCCTGCCTGTTAAACAAGTTGCGAATGGGCTGAGGGAAAGAAATGGAAGCTATAGTGTAAATGGGATTGTGTTTGCATCACTACTGCTTTTGGGTGCTTTTTATTTTCTTTGAAAAAGATCAATTTCAGCCTTATGAAGCATGTAAATATAGGTGTAAAAAGAGTGTGGCTAGAGCTTGAGTCAGAGTTGAATACAAATAATCCAGCACTGTGTGGGAATAAAGGACATTAAAGGTTTGAGAGACAGAAAAAAAACCCTGTAAAATAGTCTATGTGTGTGTGTGTGTGTGCGTGTATGTGCGTGCATGTGTCTGTGTAAGGAGGGAGGGAGGGAATGAAAAGCAGAGATCTAAATCATTTCTGTGTTTTGCTGATCATCTGCTGTGAGATCTGTTTTCTGACTTTTTAATTAATTTTCACATTTTTAATCAACATAATTATAGTGAATCCAGACGTTGCTGTGACAACCAACTTCTAATTTTAATAAACTTAGATAATGAGTGTGAAACAAACACATGACCTATTCACTCAGGCACACAGATGCATGCAGACACAGTTACTTACATGAGCATGAACACACACAGACACACCCCCACACATTCTGAAGATGACTGTCATATAAATTGAATAGCTAGCCGGTACTGATAGCATGAAATTGTGTTTCCAAATTTAATACCATGTCATTGGAGTGTGTGAGCGTCTGCATCTGTGCATACGTGTGTGCTGAAAAATCAGACTGAAGTATGAAGTGTTCGCTTGCCTACGATTCTCCACATGGGGGCAGTAAAAGGACATACACGGACTGGATCATCCTGCAGACACACACACCACACACACACAGATAGACAGGCCTGTCCTAATTAAAGCAGTCTGTTCAAACAATAAGATAAACTAGGAGCAGAGACACTTTATGTGTGCTCTGTGACACTCAGACTTATTTAAAACATCGCTTTTGCCCACACTCCTGCATGCACACGCTTCCACTGATACACACACAATTAGTTTTACTTGCAGTTTGCAGAGAGGTGTAAATGCTTGTAAATCCTACTTTGATATAATCATTGAAGATTATTATCTGAGGAAGAAATGTAAGGGTGTGGGTGCAAAAAAAGGAAAAGAGTGAGCAAGCCACTGCAAGGTTTGTGGCCTTTTCAGCACAGATGATCATTTCTTTTTTTTTTTTATTGTGAGCAGAAGAGGCAGCAGAGGAAGGATAGGAGAAGGAGGAAAAAGCTGATAAAGATAGAAACGGGGGGGGGAATGGTAATGGACATGAAAAGGGGGAAGAAGGGAAGCAGAAGAGAAAGAGAATTAGAGATAGGATCAAAATTCTCCCCGATGTTAAAATTGCATTGCATTAGATAGTCATTGTTGGATATCGCTTTCTGTGCCTCATACTTGTAACATCCTCGCATCATATTCATTGTCACACTTTGCCTTAATGGAGCAGTGTGGAGGATTTAATGAGATCTAGTGGCGAGGTTGCAGATTGCAGCCAGCTGAATACCCCAGCCTCTTTCAGGCTTTTCAAACTCAGGGAAAAGAAAAAAACTTTCAGCCTCGCACAAAGTGACAGAATCTGAAGCAGATGATGCATCTCTGAATATCAGTGGCTATTTCAAGGTGAAGCTAAAGAATTGTTTTCTCTGAACTCTGATGGTTATATGGGTATAAATTGCATGTCTGTTTGTCTATTGCCTGTCTGAGACTGGAATCCACAACATTTTCCACACCTAAGCTTTCCTGATGTGAATTTCTTGTTCCTGAGCCATCGACCATGTCTGAACTTTTCTAGATGCCTAAACTATGGACTGAAATTGCTGGTTAGGAAGGGATCTTGGAGTCCAAGGCTTCATTTAGACTTTCACAAAGTTGGTGCTTTTGCTACAATTGCCATGGTAACCTATGCTGCATTTTAAATGCTCAAAGCTGGTTATCTCCAGACAAAAGAGCAGTATTTTAGGGCATGGATTATAAAAAAAAAGTGTTCTATCTGACAGAAAATACTTTCTCACATTCCTCAAGCAGCAACACCTTAATGCAACATCCGAGATGCACAATCCTGAATCTCCAATCTAATTGTGCTTTAATAACATGTCAATGATATTGATCATCTCATTAATTTACGCTCACTGTTTTTTTTAGCATCTACTTTAGCTTTTCTGCCTATGAAATAGGAAATAGGATTTTCTTGCAGATAAAACAATGTTCTCAATATTGTTTTTTATGCTGGAGAGATTTTGCAGTCTTTTTACATGTATATTTTTAAATAAAATTCCAATTACAGTCTGTCTCTAGCTATTACAGACAACCTCTGAGAAATGATTGAAGCAAACAAAATGATTAGTTAAACTAAAACCAACTAAAACATGTATTACCTGCTGCTTCATTGTAATCCCACAGAGATGCATTATTAAGAAAAGTGCTTTATTGTGCTGACACCGTCATGGGCAGTTCACATTTTATTTTAAGGACAAACGCCAGAAGTTTGCAAGATGAGTGTTTTAATTTAGGAAACACAACAGGCCCAAGAAATCCTTCAACTATTTGACGATGATTTTAAAGCATGTACAACCTGGATGTCATAAAAAGGTGGGAAAGGTTGAAATTCAGGAGAGGGAGACTAAGGAAAAAATAAAACTAAAACAAGAAAAACTGAACGGTGGAAATAAAACTTGGGAACTTTTCTACACTGAAACATGATGGAACAAAGAGACGACTGGGGAGAGTGCCCTTTTGAGTGACAGGCACACATCTGACTATGAGCAACTGAAACCACAGGCTTAAAAATAATCAACTATAAAACAGGAGCAAAACTTAAATGTAAAAAAAGCAAAACCACAAAATAATAAGAATGAGAATTAATTCACTTGTGATGCTGTAATATCTACCTGCTTCTATGACCAAATAAAAATGTAAAAATATCAATGCAGCATGAATTTGATGACGATAACCCCTAAAATTTAACACAGTCAATTATATTTTTTTTTTAGGTTTGGGATGTCATACAAAATTAAAGTTAGTTGTGCACACATCTAGACAAACAATTTTTCATCACAACACATTCAAAAGGCTATTATTATCAATGATAATTAAATTGTTGATATGATCATCTCGTGTAATGTAAACCCTCGCTTTATGAACTATCAAATTATTAACTCAGTCACATAATTGTGGGGTTAAACACACCTTCTTTTAATCAGAACACAGCTGCTAGAGTGGAGACGCCGCAGTGCCGCTTGATGTGAAGGCAGAGTCATGTACACCAGATCACAGGTATACGCCATTTACCATTTGCTAAAAGGTGGAGTGTATCGTAGGGACACTGTACAACAGCATCACCTGTTTCTACATAAACCTTACAAATACTTCATGATACATCTACCACACACCCGACAATGGTATGTTCCATCTTCAACCATGGCCCTTGAGGTGACCATACCAGCTTCAAGGGGAACTGCAAGACACACCTGCGCTCCCCTTAAGATGTGGCCGCTCCTCTCTACAACTGCCCACAAGACTGGACAACCACAAAACCCGTAGTCCCTGCAGGTCAACCCCAGTACCGGTGCATGTGATTAAGGCTCTTGCTCTGTACTTTACTCTTTGCTCATGCAGAGCATCAACACAATTTTAGTTGATGTGAGCAGACCAGGCTCATGCAAGCCGTCTTTAAGTTAATAGCAAACTTTTACAGCAAACTAGTCATTAAAAACTACAATTTCAGTGACACGTTTAAAAGAAAAAGGAACTTAAAGGCCAAATTGGCATCTGGCAGAAAATGAGTCATCTAAACCTAAAATGCAAGTTTAATGTGCATGTTTCCTGTGATATTGAGTGCTCTGGGAGGCTGATGTGCTTCTCTCACTGCAGGGGGAGTCAGGTAGCTCAGCTACACATCAGCTACCCTGCAGCTTTATGGTGACTTAGCGTGAAGATGTCATCAGTGAGGACACCCAACTACTCAAGGAGTTAAACCTTCAATGTCTTGTCTAAGGACACTCCAAGTACCTACTATGCTGCACTGCGGTCATAATGTCACTCTGCGGCTAATGTTGGTTTCTACACACATTAGATCCAGAGACATTATGTCAGCACTGTGCAATAAATCATCTGGTGCAGGGTGAAAGAACAACAAAAAAGTCAAGCGGTCAGAATAGCCGTAATGATTTTGTGAAAAAGGTTTGCTGGGACTGACTCTGGCCAATAATTCGTTAGGTAGAGTTTGGGTGTGTTTGGGTGGTCTTTGAAATTTACTACACGTTCTACAAGAACTTTCGTTTTTTTTCCCTTTTGCTTGAAACCTCTTTTCTGTTTTTGCTCCCTGCTTTGGGTTTTAGTTTGTATTTTATTTATTTATTTTTTAGAACCTGCTTACCTGTTTGGTTAGTTATATAGTTGAGCATAATTATTGTCTGGTCTTATTTATTTTGTGTTGGTTTTCAATTATGCCTTTCTGTTCTCATTTAATTCACTTTCTAAACAGTTACAGATTTGAGATCTCAACTTTAGAAATATTTTGGATTTTAATGGAATTTTTGTTTGTAAATTATGTAAACTAGAAAAAGCTGACCAAAACAAAAACCAATAAAATTGTTTTTCTTTCTTAGAAATAACAGATACATACTAACATCTCTGTCACTTGTCATCTAAAACAATTTCTCTCAAAGGTTTTTTTTTTATGTTATGAGAGTGATTCAGAACAAATCTGACTGGTGTCCCCTACCAAAAAACCCCCCAAAACAAAACAAAAAAAGCTGACAAGAAACATCAAATTTCCATTTACTGACATCCCATCTGCTATTTATTGAAGCATGAGGCAGACAGGAGGGCTACGTATTATCAATGTTTTTAGGGTAACGTTTGTAATAATGCACATGTCTGTAATGTAAGCATGTGCTCGTTTTATGTGCTCTTGTGAGCTTCTAAGCCTTATTTAGCCTCAAAATAATTTTAAAAAAGGGTGATTTTTCTGATTGACAGCATTTTGGTGTATCAGGTGTGCCGTGAATTAGAATGACCTGATAAGACAAATATTCCACAAAATACAGTAATTAGGCCATTATATTTTGGTGACACTGCAATATCCTGATTTTGGCTTCTTGGAACAGTCAATGCAGTCAATGGGCACAAAAAAGAAAAGTGAGAAAAGTTCATGGGAAATGATTGTTGATGAGCTAAAGGCCATATTTGTAGTTAACAAGGTAGAAAAGCCTGAACTTGTTATTTAAGAAAAAAACCCCTCAATATTTGTATTTTGATTTGTGAACATTGTAACAGAGAAAAATGAATACAGTTAGGTAGGACAGTTATAAACTAAATATTGTAAATTGTTTCTATTACAATTGGTAAGTTTACCTTTTAGCTTTTCCCTAAAATTGTGTTAAACACCATTCGGCTTTGCCAGAAGTAACTTTACACAGTAGCTGACATTTTGTCTACTGTCACCGTGAGAAGGACGTAGGCCAATTGCAGTAGCACTCTGAAAATCAAAGAGCATCCAGAATACATATATTAAAAAAAGACTAGAATGATGTTTTGGCATTAAAAAATCTTTGGTGGAAAGGACACATTTCATCAGTGACATTATATTAAAAGAAAAAAAAAAAAAGTTATTTTTTATTAATTTAATTTTTTTTGTATTTCAAAATGTTTAATGAAGGCTAAATATGTTTATACATTTTTATTAAGGGATTTTTATTTTTAAATTAAATTAAGGTGTCTGAATAAGAGAAAAAAAAGACAAAAAGACACGTTGGCTTCATCGAAGCATTGGAGCAGTTTGCGACGAGTGTGAAGCGGCTGGGATGAAGATGAGGGTCAGCACCGCTGAGTCTGAGACCATGGCTCTTGACCAGAGAAAGGTAGTTTGCCCTCTCTGGGTGGGTGGAGTGCTCCTGCCCCAGATGGAGGAGTTTAAGTATTTTGGGGTCTTTTTCACAAGTGAGGGAAGATTGGAGGTTGACAGGTGGATTGGTGAGGTGTCCACCGTTGTGTGGTCGCTGTACCGGTCTGTTGTGGTGAAGAGAGAGCTAAGCCAGAAAGCAAAACTTTCAATTTACCGGTCGATCTTCATGCCAATAATCACCTATGGTCATGAGCTCTGGGTCATGGCTGAAAGCACGAGGTCCCGGATAAAAGCGACTAAAAAGAGTTTCCTTGGTAGGGTGGCTGGGCGCTCCCTTGAGATAGTGAGAAAAGCTTAGTCACCTGGAGAGAGCTCGGAGTAGAGCCACAGCTCCTCCACATCGAGAGGAGCCAGATGAGGTGGCTCAGACATCTGGACGCATCCCTGGGGAGGTGTTCCAGGCATGTCCCACTGGGCTGGATGACCATCTCTAGGCTTGCCTTGGAATGCGCCAGGGTTATCCAGAGTAGCTGGAGGAAGTGGCCGGGGAGAGGGAATCTCCGGGGGTCAGGGAATCTCTGCTTAGACTGCTGCCCCTGCGACCCAGTTCTGGACGAACGGAAGAAGATGGATGGATGGAACAATGTTGTAAAGATCAAACAATATTCAACTATAAAAATGTGTATATATTTTGCAGGGTGTTATCAACAAACCCTTGAGTATTGTGATCTTTGAATTACCCACTTCTTAGTAGGCTAATGTGGTCTTGTGAGGGAGGGTGGAATGTTTAAAAGAGACGGCAAAGGATCAGTGCACACAAGGGCAGTAGGCGGGTTGTACAATGTTTAAAAACTAGTTTTATTACAAAACTAAATAAATATACTAAAACCAGCAATAAAAAAAAACACTAAACCAAAGTTGGGAAACCGAACATACAGTTGCTGAGGCCCAGGGCCGCTATAAAGTGGAGGTTACAGAAAACTATAACCTGCTCAAATTCACCCACTCACGTGATGCAGAGCACACACTCAATTTGTGAATCCCTTCACCCAAAGCACAGCAATCCACATGGGGAAAGACCTCCACTCAAACAGCGGCCACACAAGAACATTAAAGTTAAAAAGTTTCACACTAAAATACAGACACGGCAGAAGGCAGAGGCAGAGCAGGAGGCAGAGAGCAGTGGGTTTGGTTTGTGCTGGTTTGTGTCTCTTTTGGTTCCCCAACAGTCTTATACTGTTGGGTTGTGTTATTTTAATTTGGGTTTGGGACCTTGCTAGTCTTAGTTTGCGGGCTTTGTTTCTGCTTTTGTTTTAGGTAGTTTTGATTAGGCAGCCCTTACCAGGAAGCTGCTGACTCCGACGGCCAGCATGGCTGGGTCAGCTGTCTCCCTGACCTTTTGTTATGTTTGGCCAAGGTTCCAGTTCCCTTTGGTTTGTCTTTTTGTTTTAAACCAGCACTTGAATTATTTTGCTTTTTTTGTTTCCAGGACACAGAGATTTGTTTATTTAATAAACTGGGTTCTTTTTAATTCTCGTGTCCATTCATTTTCTTTATGAACCCCTAGACCTGAGCCATGTTGGGGTTGTAACATATTCTGCATCGAAAACAGCAACGTGAACAACGAGCAGTTCAACAGTCCGTGGGTTGCTGGTAGGCAACCCTCCGTTAATCCCTTTGACGGGGAGGGGGAGCGAGTCAGTGTCGGAAAGCCCCATCCGTCAGCTGGACCGCTCGAATCCGTGGCCGCGGGCGTCCACGCTGGCAGAATCCCCGTCACACGTCCGACGCGTTCACAACCACGAGAGTGTAGCAAAATACAAGTCAAACAAGAAAGCAGCAGCTGTCTCCACAACCGGAAGCACAGAGGGTCCCAGAGGGTCCGGGTTCATCACCTGAAAGTGACAAGCTGCACCACGCCCGAGGATGCAGGGGCGCTAATGGAGCTTGTGGGTGACGTCTTTCCTCTCTGGAGCTGTAAGGCTAACCAGAGGTTGCAACCAGAAGTGAGTGGTTCCAAAGGCCAAGAGATGCCCCTGGTGGCCAGTGGGGACCTTAGCATTCCTTATAGCGCCCCAACAGGCCACGCCTGCAATTAATCACGCAGCAACACCTGTGCCAATTAATTCTGCTACACTAACATCAGCTGGCACAAACTGGTAATTCTAAATAAATATCTTGTGTAAAATATATTTTAAAACAAACTTCATGGGTTGGGTACCACTTGTACTGTAGTAAGACAACGATTTCCTACTTTCCCTTTAAAAAAAAAAAAAGTACTTATTTACTGACAGAACAGTCTTTTTTTCCCCCAGATGAAAAAAAAAAAAATGAACTCAGTATTACCACAGTCTACTCACTCTGCCTGCATTTTTACTCTTTTTTTTCCCTTCTTTTTCTCTTGCCTCAAACTCTGATCCGTCTGCCGACTATTCATTTTTTCCTTCTGGTTATTCTTCGATGTATTCCTTCAGCCGGTTTCTCCCCCCTTTTTTTTTTCGCTCTTTGTCCAATCACTGTGAAATTGCAAGGCAGCTACTTGGGAATTTTCCTGACAGAAAAAATTTGGCTCAGATCAGATTCACTAGTTAGTATTCCTGCATTCCTTTCCTAATTTAAACGATTTTTCAGCTTCAGAGGCACACCCACCCAGACAGAAAGTGACATTATGAAAACCTTCTTCCGGCTCCTTCTCTATTTCTTTCACTCACACCAATGATTAATTTGCACTCTCTGTCAGACACCAACTCTAAAAACATAACAAAAAGCAGTGTGCAGACTTGAAAGCTTTTTTTAGATTAAGGTGTTAACAAGCAGGGGCCTAAACAGCTGTTTCCTGAAAGAAATGAGCTGGAAAGGGAATACATTCAGATGAATGAAGTGAAATCAAATGGATGAAGTGAGGATTTAAAACGTCTATTTACATATGCTGAACACGAGGCAGAGGAATTTTGAGGTCTTTGGGAACATCACAGCAAAGCAACACAAAGGGAGTTTTCTAATAGACTGCTCTCCATTTCTTCAATGTTAGTAGGATCCAGCTTTTTAATCAAAGTTTTATTGATATTTAAAGGTAGGACAATAACTCAGAGCTTCTTATAGAGTAAACTTGTATCTACAGGTTGTCAAGCTCAGGTACAGAATCTTCAGAAGCCTAATTTTTAACCCTTTTAACTGAAAAACGTGCAGTGAAAATCCTGTTTTTTAACAAATTCTTGTAGAATTCTTCTCATGAAGGAGACAATATACAAATTCGGTTATGATTAAAACTGTATTTCTAAGTATTAGGTATCGAAATACAGTATTAAAAGTGCAGTTTGAAAAAGCAGCAAGTGAAATAGGTGGGCCACAAGGTTCATGCTCGACTCCATTTGATGCATCGACTTGTTGACGACTAGATCCATGAACATCTTTGTTTTCCTCGCCCAAGCTGGCCTTTGGCGCAAAACTGTACGGCCGGATGGCTCCAGTATTGCTTGGAATTTTTGGTGATACTAGATTGGGGTAAGAGGACGTAAGCTAGCGGAAGAGAATGTAAAGAAAAGGACGATGGGATAATGGGAGGACTTTACTGTTCAGTCTAGCACAAACCATCAAACCACAAGCTACGAAAAAAGAAACCAACAACTCCCAGCAATGATTGTCATAACATTCTTTAAAATGAAATGGAGAAGCACAACTACATTTAACAAAAATCCATCCATCCGTTCTTTAAATCTGTCTAATTACTTTCAGGGTGACAGGAGTTGCTAGGGCATATTAAGCAACTGAAGGGGGAAGGCTGGGTATACCCTAGCGCTTGTGTTGACCCCACCCTTACGTTGATGTGTTATCCCTCCCATAACAAAGGTGAACAGGATTTGATGTCTGCCAGGACACAAGTGACTTTATGTATTTATTTTGTATGTTCAGTGCGCTATCTTGTGGATTTCAGATGACCCCACAATCCCAACATTAACGTGCCTAAGAAGACACAAGGAGATAAACAGCGCATCAGTCCATTGCTGGGCAAAACAGAGACAAACAACCACACACACTCACAATCCCACCTAAGGGACTCTTTAGAATCCCTAATTGACCCCTGAAGCACGTTTTAGACTGTGGGAGGCAGGAGAACCTTGAAAGCCCACACATGCAAGTTTCACATAGAAATGATCCGGCCGGGATTTGAGCCGGGTCTTCTTACTGTGAAGTGAGAGTGCTAACCAACCCCATCATGCAGCATTTTACAAAGATATTTAAGTTAAATAGGTATACTATATAGTTAATATACATGATTATAAGAAAACCAATTCAAGTTAGATATTTTCAACCACACTGTGATATGTCTTTAAATATAAGTTTTATAAAACTTTTAAATGAAAATAGCAAATCTTGACATTTTTTTCTTTTTTGAAATGCACTAAAGTTCAAGAGGAGTAATATTTGCAGGGTTATAAATAAATAACATTTTCTCACAAAAATGTTGATCATCTTGGCAGGCTATTTTGTGCTGAATCACAATTATTTTCCCCCCAGCTCTAAAGCCAACTAACAGCACAGGGCAGTGCAAGTGTTTAGCTGCTGTAGATTTGTAGGTTGTTATTAATCATGCTACCATCAGGGACGTTTCTAATTGGTGCCAAAGTCATTATGCAGCATAAGAACCCTTCAGCAACGTGTCAGAACCATAAAGAACTACAGCCGCAAGAACAAGGAGTCCTGCAGCAGATGTTAACGCCACGAGAGAACCGCAATTCAACTGTTATCTAGAGTGAAGGGATAGGCAACTCCAGGCCTCGAGGGCCACAATGTCGGCATGATTTCCAGATATCCAAGCCATACTCATGACTGATTACCTGGTTCAGGTGTGTCCAGCCAATTAGAACATGCCAGAGCATAGTATGTTAGAAAACATGCAGGAATGCGGCCCTCTGGGGCTGAAGTTGTCTATCCCTGATAGAAAATATGGAAATATTTAAAGAGAGTCAAAGCTCATGAGTTAGTCTAAGTTCATAAAATGGATGAAAAAAGGTTTTAAGAATACTTTCAATACTCTCAATTAATTTGCAACAAAAGTCATCAACAATCCAACTGAAAAAGCTAAAAAAAAACAACAAAAAGGCATTCAAGTGATACCAATTGTAGACCAGCAGAAAAACCAGATCATTTAAAAATATATTATTTTAATTTCATTTATAAAAAAAGTGTTCATGAAGCATACAATTGACTTTGTTCGAATAAGAGGACACTTCCAACAAAACAAGAATCATAACAACAAGCAAAGTTTCTAAGGGCCTCTTCACAGCACACACCTCATTCTATGCCAGAGCCTTGTTCATTGAAAGATACAGATTATTTGGTTGCTGTGATTGTTCTGCAGCTGTTCTCATGCATGGATTGCCTGGCCTGCCTTCACAGGTGTGTGATGGTGCCAAAAACAGTATGGTTGTGTTGTGAACTCAAGGAGTGACAGAGAACTTCATGTAGTCGACTGCCAGTTCTGTTGGTTATAAAACAAACTAGGAATAACTGAGAATACAAGGGCATTCTAAATATTATTAAAAAAAAGCCTTGCCAAATCTGATGACAAAGGGTATATATTTGATTTCTTGACTGTCTACCTGACCTTTGGTTTGACAACACAATCTAGTAGCTGCTTAACAAAAAGCACAAAACGTGCAGACATAGTCCACAATTTACAAGTCTGAAGTCTCATAGATTAAATGATGACCAGTCAATGTCATAACAAGTGAAAAAAACAGCAAAAGAAAAAATGCATCTCGGTAATGCAAGCAAACCATCACGTAAAACTATTGTAATGGTGTCCATGTTGATGTAATTCAATTCAGTTGTAAAGCTCCAGTTCATAACCAAGGTTGTCTCAACACAATAAAAAAAAAAAAAAACAAAACAGGAAATATCAACTTTCAGCTTTATTCATTATGAATGATATTGTCCAATTAAGCCCACATAATTTTGATCAATCACATTGTCTTAATTGTATTATAACAAACTGTACATTCAACAAGATGATTACATTTAAGTATTTGTGCTGTACTGCTAATTGTGAGTAAGTAAAATCAACACTGGAGAGGAAAACTCCCTCTAAATGAAAGATTTAGGAGTAAAACTCAAGCAGAAGAGGTACAAGACGAAGAACTATGAAAAATACTGGAACATCTGTGTAAGACAGACATATAGGTTAGAAAATGAAGTGATAAGGACAGAAGAAGTAGAGGAAAGAATAGAGTCTCTCTGGGACATCTGTTCAAGGATAAAAGAAATGTTATTCATGGCAGCAGTAAGGGGCTATGAAGCAAATGGGCAAACATCAAATAAAATAAAAAAAGTGCTGTATACATAGTAAAAAAGGGTGGTAAAAGGAGTTTTTGACTGAAGCCAGGGGCAGCAAGCAATTAACCCCCTGTTGCGTTATCGGCATGGCGTGGAATAAATGATGTGCTATAAGAGGGCCCTGAGACAGAGGGCAAGGAACCAGGTTAGTGGCTGCAAAAACAAGATATACACACTTGAAAAGTGAAGAAAACACTTTAAATAACATGTTAATAGGAATTAACACCCATTGGATTACAGAATGATATCGGCAGTTTAGGTCTAAAACAATGGAAATCTCAGGTGCTTTCACAAGTATATTTAGTGGACTTTAACCTGCAACCTACAAACGAACAGTGAGGTTCAGGAGGCAGAGGTGAAAACTTGTACTGAAGGTGAACAGTCCAAAGCATGACTATATGAAAGAGATTAGGAGGTGTGTGCAAGTAGATTGTAAAAGGTGGTGGAAGGTTTAAGGCGTAACGTGTGACCAAAGAATGTAATCAAGAATGAAAGAAAAGACAGTGATGGGAGTAGCCATGTTGTTGGTTTGGAGAAAAAAGGCTCTAGAAAAGAGCCGGGAGGCAGAGCTGGAGGTAGCAGGGCTGCAGATGTTAAGGTTCTCTTTGGGAATGATGAGAATGAGAATTAAAGCATCATCTGGTAGATATTTTGGAGATGAATGCAGGGAAGCAGATTGAAATGATCTGGACACATTCAGAGAAGGGACAATGAACAGGTTAGACAAAGTATGTTTCAA
Organism: Oryzias celebensis; assembly: GCA_014656515.1. NCBI lineage: Eukaryota > Metazoa > Chordata > Actinopteri > Beloniformes > Adrianichthyidae > Oryzias > Oryzias celebensis. Next base: position 13,130,669 of record BNCR01000003.1, on the reverse strand, counting down.
AGACCAAAGAGGAGGTTTATGGGGAGTTGTAAAGGGAGCTTTGAAGGGGCTTTGTTTGATTGAGGAGGGTACTTGAATAGGATTAGATGGAGGTGAATGATTCACTGTGGAGACCCGTAAAGTGAGCAGCTAAAAGACAAAGAAGTCTGGTGGACTACCTTCAAGCTGGCGGGGAGTTAGTAAAGGCATGTACAGGTATTTTTGATAAGCAGGTGGATGGACCAATTTATGAACTCAAAAGAAATCTCACTTACCTTGGTTCCACCCAATCATTGATTTGAATCACGTTGTTTGACTGGGCGGAGTAAACTGGTCAATTTGGCCATTTGTCTTGAGGCTTCATTTATTTTCAAAATCCTCTGGAGGACAGTGGAGATCATCAGTTCAGTGAGTATGTTTCTTATGATCGCACAGCATAATGTTTTAGGGTTTGAGAGATGAGCCATCAGCTATTGACTGCAGGAATGTCCACCATGCAAGCGCACATTTTTTAGGCTTTTGCAATTAATTTGGATATGTAGGGAAAAAAGAACAACAAATATGAATAAACTTGAGCTCCAGGAAACTTTGCTGACAATAACAACAGTGAAAAGTAAAGTATAGTGTTCAAAGACATTTGATAGTGAACATCAGGAATTTAAAACCACCAACTAATCAGCAGGAGACAGCTGCTCCAACCTTTCAGCAACAGCCACTCCTGCTGCTTCTTTGTGTGTGTTTGTGTGCATGTTTAAGTGGCTGTGTGGGCCTGAGTGAAGGTTTAGATCATGATTGTCTCCACCTGGCTGGAGCGCACCTGTGTTCCATTTCAATCAAGAGGATGGACTCTTCTTCACTCAGCCTGCAGGCCAAAGCCAGATTTGTCTCTGCTCTGCAGGCATTCACTTGCTTATGTTTAGTCACTGTCATTTGAGGTTTTTTCATTTAAATTTTTATTCTTGTGCTCAGGTAATGCTGGAAGCTGTGACTCTCTTTTTTACATTTTGGAATATGACCTTATAGCAAGTGATTGTGATATTTGCAACTATTCACATTTGCAATCAAAGCTAAGCTATGGCACAACGATGCAATGAAGGGTAGCTCCTCCTGTTAGAGTAATAAAAACTAAGAAAGTATGATGAAATACTCAAAGATACACAAAAAATCAGCTTCTATATATATATACATAAATATATATATACATAAATATGTGTAGTTACATTGAATTAAATAAAATCAACTCAACATGAAATTGATTACCTTTCCTAAACAAATAGTTATCTAATTAAAAGTAACAGAGCAGCTGAAGTTCAGCATAGGGCTTTACCTATTTCAAATTCTATATTTTAACATGCATGTTGCGACACAGGAGTGCAGAAGCCGTGACCTTCTCAGCATAGGGGAAGACTTAAACTTACAAGGTCATAAGAATCAAATGCACCACTGACATTTTAATGAGGATGATAATGCAATGGATCACAAAGACTGTGATTGGGACACTATAATTTATGTATGTCTTGGTGTAAACCATTGTTCACTGGTTTCAGGTTGCATACAGTGCTTTGGGTATAATTCATGTGTCCTGGAGTCAAAGATAGCTTTATTATTAATCCCAGCAGTTATAGTGAAATCTTTCTGAATGTATTTTTAACTTTAGTTTTACAGTTCTGTGAAGTTATTTAAAACTAGTTGAAAGCATTTCGTTTTTAAATAAAACCTTCAATTTTCACTCTTAAAAGTTTCTACTCTTTGACCTAATCAAATATTTAATAGGAATTTCACAAAATCAAGTAGTGAAATTTTGATAAAATCAAAAGCAAATGAATTTTCCTTGATTTTAGAATGCTGGCCTTGTTTATTTTCATCAATACACATTTTTTTAGAACAGTTTTAAAAAAATATATACCATTTGAAAAATCCAAACCTGAAATTACTGAGAGACTAAACATTATTTTTAATAGCTAGTTTGTTTTATCATTGAGATTCTTCTGCCATGATTCAGAAACTGCATATTTACACTTTATGCAAGAAATATAACAAAACATGGTCAAAGTCCTGTTTTCTCACCATCCTCGCATAATAATACTAGAAAAATGATGCAATATGTTTTCCAGATTTGAATACTGGTCATAGAAACCGACCATAGAGCTCCACTAACATGATGCCAAATCATTTGTGATCATCCTAAACTATTCCAGGATTGAAAAAAATCAATGTGAAAATGTTGATGATGGGAATGCACATCACTTTCTATCTGTTAAGCAATTGTGACTGTAACTTCATAGCGAGAAAAAAAGCTTTTTAAATGTATATAAAACACACGCTGGGAGAACTTTAAATGTAAAAAGAAAAAAATAAAATAAAAAGACTTTTGCAACAGGCTTTGTGTATGTTTTGAAATATACTGGCCCCCCATCCTGCTGTTACTCATCAGTACCACTACAGCAAAGTACAGTTGTTTCAGTAACTTGTGCACCAAAACTCACTCTAAGGCTCAAACTATTTTTAAAAGTTTTAGCAAAAAAACAGCTAATCAACATGTAAGATGGCACATATACATTTAACATGGAATCAGCTTGGGTCTTAAGAGGTTAAAGCAACATGATGGAATTACGTTTGGCAACAACAGGACATCGCTTAATTGGCACAGCCTACCTCAGCAGAACTAGAAAGCTTCTAAAAATGAATTTAAAATCTGAAAGATCTCAAGAAGAATGTAATCCAAATAATTCCTCTTAATCAAAATTCACAAAAGGCATCACATTTGGGCATTCAGTTGAAGCACCTGACCCCCAAGAGTCTCTAACTTCCTAAAAACCAATAAAATAAACTTTGTCTACAACTAGTTTACCACGGCAGGCTCATAGTTACAAGGCCATCAGGCCTTTTAACATAACCTTCAAGACAAATCCATTTGCAGATCTCTTCTTTCTTTCTTTCATTTAAGCAATAAAGGCTGGCATATTTAAAGTCAGATGTCATGTTTGGATAACTATGGATATTTCTAGAGAGTGCATGTGTGTGCGTTGGTTGTGGGATGCTGTTGTTCCTGGCAGCAGGCCCGTACACTTCACCTGTCACGACCAATCATCATCAAAAAGATCTCTTCCGCACACACAATGCTTTTGCTTTCTTTGGTAATATGAGGGTCAGCTATGCAGTCACCCATACCTGCTGTTCTCTTTGCTTTCATATACACAAAGAGGGAACGACTACAAGGCGAAGTTAAGTAGAACAGAGCAAATGCTTGCTATGTTCAGACATTTTACCCTCAGGAAAGAGCGACGTACTTGGGGCGTTTGAACATAATTCGGGCATGTTGTGAGCATGTATTGAATGCCCTCCTTTTCATTCGTATAGAACAGACCTGCACTAGTCTTTTCCAGCTGTGTTAGAACAAAATGCTATGATGCATGTACACATAGACAAAACATTGCCTACATTTATGTGCAATACGAAGGGAAGACATTATGATATGGGTCATTTTTTTACATGTCTATGTTTCTCTCAAGTGAACAAATATAGCATTAATTTTTCAATGGTAAAATACTATTTTTACTAGATTACTCTTTCTGTTTTCAATTGTCCCATTCCAACTGTTTGTCTTTGTAATTCATCTTTAAAGTAAATTTTGAAAACTGCTTTTTCAGAGTATACCATAAATCACTTTTTTTTTTTTTCATAGTTTGACCAGGAGTACGACTTTTACTCAGAAGAAACTTAGAAGGAGAAACTTCTAAAAATAAATATTGGTTCATTTATTTGTTATTTTACCATTAACAACTGGTTGCACTTTGGCGTTTGCCGTTTCCCACTAACAACCGCTAGACAGTACTGTAGGAGTATACGTATCAGTATTTGCTTCTGACTGCAATGCAGAAGAAGTACTGTACAAAAAAATAAATAAAGAAAGAAGAATCTGATCCTTCTGCTGAACTTTAGATTTTTCTCATTTTCATTGAGACATTATTATTGTTGCTTTTAATTTTTTCCTTCCTCGGACTAATGCGGGACAGCAAATGCGAGACAGCGCTAAAAGCGCTGTAATTCAGACGCAGCTCCTGCGATAGAAGGTAAAGGTCGCCGTAAAAAAAAAAAAAAAAAGACTGAATGATCTCATGGTCACAATTTTAGACAACCATTCAGTATTCAATTTGGCACATGTCAGAAGAGGCAGCAGATGCGACTCCCGTTGGGTGTGAACACAGCATTACCGGGCTTGGCAGGTTTGTCCAGAAGCGTTGAACTTTTTTACCAAACGTGTGATTTAAACTTCAGAGCGACTTACATTATGTATGTTTTTCTTTCTTTGTTAAACATTTTTTGGCTCCTGCGATTTATACTCCTGTGCGTCTTGTACTCTGAAAAATACAGTAACAGTACATTTAGGGACTAATTTGAATACATTTATTTTTTCTAATGCTGTCAAACACTAAAATCTAAAACACAAAAAACATTTAATTAATCTAATTAATACACTTTTTTTTAAACATAGGATCAAGTGATGATCCAATAACTGAATACTTTAACCGCAGGGTTAACTGGAAAACAATTCTTATGAAGTCAAAAATTAATTTCCAATTTTTCCACATTGTAACTACCAGTGCTAAGAATTTGGCGGCTTGGTCACCAAAATGAAAAAAAGTACATTTAGCTAGGTTTGACAAGGAATCACTAAAGATATACCTATAAATTGTCAAAACACTTGTGCAAAGTAGAACAAAAAAGAACCCCTGTCTCCACCCTGTGAGAACCTGAGATTTACCGCTTTCACTGACTCGCACAGGTAGTTTGGCAGAGAGTTTTTAAGCTGGATGCCCTTCCTGTTGCAACTCTGTATTTTATCCTGGCTGGGGACTGGCACAGAGAGATTCAGGTCCCCCTTGTGGCTAAATCGTTTAGCAGTAGCGTGAGCTTGACTAAAGACTCATTGGATTATACTGATATCACCCCTGGGAAATGAACCCAGTTACCCACGTGCCAGTCCCAGCCAAGTGAGCCATCCTGATCATTGAATTTTAAGTAAATATTGAGGTTTTATTCACTGAAGCAGTGCTTAATAGCTATGATTTTACACAAGGCTAACCATTATACTACTCAATACCCCTAAACATTGTTCAGCGCTGATTTGTGTGGTTGCCATGTGGACTTCAAAAGAGAGCAGATAGGGTTCTTCACAATATTGTGTGCGTCCTTTTTTTTGTGATATCAGATAATAATTATGTGTGTTTAATTGTGTGTTAATGGCAGCTGAAAGGGAAAGCTGCACAAGAAGTATGCATATTACAGTTCTTTTCTCTGCTCCCTTTGTAATCATTTTCTCTGCGTGACCACTTCTATGCCTTTCAACTGTCAGAATGTTTTCTGAACTGTGTTGCAATACTGAACTGATACTTGCTGGGTTCAATTTGGAATATTTGCATATTCTCTGGCTGCTGAATGATTTCAATAGAAGTGACAGAACTTTTTTTCTGCAAAATAGACATTACATTCATTTTAAAACATTAAAAAAAAACAAGGATCTGGGCAACATTTGAGTGACCCATTTCTGTGTGTAAATCATAATACACTGTAATATTACTATACAAAAACTTGTAGCTTAGGCAGGATCCAGCAACACTGTGATAGAATATTGAGGTTTTTCATATAATTTTTTTTTACCTTGATTTGAGGTTTCAATTCTGAGATACAGTATATTTAATCCAATATGGCTGTGACTGTGTCCTAATGACATTTAAAGTTAATGTTGTGCTTTATTTATGATGGAAAATTACACAAACACGAAACAGAGATCGAAGCAGAATGCAGAAAGAGCAACAAGAAAAGCAAACAGGCAGACAATGAACAAGGGACGAATATTCCTGACAGGAATTTTGACTTTTTGAATATTTTCTGCACATTACCACACGTGGAGGACCAAGAAGCGCAAAAGAGGGAATATGTCTCATTCTCACTGCCAACTCCTAATGTTGCCAAAATCATCATCATGCCTGAATCCTAGCAGTGATGCCAAACTCCACTGCCACTTCTTGTTTTAGGCAACTGGCCAACATAGTAAGTGCATTATAGCATTTCACTGTTTCCCCAAGATAAATATTTTTTGGCATGGTGAAAAATTCTCCGGAAACAGTATTTACAAATGATATTAAAGCTTCCTATTGAAACCACTATTAATGAAATTCAGTGACAGTAAACATCATAGGGAAAAGCTCTCCCTTTGAATCAACAACTCACTGCCAAAGATTAAACCCACAGCAGTAAGAGGGATCTGATCTGTGATGTTATCAAGGGAGAGATGCTGCGGCTTATTTTCTGATAATGACTTACAGACTCCTATTTATGCTTTCTCCAGCATTTAAAGTCTCCCAAGACTAATATTAGCCTGATTATGGCCTAAATCAGGGGTGTCCAATTTCAGTTCTCTAGGGCTGGTGCCCTGTTTCTTATTTTAATTTATCACTGCCCTTGCTGTTTCTCATTGGTGGAACACCTGTTTCAGGTTATCAGCATTTACTTGGAGCAGGGATTTAGATAAAACAAACAAGAAATCATTATGGACATCAAACACCACTGCCCTGAATGGATGGACAAAAATGTTTGTAATTGAAAACCCATTATTTCAGATTTGGTTGCATGACGTCTTAAGGTATGTGTAGGTATATAATACAATGTGGAAATACAGTACATTTTCAAGATTTTGACAGCTCTACAATATGGTTTGACTGAGGTGATTGAGGTGAAGTGAAGCATTGCTGACTGAAAAAAAACATGTTTTCTAACGCAGCTGATTGCAAAATGTAAATTTGAAATGCAGGTCTGTCAGGTCTCTAAAAGCAGGAACTTGGTCCATGAAGCCCACAGTAATTCTGACCTGTTTCCGGTGCATGTTGGACTCCGGCAGGGCTGCCCTTTATCAATGGTTCTTTTAATAGTCTTTACATGGACTGAATTTCTAGGTGCAGCCAGGGGCAGAAGGGGGTCTAGTTTATGGCCAAAGGATTTGCTCTCTGCTCTTTGCAGATGATGTCCTGTTGTCTTCATTGAGCCGGGACCTTAGGCATGAACTGGGGTGGTTTATGGTGTGAAGCAGGTAGAATACACGGCAAGACAGTAACAGTGACAGCAGGTAGAATACATGTCCAATTTGGTGGATCGGATCTCCTGCACTTCCATTAATTTTCTTAACCTGATGTATCCCTTTCGAGACAGCAGAGTTTCCTGAACCCTTCCCGCTGCTGTTGGGTGACAGTCTGCTTCAAACACGGTCAGAGAGAGACGGAAACACTGCGGAAGCGGGCGTCATCCAGACACAGCAGGACTGAAGCTCACTGTACCCAGAGAACCTCTAAATCAGGGGTGCTCACACTTTTTTGGCATGCTAGCTACTTAAAACACATAAAATAATGTGAAGTTTTCATTTTAAGTGCTCAAATTTACAACCTACATGCTGTTACAACAGAAACACATGATTCCCATTTGAAAACAATGAAAAACCCATGGATGAACAAATCCTTTTGAGACAACCTGAACAAGCCATTGACTCAGCACTTTGTCCCTTCTGTCAGTCAGCTGCTCTTGGGACTTGAACCGGGAACCTTCTTGCCGTGAGGTAAGACCGCTAACCACTGTGCCACCGTGCAGCCATTTACTATAAATATTAATTAAAAACATCAAGATAATTCTTTGGATTTAAAACATCATTATAGCCATCAGTTTTTTAAGTAATACATAGTTAACACAAGTAAATGTAGTCTATGAAACCTTTAGTTTACATTTTCTTGTTGGTTTTAAAAAGGTAAATTCATAGATTTTATTTGAAAAAAATGATGTATTATTTATGCTTAATAAAATACAAATCGATATTTAAAAAGTAAAACGCGATCGACATGGAGACGTGATCAGCGATGTTTTTGAACAGCTCTTCGAAAAAGAAAAAAGCTGATCTCTGAAGATCATCTGTGTCTTCCATGTATTGTAGATGAAATACAGACAAAGCTTCATGTAGTGATCACAAACATTAGCTGGTAGTTTCTCCCTCACGCAAAAAAGGCGGCGAGCTTAGGGAACACCTTTTTGGCCACGCAGCAAGCAGCGAATTCGCGGCGAGGTGCGAGAGGGGCAGGCCATGCGAATTGGCTGCGTGAATCGCGTTTGGTGTGAATACACCTTTAGTGATAAGTGTCCCTGTTTAATCACAGCTAGGGTTTTCTTGACACTTAAGCTTTTTTTGTTTATGTTTTGTTTTTATTTGTGTTCCAATTAAAAAACAAAGATTTAAATAAAAAAATACAACTTTGATGCATTTATGAATAAGTTATCTTTAGTATATTAGAAATAAAAGTGAAGCATTTTCTAACAGAGTGCAATCCACATTATTGCTTTTAAAGCCAAATGTAAAAACAGCAGTGAGAGTTAAAGCTCCATCTTTATGAAAGCCACAACTGTACAGCAATATTCTTCTATAAGCTGGCTCAATAATTCATAACTATGCCTTTGATTTGTCTTTTGGTAAATGCTTTCAGGTTAAAACAAGTTCATTGCATTTCTATTCTAAATTAGCCCAATAAATCGCCATCGTTCAAAGAGATTTTGGTCTTTTAACACTGAATATATTTGAATATGTGATACTGACGTCTTGTTACTTCACAACATTGTGAAGTAAAAGTCTAACAAAATATCACAAACTTTTGGTCTTTTAGATAAATGATTAGCTTTTTTTTTTACGAACTGACGATGGCGCTGACTGTGGATCCCAGTTATTATTGTGCCACTGCTACAATCATGTAAAACCCAATATGAAAAGCTGCTTTTCTCTGCATCAGAATGTTGATCGCACATATGGTTGAAAGGTTACGGTTAATCATAGAGCGTGTTGTCTAGGTGTTTCCATCAACATCTATGCTGTTAAAGGGTTAAAACAATTATTACCGTTAGTTCAGTGATACTTTAACACGTGATTAACATGTTATCATTCCAAACCCTAATATTTAGTCAACCAGGAATACGTGAAATAAATGACCTGACTATATTTTATTTTTATCCATAATTGATTTTTGAGCAGGAATAAACACCAATAATAAAAAAGCATCGTTACTATCAGGAATATTATCATTCACCAGGTCATCCATGTCAATCTCCTTGTTGAACCTACTTCCATTTTGTTTCCTCTGTCTTGATTTGATTTGTTAAATAAGAAAAATGAAGTTGCATACATGAAAACAGTTTCCAGAGTGTGCCAAAGTTTTGACTGACCTTTTAAAGTAGTAACTCACTTACATTTAAGCTTTAAGCAATGTTTCTAAATGAATGTGATGGTTTGTCAACAAAGAAATTATTTCTAAAGGGAAATATATTACAAAATGTAATTTGTTTATTTTACAAGTCAACACAATTTCCGTCTCTGTGAAAGGTTGTACAATACTCCAAAAACAATGCAAGTATTTTGTTTTCTTCTCTAAATACCCATTTACTTTCATGGCAAATGTTCTATAAGATGAAGTAAGCCAATGAGAAACATTTACCCATTTCTTCTTTTGGAAGAACCCCATTTTTTAATCTGTCCAAAAGCCAACCAATAATAGCTATGCCAGAAGTTCACCCAAGCGCATACTAAAATGGGTTTTTAAAGCAACTAGCAATTTCATTCTCAGAAACTTTGCATTTCTCTCCCCTGCAGATCAGCACCACTTTAGATAGATCTTTTTTTTTTTTTAGCAAAGCTTCATTGCGATTCATATATTTTGAATTCTTCCATTAAATATTTTTCATTGACAGCTATTTGAAGAAAATAAAACTTTAAAAAATATAGTCTATGCTTCCTAAATGATATAATTTTTATGGCAACAGCAAAATACATTTGTATATGTTCTTTTAGTCTTAAGGTACCGCCCACATGAGGAACCTTTGGTTGGGTTTTTGTGGTGTCTTTATCGTGTTCTGTGTTTCCTTGTCCAGCTCACCAAGTTCCGGTTGATCATCTACAGCTAGCTTCATTTAGTTAACCACCCTCAGTCTATTTAAGTGTCTGGTTTTCATTTCTTCAGTGTCAGGTCATGTGCTTGTTTCTCCATGCTTTTAGTCATGTGTCAGTTCGTTTCTTAAATGTTTTTATTTCTGTCACCAAGTCAGTCCTGCACTTTGGTTTCTACACTGACTGCCCAGTTTAAGAACTGATTTTGCTTTGGATCTTATCTGTATAAAAAAATCTCTTTTTCTGCACTTAATTTTCAAATTTGACTAAAAAACATTGCTTCAGTAAAGCACTAAGACACTCATGTTGCATTGATCTGAAACAGAATAAGATGCACTTTAGCAGTATTTTCCAGGCCTCACTCTGGATTTGGGCAGAAGCATTTGTACCGTGACTACATTACAGCTGTTGTAGCAGATGGTTGTTACATGGAACTGCCTTGGAAATAATTTGCAGAAACACTTTGGAGAAAGGAAAGTATTTTTAAAAACTTTCAAGCATCAAATGCATAAACTCATCTGTCACAGTACAACTAAAATGTACTTTGACCAATTACACAATCAAAGTACTAAAACAGATTGTGTAACTTGCTCACCTAATCCACTGAAAACAAAAAAAGCTCAACTGAAAGGACTGAATAAGGACATTTTTTTTCTTTTACTTGGAAAGCATTTCTAACAACTGCTAACAACAGCTAATAAATCTTGGTATAGAAGACTAACTGAACTAAATGATAGATCTACTTGAAGTCACACTTTTTTACAAATCTCTTAAGAGTTTGACCAATAGGATCAGAGGAAAAACAAGGACTTTCAAATATAAATGGGCACCAGCTTGAAAAAGTTTAAAAGTATTGCAAACCCAGCAAATGGAGTAAATGCACACAGTGCATCAGTCTGATTAACCATGTCTGCTAGAGGAGTGCATTTGGCCAATCATTTATAAGTGGAAATGAGTGGAAACATGAGCATATTCTTCATGCTACACAGGAGCACTGGTTCTTTCATTCTGTTTCACCTGAGAGAAGACCATTTTGAGTTATCTCAACATAATACAGCTTTAAAAAGGACCATCTGCTACTCCTGAACACAGGATTTAAAATGAACTCAAAAACATTTGTTACACAAATAAATGCATGCATTTCAGACATTTTTTAAAGTCTATGTGCAAATAAACACCTCACATCAAACTCAGGAGAGAATACACTTCTGTTAGACTTTTTTTTGGTTTGTTTTTTCCCCCAGTTTACATTTGAACCGGTTCTTTTTTATTATGTTTTGAAAATACTGGTAAACTAAAAGGCTAAAGGTGCATTCACACAAATGCGGTTTACGTGGCCCGCCTCTCTTTCAATGGCCAAAAATGTGTTCCCTAAGCTCGCCGCCTCGTCCGTAAGTGGGAGGAGTTAGCAGATAATGTTTTTAGCCTGATCACTTCATTATGTGGTGCCTGTGTTTATCTCATTTACAATGCATGAAACACACAGATGATGTTTAGATTTCAGGATTTTTTTTCTTTCGAAGATCTCTCTAAAATCACATAAAATCAGCTGATCACTTCTCCATGTAGATTGAGGGCCATCAAAAATAAATTAACAATTAAATAAACCATTTGCCCACCACAGAAAAAAAAACAAAAAATAAAAAAACTCAGTGATCAAATAGCAAAAACACTCTTCACTACTAAGTGCTTTTGTAGTGGTTTGTCATTCAATGATATGGGAAGAAACCGGGTTTAGTTTCTGCTATTATCATGTTATTTTTTTTTTTAATACATAGTTGCATTTTATTAAGCATAAATACTACATGATTTTTTTCCATTCTTATGAACATCTTTTTAAAAACAACAACAAATATTAAACCAAGAGTTTCGTAGACTACATTTATTTGTGTTTACTATGTATTACTAAAAAAAAAAAAAAAAAAAAAACAACTTTAACGTTTAGAATCTGAAGAATTTTCCTGATATTTTTGATTCATATTTATAGCAATTTGTGTTGAGTAATTTAGTGAAAAAAAGGGAAAAAAAAAATCAACGAACTACCAATGCCAGTAGTGGGTTTGGATTTTTCATAGTTTTCACACAGGAATCATGAGTTTCTGTTGTAACAGCATGTTGGTTGTATATTTGAGCACTTAAAAATGAAAACTTCACATTATTTTATGTGTTTTAGGTAGTTTGCACGCCCAGTAAGTGTGATCACTCCTGATTTAGAGGTTCTCTGGGTACAGTGAGCTTTAGTCTCGCTGTGTCTGGATGACAGCTGTTTTCGCAAAGTTTCCGTCTCTCTCTTACTGTGTTTAAAGGCCTGCTTTCATACTTGTCTTGAAGAAAATAAGAGAAAGCATCATTAAGTTCATATATACCCCTTTATTCTTGAGGCTGAACTTCCTTTATATTAATGATATTTGTTTAGGTTTCTTGTTGGATTGGATGGAAAAGAAACAAAAAGAGACTGGGATGTTAGAAATGAGGGATAAGGGTGCAAAGGGAAAAAAGAGGCTGAAGAAGTTGGAAGATGATAAAGAACAGTAGAATTACAAAGAAAGGCAATGTTGCTCGCGGTTCATCAGTATTACTGTGAAATGTTGATTTTTATCAAAAAGGTTGGGCCTGATCAGGGGCATACTCATCCACACATTGCAAACATACCTTCACACACATACACGTAAACACATATAAAGTACAAACACAGAGCAGCTCACACGCACATACACAGACAAACAAACACATGTTAAGCATGCATCATTTTTGCAAGCAATACACATCTGTTTGTGCAAAGGTGAGCTGTGTTCAGGTAAGTATGCTTTATTGTGAAGAATAATGGGATGTAGCAAGTGAGACAAAAGGGGGGAGTGCCCGGTCATTCCCTCACAAAGCCCCCCACTAAGGACAGACAGAAGTAGCAGGATCCCGCCCCCCAACACACACACACACGCACGCAATGACACAAGTCAGACCTCTAAAAATAGTAACTGAAAAAAAGCAGTTTGTTGGGGTTGGTTAAATAAAACTATAGCTCAATGGCATGATAAAGCAGCATTAGCAACGACAAAAACAAACTAAGCAGGAAGTGGACTGAAAGTGATTAAGAGAAGCAGGGCAGTCAACAATCTGGTGGAGTATGAAGACAGAAACTAAGTATTCATGAAGGAGAATAATGAGCCGCAGCTGACACCATATGCACACACACCAGGAAGTCCTTCAACAAATGAAGAGTTAGGAAAAGAGTTGCAAGGGAAAACTGCAGATTCTTTCATGATATTGACTTACATTTTTTCTCTCTTTTTTTGTCAGACTATATAGATTCAAAATGTCTGCATTTAAAATCAATCAACCACAATCTTTCTTAGATTTTGTACACATTTCCATTTTCTCTTCAAAGCAGAGTACAGTAGAATGTGGAACCAGGCTCAAGTCAGTAATTTTATGTTAACACTCAACCTGGCCTGTTGATATCAGTGTCATTGTTGTGAGCTGAATGGTCAGAACACAACAACAGCCAGGGTTACTGGCGTCAGATGGTCTTGAATTTGGTGGAGATGAATAACAGACTAGTGCGTTGTTTCTTTTCTCTCAGGTTGTGGCGCTGATGAGCCTAAATGACTTCTGAAGGTAGGGAGGGATAAGGGAAGAAAGTAGAGCTTGTGGTCAAATGAAACGCAAAGGTTTGATCTGTAGCTTGATGTGAAGGTGTTGGAAGACTGAGCTGAATACTACTATGATGTGACAATGGTTATGAGACGGGACCTTAAAAATCTGGATGAACCAGTGAGCAGCATAATCTTGATGAAATGATGAGTGACAGGTAGCAAAAGAAGATCCAAATGTGTTTTTTATTTTTTGAATGTCCAGTGGAAGAGCATGACAGAGCCACCCTTCAGTGACTGGCACCAGGCACATGACAACAAAATCAGGAATGACAATCGAATCCAAATGGAAACTGATCAGAATGAGCTCTCTTCAGGATCATAACCCTCCCCTTGGTACTGGAGCCCACAACCCTGGCGGAGGGGTTGAAGAAGGCAAAGTAGGTAAAGCCCACTCCAATGGGGTAGATGGAGGGGGTTCAGAAGCAGGCTCCAACCCTGAGAAGCGAACAGGCTTGACCCTGAAAGAATAAAATGTCTGATGGAGCCAGAGAGACAAAGGATGACACACAGGATACCAGGATGATCACCTTGGCACTTTGGAAATGGCCCAACAAAACGGGGTGCCAACTTTCAGAGAACATCTTTAAATAGAAGATCCCTGGTGGAAACCCAGCCCTTCTGTACAGTAGTGACCCAAAACATTGCACATGTGTGTCCACTTGTCGCTTTATGTTTTTCAGTCAGGAGAAGACATTTTTTTCAACATCCCCGCAGAAACACAAGACAGAAACAGTTCAAAGCATCTTCCTTGGGAATCGAGCATGTACACGCTCCCCACGTATGTTTATTGGAATTTTTTGCCTTTTATCATCAACAGTTGCTCTTTACAAGGTATTTTTGTCTCGTTTTTAATAAAAAAAAAAAAAAAAACCTTTTGTAAAGGTTTTGTTCCCAAGCTGTAATGATGATTTAATATCATTTTGTTTTATAAGGGAAAATTGCCATTTATAAAGACCACAAACCCACACAAAAAAGAAATCTGCTAAGCATGTCAATTTTTTACAATTATTAATCAAAATGCAAAAATGCAAAAAAAAAAAACAAAACGTAATTTTCCAACCTGAAAAAAATATGCTTGTTTTGTTTCAGGTTTTGTCAAATAAAAGACAATAAACAAAAATGATATTGTTGATATTCAATTGAATCATGATGGTTGCTGTTTAAAAATCATGTATTTCGGCTTTCAGAGGAAAATCTGTAAACTTCCATTAATCAAATAAGTTTATTTAGTATGCTCAGGGTATAGGGTTTTTGTGGATATAACTGCCATTATTAATAAATGTTTAGTCGTGGCATTCATGTAAACAGTCACTTTGTGCAGTTGGTGGTGTTAGACACTATCAGGGAGCTGTAATGTTGTAATATTCCATAATTGTTTTGCATATTTCCTTGATGAGACCATCTTCTTACCTATCAATGATTCCGTTCCTTTAAGACAACGTAAAGATCCCATTTGTTTCTTGATTACGTCTCTCAAAGGATGGGTCAACATCAGCTGGAGGGCCATGATCAAAACAATGGAAGCCTTCCAGTTACAAAGAGCCATTTACTTTGAATGTCACATTCTGCTGATTAAAGCTGCTTTTGAGACATTCTCTTGAGATTTTAAAAAGAAAAAAGAAATCCCTGAGAAAAGAAAGCAACCTTTCACTGCAACAGCCCATAATTAGAACTCAGTAAAACCAGGCCTCCATTTTCTGTTCCTAGGTTTGTGGCAGTGATGGAAATAACAAATGTAGTTTCTCAAAAAAACCCACTGGAAGCTAGGGGCAATTTCCCCTTGACTTCTATGTTAAGTGGTAAGCTTCAAACCAAAAACAACTACAGCTTGGTGTCAAACTTTCTAAACATTTATTTCTTTATTTTCTTTTCATTAAAACCTGATCTGGCTGCAAGGTGGCATTGTTGTCAGCACTCTCACCTCAGACGAAGAAGCCACCAGTTGGAATCCCAGCTGGGTTCTTTCTGTGTGAAGTTTGCATGTTTCCTCGTGCATGAGTGGCTTTTCTCCAGCTTCCTTCTGTCAAAAAATATGCTTCATAGGTTTATTGATGGTACTAATTTGTCCCTGGGTGCATGTGAATGTCACTGTGTGTGTTTATGAGGCCCTGCAAAACACTGGCAGATTGTCCTGGTCTGTGGGTACCACACTTTTGTCCAACAGTAGCAGGGATAGGCTCCAGCTACCTCGTGACTCCAAGAGGGATTTAGCAGGTTTAGAAAAATGGATAAAAACCCTGATTAAGAAAAAAACAACAGCAGATGTTTTGATTTCCTAAGACCTCAACTTTGTGCTTTTTTGGGGGTATATTTTGTCTGGCAGGTGAATGGGTCATTTTCCAAAAGCTGTTGGGTAAGACAGAGTAAACTCCAGTCAAACACACTCTTGACATGATATTTTTCTTTCAGAATCTAATGGAATAAAAAAAATACTCTCTAAAAGTGGTAGGACCTACTCGCAGTTGTTACAGAAATGCACCTGTTCTTAACCAACAATTTATCAACAGACATCTAGTCATGTGAAAAAATTAGGACACCCTATAAAGACTGTATATTTTCCCACGTTTGGATACTTACGCAAATTGATTTAATATCAATTTGAACATAACTGAGTGATCTGTGATATAACTTGACATAAATAAATGTTTTAGTCCATTGAAATCTTACTATGAAATGTAATTTGAAAAAAAATGTAACTTCTGCTAATGTATTAGTCCAAACACTTCACACTTAAGACACGTTTAGGGAACAGGTATATGCCACAAATAAGTGTCTCTATATGATGCGATTTTTAGCCAAAGGAGCAAAAATACCTAATAAGAGGCAGGAGGTCCAAACTTTGACCTCCATTAAAATATTAACTGTTGTTAATTTATTTTTTTTCTATGAGTAGAATTACAGTTATGTTTTTGTTCAATTTGTACTAAATCCCTTCCTTTTTTTTTACATTTTCAAAATAAGACTGGACATTGATATATAAATATTTATAAAGACAGAGCTGATTATATAATGATGGTGTCCTAATTTTTTCACATGACTTTACTTCAACCTGTTCTGGACAGTTAGCCTACATCACCTTTAACACCAAACAGGGCAAATATATAGATGGAGTTCACTTAAATTGGGAGTTGCCGTTGGAGCTTGGTTTCCATTAAATATCACATTATGTTTTTCTCTATTTGAAAAAAGTATTTTCTGTTGTGTAATTACACTGCAGAATTTTACATCGACCATCTGAAGAATACTGTTTCTTACTAATTTCTTTTTTTTTTTAAGATTGAAGATTTTGTGATTTGTGCTAAAGCATCTGATGAACAACCATGATGAAGATCATTAAAAACTTATGAGGTCATTTATTTTCAATTAAGATACAAAAAAAAAAAAAAAAAGTACGATAACTGACCTCATTTCATGATGGCGGTTAAAAAAAAAAAAACAAGTGCACAAGAGGGATTATTGTATCAAAAACTTTATTCTCAAATAATGTCTTCAAAATATCTGATAAACTGTGAGTCTCTTTAACAGCAGTTGGCGAAGCTGCATTCACATATTGTTTAAACCCTCTATAATATACCATTATCTCTCATATAATCTTTTTGGAGCATTTAAAAAGGGATTTGCCATTCTCACAAAACTTACAAAATACCAGGGTAGGTTTGCTGGCCCCCAAAAATAAATAAATCAAATAAAAAACAACAACATAAAAGGAATCTTTAATAACTGTTTTCAATTTTGCTAATGCTGCTAAAGCCCAAAATCACATTTTTTTAGTGTTCTGAGACAAACTGATTATGTAGCAACCTCCTCCTTTCTGTTCAGGCAGGAGGCCACTTTTTTTGGGATGCAGAGTGTTTAAGTTATCCAAAATCTTTTGTGCCTGGGAACGTCACCCATCTCTCAGATATAAACACAAGGCTCAGCCACACGGAGGCTGCTCTAACACAAGAACAACTGTCAAGGATTGTTTTAACCCCTTTTGTCTGCATGACATTGTGATACCAAATATCTGGTCTTTCCCCCCCCCCCCTTATGGTCTAAAAGCACAAGTAATTCAAACTTTTGTGAATATATTTCAATGTGAAGAATCTCTCATTCTCAGGCAACTCAGCTGCTGTGCAAATTTGCAGTAATTTTGTGAAAATTCATCTTTTCCAATGACAGTAAAAGCTTTCATTTTCTAAAGAACTTACATGCCAACTCTTAAAGAGGAAACACATTTTAAACTTCAATTTGTTCTTCTCATTATGGAGGTAAATAAAGAAATATTTGCTGTGTTTTCTGTTCTTGTGTAAAAGCAGCCCCAATGGACAAAATAGATTACATGACACTTTATTTCATACTCTGTTTGAACCTTAGATCTTTACACGGTGTGTAGGAGTAAAAACAGTGACTTTTTACTAACAGTTTTTGTACCTACATAATTGATAATAAAAAGTACAGCATGTTTAATAATTTCATTGTTTTCTTAATTTTTTTAAACAAATCTCCATAAAAAATAGATTTCTGTACAAAATTTTGTATTTTTTCTCTTTTACCTACTTCAAGTTCAGCAGCATGTGATGATGATGAGGGAGGATGGTGATAAAAAATGGAGGCAGATTGAAGCCCGAAACAAAAACATGAATGATATAATAATGATTTTTCTGCTAGAGACCTGCCTCTTTGTGTCATTGGTGGACCAAATGAAACCTATTGTTTCAGAAATATGCTGAAACTGCATTCATTTACTGCATGTTAATATTTGTTGATAAGAAGGAATGCATCCCAGTAAAGCCTAAATACCTGAAGCCTTGTTTTTGGAAACGTTTTAACATTTGCAATGGGGTTCAATAAATGCACGTTCAAATTGAAACCATCAAGTTACATATTTTCTTTAGAGACTTTATTTGGCATGATGATTTGTCCTAACCATTGAGAAGATTGGGGAAAAAAATATTTTTTGTAATAACTTGCTTTCTCTCATTCTTGTCTGAAATATTTTCAAAATGTATTTAAATAAGGGACTTTATGCCCTAATTTTAGAAAAAAAGTGACATTTTGTAATAAATTGCACACATTTTTAGATGACTAAAAGCCTGCTACTTTAAATCTTCTCTTTTTCAGTGTCACAGTAATCTCAGATGTGCCTTTCTAAAGGCAGCCTCAGTTATTACAGTAATGGGGAGTATAAAAAAAAAAGAAAAATGGACTGTTGTTTACTTAGTCTTATCTTGTCTGTGCACGCTTTTAAAAAGTGACCAAATTCACATAATCTGTTTCTTCTTTTGTTCTAAGAGACAACTAATGAAATAAAAAGTTGGATTTGCAGCTGCATCTGAAGCTTTGCATTTGGGCAACATTTCCTATACGTCACTCAAGTGCAGTGGGATGCAATTGGTACGTCTGGATGCATCTCTGTTGAATTACTTAGATCATGCAACACATACCCAGAGGACAGTATGTAAGCTGCAACCCCCTGTTGTTATGCTAAAGTAAAAAGGAAATCTAAACACTTTTAACACAGTTGCTGGTCGTATCTCTGTAACCTATTTTTTATATCCTGTTGTGTTTTGTGAATCACACAATCATAGAATGATGCAATTTGCATAACATGTTGGTTAAGCTTCTGTATGTTCTTGTTAGTTGTCAACTAGCGGAACTCCAGATGCTTGTGTATAGCTGCAGATTAACCACCTGTCTTTGTTCGGGTTTTCAATTCTTTAGTCTGAACTGTTAAAAAGCAAAAACTGTGGCTTTGGCTGCAAATTTATTTTCCAATTATGTAGCTTTACTTGTGCAAAGGACAGATAGTTACGATTTTTTTTTTATGGAAAATCTGTTTTGGCATTCAGAAAATGAAACACCTACTTTATACATGAAAAAACTCAGCCAAAAATGAAGCTATCTGCAGCTTAAGTCACTGGTTGAATTTCAGGTGGTACACACGCTATAACAACTGCATTTTACACTGCACTTTCTTCTCTAATGCAAATAAAAAAAAAGCCCGGCAGGCACACCAGGAGACCAAATCTTTGTCTATAATTGATAAAAATGATACCTTTTATTACGTCTGAGGAAAGCTTGCCGCCTCTAATTTTGAGCCACTATTATGAGCTCTTGACTCCATATGAAATCTCAGCTCAATTAATTAAATCAATTAAAAACAGAGGCACAGAGTGCACTCCTGCAATAAAACTGAGAGGGGGCTCATGACTGTGAGCAGATGTTCTATTTTTGTTTACACAAGCTTCGTTTGTTTCTGTGTAAAGTTTCTGAACGGGCTTTCTCTGCCTCGTTGGAGTATTGCAAATGTTGCTTAAAATCTTTGGATGTTTTTGTTTTCTGTGCAGCACTCTCTTTTACCATGACAATAGTATGAAAGGCAAAATGTCTCACAGTTAGGATTTCATGTATAATCAGATTTTTTTCATTTCTTTTTGCAGGATTTATATATTTCATTTTTCTTTTTGATGAGCTGACTATCTCAGCAAAACATTTTTTTTCAATTATTACAAAATAATCGTATTACAGGGGGATGCAAAATTCTCCGTGTTATTTTTTCAGCATTTGAGTTTGGGGGTAAATATTCCTATTTTACTGACGCTTGTTTCTGCTTTAAATAAAGATTTGTCTCTGGCACAGTGCTGCTTTTGGCTCAATTAAGCTTTCATTAGAGGATTCTTGCAAATCTCTTCTTAGCATCTTATTCTGCTCCAATGAATAAACCTTTTTTGTTACTAAGTTATGGGTTGGGTTAACTGAAAATGTGGAAAACAAATAAAATGGGGCATTGGGGAAAAATAAATCATGCAGGTCAAAGGTCATGTCAACTTCATGGTAAAATGTTGGGAGTGATGTATGAATCAGGCCTGATGACACAAAAAGACGCACAAAAAGCAGTTACATCTGTGATCTAAACCAAGTGCAGCATCTTTCAAATAATAACAAAAAAAAAAGAGAAATTGACAGGACACTGCAAGACATAACAAGCTTTGGAAGTGACTTGAAACTGACAAAGTTTCTCTAATTCTGTAGACTGAAAAGGATTAGAGTGGGAGACACAAAATTCTAGGAAATAAAAGACAAAGTTTCAACAGCTAAGCTTGTGTAGTTGTTGCAGTGACCTTCCAGCTCTGATAAACAGGATTAGACTTAATCTCTCAACACAAGGTAACTCTCAAATTATATCGGGCCTC
This sequence comes from Oryzias celebensis, assembly GCA_014656515.1. Lineage (NCBI taxonomy): Eukaryota > Metazoa > Chordata > Actinopteri > Beloniformes > Adrianichthyidae > Oryzias > Oryzias celebensis. Next base: position 13,109,892 of record BNCR01000003.1, on the reverse strand, counting down.
CAGGGACAACAATTGTTTGACAACCCTAATTGTGCATGTTGTCTTTATACTGTGTCTGTTTGACCTTTGTCTTGAGGAACTGCTAATGCTGTGCTATTTAAATAGAGGTGTTCAAATGCAATCAAGTGCATCGGAGGTGTAACGCTTTAAAAAGATGCGCTGCGGTTTGAGCAGAAACACAAAATATGCTGTTTCAAAGCAGGTTTACAAAAATAGCTGTTTCTGAAAACCAGTATGGTTTTGCCTCCTCTTACAGGTTTGCAGCTGAAACAAAAAAGAGTCAGTTTTCCGTTCCGAGTAGACAGAGAACTACTTGTTTAAAAAATGAGAATGAGTAAGTAGGAAAATAGTACGAGTGTTCAGAAACAGCAAAAGTTGGAGAATTTTGATGTGGTATTCTGCGTTTCAATTGGTGGTCCAAACGTAAACAGTACCCAACATTTTTGTTGGCTAGCTTAGTGGCCAAGACAAGAAAAATAAACACTACAGTGTTGTAAAACCTGCTAGCAGGGATAACAAATACCAATGTGTATATACAAACACTTTGTAACCCTGTTTTTAGACGTTTTGTCATCATTTTATAGATAATACTCTTTAATAAAACTTTTTTTATACGATTAGTTTTTCAAAATCCATCTCAAAAAACCTGCTTTTTTCCCCTATAATTCCAGTTGAAAACAAACAAACAAACAAACAAAATGAAAACAGTGCAAAATTTGTGCGATTCATATGAAGTTTATGTTTTTGGGTCCCCAGTAGCATTGGTCTGGGAGAACCCAAGGGGCCACTGGGTTATTGAACATAGGAGTCTGTTCATTAATATCTTCACTGAAGAAAAATGCCACAAGAGACAATTAGACAACGTCGTTTGTCTGTTTCCACAGTAACATGTCTTTGTCTCCTTTTCCACTGACTGAAGTGTCTTTTGTCTATGTCCATTTGTCCAGTTTCTGTCAGCACGTCTGTCTGCTGATCAGTTCATTTCTTTCCAGGTTTTCTGGTAGAAAATTATACTGCTAAGAAAAACAAAAAAAAGAAGAAGAAGAATCTCTTGACTGATGGTCCGGATCAAAGATATGAGAGGACAAATAACTCCCTGGATTTGCCCACAGCTGATTGCAGCATTCGAAGATCCTGACAGCTTATTGCCTCCAGGCTTCCACTTGTTCAGCCACAAAACATAGAACTGTGGCCAGTCCAGGAGCAAGAATCTTTGATTGTGTTTGACAAGTCTCTGGAAACCAGTACACAGCATGCACCAAAGGGCAACTCTGGGTCGATGTTTGGTTTTGTGTTTCAGTACAGCCAGCCAACTCTATTTAGGCGTGATGTATATTATTAGTATGTGTTCAAACCCTCTAAGAGCTCATCCACATGTGGTGGAGAACATTTGAAAACACTGTTTGCAAAAGCTTGATTTGCCATTTTAGCCTAACTTTATTTTAATGGAGGGTTGTCATAACAGGAAAATTGTGGAGAAAGTCAAAGACAACAGTCTGTTTAAAACCAATTATTAACTAGCAACAAAACTTTCTTCATTCTGTGATTGTCCTGCTAGATTAAGAGTCATTAAGTTGTCTGAGAAGGCTAAAAGATTACAAAGTTCTCTACAACCCTATTTTAGCCTGTCTTGTTTGGCATTAGTTCAGCATCGTTAGTGCCAATTCACCATTAGTATTTCTGCTTTATGGAGCCTAATCTAATCTTTACTTGAAGTGCATTGGGCTGTCAACACGACAGCCGTCTGTGTATCCAGCATTGCAGTCCGTCAAAACAGACAATGTGATGTGTATCATTTAGAAACTAGTCATATTAAACTCAGAGAGGAAAGTTCAGAGGGGAGAATATTTGGTCCAGCAGGAGTGGTGGTTTACACACAAGAACCATCCAAATCCGGAAGAGGCTGAAGGTGGAATATTTGTGCTTCCCTCACAGGTCTGAGACCCCATATGTCAAACCCATGGGAGTTAATATACCACTGTGCAAATTTGGAACAAAGAGTTGGACTTCTGTCAAGCTACTTTTCCTAGAAGGAAATAGTAAAGGGCCATATGACTCTGACCATACAGATCATCTTTCATGCATAAGTAGAATCAGTTGTTTTAGACTTCTGCAAAATCTGAATGGGTGTGCTCTGGGAGGAAGTTTCTTAACATGATTTATCTGGATTTTTCTGCATGATGCTTCCCCCAAACAATGACTTGACGACATCATTGCTAACAGGTTTCAAGTTATGTTCTCTATTTTCCCATGTCAGACGAGGAAGGCGGAGCAGAGCTGCAATACTGTGCAAATAATGCTGTGTGGGGACCAGCATGCTACACAAAGGCTGCTCATGGTGACAAGTCAAAATATTGAGTTTGCTTTTCTTCTTTTGTGTGGTAACACCACACTGCAGACTACAACATGGAGGTTGGATTGAACCACTTTAAAGGCAGTGGTAGCTTTGCTGGACTACACTACAGTGCACACTGTGTTCAGTGTGGTATCAAATCGAACTGCCTTAGCTTCGGTGGGCTTCATGTTGGTGTCATACATTGGATTTTCAAAGGATGCCTGGCCGTTGGAGCTCTCATGGCCGACATATCCATTAAACTGGACCTTTGGACGTGTCCTGAAAAAGAATAAAATAACAATGCGTTAACAACAGGATTTTATTTTACATTAATAACTGATTGAATATTTCCAACCAAACTGCACAGGAATCTTTAACACAAAATACATGAATAAAGTATAAAATGGCTGATTGAAAAATATGTGTCCTGCTCCCCTTTTATGTACGTCTATTTTTTTTTTTAAACTTGTCCTGTCCAGCAGCTGAGCAAACAGATATGAGCTGAGTGCCCCTTGTGTTTGATCGATTTTACTGTTACAATTGGGGGCTATAAATCACTGTATGCATGTATTCACTTATTTTAAAGTGCCATCTCAAAATGCTTAAAGTTTTGAAATTTCAAAAAGTTAACACTTCTACTTGATTAAGAATTCCTCACTTGGTCAAATATCCAAATACAAAGTATCCAGATAGTCCTCCAGGATAATTTAGAATAAGAAAAATTATTTGAGATGTTTATTATTCATGTAAAGTACTTTGACTTACTTTTGTTAATTTAGTAATATGAGCAGATTATATAAGTTTGTCTTATTTCTGCTCCTTTTCATTTATTAACTCTTAAAATCACATGTGTTTTGTTTTGTGTCAAGTATTGTTTTTTAATGAAAAAGATAAATAAAATAAAATAAAAAACAGAACAGATGATCTGACGACGAAGCTTACAAAATCACAGAATCCTCACACCAACTAAAGTTGTCTCTGGTTAAAACAACTAATTTTATTTTTTAACATTTATTATTTATAGAACAAAAAAGATAAACAATTTAACTTATGATTAGATTTATTGCAAGAATGGTACAATAGCTTAAGACAAAAAAATAAAACATTTCTTACATACACGATCCTTTGGTAAAGTTGGCTATCTTAGCTTCGTGGTTTCTTACTTTTTGTACTTTACTTTTTTAATGTTTCTACTTCCCAATTTTACAGCGAATATTGCATCAAAAGTTTGCAAAATCTGATTTCTTACATTTTTGATTCACCATCATTATGTAAAAGTAAGTTTATTTACAACAGCAAAATCTTAACTACTCTAATATTATGTACCATAATATAAAGGAAAAAAAATGAAAGAACATTTTGTTGGAATTTTATTTATTTTAAAATCTAAACACATTCCAACATGAATATATTCCACAACAAATTCTTATTTAATATTTCTTCAAGTGGGTTTAAGATGTAAACATAATTTATGCAGACTTTTAAACACACCATTGTCTGTTTAAAACACTTTTTCTCTTATAGGAACAATAAGTATAAACAACAATAATCATGTTAAAACCAAAGAATGGCATAAATGCTAACAAAAAAAAAAAAAATTATGCTTTTGGAAATTAGGTCATCCTTTTTCCTTTTTGCATACTGCATGTTCATTTTCACTGCACGTTCTATTAAGCCCCTTCATTTTACCAGGTTCAGGGAGATGAACTGCTCGACATCATAATCTTGCAGAACCAATCATGCATAAAATAAATTTGCATATATTTAAACAAATCTAAGAACCTAAAATATGAATTCCAATAATTATTCAAATTGATTGATAACTAGAAAAAAAGAGTACTGTGTTTCTAAGGTAACTTGTTAGACATTCTGGCAAAAGTGCAAGCTATTGGTTAAAATGGTAAAAAATGCAGAGGAAATCTGGGAGAAACAAATGATCATTTCTTGGAATAGCAGTTGAGCTGACTGGCATCTATCTGCCCATCTTGCATAAATAAATCAGTGTGCATCCTATCACGCATCTCAGTTGTAGGTCAGAAACGAAGATTGATATTTGTCATTAATGAGTACATCTAAAGAGGAATTTTCCTGAAAAAAGCTATTGTAGAGGTTTACCAAGATTTACTAGGAAATAAGGTTTACCCCTGCTAATTTGTCTGTTTGTGGCAGATTATTCCTTTGGATAATCAGGCCCTATAATCCAGTTAGATGTAATCACTCACTCCAAACCCTGTGAAACTATTAGCAGGGAGGAATGCTGCTGCGGTTGGATTCTGACCTCATTAAGAGTGTATGTACGTATGAGTGCTTGTGTGTGTGTGCGCCTGGGTGAGCACTGGTAGAAATCCAACCCTGGGGAGCTACTAAGCCTGCCCAACATGTTCAAGCCATTACTTTACAAAACTGCACACCCCAACACCCAGCATAGACCTCCCCGCATGGCAGTAGCTTAAATCACTGCACCCGTCGTGGCTGTGGGTGCAATAGTTTCATTTTATTGGTAGAATGAAAAACGGGACGCATAATTGCTTTGACAGCATTATAGATACTCTGCAGACAGATGAGCCGCAGCAAGAAAAACTGCACAGCAGACACAGACACACACACACACACACATCTCGCTGCTGCTTTCTGGTTTGTTTTGCAGCTTTACTCTTATACATGTGGAAATACAGCGCTTACACTGGTTTGACTTTGTATCTGTGGGTGTGGGTGAAAGTAATGCTGAATCAGGCAGGACTTGAAACATCAACCTATCACCATGTAACTTGCTTCAATCACATTTTTGATGGTTTAAAGACTGCTCTCGATGATGTTATGCTGACAGAGAAATGACAATGAGGACAAAATAAGACAAAATAAAAGGTTTTGTGAAAAGCTGCAGTTTAAAAAAAAAGGAGGGCTGCACTGCTTTATGAAGCTTCAAACTTATTTTTTTTTTGGTTAAATGTTTTGGTAAATTCTCTTGAATTACCATCTACAACTACTTTTTTGAGAACATTATTTAACTTGGTAACAGTGCAGCCTATCCAAATAGTAAGAAAAAAAGTTTTCATAAATTAAAGCGAGAAATGGAAAGCTTGACGGAGGATGTGGCGGCGGGCGAAGCGTCTGGTTGCTCTTTAAACCAGAGTGAGGACAGATGCCATGTCTTACCTGCCGCCAGGCCCCCAGGTGTCTTTTGGTCTCTCATTGTCATCTGTGTCAGCAGACAATGTCCTGCATACAACCATCAGCTTTGTCACCATCAGCTATTATTATGGACTGCTAAAAAGGCAATTAGGTTATAAAACAAATATTTTATAAAGTAATGACAGAAATTTCATTATGGTACATACACAACACTGCTGATATTTGGGCACACGACTGCTTGTCCCTGATGTTTGGATTTGCAATAATAGAACATGTTAAATTATTATCTTTTTTTTTAATTGAGAGTTCACATGAATCAAATACTACGGATATTCTAGCACAAAGCTTTTCTACCTTGCAAACCAACAGATTTATATGAAACAATCTTTTATCAGATGGAAAGCATATTGCTGCCAAATCTGAGATTTGAATGACTAAAAAAATAAATATTATCTGTGAGTTCTAAATGGTAACAAACATGTTGTTACCTTTGTATTTTGGGTGTAAATCTGTATTATCACATGTTTATAACTTTTTATTCAACTTTTTTATGGAACTCTTATTATTTAAAGCTTGGTTTCATTTTGTGACTGCTACTTATCTTTGTGGTTCAACAGATACACATGCAGTATACAAATTCAAATCCACAATATGCTGTGAAATTGTTCAGCTTTTGGATTATTATAGTTGTTGGCTTATAAATTCAAAACATATTTTTTTGTCATCGGTTTACTTTTATGTCGGTAAAAGGCATTGTCTGAAAAGAATGTCGTGTTGCTGTTTTCACACGATGGGCAATGAATTAGGTTTTTATAGTTTTCTGCTTGGAGGCAGAATCAATGAAGCTGATGAGGATTTTGCAAAGCACAGCGTTACAGAAATCTACACCACACAATAGAGAAAGAATAACAGGGTTGAAGTAGGGCTTTAAAAAAGGTATTTGTTTTAAAGGTAAGTTGTTTCTTTTTTTTACCATGAGTGAGTTGTTTGTTAATGTTAGGTCTTTTGTCTTTAAGTTAGTAAAGTAAACGTTGCTTTTAGAGGCTGCTTTTTTGTATTTTAACTTTTTAGGAAATAAAAAGGTAGATAAATTCTAAATGTAATAAAAAATATTTCAAATTGTTAAGGTAATTTAGACGAATGTCAACGTTTTTTTTTTCCTTGTTAATGAAATGAATATTTTTTGCCTTCAGCCTGCTTTTTGTGGGGTTCGCTACAGGGGACCCCCAATGCCCTGTAAGGGTTACCTTTGTCTAATCCCATTCCTCTTCATACTTCTTACTCACGCCAACAACCCTTATGTCCTCTTCAAAAGAAGCTTTTCTCTGCTACGACAAATGGCGGTCCAGTTTATACTGGTACTCTATATAGCTAAAGAGCATTGGAGGTCCTTGTTAACGTGGGCCAAACCACTTAAGATGATTTGCATTACGGCTGCAATTCTTGGTTTAAAGTATATTACACTATTGAACCGAACTGTGAGGAAAGTGAATCGTTGCATCCTCATTGCACACCAGTATGTTTGAGTGTTAAATTGAGTGCTAAATTTAAGAGGGATTTGGGATTTATTACCTTATTGCATTACACCAGGCTTTGTATAATTAATGTTTGTCTTCATTGTTACTTCTTAATGAGAAAACAAAAAAATATATTTTTTTCTGATTTTTTTTTTGCAATACATAATTCTTACAAATAATTGAAACAAAACTAAAACTCAAAAATCGAGTTTCGAATTGAATGGTGGGAAAGTGAATCGTTGCCTCCCTAATTTGCATTTTTGATTTGGGTTTGGTTTTATATTGGATGCTCTTCCTGACTCCACCTTCTGCATTTTTTTGGACATGGTACTTGCACACTAAAGCATTGGACCGTGCCCGCTCGCAGTTTTTTTTTTTTTTTTTTGTATATGTTTAGAAAAACAAAGACCCCCCCCCTTTATCAAGACAAAACACATTATTTTCTTGAGTGTCGTGTTTCATTTTTCTTTTTAATGTCAGCAAGGATGATTATTTATTTAATTTTTCCTTGATGATTGTCTCAAATTATTTGCCAATAAAAATGTAAATTACCTGTGTTTGTAGAGGTAGAATGCAAATCCAGACAGGATGAGGGCAAAGAAAGGAACTAAGATGGCTGCCGCCACAGAGCTGCTGTTTGTGTATGGGTTAGATGGGTCCATTGCCATGGTTACGGGACCTAGATGCACACAGAAAAAGCAACAATCAAATAAACTAATATGGCATTTGCCGGTTTGCATCTTTTACTTGGATTTGCTATAAATTGTCTATACTTTTACCTTTTACCTATTACCTATACTTTTATTTAAACTATTTTTGAAATCCAAAAAGAATTCTACATTATTACAAACTTTTAAAAATGTTGCAAAAAAACACATTACTGACGGCACCAAATAGAACTACCTTGTCTTGTCAGATGGAACTTCCCAAAGTCATTACTGTGAATGTGTCCCTGGTAGACAAACGTCTTCTGGTCTGACTCTGCAGTAACCTGAAAAACAAAAGGCAGTTCAGGCCGTTGGATTAAATCTCCTCTCAAACACTCCAGGGTTCTTTCAGTTTGATTTGCTGTTGATTAATGCAGTTTATTAGCCTTTGGGAATGACAACATCAGGCACTGTTTATGGCCTACATTTAATGAATTTGTGGGGGAAAAAAATGTGATACAGAGATGCGTGTAGAGCTGGATTCGTTTTAGAATCATTCTGCTGTACTTGTAATTACTTATCTGCCTATTTGATGGAAAACAGGATAACACAGACCAATTTAATGTTGCCAGTACAGCAAAGACATTCTTTCATAAATTAGTGCTCATTTTCAGTACAGTAAATGCGATTTTTAGTTCTGATCAATTGCTGTTGTCCCAGTTGAAGCATCTGGTTTTGCTGGGACAATTCCGCAAAGCCTCGGTTTTCCCTAAGATGAATGAGCGTTAACTAAATAGAATTACTGCAATAATGTAAATCTGTTAATGTGCTGTTAGTGTTACATAACTGCAATCCAAAATGTTCTCATTTGGTAAATCCGATAAGCACCTTCTCTATCAGCCTTTTCTCTCCTCATTCTGTAATCTTTTCCCCCCACTGTTTTTACCTTCTCCCCTTCCACACCCTTGTATGCAAAATGAAGCATAAACGGCTTACAGCATTTAACAACACACTCTGTGCCGAAGCTGCCACAAAAGGGGACAATCCAAACAAATACAGACAGAGTTCTGAGCTTTATTTTTTTCCCCCTCTTTTCTACTTTGTTCTACGTCTGTCACCATCCTGCACACTCAAATCCCTTTCAGTTCCTACAAATGAGCAATAGCTCAACAACAACCGAGCCCAGGTTTAAGGCCCACGGAGAGTCACATGCTCCAGCATTGTATTGGTGAGAACATTAACTTTCCGGAGTCCCAGCTGCATGCCTGGACAACCTCATAGTGGCAAGAAGCCACCTTCAATCATTAACGGCTGCCAGGATGACAGACAGACAGTTTCTCACTCAAGAGAAACCACTAAAGTGTGATTTTCGACATTTACAAGTCAATGTCACTTTATGTCTTCACTGAAAGGTGTAGCACTGCACAAAAGTTATTTTCACAAATAAAAGGGCAACAAATTGTGTTACAGCTGACAAATGTATTTTCTCAGGCTGCATACCAATATACTTCACTTTTAGAGCCCACAAAAACAAAAATGTGGAGGCTAAAAACTGTGCCCTAACAATACAAAGGTGGGGATTTTGGTTACATCTCATAGCTAAGGGGCAGAATACAATACTCAAAAAAATAAACAGAGATAACTATTGAGATTGGTAGATTTTCCTATTGATAAAATTACACATTAACTTGCTTTCTCAATACGAAAGGTATTTACAGAATTTGTGTTAAAGCCACCCAAAAACTCTGAATACAGCCATAATCATACAAAACAATTCTGAACAACAGAAATAAAATAAGAAAAAAAATCTCTGCTGCAGATAATGTGGCCCCACTGTGCACTGATTCAAACAACACGCAGTCAGAAAGGGATTAGGTTTTGAGACGGAAAGCTGTGACAGCACAAATCCGCAATACAATTGTTTTTCAAGATTGTTGGAACAAGTTGTCTGTGAAGTGCTTGGAAAACTTCACAGTTATATAACAAGGAGAATCTGTGCTTTTTTAAGCATCAAATACTGATTTTGTTTCAGTATCATAAACACTTTAGGCAGCAATGTGTCTGAAAGTATTACAGATTCATTTTAAGACCTTTAACATTTGTTATAGTTTATAATCACAGCTATATCTGTCAGTGTGTTTTATCAGGGCAAACACTATGAGATGGAATTAGACATGAAACTTACAGTGAAATACTCAAAACGTTTTTGTTGATACTGGCCAGCATGACACTGCATGTAAAGGGGGATCATGATATAAGCTACATGACAAAAGCTAGATTTAGCTGACATTTTGAAGTACAGTTTTAGACAGCAATAAATTGTATTTTCCGCACAAGCCGCATTGTCAATAAATCGTCTACTTTTAAACTTTTTTTTTCAAGGCGCAACAAACTGTAAGGCTCATTTTGAGCCTTTATAGAGAAAAGAGCCAAAGATAAGTCAGCAGTTAGTCATACTTTATCAACTGTGTTCAAAGTAATTCTAGAACTTGTTTGTGACACGCTATACATTAGCCGTGTTGGCCAAGTTAGAGTATTCCAAATACTTGTAACTCACAAACTTGTTTGAAACAAGTTAAAACAAAAAACAGACTGATACTGCTATTCCTAGAAGTTCTAGTATAAGAGATTCTAAGCCTCTGAAACAGCAAGAAAGGTTCTTTCCTTTCTAACATTTAAAGTGTGTGTATAGAAAATCTAATCAAACATTTTTAAGTCAAATGAATCACATCTCGTGATTTCTTTCTACCAGCTGCCATCCTTCTAGCTGTGATGCGAGAATGCTAAACACTGTGCAGCCCTTTTTACATTTCCTTCCTTCTGCTAAAAAAATTTAACCTAAATGATTTTCATCAGTAGTCACATGCTGTTAACTACATATATATATATATATATATATATATATATATATATATGTGTGTGTGTGTTTAAAAAATGTCTGAAAACTCCAGTATGAATGAAGGCGAGCTTCTTCTTACATATCCATCCATTGCCCAGTTGTCGTTTTTGAACTTGCTGTAATAATGCTCTGTTGGTCCTTTCACTTGATAGACCTTCAACAGTAGCTGGTTTTCCTCTGACTTGTAGGTGCCTAGAAAGACAGAGACAGAGAATGAAGGATTGTAAAGTACTCTTGAATCAGTGTCTGAACCCAACATAATTCAACTGCAAATTAACTTAATTTGTGCTGGCACTTACACAGAGACAGACGTTGGGGCTAAGCCTGGCTTTCAATGCCAGAAGCTCAAAGAGACCTTGATGATTCTAACAGTCTTTGTGATTCATCACAATTAAGCATAAAACTCTTATATATTGAGAAAGATAGTTAAAAAACAGCCATTTCTAAATATCTCAAGTGGATATATAATAAAATACACACTTTACATATAAAGTCAGAAATCTAAAACAGACTAAAGCTTTTTAAATGTTAACTATATATATATATCATTTGACAATGTATCGTGGATTAATTTCAGAACTCAGGTTCAGGAAGAGGTTGTGATATAAGTTTATATCATCTGCAGAGGTTGAGTGAATTATGAGAAAAATCTTAATCACTTCCATCCGTACCACTTTCATATCATTTTACTGTTTTAAAATAATTTGGATGTTCTCTACAATCTGACAGTAATTTAGTTTTGATGGATAACGTGCCCCTATCGGGTAAATTACTATGAAAACATTAGTTTTCTCCCCTGGCATAAATCCTATTTCTTGCTGCGTTCTAGTAAGTGCTTCTAAAAGCAAAGTGTCAGTACTGCATTATAGAAACAGTTTACACCTGCATTCTGTAGTCTTAGAGCCTCAAAGCACTGGATGTTTTTTATCACCAAGCACTAAGATTCATTTTCAGGAGAGGTAATGATGTGCATCATGGTGAGCTGAGGCTGGACATATCTTCACTCCATGATGGACACCATGTGGTGGACACAGAATTGGATTCATTTAAAATATCTCAGTGGTTTTTAAGATTATTTTTACAAATTTGTTTTTTTTTTTTTAGTTGAATAAAACAGGTACAAGAGAACATATACATATACAATACAGCTAATACTCAGTCTTTACGTTTGTCAGAATAACCATTCTTACTCTGGTGCCTTTGTTTAACATGTTCGTGCTAAATCTATTTTTTTTCATGATATATTTTCTTTATTACAAGTTATTCAAGTTATAAACTGACCAATCCGAGGCCTTAGTAAAATCATGTAGTGCCCACTGGCGCCCACCTCGAATGTGTGAAACTATTGATTGACAGATTCTCCCGAACCCTCTTTCAGTGGAAGGGGTGTGGTTTCCCAACAAGCTCCCTTCTGATTAGCGAGAGTGGTTGCCATAGAAATGATGAGTCAGACCAACACGGGCCAATCACCCCTTACTAACAACGTCTGGTACCAAAATGGCGAGGTCCGTACCGCAGAAAAAATGGTGACTGAATTGACTTCTTTCCCCTGGAACCAGAGGTAAGGCATTTTCTTTGGGAAACGCCACCAGCGCTTCGGCCATTTCTATATCTGTCAATGGTACCGGCACAGGGAGACCCAGACTCTGGCCCCCCTGTGGCTACATAGGTAGGCAGAAGCATGAAGGATCTTGTGTAAAGACCCACACTGGAGTAAGCTCCTTGCACCCCCTGGAAGACGAACCCTCATTTTTCATGTAGCAATCCTGCATTCAGCCAAATGAGCCATCCAGCTGCTGACCATGTTACACTTATGTTTCACTGAAAATGTAACATTAAATATTTTTTTTTACTAGAAAACAGCATTATATGAAACAAACTAACTAGAATCTAGCAAAACATTAGAGCAGTCAAAAGTTTGTCTTTGTTCTGAAAAATATTTACTAAAAATATCAGAAATCTTTGGTTTGAATAGTTAGTTAATGCAGTTTTTTGTGTGCTTAACAAGCAATTTGTGCCTAATTTTCAAAGATTTGTGCATGTGGTTTCAGTCTGTTGTGATTATAAGTTTTGCATGAGTAAACTGTGCTTTGTATTTTTTGATATTTGGAATTTTTTTACTTACGCACAAAATGTATCGTATCAGTAACAAATCAAGAATTACGCATGCACATATTGGGGTGATACTATTTTCTCTACATACTTTCACTCCTTTTTTTAAAAATTGTGGTCCCAATGCAACACTGCAACAATTTTATCCAGATTTAAATAGATTCATTTGCAAAAACACTATTTTAGATCATAGGTTTCGGTCTTTGGTTGACTTCACTCTTTCTTTTGAACCAATGTTTATGAACATGTGATAAAGGGTCTAATATGTGGGAATTTGGGCTTGATTTTAGAAAAAAAAAATTTTTTACTACATGTTACTGTTATTTTTTGTAAATGTTTTACCTGACAGTCTGATTGAAACTCCGCTGCTTTCCAGCAATGTGACATTAACTCTGCCACTTGTGGCATTAAACCCAGAAACTGAAAATGTTGTGGCTTGTCTCTTCCCTAAATACTCATAGAAGCCACTCCACTCAGAGTTTGGTGAGAAGACGTCCACTGGAACTGTGAGGAGGAGACACACACACAAAACATAATTAGCAAAGAAAAAAAAAAAAAAAAAACAAAAAAAACAGTTGCTGTCAAAGTCAAACCATCATGGGTTTAAAAGTAAACCAACATTACAAGAGTTGTACAAGAAAACGTTGACAGGGATTCATTTTACTTGTCTCACAGTAAATTTACTCCAGTAGGAATTGTCAGCATCCACATATAATATTTCCAGATTCTTTGTATAAAGTATAACATTTCAGCAAAAAATATTTGGAGATTTATTGAAAAAAAGAGAATAAAAAGCTGCCGTCCCTCTTATTACGAGAGCCTTGTAAATGGATGTCTTAAAAAAAATCGTAAAATCTGTCATCAAAGTTAGAAGGGTTTTTTTCTTTTTTAATAAATTTCCCTGAAGTTTCATGTTTTATTATATTTCTTATGAGCTTTTATACACTGTGCACAGACTGCAGTTTTTTTTTTGTTGTTGCTTTGTTTTTTATCATCACATAAAGGTTTGTTACACAGATGAATTTTTGCAGTCTTCTGAACCTTTTATGTCAAGGACTTAAAATATTGCAAAATAAATCTGCAATCTGTATGAATCATCCATGACTAATACTCATCCATGTATTTAATATATTTAATGCAGGGCTTTCTCATGTGCTGCTGTTTGTTTTACACACCACGGATCTTGTTCTTCTGGACATCAGACTCTCCTCTTCCTTTGGGATTTACTTTTACACCAACTGAAATAGAAAATGTAAAGTTTAGTTAAACCCAATTTGTATTTAAATTACAAAAACCAGCGATTGATGTGTTTAGGGACAGATTTATTAAAATGGGGAAATTAGCATGTGGTCTCAAATCCTATTTGCCACCTATTTTCCTGCAGTATATAGTCATGAATCTTTTCATTTCATTTTCATTTATCACACCATCCTTATCTGAAAATAGACAGGACCATGAGTGTGTATTAAAAAAATATTACTTATAGCTGTCAAATGCCTGAAGGAGATTAAACTTTTTTATCCACTTTATTTTTTTAAAGATTGTATCTCCATACCTTTACAGAGTGGTGGCTTCCCTGACCATCTTCCATCACTTTTGCAGGTCCTGTGCTCTGACCCCCCAGCCAGATAAAAACCCTCTTGACAGGTGTATAATAAAGTATACCCCAAAGTAGGCAGATCCATGGATCGTACATCTACATTACTAGGGGTCTCGGGTTGTCTGCATGAATGGGCTGATGAAAGATAAAAGGACAAAAGACACACATGTGAATATATGTTAACTACACAAACTGTAATATTCAAAAAGATGAGCCACAGTGACACAATGCCATGACATGGAGAAGCATGAGTTACTCATAGAATCTAATACTCACCCACACACTCCGGCTGAGTTCCACTCCAGGTCAGGTTTTCTTGGCACGTTCTTGTTGTTGAACCAAGTATGTGGTAATTCTTGCGGCACTTAAAGGAAATCTTGCTACCAACCTAAATATTGATAAATATGATATAGAGATTAGCAATGTTTTTTAAGTTGAATTCCAGTTAATAGGGTTCTGAAGAAAGCACTGGAAACCGTGAATGAACATGAGCTAAAAGTCAAGACAACACCGCAACAAAAACACCCATGTGACCTTCTGGAAGCTTCAACAAAACCTTCTACACTTTTTAAAAGCATATTTTATCAGCAGGTTTCATAAATAAGTGAAGAAATTGTTGGACTCTAACCTTTATTAGACTGAAGCTGAATTTAATAAACAGCCAAGCTCACAATACAGTATGTATAGGCACTCAGTGGGATTGATGTGATGTGTTTTGTTAAGATACTGTAAATGATTTAGTTGTGTATCAAAAAGTAACCTCATGTCTGTAAAGAAAAAAATTCATCTTGTTCTGCACATTTTTATGCTATTTTCTGTTTAACTAGGGGACTAGTTCCTCTACAGAGCTGCATTAATTGAGTGCTCTGTATGTGATATTTAATAACATGATGAAACAAAAGTGGTTTGTGCAGCTTTTACTGATCTTTCTTGGATTGTTTCACAGAAAAAAATACAGAGTCAGTTGCTGTTTCCTCACTTGAAAGCCCTGGGCCATCACTGGAATGCCATAGGCTGGAGTTCCTGGATCACGACAGCTGTTGAAGGCTGGGTCTATGCACACACACACACACTTAGTGTTGTTTGCCAACTATTTTTAATCATCATTTTAAGTCCAATGTTCTATTTCAAGACTTTCTGTGCTTACATATATCACAACACAAGACTTATTTATAATACACACACATATAGCAATCTTTGATTCAATTGATTCTGTTTACTTTGTATGTCAGAAATAAAACAGTTGACTTTATAGCAGTATTTTGGTTCACAACTCCCTTCCATAAACAATGACATATCATGACACAGACGTGTTATAGTTAACTTGTTTCTATTACCAATACACGCTGGTGGTTCTCCACTCCAAGTCCCATCTGCTTGACACAGCCTGGAGGCAGAGCCGACCAGCACGTGAGGCGCATGACAATAAAACCTCACCTCTGACCTGCACACACGGACACACATAGAAACAAGAGCTTCTGTGTTAATACACTTTTTTTCTTTTAAATCCCTTTCTCTGAAATAGGGGTTAACAACTTGGACTTTTCCCTGTAACTGTTGTCATCAAGTTACCAATGTTGTTGTTTCCAACAATATAATCAATATTTTTCTTGAACATTTTCCCACTGACATCCAGACTGGCCTCAATGTCAAAAGTCTGTTTCAGATTTACCAACACATTTTGGTCTCTTGTGGTTTTGTCACAAATGTTTCTCTTACTCCTCAGTATTGATTTTATTTTAAAAGATTCCACATAAACTGTATTTCTTTCTTTCTTTATTTTTTATAATTTATTTTGTCCATAGGAGTTCGTTTTGTTTGTCATACATCGTTATAGATTTTAGTTACAAACTGCATGCTTTGTGTACCTTGTATATTCCATTCTGTTAGGTATTAATGTGTGTTATTGTTCTTTGCTTCATCATTCTGCATTTTTTTGGTATTTTTCTTACTTTGGTTACTTTTTCTGAATTATTTTTGTTTGGAGTGAGTTATTATTCTTATTCTGTGAGTTATTGTCTGGCGTCTCTGCTTTGTTTTTCAAGGTATTAAAATTGCATTTTATCCATCATCTGCTTTTTCTACACATGCTTGTTTTGAGTCTTCAATGCTGGGAAAAAGTTAGACCAGCAACCTTTTTTGAGCTACTTTTGAACACTTGTACGTACACAGCATAGTTTTTTATTAGCATAAAATTCAATTATTTATATAAAATATATTATATAAAAAAATTGAAGAAGAAAACAAATATCAAATACTAAATTGAGTAAATATTAAAACAATAAAAACAAGCAGTATTATAAATGAATTCAGCTACTAACCGGTATGAAAAGATGTTGCCCTCTCTGAATCCTCCTCCAGGAGATCCAGGATCCCCACACAGGACAGCTTTTAAAACAAAAAACAAACAATACCTTTACTTCTCACTTGAAGAATAACAATTATGGTTCATGCACTAACCTTAAGTGTTTTGGAGTTTACAACATTGACATTGGGCTGCTAACTTACGCAAACATTGAGGAACGTCTCCCGTCCACGTTCCGTTCCCCTCACAGGTTAAAACAGCAGGAATGGACAACTGATAACCATGAAAACAACTGTAGCTAACACTGGATCCCCACGCCAGATCACTCCCTTCCACTTTTCCATTAAGCACTTGAGGTGGAGGTCCACACTGGATTACTGAAATAAACAGAGGGATTTCAAATAATCCGTATCAACAATTCTTTTACACAAACAAGCCAAAAAAATTTGAGTTACACTTTTACATTTAGCTTGTTGGATAATATATATATATATATTTTTTTTCCACAGTGCCTTTGCTTAACTTGAACGTATAGATTTACTGTCCACTCCACAAACATGGATTCAAGCATCAATACAAATCAAATGTTTCTGTATGGATCGACCTTCACATAAAGCTTGATGACTTGTTTGTGAATGTTTAACTGTGATTGTATTGCTTTAAAACTATTTTGAACAATGTGTTGATTTAAGGGTTTTGCGGGAATAAGACTTTAAAAAAAAAATGCAGTTGGGATAATCATCACTTAATAACATCCCTGTGCTATGTTCTAAAATATGTTTTGCCTCATGGATAATAGTATTTAGTTTCTTACAAAATGTGTAAAATGTTCTTTTATAATTGTCGTACCTGAATAAAATCTGCCAAATCTGATTCTGTGATTTAATCTTTTCAGAATTCTTCCTTGAAAATGAATTTTGGAATAACTGTTCATGCTTCACTCCCCCCTCCCCCCAAAACCCTGGGTGTTTTAAAAAATGATTTTTTTTGCTTCTGTACAACAACACTGAAATCAAAATGAATACCAGTTAAAATCATATTAATAAGGATTAAAGAGACATCTGCTACACATGGAGAACGTAATCTGTGATCATTTGACAGCATACTGTTTATGTATAATGATGTTGCCGAATGTGCGCTCGTTCTTGCAGCGCACTTAATGTGCATGGATGCCTGCGCAGATAACTTCCAAACATGATAAACAATGCTGCGTGCATGTAACTATCTCCATAAGATAATGATAACCATCTGCAGGGCCTCAAACATCCATTTAAGCCAGTGCTATTCTCGTCTAACTAGGAGTCAGATGGTGTAATGCTCCGTTCACTGTGGCATGATCACATTCGGTGCACACGGGCACACAGAGCGCAGAGCAGACGCAAATATGCAATCAGACATACTCAAGCATGGAAAAAACATGTTCAGTACATATGGAAGTCAGGCATAGAAGCATGTATGTACATAACAAATATACAATCATGTCAAAAGAGAGAACAGTGTTCTGCAACAAAGAGCTTCTTTACATTAATAAAAGCAGAAAAGTGGAGAACTTGTAAAAGGAGCTTCGAACTTTACTGCAGCTAATGATGCCAAGACTGCAACGACAATAATTTGAAATATTAGTTGTCTCTAAATGTTATCAATCTCTCAGATACTGTAATTGTCTCATTTTCTTGATGTTCTTTGAGCTCATTAGAGGATGTGAGCATTAGCGCGTGAACAGATCTTTTAAATGTCAATCACAGTTCTTGCATTTTGCTTAGAAGATGTCGGCTGGTCAACAACAACATTTCTCTATTTTCCAGTCTTTGTAAGATATTTAAAATATAGAAGAACAAACAGCAAAGTATATTTAGACAATCCACATTTCATGGTGTTGTAAGTATGTTTAGACACTATTTGCACCTAAAAACTTAGTTACATGCACTCGTCCGATGGGTTGACCCGTATAGGTGCTGCAGGTCCTGGCTCCTGTAGGACAGTACAGAGGGGCGTCCACATCCTAAAAGGAGTGCAAGTGTGCCTTAAGATGCGTGAACTGGCCCCTTACTGACCTCGATGCTAACACAAACTAGTCTCTGATTGTCTAATTTTCTAACAGGTTATGTCCGTTGAGCACACAAGGAGCGCTCGCCTATCATTTGAGCAGCACTCTCGCTTAGTGGTCAGGATTTGGGGGGTTGAAAACAGGAAAAATCCATAAGACATGCCTGCATCTTACCTACTTCCCCCTTACTTTACTGTTCTGTGTTGTTTCAGTGTTCAGTAAGACCTTGCCGCCTGCAGCATGCCCATAGAAAATAATGTTCAAGAACATTCTCACTCTACAGGCTCACTGAGCAGCCAAGGACTTTAACATTTGCTGTGAGCCACCTCCATACTCTGTACAGGTTTGGCCATTTTTCACCCGCAGACAGCCCATGTCCACTCATAATGGCAGTTGCGACTGAGGTAAAAATTGTCTCAACATGATACCTTCTGTTTTTAAGTTTTATGTGACAGTTTTAACTTTTTAAGCTGTTTTTTTGAGCAGAACATGACTGAGATGTGTGGCTAACCTCAGGGGCAACTTTTTGACTATATAAATATGATTGAAAATGAACATAGCTAGGTCGGTTAACCATGAAACTGCAAGTCACTTTTCCTGCAATCATGTCAGTCCCCATTTATGCCAATGTTAAATGGTCCAACTTTACAACAGAAATAAAAAATACCTCCATTTTGGTTCTAAAACTCAGCCATACCTCTGTAGTTAGATTTAATACCCTTGGCAACAGTAAAGGGGATGGATTTTTATGCGTCTTGTCTTTTTATTTTACATTTCAGTTTGAAATTGTATTCACATAGGGTTAGTCTTTTGATTAGCAGGGGAATTCTTAGCATTAGAGAAACATTAGTTAGTCTCATAACCATCTGTCTGTCTTCTCATATTCAGCAGGGCTAGTATAAACATTTGGCCAAAAGAAACGATAACACACACAAAAAAATACATCCATCATTTACTTATTGCAAACTGGTCAGGTGACTTTAACTGTCATTCATCTCTTGAATGGCTATTTAGCTAACTGCGTTGGCATAACAGGAGTCCATTGCAAATTTCAGCAATTCTTTGACTTTTTAAATCTTAAAGTTGGAAAATGCTGATGGTGATCTCTTTAGAATACAAGATGGAATAGAATGTTTACCATCGTCTGGCCAACTATAAGCTCAACCTAATGAATTAAGAAGCGCAAGACATCCTTCAACTATCGACCTTCCCTGCAGAAATCTTGTCAACATCATCAGCAAAATGTAAGTCGTGAGTAATGTGCTTCTTCAGATTCTGCCTCATTTCGTTTTTAAAATTCAAAAGTATCACTTGTCTTTACAGATCTAAAGAACAAAGGCACAATTAAAAAAAAGTGATGTCTTTATCAAAACAAGGTCGTGTTGCTTTTTCGTGTTGTTTTCTATGTTTTTTTATTTTTCTTTTAATGAAACCTGCCAAGTTCATGAAGCCAACGTAACTAACCAGTAACTGGTTGCATTCAGGAGATTGATGGGATTTGCTTTCTCTGGTTTTTACAGCTCACAATTCAAACCATCACATGAATGCTGATTGGAAATATAAACCATTAAATAAATCCAGTTACAAACAAGATTTTTAGCTGCAGAAAGGAAAAATGAAAATGGAAATGCTGTCTTTTAAATGCACCGATTGAATACACAGGTCTAAATGAAGGCTAATCATACATTCTCTTTGTATAATATCATTTTTAAAGTATTTTCAAAAGTAAAATGGTCTTCAATACTCATTTAAATTAATCCTTAAAGAGCATAAGAAAACTTACATTCGAGAACAAAAATCATTAATTTGAAGTGTTTCATGGACAACCAAACAACTGTGAGATTAAGGACTAGCTTACACCCTCCATTTCTGTCCTCTCTTCAATTAACAAGTTAGACTCTGCTCTTGGACATCACCTGTGCCCTGGAGGAGCCTTGAATTCAGTTTCCAAAGAATACAAACGGTTTTATCTTATAGCAATGTCCATTTTTAGCAGTGCAAAGCATTTTGTTTTTCTCGTTTCTACAAAATAAAAAAAAAAAAAAAAAAAACTTTTGCACACAACTCAGTGCCAGGTTCATAAAGCATGCAGTTCATCATTTTATTGCTTTGTGACTCCAGGAACAATAGCTAGTGGCTGGCCAGCAGCTAACAGGGATTCAAATTAATCATTGTATGACTGTTTCCTTCCTCATAAAATACAACATGTAGTTATGAGACAAACTCAGGCTGTCTGGAAATGGAAAAACAGCTGTTAATATTCCAGAGCGGTACTTCTGTTGGTCTCTGAAGCCCAAAGATCACTTGTGTTTGTAATTGAAGGCTTCGACGTTCTTTTGTTTCCTCTTTATTTCCTTTTTTTGTTGTATTCGGAATGAATATGATGCACAACCTACAGGAAGAAGAGCAACTCTCACTCCAGTTTGCTTGCACACCTTTGCTCCTCCTGTCACCAATCGAACTCTTTCCTCTGAACACAATTTCCTTCTTCGCACAACCCAAACACTTTCATAGCTCTTACAAGTTGGTCCCCAACTTCTGTCCACCCTAAATCTGCCTTGCTTGGTCACCTTCTCACACAATTACTGCCACAATTACTGCCACACCCAGCTGATGGCTCATCGCTTTTTTCTTTTTCTCCCCTGTTCATTCACCTGCTTTAATTTCTACTCTGCCCCCCACCCCACCCCACACCCCCCCCATTTGCTTCTTTCTTGTTCTCATGTTATGGTCTTTCATTGTGTGGTGTTGTCTCTCTTGATTTTTTTACATATTTTTTTTCCAAATACACATATTCATCCATATGATACTGCTCCTTCCTTCTTTTTGAAAGTGTTTTTTATTTGTCCAGTAAAAGTGTGACAGACTCTTTTTCAAGGAGTCAAGTTTTTGACCTGTACCCAGGGAGCTGGGAAAAAAATTCTGCTAAAGTAGAATAAACAGGAGGAAAAAATGGATAAGTTGTAAGAGCTCAAAAGTGAAGTGAAAACAATACATAAAAAAAAAACATTTAACTAACATTATTTATTTCTTTAATAAATTCAAATTCCACTTGCAATTTCTTGCCTGTATGTGGGATTCTCAATCACTTCCAGCATCTTTTACCTCCCCGCTTCCCCTCTCTGCATCTTTCTTTCTTTCCCTCTCAGTAGTCTCTTTATCCTTTTTTTTCATCTCAGTTCAAAGCCTCAGCAGCTAAAGGAACCAGCAGGAGATTTTCCGTTTGTGGGAAGAGACAGCAGGGAGGATCTCAGGGATTGTTTCCTTTCAGTGTTCTTGAGTGTCAAAATGTGAATTATAAATTACAGACGTTTATAGGACTATCTATTTCCTTATGTTGCCTCAATAAGGAGAGAAACATCTTTCATTGCAAAATAAATCTTAAATTAAAATTTAACACATTTTAAGAACTATGACAGGAATTGTCAGATCATTCCATTCGGATGTTGTCACTCTGTATTTAATTAAATCAGCTAACTTTTGTACCAAATTAAATTATTACTTAGTTTTTGTTCCAGTAGCTATTCCTATTTACATACAATAAATATAGCTTTTCTCAGGAATAGTGTCTGTCTTTGAAACAAGATATATTTCTGTGTACGTAAACTTTGCTCATGTTATGGCGGCCACGTGTTGTTCACCGTTTGGCATTTCCCGTCAGGGGTCGCCACAGTTAATCAGCTTTCATTAATTCACACATTTCGTATGGCTTAAATTTTTACAACAGAAGTTCTTCCTGACAAAACCCAGTATTCTCATCCGAGCTGGGGATTGGGACTGGGACACCCAGCCCTCGGCCACATAGTCAGTTAGTAGCGTGCCTAACTATGTATTATATAGATAAAGTCAGTGTAGGTTCTTAGTACCTAAGGACCCATGCTGGATTAAGCTCATTGAGCCCCCTGGGAATCAAACCCTGATTTCCCATGTGCCAGGCCTTCACTTAACCAACTGAGCTTGTGTCTCAGGTTACAGGGCAGAACTTTCACATGATGGGATTTGGTGCATATCTGTTGGCAGTCCTCCATGCTAATACTATAAGGAATTCAGCATGGCAGGAAAAAAAAACAAATCCCATGTAATCTTGCAAACTTTACAAAAAAAGTCTTATTTTTACAGTGCAAGAAGTAGCATTAGTGTGTGTGGCTGTAATCAAGTGCTATTTTTGATAACAGTGAGTGTTAAAGCAAGTAAAATGACTCTTTCTAATCAATTTATAAGTAATTTGCTTTGGGATGTGACATGCAACTATCCAATCACTGTGTAGCATCAACATTTTCATAAAATGTGTTTGAGCTCTTCATGGACTGCTACAAAATGGTGGATTTGTCACAGGAGTGTGTTCAAATTCAACCCCCCTGCCCCCCCTTTTTTTTACTAGCATAGATCACCGGTTTTTGTGATGGTTTTCCCAAAAGGTGCTCAGTATGTGGTAGCAGGAGCTTTCCTGCTGTTTGGCAATCCAGCCAAGTGAGGCATTTAATCTAACCTGCAAACGTCAAACAAACCACTAATTACCTGGTCCAACCTACCATGAACACCCTTGCTTAATTTTAATTAACACTACTCCTATGTATGGCCTCCTTTAGCTTTAATTATCTTGTGCATTTACAACAGCATCATTTTGGTAATCTAATGAAGATTATTTGGATAATATTTTATAAAGATACCTTGATCTTTTTTATGATCATGGGAATTCAAGCTGCTATACTGAGGACTTTCATTATGGAAGACACCATTAATGAAATCAAAATGCAGATAACGTCTGAAATCTGTGCTGTAAAATCGATGTAAATTCAATAGAAAAAAAAAAAACACGTTCCGCCAATATGTCTATTTTCTTATTACTAACTTAGCAACTAAGAGGCTGTATTTGTCGCAAGTTTTCAAAAAAGGGGACATGCACACCCAGAATTGTTTTTCTGTCAGTAAAAAACAAATGTTAACGCAGTTGCTCACTTGTTGGTTTGCTTTAGTCAGTCAGGTTACCCGACCCAGTTCCATGCTGCCTATTTTCCAATTCTCCCTTCCCACTTTAAGTTGATCAGCACAATTTGATACACTGAACACAACTTAAGCCTTAGTCACATCTGAGGGGTTGACCCGTGTGTGTGCTCTCGGTTTTTGGGTTGTCCGGGCCCGTGGATAGGAGTAGCCGCCTCTTAAGGGGAGCTGAAATGTGTCTTGCAGTTCCCCTTGAGGCTCAGACAGCCACCTCAATGGACATCATGAAAATGCGTTTGCAGCCCATATCCACGCATAATGCCAGTTGTGACTAAGACTTTATCCAGATAATCAGGAGCAAGAAGAGCTGGAAAATAGGCAGGGTGATAGATCTTCACAACTAGGGCTGGGTAGCCCAGTGATACAGTAAGAAGAGTTTGCATAAATGTTATGCAAACTCCAATCATGATCATTTACAATCTCTTAAAAGCCTCTCCTCCTACTCAGGGAGGATATTTCCTCAGTATCTTTTTTGGGGTTTTGAACAGACTTCAACCAGTTCTTAGTATTTAGGTAATCATTTTAATTATTTTGGCTACTTAAAAAGATGATTTGAATTCTCTGAAACATAAATCTCTTCTTCATGACTTTCAGGTGGCTTTTTGAAAAGAATATTTTGAAAGTTACTAATAGCATTAATTATGGCATTTTGCCACATGGGATATTACAATTTTCATAGTGTACTTTTCTTCTGGAGAATAAACCCATGTCATTTTGCAATTTATTTTTTTTTTATTTACCAATTAATTTAATTTATGCCAATTTCCAGAAGATGTAATCCTGTCAATTTTATTATTGAGAAAACCTTGAACTTAGCAGCCGTTTTCACAAGTGGTTTTTTGTGTTACTTTTTGATGGGTCTACATGCAAGGAAGCAAATGTCCATCTTTGACACATATACAGAGAGTTTGTGTAGCTTACTCTCTAGTAAAAATTCAAATGACTGAATGAATCCACATGTGAAAAGTGTGCTGGGGATCAACTGAAAAAGCATGTATCCAAACAATGGCTTTTGCGATGCAGCCAACTCTTTTCAGCTTGCTTGTTTACTTTTTTCCACTCCTCTGACAATACTTTTAACATGTGAAAATAGAACATGTAGTGCTGATATTATAGGTATGTCAGATTTCCTGCCCTTGATGCGCTGCAGAGCATGCTTTTTGCATCATGACCTGCCACCTGTGTACTTTACCCAGGCACCACTCTGCAATCTAACAGGCAGAATGCATCTGACACAAAGTGTCTGCTTCTGTGATTTCATGTATGAATAGGAAAATATGGTCAAATACTGCTCTGGATCACCAAAAAGCTATTTTTGAAAAGTATTTTGACTTCCAGTGGAGGCGGAAACATGTGCGTGTGTTTTACCTTTACAGCTTGGCTTTGTTTGATTCCAAGTTCCTTCTTTACCGCAGCGTATAACATTGCTTCCAGGTCCAGAAGGTTCCATCAGGTGACCTGGATTACAGCGGTAAACCACTGTGTGGTTAAAGGTAAAGTCATTTCCCAGGTAGATTCCGTTAGCTATGGGTCCAGGATCTCCACAACCGATGACTGAAAGAAGACAGTAAAACTTTGTAGGTAAGCCAGGCATTCTTCATCCTGTAGTGGTCTACATGGGGGGCCACAGTTGTGGGCATGTTATCTATTCTTTTTTACTCAGAAGTACAGGTTCATTTGTCTTGCTCAGTAGAATATAGGGAAAAGGCTTGTACATGATTAGCTCCAACACAACCTCCTCACAGACAATCTTTACTAACCTCTTAAGCCTGTTAGACAGAGATAAGCAGAAAAAGAGGCTGGGGCTTCACTAGTTACTCTCAATGCTTTCTCCTGGTTTTCTTTTGACCTGTTCTACTCCTTCTTTTATCCTTTATAGCAGCCTATATCAATATAATGTATGGCAATCTTAAGCTTGTTTAGCTCTTCCAAGCAGTTTATATTTTCACCAACATATCAGAATAAAAGGACTCTTCAGCATAGGGAGATGGATAGCCATCATATTTTTTTTATACTATCCCCGTTTTACCATGGTTGAGTTAGCATCTTTATATCAAATACTGATCACACCTTCCACTGCTTAAACCAATAGTATAAAATAATCAAATGGAAGTCATCGTACCAGTGCAGTCTGGGGGCTGACCCGTCCATGTCCCATTTGTTGTGCAGTGTCTCGTGGTAAGGCCTGATGTTTTGAAGCCCTCCCAACATGCGTAAGCCACTGAGTTGCCAAATGTGATGCCGTCACTGAGAACAATTCTACCGTGCGCTGGGGTTCCAGGGTTACCGCAGGATACAGCTGAGAATTGAGAAAATACCAATCAGCGTTGATTAGCCATTGATAATATCAGGGTTAGAAATGCTGCTTTGCTGTCACTCACAGCTAATCAGCTGTGGGATGTGATAATGAGATTATTACTAGTCAGCAGGAAATACAGTAAGATAAGTCATCAAGGTAGCAAGGCTAATTAATGACTAAAGGTTGTTGGACTGATTCCCAGCACTGACTGGCAGATTTAGTGGGTTACAGCTGTGTGCTCAAGGCTAACAGGAAGCTACAGATACACTGTATTATCCTACTGCATATGTGCAAGTCACCTACGACTATAACTGAACACCTCTGACTTGCACCCAGGAGCACTGGCTAGTTTTGCTTTATTTTGGAAACTTAGACTGAATCTCCCTAAAGAATTCTTATTTTTAACGAGTGCACAAAAGAGCATCAACAGACGAGGCAGTGTGCATGCAGCAGAGCTGGAGAGCTCTTTATTTGTTGCAGTTAGTACTTGTTAACAATTTTATATAAAAGCTTTCTAGAAAAGAAGCAAGTCTCAGTGCTGAGAGTACAAAAAATGCATAAAACTTAATTCAACTTGGCTCTGAGCTTGGCATGTAAGCAGCCGCCACATGCACATCTGAGTTTTTACCTCAAGGTAACATCTATTGTGTTAAAGTTACATAGTTTTAATGTCATTGTTTTAAAGTTTGCAAAACTATGTGTGCCATTATTTCCAATTAAAACAGTCTTTTGGAGATGTCAAAAGCTTTCTCTGCTTTTGGTCATTACTAACGTGATAAATTGCAAAACATAATAGTTGGGGGAGGGTACTTAAATGCAGAGTGGAAAGGTCTGAATCAGTGATCCATCGATCTTTGGTTTGCTGGCACATCACATTAATTAGCACATTAATTAGCAACCAACCACAGCACATTTCACTAATAGGATCATGGCAGCTGACAGACCTTAACAATCAAACATATACTGATGAGATTCATTACCTAAAACCCTTAAAAGCCCAGTCCAACAGTACATTTTGCTGCCTCCATCTCAGAGTGTTAGGGTATGTGTTTTAGCAGCAGTCTGTGAATGTGTGTAGCTGTCTGGAAGTGTGTATGGATTTCTTTGTGTTTATGTCTCAATGATAGATGCTGCACCCTTTCTGAATCAGCTTTTAACTACTATTAGCCTAATGAAAAACAACTGTGGACAGAAATAAATAATGTGCATTACACAAAGAGACACTTTGAAAAAGTCAAGCGATGCAACTCTTTGGAGATGTGTGTTTTGTTGCGTGTGTATTTTAAATATTTCAAATGCTGGACTTTAAAGGTGTGGTAAACTACAAGGTTGAATGGGGAAAAAAGCAATTCCATATGCATGTGGCAAAATGTAATTAGATGAATACCCACTGTTTAAATTGTGTTTCCTTCATGAATACCACTTGGTGAGTGATGAAATCCAAGTTACTTGAAAAAGACTATATTTTCCAAAACTTGTAATGCTATCATTTTTTTTTTCTTTCAGGTTTTGTGTTAAATTCCTGCTTCAATCATTGTTTTGATCTACTGTAAAAGTGTTCCCAATAATTCTTTTAAATATGATTATGCAGTTTTTAGAATACATAAAAAAATTGTGTTGTTTTCTACGACATTTCTACAAGAGTTACTGCAGAGTGGCAGGAGCTCATCAGAAATTTGCCTTTGAGTTGTAGACGAGACTGTCAGCCCAGAGTAAGTCTGTCCTCATTTCCCATCATTCTTTTGTTTACACTTTCTTCCGCTATCATACAGCTCTTACAACCCCAACCAAACACAGCGCTGCAACAGAAATGTTGAGCAATATTGGAGCTATCCAGTTTAGAGCCAGATTCCAGCTCAGAGGAGGAAAACATAGACCTTAAAGGATATCTCTCTGCAAGTGGATGATGCATCAGAATGAAATGGAGCAGGGAGCTTGTGGGGTTCCTACTGCAGCACCTACATTACAGCTACCAGCTTTTTCAACAGCATTATTTCAACTGCTCCTGATTCACAACAATTTGAATAAAGAAAAACTCAGAATTGCTCATTTAAGCTTAATGGTCTTTATACATGTCCTCCATTATCAGAATAAAGCAACAAGTACATTTTAAAAGCCACATTTTCATTGGAGTGGTTCTATAATGCACCTAAACACTTCAGACCAGCAAAAACTAAAATATAAAATCATAATAATAAAATCGGAGATACGTAACGTGCCTTAGATTTGCTACAGTCGTTGGATAATTTTCTGATGATCTGGGTGTGATCTGTCTCTCACATGCTGCTTCATTACTTTTTTGGTAACAGAAGATGGTACATTGATCTAAAATAAGTTTTAACTCCCTTAATGTGAATGCAGTTGCATTCTCATGAGGCTTTGGATGATTCCATTACCTGCATAGGAATTTACCGTGCTTAGCTGTAAGTCTTTGACACAGTTTGGAAATCTTGGATGGGCATTAAGAAGGGAAATGCAGGCAGCGGTCCAGCATTGAGGGGACCTACTTTATTTTCCTTAACTTCCTGTTGGCTTAAAGAGTCTCTGAAACTGGAGCTAAATAGGATGCACTTTATCAGCAGGGTGGTGCAGATAATCCAGCTCAGTCAGTTAGAAGTGACACTGCAGTTCTTTCCATCTGGGCCAAGCTGACATAAAAGTTGGCATGCAAATTTTTCATCTCTCTCTCTCTTTTCTTTTTTTCGTTTTTCTTTTTTTTAACTGCCAATTTTACAATCCTCTTACATTATGCAACATATTCTGTTGAATCAAACTCATTTGGTAAACAGCAAGAAACCAGATTTAAATATGAGGCTCAATAAATGTTTGATTAAAATTTTGCTGCTCTGAAATCTTTAGTTGCAGCATGTGAGTGAAAACAAAACAAACTGATATTAATTAGTTTTCATTTACAGGAGATAAAAACCATTTAAAAAAGGAGGTTTATGGTACTTAACTTTATGACTTGTCAGATATGTGGAATGTGCAGCATATACAATTGGCAGATTGTCCTGAAGCAATATTTAGTATGCAATAAACAACTTGTGTGAAGCCTGCAAGATGTTTTGAAAGCTGCTTTATTAATTTGCTGAACAATACTAAACAGCCTAAAGACCCACTCAGATGAAAATCAGTTTTCTTTTACATGTTCTTGTAGCATTTCTTTCATGATGGAGGACACATAGGAAGGAAATTAAGATTGAAATTGCATTTCTGAATATTTCATCTTTCAAATTGTTGTGTATCAGGAGCAGACGAAAAAATGCTGTTGGAAAAAGCTTAAAAGTGTGTCGTAGAACCAAGCTAGTATTTAGAGCCACTAGCTCCCTGCTCTGATCAATTCTGATCCATTTTTTCCTTGTCCAAGCTGGCATTTGGCTCAAAATTGTACGACTGGATAGCTCTGATATTTTTGTTGCACCGTTGATGTTGGGTTGGGGGTGTGAGGGGCCATATGCTAGCGGGAGAATAGGTAAACAAAGGGATCATGGGAAATGAAGACACAGGGTTGCTCAGAGCTAATAGTCCTGCCCAAAACTCAGGCGTAAATTAACTCCTGCCGCTCTGCAGAAACTATTTCCTAGAAAACGACACTTTATAAAAAAATTAAAAAAAACAAAAGTAGCTAAAAACAGCATCATCATAACTAAAAGACCACTGGGAGCAATTTTACAATAGATCAAAAGATCATCTCAGACCTAAGAAAAAAGATTACCTCATCTTTGGAGGCTGCACTGACCTATGTCTTCACACTTTAGATATAACACACACACAGTCAGATTATGGACTGGATAGTTAAACTTTACTTAGCCTGCATCCAATAAATACATTTGCATTTTGGGAACCAGGGGAATTGTAGGGTCTTTCAATGGGAAACAGACAAAACTGTCAGAGATAAAAGAAAATGCAGAAAACCCACATTTTTATTGAACCAAAGAGGTAACATAACCCTGATTTTCAATGCTACTAAATCAAGGACTGGGACAGGAAAATAAAGGCGGTTCTGTGAGTTGTTTGAAGTGCAAGCTGTACTGCGAATTTATGAGGACATTCTAATTATCTTTTGAGAGCTGTACTATCAGATAATAACAGGAGTAAGGTAAGCATGCAGCTCCCACCTTGACACACAGGCTGTGTGCCACTCCAGGTGCTATTGTGAAGGCAGGTTCTCTCTGCTGAGCCAATCAAACTGTATCCTGCCTCACAGCTAAAACGCAGAAGACTTTTGGTCTTAAATTCTTCTCCTCCCAGGCGGGTACCATGGGGCGGAATCCCAGGGTCTCCGCATATTCCAACACTGACACCTGTAGTGAAAAAGGAAAAGCTATATCAATATTTCAAAAGTAACACCACATGCATATCATTGAACCAACAAAACTCCCCTCTGGATTTGTGCCTGAAAGGATATAAAAAAGAGAAGTGCTGCCAAATGATTTCCATTTACACTAGCTATACTTAAAGGGGGAAAAACACAGCAATATTAGGACTTTGGCAATTTTATGAGTAAAGCCAATTTTTTTTTATGACAAAAACAAACTCATTGGCATGCTGATGGCATGACATCAGCAATTTGCCTCCAATTTGAAATGCAGTGACACACACTTTTCCAAACCAATAAATATACCAAGTGTGTTGCAAATTCAGAAGCTAAAACTCTATTGTCAGTATAGCAGTTGGATATATTTCTTCCCTATGAGAGCTTTGAGGCCAACAAAGAAAGCTTATTACATCTCAGCTACTGAGACTGTAGATGCTGAGTTTGAAAATGACCAGTTTTAGTATTGTGGTGTCAGCACAGGCCTTCAGCAGAACAGCACTTAAAACCTGTGCTAAACCAGCACTCTCTTTTTGCTGACTTTTTTACGAATTTGAGTTAAATCAGGTAACGTTAACACCAAAAAAATTATGACAGATTGAAAAAGAAAAAGATCTCTCCTATTCCACTCATCCTTCTACTACTTATCTAGAAATATCTGATTGTATAACCTTGTCTCAATTGGCATGGCTTTGATAAAGCTGTAAAGAGGAGTATTAATCAGGCAGTCCTTTGGGTATTACTGCACACATTTTATTGCTTTACCACTTTAGCACTATTTTAACACCAGAGCTTAGTGGCTTAGTGCTGGACTCATCAGAAGATTGCAAGTTCGATTCCTCCCCTGCCTACCCATGTTTGGATGTGTCCTTGGGCAAGACACTGAACCCTACATTGCCTCTGATGGAAGGTTGGCGCCAGTGTTCGGCAGCGGAGCCACCATCAATATGTGGATGAGTGTATGAATGGGTGAATGGGACTGTGACTGTGTGTGTGTGTGCTTTGGGCCTTCAATGAAGGTAGAAAAGAGCCATATAAATATTTACTATGCCTGTACTTTAGATATTCACACCTTTTACACATCTAAAACATATGCAATGTTTGTAACTTTTTTCACAACATTCTTCAAATTCTTTGTTCACTTTTAAAACCTATGGAATATTGGTATTTAAACATTCATCCTTGTACTTTTGGTTTTCATATCATTTATGCATGTTTACATTTTAGGCAAATTTAGGATTTTTCAAGAATTCTTTAAATTCTTTATGCATTTTCTACCAATAGGTTCTTTAGCAATTTTAGCATTATGCAAATAGTCACAGTAATTTTTTAATTTCTCTGGTTGTTAAAAATGTTCTTCCTCGTGTTTTTTTTAATGGAAAAGAACATTATTTAGGTTTTTTTCAGTTATATTGCTTTACCAGTGCAATAGGGTGGCACTCCACTCCATGTGCCATCTTCCTGACAGTGACGAGTGGAATTGCCCACCAGCAGTCCACCGGGCAGACAGGAGTATTGCAGAATCGAGGCGTAAGTCCAACTGCGGGTTCCTAATACGACTGCATTTGGAGGCACGCCGGGGTCGCCGCAGGAAATGGCTATGGAGACAACAAAAGATTGGAAGTGAAAGAGGGGTGGCTTAGCGCGTGGGATTGCATCCAACTATAGATTTCAGATACATAACTGCATTAGGTGGTGCAGCTGGGTCACTTCAGGAGTGACAACAAGAGGAACAAGGGGATTGAGGCTGATTTCTGTTGACTTTTATGTGCGTAAGAGCTGGACAAAGACGAATTGACATAAGATGTCCTTTTAAATTGTATTAAATTAAAACAGCAAACATGAGGGCTATCTAAAGAAAATATGATCTTAATTTATAAAATGTAAATTAATAAACATGGGTGAAAATATAGATCACAACACTTTTGTTTTACACCTGGATACTGAAAGTCAGAGGTGGAACTGGAGCTTTTTTATATGTGTGTGGAGGGATGGGGGTGGGGGAAGGGGGCAGAAGACTTTAGCGGGGGGCAAATGAAAACAGCAGAGTAGAGGCCATGACAAAAGAAAGGATCAAAAATACGTATTTCCAACAGTTTTATAAGTATTGCTATGTTTTTGTATCATTTAAAAATATTATTTTTGCTATTTTTGCAAAGCCTAAAGAAGCTTCTATTGATGATTTCTTATTCTTTTCAATAATGAAACTAATCTTGACTCAAAAATTGTGGGGGCAAGTGTGGAACAAAGCTTTTTTGCTTGGGGGCTGTCCGCTGTCTGCCTCTGCTGACAGTCATCATTTGATCCAAAATTTAATTAATATTACACACACACAAATAAATAATAAAAACGTGTTTCTGAAAAAAACAAAAACCACCTATTTTACAGTTTAATTATCAAGAAAACACAGTGCAGGTCACAAATATATATTTTTTTAACTTTAGCAAATACCTCGTCTATTGAAATCTGCTCACACTTCCAAACTGGATTCCTTCCTCCTTCCTTGTCTCTCAGCTCCCCCGCCCTGCCTCCCACTTATTCATTGGAGTCTTACCCTTTCGGCCCTTTTTTGACTGAAATCTTTATATCTGTCTCTCTGTTGCCATGTCGTCCTCATGCACCTCTTTGTGTTTTTCCCCTCTTCTGTGCATTAGCTTCCATCTCTCTATTTGGTATCTGTGATTCCATCATCCACAACAGCTTCCTAAGAAGCACTTCTATTGCCTTAAGAGACATGCTTGCTTTTTTAGCACACGGACACAATTGCACAAAACTGTGCAGACCATAAGACTTTTTCCCTCATAATTTTGTCTTTTTTACCAAATTTATTTTCTTTTTTTTTGCCAGGAATTATTTTTTTTTGCTTCTCTCGGATCTTCAAGCTCATCTTTTTCCCTCCTCAAGTCAGTTCACACTAACATAGCTTTTCTTGACAAAGAGAGTGAAAAACACAGTAATCCACCAGTCTTTGATGACATGTTTTACACAAATCAAGATGAATAGAACAAATATTTTCGATCGCTTTCCCTTTTCAGAC
Source organism: Oryzias celebensis (assembly GCA_014656515.1). NCBI lineage: Eukaryota > Metazoa > Chordata > Actinopteri > Beloniformes > Adrianichthyidae > Oryzias > Oryzias celebensis. Next base: position 13,076,643 of record BNCR01000003.1, on the reverse strand, counting down.
GTGGTCGTACAGCATGCTGTATTATTATTTATTTTATTTTTTTCAATTTTTAAGCGTCCTCTCAAAAGCAACTTCTTAAATGTATTTTCCTAAAACATTCGATTAAAAGAAATACATTTCAGGAGGTACACAGATCATTTGGAGTTTTTTTTTTTCATGTCAAAGCAACAATAACTTGGCTTTGATTCTGAAAAACAGGTTATAGGCTAGAATCATGCAACATCAATGAAGTCTCAGTAAGCTTGCTGAGCTTGAAAGCTTTTTGACATCCTTTTTACATCATGTGCAGATCTGCATACTACTCTGACCAACCAAACATCAAAGTTTAAGGACGGAGGAACAGATTTCTCAAAAAGGATTTTGGAAGTTATGAAACTGTTCGTCTGATGAAACTTTATGATTGACAGTATTAAAATAGATTTATCAAGGCAATACAATTAATGTCCTAACAATTTTGTAAATATTTTTTTCCTTGTACATTTAAAAATGAACTGACATGGTAATAATGCAAAGTGCCAATCATATCTATTTTAATGCCAGAAGCAACATTAATTTGACAGTATGACATTTTGAAATAATAGTACACATTAATAATCACCACTTAGTTCAATGTAATGTTAACATATTAAATATGATTGTGATAATAGGCCTCAAATGTTTAATTTATGACAAGTTTTATTCTTGTAATTGTTGTCAAATACAACAATTTAGACATCACAAAGAATGTGAAAAGAAAAAAAAATGGTTGAGTAGTACCAACATAAGTACGGAAGAAGAATGGGGCCATGGAGAAAAAACAAGGGCAATGGGAAATTCTGACTTTAATCTCTGAATTTTGACCTTCATCTCAGAAGTTAGAATTACCTTAGAAGAGTTAAAGTTTGAATTTCTCATTGCTCTTTTTTTTCCTTTCTCAATGGTCCTAATTCTCTTCCGTACAAAAATCCCAAACATTATCCGTATTTCTTTATTTAAAGTGCATTCATAGGCTTAAATATTTTGCGTGTTTTGTATCTCATGGACTTTGTTGCTTGCATGATTTTACCTAAGCAACGAGGGATAGGTCTGTCCCAAAGTCCATCATGTTGACATGTAAGGATAGCAGAACCCAGAAGGTAGAAACCTCGTTTGCAGTGGATTGCAACAGTTACGCCATAGCTGAAGACCTCTGGGTAATGTAGTCCAGACTGACGTACCCCATTTTCCACATGACCAGGGTCTGAACAGTTCACCACTATAGAAAAAAAAAATCAAAAATCTAGTTAAATGACATCATGTACCCACAAATGTTTTACATAAAATCCTACATCAACACCAAGTTCATTTTGCAATTAGTAAGTGTATGAGACAGCGTTTTTTGTAAGTTGTCAGGGCTAGTACTAGGTGTAAAAAAACCTAAGGGAATTCTGTCTTCAGAAAGAAACTATCATACAAGAATTATAAATCAACTTTGCTTTTGTCAAACTTGGCTCATTTTTCTAAAAGTTCTTTGTTTCCTCTTGCTTTTCCAGCTCTAGCTATCCTCTCCTCCCTCATCTCCAAGTGATGATAGCCCAAAAACAGCAGAGTGAGAGTTTCCACATGTCACAGGGGAGATTGACATTCGCATGGATTCAAGTCTGTGGGGGCAGAAGGCAGTGTGTGAGTGAAATTTTGTATGTGTGTTTGGGACCCTTCGGGAATGAAGGAAGTCTCATATTCATAAATGACAGCTGCTGCTGCAAGGAAAGAAGGCATGAAAGAAAAGAAAGGGTGAGGGGAGGTGGGGGGGCCACGAGACAAAAGAATAAGGAAAAACGAAGAAACCAAGCAAACAGGCAGGAATGAATCACTCTGATGGGAAATCCATCTTGCCAGCTATATGACGATAGCAAAGTAAGTGTGCGTGCGTGTTTTAATATATTACACCTGTTTTACTGCTGAGGGCCAAGACAATTTTTTTCTTAAAGTGATGGACACACACAGTTAGCAGAGAATTGCAATATGTCTCCTGAGATTAGCCCAGCTGTGTGTGTATGCATCTATGAATTTGTTAGATTAGATACATACAGACACTACATTAGTTGTGAATGAATGCTGACAACTGGTGAGGGCATGTGTGCAGTTACTTTAGTATAAAGCCTGCTGAACTCAGATTTAAATCATTTGTTGTAACAAGTAAAATCTGACTAGCAGCTACTAAGTACATCATGCTGAGCAGATCTAAAGACGAATCAAAGTTAATTATCTTCTTTAAGTTATTAAAATATTACAAAACATGCATCTGCAACTAGTTCTTGTTTTTCATTTCAGAACTGTGGGAAAAAGGAAAAAAAAACTTACTGCCTCATCCCATGTGTGCACATGAACTTGAAGAGCTATAGCAAACACTGCAGTATTTACTTAAATGGGATATATAAATCTGTCTAATGAGATGTAAGTGTGACCTTTGCAGACAGGGAGGGGACTGCTCCACTGTCCATTGAGTCGGCACTGGGCCCGAGGACTTCCACTGAGGATGTAACCTTTGTTGCAGGTGAAGTTGACTACATCATTGAGGTTGAATTCTGTGCCATTGGTCCGCCCGTTAGGCGGGTTACCTGGGTGACCACAAGTGATAGCTAAAGGACACAAAAAACCAATAATGAGTAAAAAAGACTAAATAATAAATAGCTTCCCTTTTTTAACAGTGTGAAGTAGCAGAATATTTTGGATTTTACATGTAGTTTGGAAAATCTCATAGTTTCAGACATGCATTAGAAAGCAATTGCATTTACTTCAATAAACCACTTTGACAGTGCACTTACGGACGCAGACAGGTGTTGTTCCAGACCAGCGGTGGTCTTGCTGACAGATTCTCACCGATGTGCCGATTAGTCTATAGCCCAGCATGCATTGATAAACCACGGTGTCACGGTAGCTGGAGCCATCGCCACTTATGTGGCCATTGACTATAGGAGCTGGTGAATCACAATGCCCAGCTAGATATGTGAAAAATGTGGAAAAAAAAAAAAAAGTTAAATTTACATCATTTTTAAATGTTTCCTAACTAAATTTCTCACATAGAAATCATTGCAACCACACAATGATTGGCTGCTAATATAGGAAATGTCACAAATTACATAATCATCTTAAATACATGTGATTATGCTTAAAATGTCATATGAAAGTGGCAGTAACTTTGAAAATGTTTACTATAATTTCCATCACTACAAATATCGGACTTAAGTTGTTCTACTTAAAATCAAACATTCATTTTTCATTTTTCAACATTGACAAACTGGACCAGTTGGACCTTCATCCACAAGCTCTATTGAAAAAATAACAAGATTTCAGGTCAAAGTGTGTAATTTGTGGAAAGAAAAGGGGGTTCAGTGTTCATAAAGCCAAGTCAGTTCTTTTTGGTTGAAACTCCAAAGGTGCAATAAGTTTGGATAAAAATAGATTTTACAAAAATAACACTGTTGAAGCAAAGGTTTGATTAACCACATTTGAGACTCATGTTGTAGAAACCATGGGAACAATTTAAGGCTGGGGGTGACAGTGGATTGAATTTAAACTCGGTAAACTCTGGATGCAAACATCACACAGTGCGTGAATGTGATAAAACCAGATCCTCAGCAAACATATAAATCTACAATGGACTGGCACTAGGTGTGCATTCTAAAGATTTGCTCTGTCTTCAAACGTAGCATCATTTAACTCTGCAGGGAGAGTTTGAAAGAACACTGCATGCAGCAAGACCACCTAGAAATGTGATAGAAGAAGACGATTTTACAAAGATAATGCATGAAAGTTGTGAAAGAAGAGCTGAAACCCTCTCAGATGGCAACAAAAGGCATTTTTGAGCTTCAATACATCTCATCTGACTATTACCTAGATACAACAGCCAACAATAATTTTAGATTGTAAACAGAAAAGCAAAACTGTTGAGGAGATCATCAATGATGATGTAAAAAGCTTGAATCTTTTATTATCTTCTGACAGGTGGCTAGATTTCATTCCTGAATCATGAGCAGAATATTTAATTTGTACAATTTTCCCCCCTTTCGCCTTTAGAAAACAGCTTGCATATTAATTATGCTTTTCACTGTTTCGCAAATCTGACCTGATGCAAATAACAACATACCTGCAATGCCATGAATACCTCTTACCTAGACATCTGGTTTCTGCACCACTCCACAGCCCATCAGCTCCACATTCTCTGACATGTGATCCCACCAGGGTGTAACCATGGTTACACATAAAGATTGCAGTCGCTCCAAACGTGGTCAGTGTACCTAGTTTGGTTCCAAAGGGTGGGGAGGGAAGTTCCCCACAGGAAATGACTGCGAAAAAAATTATATGCACAAATTGTTACAAACAGAGGCATACAAAGGAGAATGGGAACTGTTGGCAATGTTCTAAAAAGTTTTGACATAAACCAAGTTTAATGGTTCTTCATCTGTCTTCAGAAAAGAAGTTTGGGATTATATGAAATAAAACTAAACTAGGATTTTAATTAAAGTAATTCTCATTTATTTCTGAATGTTATTTAGGCCAACAGATTGTTAAATCATATTTCTTTAATCCCTAAACTGCTGATGTATATGTGTAGTCACTTGGGATTCTAAATAGAAACATTTCTAGTGGATCTTACTTAATTAGAAACACATTTCACCCCTTTAATACACTAAAAATGTACAACTGGTATCCCATAATTACTGCAAGAAGTTCTCTGTTGGAACATTTTTAAAGTCACAGCATCCTCCCATAACTTTTTTTTGATAAATTGAGATCAAAATACAAACTGCAGAGCTATGCTTTATTTGAAAAGGCATCTTTTTTCTTTTTATGATATACCTCACATTTAGAAAGTTGCAAGCTCTGAACAGCAGCATTCAAAGGAATTTGAAAACACATCCACCCAGCAGGTGGAAGGCCCAATTTAAATACATGTTAGGGAGGGAAACAAACATGCTGGGGTTTGATAATCCTCTGTTAAATTCTGCTTTGACTTTTGCTTTAATCAAGGAAATTTCACTAGTAAATATGTAAAGTAAACATTTAATATGTAATATGAAATCATTTATCTGTTTTAAAACCATATTTTAATACTTACTCTTACAAGTAGCAGGATCATCTGACCCCTCCCACGTCCCATTGGCGAGACAGTGTAGAGTCCGATGCCCAGCACCCAAATAATAACCTGATGAGCATTCCAGCATCACCATAGAACCAAACTCCCCGAGTCTGCCATGGAGCAGGCGGAAGGTCATGTGATCAGACAAAGTGGTTTCGATGCTGGGACAGTGCACCGCTGGGAGCAAAAACAAATAACAGACTAATTACATGACTTTACTGTTCAAATGTTAACAAATATATAATTGTTTCATAAGACTGAGCAGATCCAGTCTAGTTTTGATTCAGGATTACATTGGATTCTGTCTGATGGACAGCAAGCTTTCATTTAAAGCCAAAACCAGACAATTTTTAACCTTTTCATATGAAAAGGACTAAGGCCAACATTCTTGAACGTGTACCTTGTTAATATAATAACTCATTTATTAGTTCAGTCCACTTCAGTGTGTTGATACCTGTCTTCAACCTGGCTCAACATGGACAAGAGATTTCGTGATCATCGTAATGCCCCTTGAGATTGAATAGACTGATGGTTTCCACGTTGGTGAATATGTTTGAACAACGAATGTAAAAAGTACTTACGCAGGCATCTGGGGGGGGAAAGCAAGTTACTCCAGCTCCCATCCTCTAAGCACACAGCTGTCATTGGTACAGCAGGATCAAGGTGATAACCCTGGCTACAGTGGTAGGTGACTTGGCTACCAACTGTGTATTGGGTGGCATGGAAACTGCCGTTGCCCGGTGATAGAGGTATCCCGCATGAGATAGCTGCCATAAATAAAAAAAAAAAAAAAAGTTGTAGAGGGATTTTATAAAAATATTTGACATATGGGCAGATTATTGAGTTTAACATTTTACCTTGACAGAAAGGTGGAGGGGAATCCCACTTGTAAAGTCCATTGGAATTAAGCCTGCAGGTGGCATTGCTTGAGCCTACCAGATAGTAACCACGGTTGCAAAAGTATTGTATTCTGCTACCCGGACTAAGTTTTGTGCGGTTGACCACGCCCCCATTCAATGGGGAATCATTAATGCTACAGTAGGCAGCTGAGAGTAGATAAGAAAAGAACAGATAGAAGAAAAGAAACAATTTAAATTAATTTGTGTACATCTGAGGTTTTTACAATCGCAAAGCTAAGAAAAAAAATCAGACTCTTCTGATGTTATTAATATAAAGAATTGAAATAAAAACAAAAAAAAAACAAAACATTTCTATAGCTCAGTTTCCATCACACATATGTACAAAACTTTATCGAAATTCTAGAAATGACACAAAACACAATTTCAAAAATACATTGTTTCCATTAAATCATTCAAACAATTATACAAATAAACACAAACTAATTCACGCGATAAGTCAATCAAAAACATGGTGACAGATGTGCACAATCCTTTGATTTATAGCAGATACATTCAAATTTCTGCTATGGCACTAGCACTTATCATCATCTATCAAAGGCGATGTTGGCGTCTTATTTAGACTATGGAGCGGAAAGCTCCTTACACATGGGAACAGCTATGGATTAAGTAATTTTGGGAAATCGTGGTTGGTGATTTTAAAGAGGAGCAGTGGATCCAAGAATTCTGCAATTCGTATGACACACTCAACTTTTGATGAGCTGTGTGATGCCGTAGGAACTCTTGTGGCTCCCTCTGTGCATTGCCCAAGGCAGCCAGTTCCTATCAAGAAGTGCATTGCCATCGCCATCTATTTGACTCATTTAGTTAAAAAAAAGTGTTTTCATTGCAGTTTTGCAAAATGTCAGTTTCGATACTCCAAAAACCACTTCCTTCAAGCGCAAAAACTTGCTTTTGATAATGCGAGTTTTTTCTAAACTGTTGTTTTTTCATTAAGCAAATTTATTATTGCAAATTCAATTTGCGCAATTTTCTAGCTAATGGATAACCAGCTATTGCTGTATGACACAATGGTTTTAAACTTGTTTTAAAGAAAGATGGTCAAATTGTTCCAGAAGGTAGTTTTTGTTTTTCTTTAAGAAAAGGAGGAGATAGATGAGCTTTATTGTTGATGCATAACATTAAAACTTCTTGCAGACCAAACATCAACGGGGCTTGGGTTCTCCCTTCCTTTAGACCATGGTAACAGTTTTTATTTTTGTTAACAAAATAAGTTTATTGGAATTCCCAGTTTAGTTAGATCAACAGCCTCCATTTAAGTTCTTTTTTTGTTTGTCTCCCTTTCTTTTCTTAATTCAGTTTATCTTCCAATCGACTTTTCTGCTCAAAATCTCTCTCTTTTTCTTCCTCTTTTTTTAAAAAGTTTTCTCAATGTATCAAAGTAATCCAAACATTCTCATTCATTTGATGCAGAAATGGTCACTAAAATGACTCAGGTCCTAATAAGTAAAGGAGTTTAATAAAAGGCCCTCTCAGGACTAGTGGTGGAAATGTCATTCATCAAATGTTAAAAGAAAGCCTGCAAATTGAAATAGCCAAAAACTAAAATAAAAAACAAATGCTGCAAACTTCATATCTATAAGCACCTGCGTTTTGACAAGAAGTGGGTCGGATTTTTGATTATTCTGAATGGAAAATATTGGAAAAAGGTATTTCTTGTCAAAAAAACATTACAGTGTTTACATACTCCCAGCCTCAAGTATGAGGAATGAGTCATTTATAGAGCAATTTAGAATTTTAGATGACTATTTCATCTTCTAGAATGCATTGCAAGGATGAAGTGATAAAAAAATGTTAAACCCTTTGAGAGTGAAAATACCAATCAACCTGATTGCAATCCACAATCCTCTTCAAACACAAATTATTCTGCACTTCCTGAACTTTGAAAGCGGAAACTTGTTTTATTTTTTTTATGCCTGTGTTTTACTTCATATCAATAAATAACCTTAAAAATGGAAATTTAAAAACACTCAAGCAAACCAACATTTAAAAACTCTTACAACAAACTTTGAGTTTAAAAATATATTTTAAAACTTTTTTTTTATATGTATGCTATAAATTGATGTCGACTGTTCCTTTTTGTGATCCAGTATAGAATTCAGTGGAGACGGGGCTCTTTCAAAGAAAAAAACATTGGTGAAAATATCCGAAAAGAACAACACATTTTAAAGTTTGTTTTTAAGAATTGAAACATCATGTATGAATAGTTGTCACTTAGGGTTTGCTATTAAATAATTTCTTTGACAGGGTGAATTTCACATTTATTATGAGCGTGCAAATGCTGTTGATTAACATTCATGTTTGTAGAATGACATGTCTTTAGCTGCTCAATGCATGAACTGCAGAACAATAACACTTTTTAGAATAAAACAGCAAGTGTTTTTTCAAAAGTGTAATGTTCATTTCAGCTTTTTCATGAATGCTTGCAAGAGTTCCTAGGTTAGGTGCTGTATGCTCTTTCACAAGAGAGTAAAGTGTTTCAAGGGTTGTTGTGGGTAAGTACTGCTTAAATGTATGTCCTTATAGCAGCTTAAAGCTGTGGGATAGACCACCAAACCTCTGCAGCCATACAAGGAGCTAGGAGGGTGCAGAAAAGGGATTTACCCACTTAAAACTGCATGGTATATAAAAAAGTTGCAGGTTACTGTTGAAAATGAAGCATCCACTCAAAACTGCAATAAACTGTGTCAACCTGTGACATAGGAATGTAGTGGTTTTCATTTAGGATTAACTAAATATGGACTACAGATGACTGCATTTACATATTTATTAAACTGAATTGGTTATACTAATTCACAATTAATATTTTTATAACAGACTGGCAGTTGGATTCTCGATCCCTCTCTAGGGAAGTTTAAACACTGAAACCATTGCACTGAAACCATCTTCTTGACAAACTACAGCAAACTCAAAATTTTGCAGTTGGATAGCTCAGTTGGTTAAGAGGATATATATTAAATAAATAAATATAAAATAAAAATGATAAAAGAAGTCAAATTTGGTAAAAGCCAGGTTAAAAAGGTGGGTCTTGAGCCTTTTGTGCCACTTAACCCTAGTGGTGGAAAAAGAACAGAGGAAAGCTGTGGATGTGACAGTTCCAAGCGATGGTGACATCAAGAATGGAGTGGAACATGAGAAACTGGAGAAACAGGTAGATGCTGTAGAGATTTATGTTGTTTTGAAATGTGAAAAAAGCCATTAACCTTCAAAATATTTAATGGTGAGCCATTAAAAAGCCACACAAAGGACTTCCTGACATGCATAGTGACATCACACTTCAATGAGGCTTTAAAGCCCTTCTTTCTACACAAAATGAACACATATCTTTTATCATAATCTGGATTAAAGCTCGAGTCTGAAAAAGATGATATTTACAAATAGTTAAAAGAAGAGAATACTTTTTTGATGTACCTGAGTAGCGGATCTTGAATCCTTTCTTGTTGGTGGCGTGGTCAGTAGACCAGCGTAGATAGAGCTGGTTTGTCTTAGAGGTGAAGTTCAGCTGGGAGGAGTGGTTGCCACTCAGAGCCACCAGCAAGGGGTTTTGACCCGAGGATCCTAGTGAAGCAAAGCAAAGCAAGAGCGTTTAGACATTATATTTAACAAATATCTAATCCTCAAACCAACAATATACTAAACCTTTTTTTTTTACACACACACACACATATATATGTGTATATATTTCAATGTAATAGAATACAGCTACAGCTTCTTGTATGACATTAGTAATCCGTCATAACTGTTGGCTCAAATTATATTAAATTACCAGAATAAAAGCACTATAAATTTGGTTGTTAAAATTAACTCTGTGAGATACAGTTGCAGTGCATAGTGTTCTGATCACTAAACATATTTCAATATTCAGATAAAGATTTTTTCTAAGTCATAATTAAAAAAAAAAAAATAGTGAAATATTGTCTCTGGTACTGTCTTATGATGAAACGTGATACGCATCTCATCGCCACCCTCTTGTCAAAACACACTCCTAGTAAATACTATAAATACGTGTTTGTATTAAAAAAAGTCTCTTCTACCACAACCTTTAAAAGCTTTGGAGTTGGACTGAACCATTGCATCAAACATTCTTTCATTTTGTAACAAAACTTTTGCTCTGGTGTTTGTGAGAACATTCTACTGTTGCATGATACAAGTTCAGTCAAGCTACTTCTGTTACAAAGAAAACTTACTTCAGGTATACAGTTGGAGTTCATGGTCAACTAAGCCGTTTTATTTATTTTTTTCTTTCTTTTTCTTCAGAGATGAACTCTCTCCTGACAGCCCTTCTAAACACACCATAGTGAGGCAGTTGTTAACTGAACTGTCAATACCTTTAACATTTCATGTGCTAACTGAGTCCTGAAGAGGCTGGTATATATCGCATGAGTTTTTGCAATCCTTACAGCATATCACAGTCTGTCCTTGTAAGAAAGGTATGGACAAACAGGAAAAAAGTCTCTCATTTTGACTTACTTTTTCTGTTGAACACAAACAAATATTCTGCACACCAAAAATAAAATTGTTTATTTTTGGGAGTTCTTCTGTCTTTAGAATTTAAATTTTACAATTAAAATGGTAAAAATTTTAAACTTTTTTGAGTAATGATAGTCTAGTATAAGATGGAATATACACTTTTTTTTTTAAAAAGGAGAGTTTTTTTTTTCTTTTAAACATAATCCAGGCACGTGCCGATCCCCCTGCCATTAAACAGCTAACTCTCCCCAAATTGCCTGTGGTTTGTTCTAGTATTCTGCCTGCAGCATTAAGATTCGTCATTGGCGTAAAAGAAGCAGAACTCTACTAAATCATTTTTTTTATCTATTAAAGGCTGTTTATACAGAAAAGAGCAAAAATACATAAGGTGTCTAGAAAGTTGGCAAAAAAATGTGTCACTTTTGTTTTTCTTATGCATTTATTTATTGTACATTTGTCTGCATCCCTAGGATGGAACAGTTACCTGTTAAAGTTGTGCTTATGTCTACTGTTTGGAGTAGACACAGCCACTTGGAGGAAGATGGAGTGTGCATAAAAAAGAATTACAAATGAGAACTATTTCTGTGTATTTTTTTTGAGCTGCAAAAATACTTACAATCCCATGTGAAAACATTTTTCTTTTTAACAGAGGTATAATAATGCAGAATAATGGCAGTCACAGCTTCTTGGGCAAGAGTGGTTTTCTGCTGTGTCCTCAAGACCAGACACAACATACAGAAATAATCAGTACTAAGTGGAACTCATCTATTTTTTATCCTTATGCTCACCAGCTCCATCATTCATTGAATTTGACATTACAAGTCTGTTATCATCCTTACGTTTTTTTTTTTTAATATTTAATTATTTTAGGACTAAGGAGTTTGAACTTTACGTGAAAGTTCATGCTCTATTTTAACAAATAGTCATGATAATATTCATAATAATAATATAGGATTTAATACTGAAAGTTATTTTTTTCATTTTCTCAAAGAAAATATTAAAAGTGGGACATTATATATTTTACAGCCACTCTTGAAAACACTTTTTTGATCTTGTTGGATTTGACTACATAGTCAAAAGATTTTTAGGTCTTGTACTTTATGATGACTGGATTTTTAAAATAAAAGCCAAAAGTAGTCTGTGTCTGCATATGTAAAAAACAAATCAGAGAGCAATGTGCACCATCAAAAATCTCCAGTTCGTCAAACTGCTTCTCGCTGTGGAACATCTCAACGTAAATATTGATGATGTAACCTGAAAATCAAGAAAAAAAGATTTAGTTGCAAATTTAACTAAATGGTAACATGAAAATGTGTATGTATTACAGCTGCATGCTCTGATACACACAAACACCCACAGAAATATATATATATATATATATATATATATATATAAATATATATATATATATATGCAAATATGTGTTTTAGCTTTCTCCTGTCAGAACATAGCGCAAAACATAGAGCTTTGAAAGCCCTTTTCTCATTTATTGAATTAAAGCCAGCAGTTCCTTGAAGTCAATGTCACATGCGCTGTCAGACTGTTCACTGCCGACACAAAGTGCCTCTGTAAACATACTTGGAGTTTGTGACCTGTGTTCTTCCATTCAGTATTCATTCATATAAAGACCACCTATTATCCTTTTTCACATCCTTTGCAATTACATATAGACTGGGGACCTGACTACTTTTAACTAATAGTTAATTTCCACTGTTATTCTTAATATATGTTAATATTAGGCTAAATTCTCGTTTTTTCTTAAGTTCCTAACCTTGAACACGTAAATAAAAAAATAATCTATGTTTCAGATATCTTGTTTTTGAAAATTTTCAGGAATTCTCGTCTTAGTCATATGGTAATTATTCCTGTAGCATCCAGATTTAAGCAGCATTATACAAGATCTGTGGAATATACTTTCAAGATGATGCAATGATGCTTACATGAGGAAAAAAAAAAAACCCAACAAATCTAGAGAACTGGATAATGTCAAACAATGTACCTGGAATCATGCGCAGCAACCATGAGCATGTTTGACTGTTGGGATAGTTTCCTGGGAAGCCAGGGCTGAGTATGACTCCTGATGAAGAAAATCGCTCCTCATTGGCTGGGCATTGGGCTGCCACAGTGACAAATAAAGGCCGGGAAAGATGTTCAGGAAAATAAGAAACAGAGGAGTAGCGGAACAATCCAAAATTAATGGAGCTTCAGTCACATGATTTTAGGATATGTTCAATTTCAAGCATAAACTATTGGCACTTTTTCCATTTGAAACATTCTTTTTTTTCAGATTAGTTGCCCAATTAAAGACCCCCTCCAAGGAAAATTGTGTTTTTGGTGTTTTTAACAAGTTCTTGAAGCATTTTATCTTGATAGAGCACTTATTAAAAAAAATTAAGATCAAAATTGCTTTTCTGAGTATTTCCTTACTTAAGTAGTGATGGAATTGTGCTCAAAAGTGTACAGCTTGATAGCTCCAACATTGCTCCCCATTTTTGTTGCACCAGTACTGTTAGCTTGGGGTTGTGAGGGGCTGTGGGAGAACCTAAACAAAGGGATGATGGGATATCAGCGGAGGCTTACTTCCATGCCAACAGTCCCACCCACAAATCTGGGGCAAGTTTCTGCTTAACTCGTGCCGTGCTGCACAAACTTTTGACTAAAACAACACAATTATAATTTAAAAACACTTTTACAACTGATCAAAACATGATTGGAGTGGGACTTTAAGCATGACTAAGTAACAGGGCTTAGAGCAAAACGTAGTTTCTTGCAGGATTTGGCATTTTAATCAAACTTCTTGTAAATTTATGACCCTCCACAACCACCTTTCTGCTTCATAAAATAGGTTACTTTTCTTATTCATCAAAATAGAAACAACTGAGCAAATGTTCAGTGTCAAATGGAAACAGCTCAATTTTCTAAAAACCACATTTAAATCAATACTCCTTTTCTGTCAGTGATACTAGCCCTTATTCCTCCACCTTTAAGACATGATTTTACACGTGTTTCCCTTGTTTTCTCCAATCTCACAATTTGTAAGTTTTTAATTAAAATATTGCAAAACCCTTTATTTTCTTTTAGAATATCTCCCACCTGTTTTTTTAGGGAACATTTTCCTCTGCTTTTTAAAATGATGGCTTGATGGAATGTTTTTCAACTTAAATTTTTTAGATATGTTCACATAACAGCTAGAAACATGTTAGAATGATGCTTAGTTGGTTGTTGAAGCTGAGTGCTTTTGGACTTAATGACACAGAAATAAAACTGCTTCTTCTGCAGAAGTGTGCCAATTCAGTGGCACAACTGCACCGGTACTGCTGACCAGTAGCTTCTGGTCAATAGGACATTCGGGGAAATGGAGAGTTCCAAATATGCTTATCTAATACCACCTGGGTTTCCACTCAGCAGCAGCTATCAAGTGACACAAAAATGGCTTGCGTGTAGCTTGAAGTCAGCCAGGGTTCTCATGATTAACAAGAAACACCCCACTGGTTCCTCCTCAAAGCTTGTGCTGGTTACTAATTTTAAAGTATTTAAGAGTGAATAAAAATGCTGAACAACAGGATTTTAAAAGTAGCCATGAGTGCTCTCCCCTGGACTGACATGTTCATTCTGTTTCCAATCTGAGGTCATTTTGTTAAGACTCTGGGTGATCTCTGCAGATTTACACCACAAGTCCACATTGAAGGCTGGTTGTGTTCATTTGTCCTGTTACAGATGGGAAGTGGCCCTCAAATTAAAGTTCTTCGAGCTCTTTTGAAAGTCCACACTGGAAACGGCTTCAGAAGCAGTTTTCAAACACAAGCATTCCTAACATTTAGGGGTGTAACAATGAATCGATTTAATCAATGAATTAATTTCTACTACTATGATCCAACCAGATCAATCTGTCTGAGGTGAGTTGATTATCCAATTGAACTATGCCATAGCAAAGTTGTTTAAAAAATGAAATTAATCAATTATATCGATATTGGAAAATACCATTTGGATTGAGACACGTAGGTTTATTTTATAACGACATAATAACAACCAAGTGAATTTTGAAAAGATGTGACCATATGATGATGTTCTAATGATGTTCTAATGATGTTCAGTTTCTATCATTTTGATGTGCAAAAGCAACAGCGGACTGAACTTTAGAAAACTAAAATGTGAACAGATTTGCCAATAATTCTTGTTTACTTATTTGTTTGTACATATATAATTAATTTACACTTGCAAGAAACACAAGGAATCTGAAAAACTTAACCTGCAAAGCTCAGTATTAAGGTGTTCACCTCTTAGTTACACTGATTTAATGTTTGGCTAAAGATGCTAAAGCGATTTTAGGGTCAATGAATCGAATCCAATTGGATCGTTCAAAATGAACAAATATTAACAATGAATCAGATCGTTCTTAACATGAATTCTTACACATGTAATAAGGTTCATAGTAGTTGCACTAAACACTTTCTTCCTTACCTTGACACTTAGGGGGTGGGGCTTCAAAGAGCAAATATGAATTGAGTTTGCACATAAGCTCAGCTTTTCCGATCAGGGTGTATCCAGGTAAGCAGCGATACTTCACAATGTCTCCTAACGTAGAAAAACAAACACAACTTGTTGTCATAACTGAATGGCCCTGAACACAAATAGTTGCAGCAATTAGAAAATGTACGCACGGAAAAGTTTGAATCAGTAGCTCTTGCATATTTTGGGTGAATGAAATGTGCCTTAGTAACATAATAAAAAAAAGGATAAAATATTACTTCCATATGTTTGAAACCAAAACAATAAAAAAAAAAGGTTTGCAAGACTGGATGGAAAGATAATGCTACTAGTGTGTAACACTTTGCAAAACAAATCATGTCGACAAGTCTTGAAGGTTTTTTTTTTTTTTTAAAAAAACATGGTTGTGAGCTCATTAAACCATGATTTAAGTTTTGAGTAAATGCTGGAAGAAAAACCTTGCACTGCAGCACAAGAACCTCATCTCTCTGAGGAAACTCACTGTAGGACAGGCGCTGTGAATGCCTGCTTCACTGCACATAGACCCGTGCTACTCAGCAGCATTGATGAAGCAATTAACTCTGAAGTACTTCATGAATTTTAAAAGAAAAGGTCAAGATATATAACATTGCACTGCAACTAAACAGAATGTGGGTCATGCAAGAAAAACACAACAGTGGAAAAAAGTCAAATTAATCCTCAGGAAATAACAAATGATGGACTGGAAAGAGTTAGGCGAATGCCAATGGTAAGATTTACCACTTTAAAACTGCATTTATTTATTTTTATCTTTCAATTTTATCTTTCAAACTTAACCCAAGTGAATCCAAAATATAGTCTGAATGGATGATTTTACGTATCAGCAGAAAGAAACTCTCAAAACTATTCTGGCCTTAAGTGAAAAGTGATTGCCCACTCCTAAGTCATTACTAGATTGCAAATCGTATAATCTATTGATAGGTTATTTTAATATTACTTGCCATAACCAAGACTGGTTTCTGCCAGACCTGGATAATTAGGAATCTGCTCAAGCTGTCTGTCAAAGTGAAAAGGTAAAGTTGGCAAAGAAATTCAAGAACAAAACTAAAAACTGTTATGAACCAGATGTACCAGTAGGACAAAGATTACAAAACAATTTTGATTTATACAAATGAAGAAAACACTGAGCAGTGGTAAACAACATCTACAGAACAAAAAGCTTTACTTTTCCTAATAGAGATCTGCTGTATGTTTGTTAAGAAAAAGATTTTGGTTGCTCCCTTTAGAGAGTTACCACAACAAACCCTAAACGGAGCAGCCAAAAGAAAAAGAAGAAGATTTTAAAAAAAGAACATAAAAAAGATATACTTAGAAAATACTTAGAGGATCTAAATTGAATGATTTTTTTTTCTCAAATTATTTGAAGCAATACACACATTTTCAGAAAATGTGTGTCCCGACAACCCTCCATTAAATAATAACAGTGTTTCATTAAAAAGGAAGAAAAACAGGAACTAAGTAAAAGAACAAACAGTCAAGCACAGGGATCTTCATCAAGTTGCTGGCCAGGCACTGGCCATGTAAAGCACGTTCTTTAACGCATTAAACATGCATTCTTGACGCTCATTTATGCCATAGTGTTCACACTAGACAAGAAGGGAAGGGATTCTTCTTCTTTTCTTCTGCTACTGTTTGTCATCCGCTGTTGGCGTAATGCAGGCTTGGTGTAAAACGTTGAAGCAGCAAAAATTTCTTGAATCCTGCTCCAAGCTTTTACATTCACAGTGATTTTTCAAAATGAAAGACTTGTCATTGAATTCTGGCCGGGCACAATTATTAATTCCTCCTCCATGATCAATTTTCAAACAGTTGGCACTTAAGTGAATAAAAAGGGATGCCATCCATACCAGTTCCTGATTGACCAAAGTTCGATTGGTCAAAAAATCGATGCGCACTTTGTATGGAGAGCCGAAAAATGTTTGTACAAACTTGAAAGCGAGAATTTAAAGGCGGAAGCCTGAAATGTGCATAGAGTATATGTGCTTTTACATAGATTTTTCCATTGAACGTGGTTGCTTGAACACGTGTTGAAGAGGGTGGTGTGAACGTAGAATTAGGCTTAGGAAGTTTCATAAACGCAAACATTAATTCAAACTTACTTTCCAAAGCATAAAATGTGATGCTATATAATTTAACTTAATGAGGACATATAGCTACAATTATTTGAATTTTGTATACGTTTTTGTAAAATATTGTGTATCAAATATTTTTGAATAATAAATATATCTCAAAAATATGAGAAAGTCAAGATCGAAAACTGGACCAATTGTGTTTGTTCTGTGTGTATAGTTGTGCTTCATCTTTTATCTTTTCAAAAAAATGTGTCTAACTCCTCTAGACTGTCAATTATTCCCTTCTATACAAGATTGTAGATTTTTCAGTGTTTGAATTGCATGAATGAACTGGTATTTAAGTGAAAGTTTCCTAAGGTTATGTACAAAGAACAACAGAACTATAGAATTGTGTGTCTGTGTGTGAAACATCAGTGAGCAAACTGCAGAGGTTGCTGGGTTGAGTATCTGCGAAGCTTTCATAGTTTTGTCGATGTGACTGCAGAGGTGTCCGCCTGACCTCAGCAGTCTGAACAAGCTTTTGTCAGGAAATGAAGGGTCTCTTATGATGTGTAGATTGAATCACTGGGTTAAGAGCTAACCATAATCTGGAGACGAGCTGAACAAATAAACCCTTTGTAAACACTTAAAGTTGTTTGGGTGCCAGTAAAAGATTCTCACATGACAAGATTTTTTTTTTTTTTTAGCAAAAAACATCAAAAAGAGTAATGGCTTTTATCAAAAGTTAGAAATAATGCAAACATGATAGTGGATGACAAAGAATTTGAAGACCCAAATTCAAAAAGTGCTCTCTGCTTTAGTCACACAGTTGTACTCTGTTCCCACTGTAAAATGCTCATTCCCACAAAGTGAAATTGATCATTTTCAGCTGCAGCTGTCGATGGTGAAAAGGTAAGTCTGGTAACCTCTTAATGATTAAAATATATTCAAGTCCACAAGTAGTGAAATGTTCACCCTTGTCACAGAACAGGTCTTACATTTAAATTACATGAGAGGTCCGTAGTTCATTTCACACGCAGATGGAGTGGCCCGCTTTGAAGCTGGCTCCCACTTTGCCGTCACAATGCAGCTGTGCTGCTTTAACGCTCCTCTACAGACCATAAGCTGGTACCTTGTAATCGAATGTGTCGCCTCACAGCAGCTCTGTATTGAACTGCTAAGGCTGATCTCACTTCTGCGCTGACCCATGGTTTAGGGAAGATTTTCATCTTGAAGATCATCATGATCGTGTCACTTAATAGGCTTTAAGTAGCTAAAAAAACACTGCAGTAAACCAAATGTTATTGGGGAATGGTAAGTGGAACAGTACCTGAGACCATTAGAAATATCTACTGGCATTAGGACAAACTTGGTTTCACACTTGGTTAGTTTTACTGTGGTAATTTGGCTTGATGTTTGCAGATATGTACATCTGTTTATATTTTAAAAACAACAGTGAAGGAACAAAAATAATGTCTGCAGACAGATTTGCTGAATGCTTTATCTCCGTGTAACAGAATCAGATCTGCTCTCGGTTTAATTACACATGATGTTTTTGGTGTTTACACCAAGGTGACTGCCTGCATCTTTTATATCTCTGTGTGTAGTGATGGGCTTGCACCCCTGCCTCTTTTTTGTTGGAATGTGATTTAGAAGAGCTGAGCGTCACATAATCTAAAGAGGTTGACATATACTTTCTTTTTACTTTATTTTCCAGGTGAATCCAAGTTATCCTCTAAAAAAAGGCATCAGTTAAAGGGAAGAGTTAAAAAGGAACTTACAATGTTGATGTTTTAGGTGTGGAACTTGGCTAATGTGCATTTGGGGCAGAACTGGGCAGAAAACGCGGTGTGTTTTTGTTTCCTTCTTGATGGCGTAAATTTGTCAGGTATGTGTTTTTTGCCCCTTTCAAATCCTAGAAATGGGTTTCTCACAAGTCTAAGTGTCAGCCTGGCCTCAGTTCTTCTTAAATATTGGATTCACTTTCCATCCAGACACATAGGAGGTCATACACTGCTCTGATGATTGTAAATCTGGAATGAGGCAACAGGCAAAGAGGGACAGTGTTTGCTGATACGGTTGTCTAACCAAGGAAATCTTCACTGCTATTGAGCGGCTGTATTTTCTGACTCATGTCAACGATTTCTATTTGCAATAATAATAGTAGAGGCAAAAGAGGAACTCTCCACTCAAAGGTTAGTTGCTTTTGACAAGTGAGAATTTGCGATTCTGCCGATATCTGTAAATAGTCCAAATAAATGTTGCATTTTTTCCAGGAATATTACCTATGTGGAAGTCTTCATTTTCATAAATAACTTCAGTGTTGTCCACAACAGGCGGTGGAGGGCATTTCTTCAAACGGTAAGCTGGAACAAAGAAAGAAAACAAGAAAAGTATACAGTTTAGAAACAAAACACGGAAGAAACTGGAGAATCATTTTTTTTTATTGTTGCTTTCATAGATATACAAATATGTTGTAAAAGTGGTGTTAAAAGCACAGCTTTATATCAAAAAGCTGGTTTTAGATGTAATATACAATAGACCGTTGTGTAAATATAATACCACAACAGGTAGACTTCTGGAAGATAGAACTGTAAAAACACATTGCTTCGAATTTCTTTTCAAGTAATAAAAAAATAGTGAATCAACTATATGTAGCTCAGTTTCTTTAAATGGTCGAGTTCACAGCCCAACACACAATGTTAATCAGTGTTCATCACAAGTGTTACCTATTTTTATTGTAATTGTAATTTACCAGATCCATTGAAATACTTGTTTAAAAATCTGACTGAGTGAAGTTGTACATCAAAAACCTGCTTATGACAAACGGAGGTGAGAACAGAATGCAACTTTCCTTTTAGGAGACGTTAAACATACCTAATGAACAACAGAGCTCAAAGCTTTTTCCTTCGTGACTAGGTTAGACATTTACCGTTGTGGAAGCCAAATGATCTCCTGAGTGCTCTCACATCCTTAATAAATGTTTCATATTCAAGTAAAACCATGAAGCAGTCTAACAAGTTTTAACAGAAATATTCTAAGAACTGGTGAGGGCAAGCCTTTTTTGGACAGCAACAAAAAGCAAGAAGTTCGTGCTTTAGCAATCAGAAAAAAATACTTGTCAAATTAATCTCAGCCGATATTTCCTGTAGTTAATGAAGGCAACATCTTTCGATATTATTGAACACAACAATTGCCATTTTTTTCTCATTTAAATTGTGGGGACATAAGGTAAATGTTGTTACTTATAGGTACCATGAAAGTTGAGAATAAAGAACCCTCCAGTTGAAAAGTCCGAGTGAAAGCGGATCAGGACCTGAGGACTGGTGCTGTAGGCTGACTCCAACGCTGTGTTGCCACTGAAAACTCCCAGCTGAGGGCTCGTAGTATCAGAGCCATCCCTAAATAGAAAAAAAAAGGATATTTTAATATTTAGTATATTTTGACATTTTAATATTAAAATAGTGGACATCATACAAGGACATTTTGAGGGGAAAAAAAATAATAAGAAAATGTTATTAGTCAAGTTTTCTGCTTAAAAGTCAAATTTTTATGATTTTTTTGTGTCCGACGACATTTCTCAGTCTCAGCAACATGTTTTTGAATCTAAATTTAGAACATTTTTATGTTGTTTTAAAGCCTTTAAAAGACATAAAATAATCTTCCTAAAATGTCGAGGTATTGTGGGAAAAGTACAAATCTCTATATAGTCCTGTATTAGCATTTTCCAGTTGTTCTGCAAAACTGAATAAATTGTATGTAAGGTATGCTTTCTTTTTTAGTCATGTTGGTTTTAAACTAAGTGTAAATGAGAAGTTGAAGCAGTTTTTCATTATTAAAATATTACACACGCCTGTGAAAATCCATGTGCTTTTCTGAGAAGATAGAAACGTTTTTTAAATCTTATTTTCTACTTATTCATTTCAAACAAGTTAACAGAACAAAGCCAACAGAAAAGAGGCCTAAATTCATTCATTAAATATTTAATGTTGCTAAAAGGTTATTTTCAAAAAAATCCTAAATGCCAAGTTTTAGGTTTTTAATGAACATGCCATTGGATTAAGCAAGGGTTTTGAAATTTTAATTCATGAAGAGTGCTTGGGATCTCTTGGCTCCTCAATAATTCAAGGTCTTCTGAAGGTGTTAAAGCTCATTTAGAGGATGAAAATGTGCTCTTTGAGCTATTTAAATAAAAACTGAATGAGAATTTTGCAGCTCTACTTTACATTCTGTAAGACTACTGCTTTTTGGGCTTTTAAATATGCAAAAAAAAGAGAGAAAGAATAAGGTAATATAATCACTAGACAAATACTTTTACACTTACGGTATCTGCAATTTGAAAGTGAAAATGGTAAATGTGCTACTTCTAGAAAAGGACGTGTTTTTTTTTGTAATAGAGATGCAACTTTTTTTTTTATTTAATCAAAGAATCAATATTTAAACCATTATGATGAAAATAATGAAGTCAAAAATTAAATGTTTGAAGAACAGTGTCTACTGAACACTATGATCCGTCTTTTCCTGCCTGAACAGACCCTGATATGCTTGAGGGTTGTAGTTATGCAAAATGTATCATTATTTTTTCTTTTATAAAATACTATAAAAATATAAAACAATTTGTAATTCTTTTTAATCTCAAGTAAGTGAGCAGTTTAACCAACTGAAAACTAGAGGAAGCATCAACAGTCCACTAAAAGGTAGAGAAAATTATCAAATTGATTCACAATATAGCTTCTAATTCACTGATTTTTAAAATGACAAAGGCCTGCGTTGTCCCTTTGTTGTTAGATCTGTTGGGTTTGGTTTAGTGGTACGGGCATAGAGCCAAATTTCACTGATGGAGGACCACAGAGACCGTTTGGCTTTACGCCCTGACATCTGGATGCATCTGTTGTCACATAAAACCAAAAATACAGAAAGCACACACCAACAGCTTACTGCATAGTGACTGTATTGTCTTGAAAATAAATATGATGTGACTGAATTGTTAGAAAATCAAAACACAAATGCATATAGTTTCAAGTCATGAATTTCTTATTTTGATGATGTTAACAGTGAAAATATTGTGCGCATTTGGAATTATTTTCATTAAGTTAGTAATTCTTGACATCAGGGAGGCAGTCTGGACAGAATGAAAGTGATGTGGCTTTGCTATGTTTATGGAAAAAAAAAACATAGGTAGATGTATAGAATTTCAAGTATTAAAAAAAACTTTTAAAAACAGCAAATTACTATCCATTCACAGAAAGCCATCTTATGTTTTATTAATTGCTAGATAGAATGAAAGCTAACAAGTCATTAAAAGTCTTAAACCGAAACTTTAAGTCTCTCAATCAACTTTCTCGATTACTTTCTTTGAGATAAAGTGTTTATCTATTTCTGTGATAGGATTTGTAACATATAGAAAAGCTGCTACGATCTTTTTTTTTTTCTTGGACTTGACCAAACTTGTTTGATCTTGCAGAAGACGGGTGGAATTGTAACCCAGCTCTGTCACTCCTTTCATTAAATGTACCACTCCCTGCTGACTCTCATCATTACTTCCAGAGCTACAGACCCCTCTCTGAGTCCGTCTATGACCATGCCACAGACTTAAATTGAATTGGTCAGTGGTCCCATTGTAAATGCATTACTCTTACACTTGCCGCATTACACTCTCACCTCCACACCAAATCCCCTACTTACAATTGACAGTGTGTACTGTAGGTGTGTGTGTATCACTGATGTCAAGCGCTATGGATGAGCCATTCAGTTTATGGATTCATATTGGTTTGTGTATATCTTCTTGTATGACAGAAGGGATAAATAACTGAATATATTATATTAGAAGCAACAGAAGAAGTCATTAAGTCACAACACTGCTACAATATGATTTACCTTCAAAAGTGTATTTCATTTTTATGCCTGAAAGGAGAAGAATACACCAGCAAGGTCCTTTAAGTCATCATTTGGTTTTAAAAGATCAGCCGCATTGTTTTTACCCGAGGAAACACTGGAGAGTTTTGCCTTGGTTGATGTGTAGATGCTTGGTCAAATTTGATCCCAGGTAAACACCACAAGCTGCCTTTTAGATGCCATTCATATTGTACATTATAAAATATTTTATGGATTCTCTGAGTCCGAGCTTTTAAACATAGTAAACTGCTTTCTTCAGACGGGTGTCTTCCCTTCTGCCTGTAAAACAGCGGTGTTCAGGCCCCTTCTGAAGAAGATCAAGATCAAGAAGTATTCTGGATAACTACAGACCGGTATCCAACTACCGTTTTTAAGTAAAATTAAAGAGAAAAGTGTCACTACTCAACTACATGAGTTTTTAAATACCCAAAACATTTTAGAAAAATATCAATCTGGTTTTAGGATAGACCACTGTGGTTTATCCTAAAACCAGATGGATATTGATTGAGACAACTTTTTAATGATCTTAGAATACATTTAGAAACTAATTTTTGTTCTGGTTCTGCTGGATCTTAGTGCTGCTTTTGTTACAGCAGATCGCCAGATTTTATTAGACAGACTTAGGAGTCTTGTAGGCCTCTCTGGAAATGTTCTGAAGTGGTTTTATTCTTATTTCACTTTCAATTTTCTTTTTAAATACATCTAATGTATTTAATTTTAGCATCTTACTATGGTTTTAGCCCCAGAGTTTCCTGTGGGGGTCTTTTGTGCCAGGGTTTGCTAGCTTGGTCTGGGGTCGTTGCCTCCGTTGTCGCCCTTGCTGGGGCGTCTTGAGTTTACATTGCAGCATCATGCCTTTGGCGTGGACACCATTGCTGTTCGGGTTTGGGTGGGCACTATGGCAGTGTTCCTTTGGCCAAGCCTCAAGTTTATTTTAAGCCTTAAGTTATTTTTATACGTTTAATTTAAAAGTTATTTTTCTAAGTATTCATTATGTGTGAGATCATGGGTAGTATGTGTTAACAGAGAGGAGGGTGAATGGTGGGTTGGGTTTTTATTGTGTATGTTTTTGTTTTTAAATGTAAAGCGCTTTGGGTTGCGCAAGGTATGAGAAGGACTTTTTTAAATAAAATTTGATTTGATCATTTTGCTTCAGTGTCTAGAGAATACATAAGAAGGTAGCAGATTTATTCAGAACTTACCTGTGATTGTTACAATCTTTCTTTGAATGACACATAAAAGACATTTCACTCATTCACTCACTTTTTGGTGCGCATGCTGATTCTTACCAGACTGCGATGTAATCTGTGACAGGCTCTGTCTGTAACAAAGTAAAGTTGATGTAAACCCCATGTCCGTGGGAAACGCTGATGAGCCAGCTGCAGTCTTGGGAGTTGGGGTATTCATTGGGGTACTGAGGTGAATAGATGGTCCCATTTTCAGCTGTCACATTATAGCCACAAGGAGCTGGAGAAAAGCAGAATGTCACTAATGTGTATTTGAAACTGTGCACTGTTTGGGAACATTACGGACATTGATAATGGGCCAAAGGTAACTTGAACAATGGAAAGTCAGGACTCTGAAGCTTTTTGTGTAGTAACAAATGATGATTATCAACAGTTGAGGCAAAAAGAAACATGTTAGCTTCAATAGTAGAGAAAGTAATGGTTCTGCAAAATGAAAACATGGTAAAACATATAATTACATGTGCTTCACTTGATGTTTCTTAGCTGAAACCTTATTACTCAAAGTGACAGGTTTCTTTTTTTATTGTTTTTAAAATTCAGGGCAATGTGGGGTTAGGTTTCTTGCTCAAGGGCAAAATGACTATCAAGACGGGGATTTGAACCAATAGAATGTCAGACAGTTGCTCGACTTCAGCCTAAAAGTCAAATGTTCTGAATGTGTCCTAACAGCTTAGTATCAAATGTTCTTAATAAATCTTATCAATTACTCATTCACATGGTTCTGTAGTGGTACTTTACTGCAACACCCCATCAGCTTTGCTCATAGTGTGTGTGTGTGTTTTTTTTTTTTTTGATTCAAATAGATTTCTCAGCTGAGCTTTTTATCCTGTTAAAACATGAAGTTTAAAACCAGATTTCTTCACTGGTTTGGATGCAGTGCTGCTTGGAGGATTTCTGCGGGTAATTCTGGGACTTTCAAACATCTGCTATGATGCGCAAATATGACGGCAGGAAAATGTATTAATATGTAGGAGCAGCTGACAGAGCTTTGCAAAGTCCAACAAAGCATCAAATATGGACAAGTCAAAGAGGAGATGCCACAGATGCAGGGAAGGAGAAAAACTTTGGGTCAAGAGGGAAAAGTTGAAGCCACTCATCCCACTCATTCATGTTTGAGATGTTAGACATGAACTCAGGTGACAGAATAAGTATTGCAATGCATCTTTCTTTTGTAAGTGATATTTTTTATCAACCTGCCAATTAGTTGGTTTATTATTTTTTTATCAACATATAATGTTTAGCAGACATTTATTTAAATTGGCCCACAAGTAAAATTTGTAACACAATCAGTTAGGTATCTTGCAAAGTCAAGCTCAACTAATATAACCTTTGACAATTAAAAAATTGTATTCATCTTCAACTCCTTCTTAAACACAAACATTTTGTAAAAACAAATGACATTTAAAAAAATGAGCAATTCTTACCTTCACATCGGGGAACTGGATGGTTCCACTTGCGGTTTTTCCCATGTTGGCAAGTTAGCACGGTGTGCCCGATCAAAACATAACCAGGATAACACTGGAAAGTTATTGATTGGCCAGCACTGTAGTCACTGTTGATTATTTCCCCGTTAAGAAAGGGAGAAGGATCCTGGCAGTTTTGAAGTTGATATGCTTAAAACACAAACAAAAGGAATAACCAGTGATTTGAAACAAAGCAGTTTTATATTTGATGCTGATTTTGATGTTTCGAGAGTGAGATAGAGCACAGCTGGAAATGTTGCAAGTGTTCGTATTCTGACACAATCTGAAACGGTAGATCTTCCTTCCGAACTCTGAAACGTGACAACAAAATAACAGGTGGCATTTAAGTCACTCATTGCCCTATTGTGTGTTAATCTAATAGACATGAGTGGGCTCTGAAAATTGCTTGACCTACAAAAACAACTAGTGCTAAGTGTAGCAACATCCTTTGGAGTTGCCTCCTTTGAGACAGTTATGTGCACATGTATGCAGGGCATGAAAGCGCTTGCTTGAGGAAATGTCAGCACCACAGGTCTATTAAGGGCACATCTCACTTGGCATGAGTGTCATGGAGAGTGAAGCACCACCACAAATGTGCCTTTCACAGCGAGCAGAGGTGGCTGACACTGAAATCCTAGCTGCCAGCACCTAACAGCTCACAAAAACTATTTGGCACAAAGTCGATGCAAGAATGTCTGCACCGCCGGCTAGCAACCACACTGTACGGGTTAAAAAGCGAGCATAGACAGTAAATCTTCCAGAACTGGCAAGAAGCTTGCAGGGTTTAAAAGATAGGAGCCGTAAGGTTGTCAGCTAAACAAATGTGTCAAATCTCTGGTTTAGTAGCACTGATATTGATTTAAAAGAAAAGCAAAATCAAAAACAGGAAATTGTAAAAAAATAGGAAATTATGCCCCAATTCAATAAATATTAAAATTTGACATATGTGGAGCTTAAAGACATGCTGGTGACACTTGCAGCCATGAAACTACATGAAACTACAGCCAGAAATCTGGCTTAAACTAAGGCATTTCAGAAATAATCTATAAAAGTGCACTTACAGGCAATGCACTGTCAACGTGCCAAAACTAAAATTGGAATCCCAGCTCCCTTGATCTGTTTTGAGTGACACTTTGCTTCCCTTGTTGGGATACAGGTACTTAATCCATTTATATTTACAATGATTTATGTTTTATTTACCTATTTACCTACTAGATTAAACAGTCATCTTGCTCTACAAACAAAGGATATGTGGTTTTGGACCAAACTTGTCACTCTGTTGATCTCCCAGTAATAGTAAAGAACCTGGGTTTGCATGTGGTGCAGAATGGTGCAGGATTGAAAGCACACTCCAGGCTGGGTGCAACATCAGGATTCTGTGTGTGTGCATTGCAAACTCCTGCCAAAGCACCTGGTTATCAGATAGGGGAACGTGAGAAGGCACCCCACCCCCACCGAAATACAGTGGGAGGACAGTGACGAGTACTGTGCTTTAAGAGTGACTTACTACTGCAAATTAGGAATTAAAAAGGAAAAAAAAGTGATGTGCTTATGTATAGAAGCAATGTTGTGTGTAAGTCAAGAAGCCTTGTTCTAGCTTTGCTGCTGTGTAGGTCCACGATGTATCTGCTGTCTTTGAAGTGAGCCCTTAGGACTACAAGCAAAGCCTGCTGGACAAGATGCCAGTGTCTCACAGGGGCTTACTGACAATCCATCTCCTTTAATGATGAGAGAAAACCCATAAGGTCTTTAAGGTCTTTAACATGAATCATCCATAGATCAAAGCTTAAAACCTCAGAGCAACACGTTTTTTTTCATCCCATCATTTATTTTATGAAGTTTTGAAGGCTTTATTGGGAGGCTGTTACATTGGGGAGGCTTATTTATCCTTAGCCTTTCAGAACACCTAATTTGTTGTTCCTAATCGTTTGAATAGCCATTTGTTTCTGTCCTTAAATCTGGAGCCAATAAAAAACGGGCCTGATTTTCTAAGAGAAGTGTTACCTCCACTATGGTCCTTTCAGTAAATACCTAACTATATATATATATATATATATATATATATATATATATATATATATTATATATATTGTCCTAAAAAAATATCTTGAACTAGAAAGAACCTTACCTTGATACGTCAGTTTGAAGCCTGGCCTGTTTTCGGAGTGGTCACTATAGAAGTGGATGGTTGTCAGGTGGGTGGTGCTCATCAAAGAGGGTGGAAGTTGTGAGCCAGTAAACTGACCAATAAGAGCAGAGCTGTGCTGTGGCCCAGCCCTGACTTCAAGAAAGTCATGGTTGTCCTCTGAAGAAAAGTTAAGGAACTGAACGTGGGCACCTGGAAGACAACATAGTATTTGTCATTTATTTACAGAAAAAAAAAAAAAAAAAAAAAAAAACGAATCCAGAATCAAGTAAAAAAAATTACAGTGGAAACAATAAAGGATTTAACAATTGTTATCAATATGTTTTCCAAACAACTATAACATTTATAATAAATAAAACATGCATTGTAGAAAATGGCATTGATGCTTTTGAGTCCAGTTTTGTTGTCACTGCTGGAAACAGCAACTCCAGAAAAAATGCAATGCATGGAAAATATGTCCTATCAAACATGTTCTCATCAAGTGCAGTTCACCTAATTAGAAAAGCATCAAAACAGTTTCTGCTTTTGGTGACTCAATTTAAAAAGTAAACTACAGCTAATAATGACCCAAAGTTCAGAATCTCCAAATCTTCATGGAAACTTCATGCACCCCATAGAGACCAGCCTGGAGATGTTAATGGCGACCATGGTTTCTGCCATAAACTCACCCAATTTAAGCTATAAATGTTTGGTGTATTGCGCAGAGGAAGGTGATAGACATCAAAACCTAGCAACCCAGAGAAACTCAAGGCTGCTATCCTCTGGGCCTTCACAATATTTAATCATGGACTGATGGATTACATGCAACAATTTTCAATTATTGAAGAAAAAAGAGTGCCAAAAGGATTTTTATTAATATATATGCACAAACTTTTTATGAACTCAAAAATTAGTATTTTATTTTGCTCTTGGCATTATTATTTTTGGGAAAACTCCCAAAATATAAGCTTTCACCAGTTAAAAAAAACCCTAAAAGAAACACTTAAAGGCCCTATGTCATGCAAAATTGACTTTTTGAGCTTTTGAGTGTATCATAACGTTAATTCCAACCCCAAAGCTGTATTTTGATCATTCATGCATCTCTGAGCATTCCTCTAAAACCCTGTGCTCTGAGAATCAGCCCCTCCCAATCCATGAAAACAAGCATGTTCTCACATTGTGACATAGACAAGTGAGAGCAGCCCCTTCCAGGAAGAGTCTGCACTGCCACCCCCAGACTAACACACCACTAACACCCACTAAACACTAAATTAGTAGTGCTTTGATAATTTACCAATTTCTTGATATGTGCTGGTAGTTAGGACATACGTTCACTTTTTATCTTCTTTTTTTTTTAACTATTCAACTATAAAGCTGAATTAAAGTGACCCCCTGTCCCTTAATGCACAGCTTACCATATCCAGTAGGCAGGCTAATTTGCCAGGTGCAGTCCAGATTGCCTGGGTAGTTGCCAGGGAAACCCGGACTAAGGATAACACCACTCATTTCAGATAGGACTCCTCCACAACGAGCTGACAACATATGCAGTGAGAAAGCATTAATAAATAAACAACATAATACAGAGATAACTGGGCTCATTATTTTTTACTTCAGGCCTGAACTTCTCAAAAAGATATGTGTCAAACTGGATTACAAAAGAAAAAAAAACTGCTATGGTGTTTTTGTGAGTCCTGCTATGTCAAAATTGAGTGTAATTTGTAAAGGTCTTTCGAGAGTTTTCAGCAAGAATTAAATTATCACTTCTAAAACCAAATATCAATTGGATATAAGTTCCACAAGAGAGGAAGCAAGGTTAAATGCTTGCATTGTGACAATCAACAGAGTAATATTGATTTTGTTACTATGTATACCACATCTATGAGCTGTGTTTCGTCTTCTTAAACATAATTTTACACTTGGTCACATTAAAACTGAAGATGTAAAATAATTGATAATTGATGTATTCTTATAAGTCAATACAGTGTTTGTTAAAGACAATTCAAATGCCATTTAAAGAAAAAACAAGTTTCAAAAACCAACATTTGGACACAGTATACTGTCAAGACATTATTTTCCACCACTGATTTCAGCTTTTATGCCACAGTTCAGCCATGTCTATGTCTGTATTTTACCTATGCAAAGCGGTGGTGGGTAGTTCCAACGACGGACAGTCCCAGGCATGCAGGAGATGTGAGAGTGTCCCTACAAATGATTAAACAAGGTCTTAAACTCATGAAAAACAGATTCAGTATGAGGTTTTACATGTATCATTCAAATGTCCCTGCTCTCATTTAAAAAAAAATAGATCACCAATTAAATAGGCTTTTAAATTAAAGACGAAATAAAAATGTTGTGTCGTGTTGAAATAGTTATTATTTTGAGTGCTGTTAAAAACACAGTTGTAGAAATTGTAGCTTGACCTTTATGTAAACTATCATTTTTAAGTTCACCGTGAAAAAACAATTGGTTTATTATATGAAATGTTTTCAGTGTTTTCTTAAACTACGCTTGTTTGATGGTCAGTTTGTGTAATAGTCCTTGTGTGTTCTTTTTACCTGTAGAGTATATCCAGGTTCACAGCTGAAAGCCACCACCTCATTGACCATGTATCGGTCTCCTATTTTAATCCCATTGGCTGGAATCATTGGTTCTGGGCAGGTGGTGAGTCCAACAGCTGGGAAAAGAAACACAAGAAAAAAATCAAATACACACACGCAATAAACCATCTTTAATGCTGCTTAGCCTTTGGCTTTAAGAGACCCATTCAAATGAAAGTAATATTTTTGGTGTTTTAACATGTTCTTGTGGCATTTTCGTCATGATAGAAGACATCAAAAATAAAAAAAAAATAAGCTTGAAATTGCATTTCTGAATGTTTCTTGATTCATATCAGTGTGAATCAGGGGCAGACAAAAAAATACAAGTGACGTAGAAACTACAACAGCAAGCCACAAGCTTTCTTGTAGACGACGTCTGCTTTTCTCGTCCGAGCTGATATCTGACTCAAAACTGTATGGCTAGATACCTTCAATAGTTTTGTTGCACTGGTAATATATGTTGGGGTGTAAGATAGGATAAGTGGATAAGGATAAGGCAGGAGAGTGTGTAAACAATGAGCTCTCAGCAACAGGGAGGGAAAGGGTTGCTCCCCGCTATCAATCCCGGCCACAATTTAGAAGCGGCTTTCTACTGATCTACTGCAGCTCTCCAGAAACTATGTCCTAGAAAACGACACATTTATTTAGATTTTGGCTAAAAACAGTATAATCATAATTAAAAGACCACTGGGAGCACTTTTACAATAGATTAAAAATGATTGGAGTGGGACTTTCAGCTAAAGACCAGATTAATCAATTTAAGTTGCACACAGTTAAATTAATTCTGCTGTCTTAAGCTTTGTTTTATTACTTGTCATGGTTAAATGACTCTTTCTCAAATTACTTGATTGTGATGATTTTAACAAAACTTAAACAACTCTAAGAATGTCTTTGCATCAGTAGTTAATTTATTAGATTTAAAACATGTCCAAGTAAGTTAAAATGTTACCCCAAATACAGTTAATATGGTTTAAAAAAAAGAGGACTGCACACATGTTCTTAATGTTCTTTTTCTCGTGTGTTTTGTGTTTGACCAATGGCGTATGGGCAAAAAAAAGTCCAAGTGATAAAGTCATGGAGAGATTCTGTATTCCCAACACAATAAAGGTTAAACACATCCTTAATAAGTTTGACAGCAGAAAACCCTTTATCAAATAGTATCAGAAGGAGTGTATCTCTGTGTTAATTTGTGTATGCGTGTGTGTGCATGTGCAAATTTCTGCAGGAGACTGCCCCAGAGCAGTTACCATGGCAACACATGGGCTGAAGAGGGATAGAGTGAGGGAAGGGGAGACGGAGAATTGAAGGTTTGTGTGTGTTGGCTTGTGTGTCTGGTCTTGTTGGTTCATTATCTGCCTTCCTACCAGCAAAACGTTGTGATCCCATGGTGCTCACACACACAACTGTTCACTGACACGCATGTACACACATATTTAGGTAGCCTATTGCTCCCCTGAATGACATTTGTGAGTGTGTGCGCATGAGTGACTCTTACATGAGTGTTCTTGCTGAGGGGATTTTTTTTTTTCAGTTGCAGTATAAAAGGAGAAGCTGAATAAAGCTGGACAAACACTAACAGTGTATTAATATGCAGAGAATCAGCAGGCTGTAATGACAACTGATCAATTTAGCTATTCAATTTTCTGACCATCGTTTTCTCTCCTTCTGTGCTGACACACAGTTTGCTGTTTCTCTGGCTATGAGGGGGCACTTATGCTCCCTAAACTGCTGACAGAACCACAAAACATCCCAGCAGAGCTGCTGCGCTACAGCTGAACACCGTCAACATTTAAGCCTAACTGACTGGATTTACTTTTCTTCTGTTTCAGCCTTTCTGAGGATAGACAAGAGGAAAAGAACTCCCCTCTTTTTGCTGTTTTAACTAGGAAACCTTGTGGTGTTCGGTGATTAACAGAAAAAAAAAGAAATGTTTGAAAGAAGGATTATAATGAATGATCCTCTAAGGGCAGATTATGTGGTTGCTTCAGTTATTAATCTACAAATGAAGTTTGTAGATGTTTTAGATGCAAGTTGAGTGTGAGATGACGTTCTATCAAAACATTGGTTTTCACTTGGAGATAACATACATTATCAGATTTGTTGCCAGCTTTGCCTCATGCAGAAATCAGTCAATCCTTATTAATTTGAAGAATATTAGGGCGATTTGTTGAGTACTTTTTACCATCAGATATGTTACTAGGTAGAGGACTTTTACCCTCTAACATTTTTTAGAAAGAAGTTGAAACATGGATCATCCTGCATGGAATCAGGTGTTATGAAGGAGGGAATGACAAAGTAAAAACAAAAAGACTAAAAATGTATTGTTTAATGTATTATGCTGCGTTTACACTGAAATGATTTGTGTGTCAAATTCGCATCGACCACCTCTGTTTGGGCACATGGCGAATAGGCTGCTCAACACATTTGTCCAAAAATTTGTTCTTAAACTTGATGCCCCAGATGCTTGTGGCAGGAGCTACCGCCAAATATTTTGAGCCTGATTGAGAGATTGAATTTATTCATTTTTTAGAGCTCAACAAAAGCATTGATAATCATGTATCCATGTCAGGGTGTATGAGATCATTCAGTTTCTCCCAGCATGGTGAGTTTCACCTCAGCAGCCTGAGCTGCATCAGAAAAACAGCCAATTTCAACAGTACCTCCGCCTCTATGTGACCCAGTTTGATGACTTGCTGTCCTGCACTAGTCTGAGGAGGTCAAAAAATAAAAATAAGAATGAAATTAGAAAAACGTTTTTCTAAAGTTCAGGATGGAAATGGCCCGATTCTCCCTTCCTGTTCAATTTGTACTCCATCTGCTGATTGGTTCACTGAACACATCACGTGCCCAAAGTGGCGCCGCGCCGCTCAAATCGCGCTGCTGCCCCACCGCCACACCCCATGCTCAAATCATGTGGCATGACCTCTGATCACGCCTGTATAGTGATTTAACACTGTGTTCTGTGTGATTGCAGCTCTTTGCTTGGCAAATGAATCTAGTTGTAAACTCTTGAAAATGTATTTTAAAAAAGCTTTTTTTTGTCTTTGCTAAGTCATGTGATCTAAAGATAAGAGCATTTTACTTTAATGTTATTGATGTTCTTTCTTTTGATTGGAGTGTTTTTTTTTATTATTTTATAGATTTGTTTAGATTATGTTTAATTTCAAGCCTTTCTGCTTCCTTTCCTCATGTTCAGGTTAAGTTTAGTTACCCAATTTCATAATTTCATGATTTCTTTTCAGTTGCTGATTGATCAAGTGCTCTGTATTCTGCATTGATTTATTTGTTATGTTTAGCTTTAGATTTTGCCTTATTTGAAAGTCACATTTAAGTTTTTTCATTAAACTCAATAAATTTCTGCCATCCTGTTACTTTAGATTCTCTGTCCATTGGTCCCTGCCAACCACTCAAAATTTAAGGATTGATTGATGTTGGAAGCCATTTACACAAACCATACAAAGAACAAGGTTACAAAGAACACTCCTCTATCAAGCATGATAAAGAAGTGTTTTTAATAAAATCTAAACAAACTTGCTCTTAAATTTTATTTGTAAAGGATTTATAGATTAGGAACATGTATTTATGTTCCCTATTAGGCGTGTTAAATGTCAGCAGGGGGATAGGAGACAGGACTCATATGTCTACAAAATCTGTGTAATTCTTTACAGCTCAGGCAGAGGAGCTGACGTACAAAGTCTCAATCGTAAAATAAACGCTTTGGTTACATAATAGGTATCCTTAGATTAGTCTTACTACATAGCTGTCAAGATGTAAAATATAGCTCATGTGATGCTCTAAAACCTCCATTTAAAGGCTGAGCCATTCAGTCTAAGCTGAAAATCTTGTGTATCATAAAAATGAATCCAAACATAAATTGAAGCACATTTAGAGATAACACATTTAGACTGGTTTTCTGGATTGATATAGTGTTGACTTTTTGGTACGCTAAGAGGTGACAAAATCATAGAAAAATTGGAAACGAATCTGTGCAGTGGCCTAGGCCCACTCACAAATCAACACCCAGAAAAAAAAAATTCTACTTCTTACACGACAAATTCTCCTATATTCTCACAAAGGGGGGACATGTGCATCCATCCAGAAGTGATTCAGAGTTGAAATAACTAGAAAGGACCGAAAAACACCACTGTGTCCTGACAGGTGTGTAACTGTGTGATGTTAATATCTTTGTCTATACCTCTATTTGTCTGCAAAGCAGTGCACATGTGCACATCCTTTTCATTAGATTTATCTTCATGCATGGCACAAGCAAACACACTTGCTGCGTGTATGTTTTTTTTTTTTTTTTAGTCTACTCCATTTTGTTTGTGTCCCTCTAGGTGTGTGTTCAGTGTGTGCGCTCTGAAGCGGATGTCAGTGTGTGTGTGTGCTCTCAGGCGGTACCAGTTCAGGTCAGTGAATTTTGTTATTTGATGTTGAAGTTTTGGTAGCAATAGTTTGTGTATTTGTGTGACTGTGTGCATTTCAGGTAAACCGGGCACAACAGCAAATCCTTGGCTGTTTTACTTCAGCAAGTACTTTCTTTTTTAAACCAATCAATCTAACATTCTGCTGCTGAGTTGATCTTTTAGTTCTGAAAGCTTTATCTTACTCTTGTACTCAAGGTGAAAGCCTGCTGCCACCACGCTGATGTCGCTCTGGAAGTGCAGGAGGAGCTGATTGGAAGTTGAGTTTAAAAGTGCTGGAGCTGTTGTTCCTGTAAAAGACAAGAAATGATCATATGGCAGCAGCTGATGATGTTTTTGTTATCCTGTTCATAAAGTGGTACCAGCTGGAATAAAATTCAGCGGCTTCGCAATAAACACTGGAAAAATATTACAAAAAGACAAGTGGAAGACACTAAAAATCGCTTAAAATAGGGTCGGTGCTTAGATGGTTTCATTTTTGATGATAGGAATTACTTAGATAAAAAGCAGTTCTTTAGTGCATTTATACTTATGTACTTCAGAATGGCCTTGAAAATGGTCAAATAAAGCTAATAAAAGAACTGAAATCTCTGGGTAACCAAAGCAAGACAGGAAGAAAAGTATCTTTTTAAAACTAAATTGTGTGAAAAAGGAACATAAAAGAATACAGCCCTTTCTGTGCAAACTGTTACACATTTTATGCAGTGTACTTTATGTCTGGTAGCCTTGAGACAGGTATGTGTTTGGGGCAGGTCACAAAAGAAACTCTTTAGGGAAATAGTAAAATATTTGCTCATTCTTAATGCCTGCCTGTCTTTAAATCTCTGTCTTCCACCTTCCATCTTTAATTTTATAGAGAAATGTTTCAGTTTCCGAAGATTTCCTTTTCAAATAATATCCCCTTCCAGAAGCTTATGTAATTATGGATATTTCTTATTTGCTTTTGTACTTGTCAGTTAGATCTGCTCTGTTTATTTTCTGTTCTGCTTTTTTGTGTATCTTTTGGTGTGAAACTTGCCATCCTTAGTTCATCACTGATCTGGCATGAGCTAGGTTAGTGTTTATGTATCTGTAGTTAAAGAAATGCCACATCTCATCCATCATTGGAGTTGAGAGTGTTTGCATCCATGTTGCTGTCAGATTATGCATCTACTGTACGTGCATGTGTGGCCATCATGTCATACCAGAGAATGACCCTAATTTTGGAGCTGTCATGTCTCCTCCATCATAGATCTCCAGGGAGTCCCAGTTGTGCTCCGTAGCAAAAGTCATTACTTGAATCTAAATTGAAAACAATGACAGCCGGTGAACGAATCAATACTTTTGAGCCAGGGATTTTAAATAACAGTGTTTGCATTATCACAATATACATTTAGGTGACCTGATACATGTACCTGTATTCCAGCGCCCTCACTGACGTGGATCCTCCACAAACAATTCAGACTGTTTGGGTAGGGTTCAGGGTAACCAGGAGACAGTACAGTACCACGGCGTTCAGTCAGATTTCCACTGCAAGGAACTTAAATGGAGAATTACAATTACCTTTCAGTATATTGTGTTCCTCAATTAGTTGCAAATAGGATAAAAACTTTGATTGTAGTTGCAGGCAAAAAATACAAGTCGTCAAATTTTTTATAGGAAACCACATAACAAGTAATAAGCGCTTTTTTTTAATTCAGCTGAATGAAAGGCGCTATACAAATAAATAAAGTTTGAGTTTAACAGGAACATTATTTAAGGTGTAAACTGATCAGATTATGAAACAATCTCCAAAATGCCTTATCAGAATTGGTTACAATTAATAAAAGCCTTTTGTAACAAATACAATGACAGACTAAAAAATATTAAAGATGTAAAATCAAAACTGTGTTGTCTGTAAGCTGCTGTGATTTTTTCAGGTTAAATAAAAACACATTTGAAGACTAAATTTCTGTTATTTGCACAGATTTTTTATTTTTTTTTACTACAGCTTTCTTTTTATAGATAGTACGAAACAAGCAAAACACTTTCAGAAAAGGTTTAATTAGCAAATAGTTTACTGTGGCTCGGTGGATGCAATTTATTAACCTTAATGAATATGAAAGGAACATTTCAGGAAGGAAAAGTCTTTCAGAAGAAAAGGTCAATTATTTCAGAAATGCTTTTTTTAAAGTAAAAATGGTAGGAATTTAGAAAGTTAATCATTTACAATAGATTATGTAATTGATGGTCAGTGAGTCAGGAGAAATCTCTGTGCACAGGGCCATGACTGGAATCCTATACAGAACAGCCTTGATCTTCTAGCTGGCAGTTGGCTATTTTGAAAGCCCATGTTTACAGAAAAATGGAAAAACTGCAAAGCCACTCTCAGACTGTTAGAGAACATGCTTTCTCAAACTGAAAATCTAAAAGACATCTTGAATAAATGTGTTAAATACATTTTTGATTACACAAATCATCCTTAAGTAATATTATCATACTTGATGATAAAACAAATATATATATATTTTTTTTCATTTGGTCAAAAGTCGTATCAGTCAAAGACAGAAGTAATTTGATTTTATTTTCCAATACCAAATGGAAAATTATCTGTCTTTATCCATATTGTGTAGTAATAACCTTTACACATAAAGGAGAACATTAAGAGAGCCTTCCTTTAACATTTCCTTAAAATCTCCCTTTCCAAATACAGAATACTGCTATGTCTGATTTAAACCACACACGCATTAAAAGGTAATTCAGGTGTTCTTAAAAGTAAGAATAGATAGAAGTGGGACATGTTAGCTACAGCAAGATGTGGCAGACGAGCAGTTTTTAAAAAGACAGGCATTTTAGAAGTACGATTTAGAGATTTGAAAATCATCTTGTGATATATGGAGTTCAATAGCACAAATAAACCTATTCAGATGTTAAAAAACCAGATGCGTCACCAGTTTCCTGACTTTTTGTAAGAGTCTCACCGACAACACTAAATGCCCTGAAGCAAGCATATGGGGGGTTTCTGGGTGAGATGTAGACTTTTTAGTATTCGTTATAATGCTAAGTGATGTGACAAAGAGACTGTAAACCCCAGCGGTACGTTTGATCATCAGTCACAGCATCCATGTTTATGAAATATGTAAAGGAGATGGCACACGAGGTATCTTTTTGGATGGACTGATTGGCTGGGATGACCAGACAGATCTGAATTTGAAAGAGATTTATTTTTATGTGAATTTAATTATGCAAATGTGGTTAGAAATGCAAGCTGATGGCCATCCTAAAACACTCTGATCTTCTATGAAAAATAGCAGAAACAGTTTGATAAATCAGAGTTCCAAGGAAAGCTTAATAGACAACTGTCCCACAGCTTTAAACACCCTAAAGGTAACAACTTTTTTCATGTCTGAGACTCAAGTGAGAACAGACAACATGAGACCCTTTTTTATGTTTTTGGTAAAATGTGTAAATAGACCTAATGGTCTTTTGACCCTGTGTCACTGATAGTTAGGCCATCTGAGTGGAGTGGCCAGGCTATCTTTAGATTGAAATAAAAGTGGAATAGCTGGTAAAAGACTGTATTTTATTATATATTTTACCAGGTTTCATAGGAATCTTTAAGTTTACAATGTATAGCATTCTCTTTGTAAATTTGTTGATTGGCATTTTCTAGACTAAATTGGCTTACCTTTTTAAAGTTATTTGTACTAAACAAAAATTTTGTACATTTCAAATGTTGTCTGTTGGCTGATTAAAATAAAGAAATAATGAGATTTGAGAGCGACATATACTGCGACGTTTCAGATCTTATTATAGTATTAAACAATTTTAAAATAATGTGCAGTAAATATGTTTTACAAAGGTATTTTTGTACAAATAATGAAGAAAAAACACATTCGGCCTTCCAAAAAAACTTTCAATGTGTTTATAAATGTATAAACAGTTGAAATGTTTTTAGAGAACTTGTTAAAAAATAGAATTATTAGAATTCTATCTTTCCTGAAAATTAAACTGCATTATTTTAAATTTACTACACCCCATTTTTTTAATTAAAAAGATTAATTCTAGTAAACTAAACTGGAAACTGTAGTTGTATAAAATAGCTTTAGTTCTGACTGAATGTATCAGTTAAGTTCTTTGTGGAATTTTTTTGCATACAAACACATTTTTTTGCAGCAGAATAATCTCATTAAAGTTACCGGCTTTACCGGCACATACATTTTTGGGATTGCATCCTTACCTATGCATGTTGGTGCTGTTGCATTCCATTGTGCGAGGGCACCAGGTACTGCCTGGCATCGTATGGCACTGGAGCCCTTCAACAGATATCCTGGACTACACTCAAAACGGACAATGGAGCCCGCTGAGAACTCCGAGCCAATCCGTCTGCCATACCTTGGCTCTGGCACAGAACTGCACTGACTGTCACTGGTCCGAGGCACAGCTTTGACAATAAATTACACAAAAAAGTTAGGATGGAACAAATAAAACCAGATTAGCAGAGAAATGCCCATGTTGACCTGGAAGTGAATATGACAAAAACAATAACACAGCGAGTTACCTTGGTACACAAAATGAAAGCCTCTAGCTGACTGGCCACTCTTGGCATTGAACCGCAGCATGATTTGATTGGAAGTTGCCAGTGGCAATGTCTCTCCTGTGAATTACAAACATATACAAAAATGCTGTGGTGACTTGAAGTCTATTTATACTGAAAACAGCATAAATTACCCTCCTAAAAATCTCAGTTAAACATAAATGTGTATCTTAAAAAAAACAACTTTCCATTAAGAATGCATTATAGGTGCAGAGTCTGAAGACTGTTTACTTACAAATATTGATAACATTTAACATTTTTCATCGTGTTTGCCTCTTGTTAAATTGAAATAATATAAGCAGCCGACACGCACAAACGCAAGTTCCATGCACAGGCAAACGGATTTCTTTGCACACATAGGCGGGTGGTAGAAGTAACAATGATAAATGAGGAAAGCGTGCCCTGGTGTTGCTGACATTTAAAACCATCATTAGCTATGTCAGCATGTGTGTGTGTGTGTGTGGTATGTGTTGTTTTTGTGTGTCAAAATGTGCTACAGTATGTTTTGTATTTGTGTAAATGTGCTTGTGTGTCAAGATAATCAGTCAGTTAGTAGAAAACAATCGTGCTACAAAGCTGTTTGCCCTTGAGTGTCTGCCCGTGCATGCTTGAATGTGGGACACAGCACCAATAAACAGATTAAAACTAAACTGAAAAAAACATGGACTTGTCTTTTTTTTTTATTATTGCTTAATAAGGAAAAATAATGGAAATCAAGGTAACAAAAAAGAAAATAAGCAATTGTCTTTTTCCCTAAAAAATGAATTTTAAACCCAGCAGTTTTGACATGCGAATTAAAAAAAAAAATAATGCAACAAAATCACTGTAGCAAAGCACAAAGGTAAACTATTTCAATGTTTAATTGCAGAAAAAGCTAAATACGTAGATGCTAAGCCTTTTAAGGTCTGTAAAAGTAAAACATTATTTCTATTATACTATTGACAAAAAAAAAAAAAGCTTGGTGAGAGATTATCAGTTCTAAGAAGACTTTTGCAGAGTTCACTCTGGCTGTGGCACAGACAACTCATTTATTAATAAACAATGTGCAAAGAAAACATATTTAGCTAAAAGCAATGCATTCATCCTTCAATCCGTATACTTTGTAATCTAAAGCATTTTCATCACATCTGTCAGCCTCCACTTGTACACAGTGAGTTACTAAGCAATGACTTATACAGTTGTTAGGATGGGATGAATCAAAGCTTGGAGTCAAGAAGTGCTTTATGGTTATGTATGTTATTGTCACTAAGAGACCTTTTAAGATCATTTCCTGGCAATATAGTGAACTATGGATCTTTGACCATGTGCCTGATGGGTGTCATTACTACCTCAGGGATGGTTTTCCTTAGTCAAAGAACAGTTTCATAAGCTGAAAAACAGTTTGGGATTGTCAAAGACGAACTAAACTGTCAGATCTAAAGAAACATTTTCAATTAACTTCAGGTTTTTTACAAGGATTTTTTTTGTGTTGGCGACAGAAAACACTCTAAAACAGCCTTTTTGATGGCAGTTCAAAGGCACCATATTCCCTCAGCTCAGCTGTGTTTGATGTTAGACTGTCAGACTCACCTGAATGTGACCCAGCCAGGGAGCTGAGCAATCGGGCATTGTCATTGGCTCCATCAAACAGTTCAACTGAGTCATTCATTGCTGTCTGGAAAACCGCAAACTGACCGAAAACCACTGAAAAGTCAGAGAAACGGAACAAGAAATAAGGCTGCTGTGTTAGCAGCAAACACAATCTACAAAATCCTTTTTATTTAAATAGTCCATTAATTACTGAATATTTTCCTTATATTTACCAACTTCTTACACATTGTATGTACCATGGTACACATATTAATTTCTATGCATTTACTAGGTAAATACTCAGTAATTAGGCATTCTAGACAAAAGGATAACCCAAACATGGTGCATACTCACCAAACTGTGGTGATACTGTAATATAATAGGAGCAAATCTGTTTGGTAGTATAGTTGAAAGGAAAGTTTGGTGATAAAACCACTCCTTCAGATCCACCGTAATGCCCTCCGCAAGGAGCTGTAACAGAAAAATGCAACTTTTTTCATATATATATATTACAAGTTTTCCAATATAATTCAGCAATTTGATGCTTTCAGGGAGGAAACCAAATTTCAAATCACGGTTAAAACGTTTACTAAAGAATGACTTGCAAACACGGATCGGATGGACAGAACTCAGTGTCTCTTTGGTCAGGAGTTTTTTCATTTTTATTTATTAATTTTTTTACATTAGTTGAAGTTACTCTTTCAAAGAAAAAAATGGATTTGTGCGCCTATTTATTTGTGCACTTGCATTTGAGTTTGCTGTCAAGATGAGGAGTCACAGAATTTAATTAACCTCAAACATATTCCATGGGCATTTAACAGTTAGTGGGTGGTGGGAACATTATCTAAAGATGACTGAAGTGGCAGTGAATACATTTCTTTAAAAAATGATATAAGTAAATGAAAAACATGTATTTAAGATCGTATTAATGTGGCAGAGCTAGTATGATTTATAATTCAGTATATTTTAATTCACAGAATTTTTGTCAAGTAAATCAAGTATTCCAAGATGCCCATTTTAATAATAATATTAATAAAAACTCGTATTGACTGTTCAGCCCAATGGCTGAGCACATTTTCAAAACATATTTTAAAAAGATTGAAATGCTCACCCCATGCAATAATAAATAGAAAAACAAACATATATTTAGTCTTGGTGGAGCTGTTAAAGGGTTAATAGTAGTGCTGTCAATCGAATAAAAAAATAATCAGATGAATCTCACTATTGGACTGTGATTAATCACGATTTAACACAGTGTTTTACGAGTCAAATTTTATACGACAATATTCTGCTTTCAAGCCACCCCCCCATAAAAAACAAGGGAGAAAATGTTTCCCATCATTTTTGTTGTCTGAAATATTTACATTTATAAAGTGCTGACACAGAAGTGTAATTTATATGCACAAAACACTTTAAAAATAAGATAAGCAGAAAACAAAGATGCATAAACAGCCATAAAGCCATAAGAAGCAAATATTGTGTTTCAGCACTTAAAATGGTCTAGATGAATACTCTATCTTGATTGGCTGTTGGGTGTTCCAAAGAAGTTCTGGGGGTCACAAGTTTTTATATGTGCAGGCTTCTTCAAAAAAACTTTTCCTTCGTGATGTAGACATAAACAAGCAGAACTTTCTCTGAACTGATGCTTTATTGAACCTATGATGACGATCAGCACATATATCGCTTTCCTTTGCTGCTGCAATCGAGGTCTGCCGATTCAGCGACACATTGTGTTAATGTGACAACAGGTTCATTTTGTGAGAAACTTATCTAAACCTAAACAGTAACAATAATAAAGTACTAAAAATCGAATGTTTATTTCTCTTGTAAGTGACCATTAACATTAACATTGACAGCCCCAGCTAAAAGACCAACACATTGGTTTTAGATGACCTGGCATGATGCTTCTGAGGCTTCGTGGGACAGGGGTGTCCAAAGTTTTTGCAATGAGGACCAGTTTTGGTGAGGTGAAAATGTATGAGGGCCAACCATTCTGCCTGACATTCTTTGAACATTTTTGATGACATTAAATTTAAATGAATGAACAATTTATATTTAAGTATAGTTTTACTGTCAGTTTGACAGTTTTTTGCAAAGTTAATTCCCAATAAGCTTGTCATGGATAGCATGTCTGGTCTGGTAGTGCTGCTTCATGGTGAATATTTATTTTATTTTTTTTTTTTCATTTTCTGAACCGCTTAATCCCTTTCGGGGTCACGGGGCTGCTGGCGCCTAACCTAGCTACTCATGGGCGAAGGCAAGGGACACCCCTCGACTGGTCGCCAGTCTGTCGCAGGGGCCACAGTCACACCTAGGGATAATTTTAGAGTAACCAATTAACCTATGAAGTATGTTTTTGGATGGTGGGAGGAAGCCGGAGTCCCTGGAGAAAACCCACGCATGCACCGGGAGAACATGCAAACTCCACACAGAAAGGTCCCCCATTGGTGGTAGTGTTTCAAATCCCCCAGCCAGGACTTGAACCGGAAGCCTTCTTGCTGTGAGGCAAGAGCGCTAACCACTGCGCCACCGTGCAGCCCTCATGGTGAATATGAAAATGTAATTTAGCCAACCACAATCAAGAAATCATTAGCATTGTTTTTGGAAAATGCTGGGGGCCGCATAATGTTGATATTATGAAAGGAGCGATGGCTGCATGTGGCACAAGGGCCGGACTTTGGACATGGCTGATTTAAGACTTTAATTGTCTGCAAGTGAGTTGAGAACAGCCAAAATCTGGCTCTGAAGTGACTTAAAGCTTGGCTTGAATCTAAGATTTGAGATTTGTGATTTGTGTTTGTTTATTCAAATTGTATTAGTAACTTATTATAACTGTATTAGGGAACCCCTCAATGGTCTTAGCTCATTGTAATTTTAAGATTTGATTTGACTTTGAATTTACTTGACTTTCTAGGCTTGAATTTATTTGGCAGAATCTACCTCAGAAACCGTACTTGGACACATCCTCATGCCAGTCAGTGTCAATATTTTTTTTTCATTTTTAGACTGAGAAGTACTTTTCTTTTGGAATGCATGAGAAATGTTCTAAGCTTTTCTAAATATATATTTTCTGATTAATCTAATTTAGGTGCAAAATGTCCAGTTGTAAACATAAAGCTGCATAAATCTATTGGGTTTATTGCCCTTGCTTCACTCAAATGATTTTGAATCAATAGTAAATACATCAAAACAGTTTAGGCGAGGGTATACAAACTAAAAACAACTGTGCACAATGGTCGTGCTCATCTCATCTTCCACAGAGCATGTTTTATCTTTTAATAATTGAATCCCTCAAATAACCTGGCATTTAATCATTTTATCTAATTTTGTTTTTGCCACAGAGTGACCCTGTTTAGGTCCGTCCCAGTCTCTGCCAGTGGCATTATCGTTGATCTTTAACAAACTTTAATTATCTTCACCTCTCTTCTTGTTGAAAATGTGAGAGCATGGGTGCAAAGGTTGAAAATGCTCTGCAAGACATGGGGAAAAACACTGAAGTAATATGCTGCCTAAGTCAGGGGTCTAACTGTGGCTCTATTAACTTGAGAGTGTGACTTCATGCACTGGATCATTAATGTTATTAGTCATTAGCTTTGAACATCCCCTTAAACATGCCCTTGAGGGTAACTCCCAAAAGCAAAGACTTTGACATTTTAGTCAGTGGAAACTGTGCATAACAGGCTCAAAAGATCCACCAGAGAGCCTTCAAGTACTTACCAATTTTAGACCAGGGAGGTTCTGATTCCCTAAAGT
This sequence comes from Oryzias celebensis, assembly GCA_014656515.1. NCBI lineage: Eukaryota > Metazoa > Chordata > Actinopteri > Beloniformes > Adrianichthyidae > Oryzias > Oryzias celebensis. The sequence goes on along the minus strand of BNCR01000003.1, from coordinate 13,031,949 downwards.
CTTAATAGGCATTGCATGTCAAAGTCTTGGAGATGATGAGCATGCATAATAACCCCAGGCCCCTTTTCTATACCAATGCCTGATCAGTGGAACAGATTTTTATCATTCAAATGGGAATTACTGCAAAACTTGATGCCTGTTTTTTTGTTATTTTTTTTTCCCAGACAGTTGTTGCACACCCACACACTCTTCTACCTCCCAGCACCCAACTATCTTTACTGTACTTTCTTCTTGTATCCCTAAACATTGTAATAATAAATCCAATTTCTTTCCTTTCTTTCCAGCTGTGTGAAGTTATATTGATTGCCATTTTTTGGATTGATTTTTGTGTTGTTGCTTTCAAAACCTCGGGCCTAGAGGTCTTAACTTGATCTACCCACAATCCTCCAGTGGTGCTGCTTTAGGCTGAGGTGTCATCCTTATCAAAAGCCTCCACACACATGCTTTGATCACTCACACCCTCTCTTTCAAACACACACAAATACATGCAAAAATCCTATCTAAGTCAGTGTCTTTCTCACACAAAATCATGTGCTTTGATCATTCATACACATACACTAGACTTTTGTAGTCGTACCACTCATTGCCTGTGTCTCTTTTCCCTTTCCTCACACACTAATAAACATGTGCACAGCAGTGCTTCAGGGTGTAGTAGGAGCAGAAAAAAAAGTTTCAGACTTTTCAAACCATTTGGTATTAGTTGTCTAATAGCTGAGCAGAGCAGTTATTTTTACTTTAATGTTCCTCTGGGTAGATTTACAGGAGTAAATATTGGGACTTTACTGCTGACTTTTCTAGTATCTCCTTATATGTCACACATAAAAAACAGACAATGTAACTGATGAAACAATGAAATTATTATTTTGTTTTGAGAAAGTCAATAATTGTGGACCATATGACTATTTGGTTGAACTAAACACCTTTAAGGTCAAAACACCTACAGACAGTAACAATGGTATAGTCCAGTGAGCAGATAATTAAATCTCATATGACAAAAAAAACAAGAAGATCACAAGATGATCCTACAGGAATATAATTCAGGTGATGGTCAACACATAGACAAATTCACCAACATGTATGATAATCTATGTCCATCCACTAAATTCTATAAGTAGATGAATAGTTCTTTAGAAAATCTCTTTGAGCAAACATAAATGATCTAATCCATATCATAGACAGTTGTGTAAATATCCTTTTAAGCCCCTCTTTGATCATCTTTGAAACTATTTTCAAATAATTCCCAGTAGTCTTTTAATTACAATTATGCTATTTTTAGCCCCCCCAAAAAACTGTAGTTTTCTAGGACAGTTTCTGAAGAGCCGCAGTAGTTCATCAGCCTCTGAGTTGTGGATGGTACTGTTGGTGCAGAGTGAGCTTTCTCTCATTACCTATCATCCTTTTGTTAACATTTTTCCCTCCTATCTTACAGACCCTAACAATCCCTACCTAACATTAGCGGTGCAACAAAAAATGGAAAACAATATCGCAGAAATCCAGCAGTACATTTTTGAGACAGATAACAGCTCTGGTGAAGCCTGCTGATTGTAGTTTGTTTGCAACAAGCTTTTCAAACATCTATATTTCTGATCTTTATTTACCACGATTTGAATAAAGAAATACCCAAAAAGGCAATTTTAATCTTAATTTTCTTTATATATGTTCTTAATCGAGCATGTTAAAAAAAAAACACCAAAAGCACTATTTCATTGAAGTAGGTCTTTAAAACTTACCATATTAACTCTAAAAACTCTCCAAATAATGACTTATTGTTACTTGTGCAAGTATAGAAAAGTGTGTGCCTGTGAGTGCTGCCTCTAGTCAGCACTCTAATAATCACTCAATTTACCTCTCTGTAGCTCTTTTCCTTTCTTGAATGCATATGCACACAGACACACACGCATAACCCTATCAACAGTCACGGAGAATTCCTTCTTTCTTACACCAGCTCTTAGTTACCATAGAAACCAATAAAGGATCGGATTGAGATGGGAGGTGTTTATATTTGTGTGTGTGTGTGTGTGAGATAGAGATAGAGAGGCAGAGAGAGAGCGGGACAAGGCGAAAAGGGGGTGAGACATACACAGCGAATCAGTAGTTGGAAAATACCAAGTGTATCAGACACGGACAGAAGTAGAGATAACAGGATGGTTCTGTATGAGTAGGGCAGGGTAGTTATAGAGAAAAAGAAGGAGAAAAAGGGGTGCAGAATGGGGGGATTAAAGGGAGCAAGTGAGGAGAGGGAGAGACTGTAAGTGGAGATGTATTATTTAAAGAGGTCTCACCCTATCTAATGAGTTTGGTCTAAAAGCCCCAGGAGCTGCCTGAACTTAGAGACAGACACAGAGGCTGAGAACCCTCCTTAACTATGTAGTGAAAAATTCAATAAGGAATACGAATCTGAGGTGTAAAAGAGTTGGCATCCCTCAGTGGCTGAGAATTTGGTCAAATTTTAATGCTTTGACTACGTTGTCATTGTGTAGGTAACAATGATCTCAGCACGCTTACTTTGGCTGCAAACTTAAAAGAGCCAAAAATAAAACCTTCTAGCTGAGAACAAAACAAGCTGTGGTTAATAAGCTTGAGCCATAATTAGTTATGGCTAAATTATTTGCATTTGTGTTATCAGTTCAGATTTTAGATCTCAATTAATGCAATATGGTTCTCTGTAGGAAATGGTTACTATTGCAGGTAAAAAAAAAAAAAAAAAAAGAAAAGAAAAAGCTACTAGAGTACATACTTGTCACCACATACTACACAACAACTGCAAAGGAAGGACTTGTAAAGACAAATGTATACAAGTATCTATGCATATATGTGTGTGTATGTATGTTTTAGCTGATTGAGTTCTTTTTGGGCAAATTGGTTCTTTATTTGTCAAAAAATACCATAAATCCGTAAATTAATATCCTTATAAAATGTTTATCAGATTTGACGATGAGCCAAGCATTCACTGGACACGCTGTGACTACTCAGGTGCACAAAAACAATGTACCGATGCCATCATGGTCACCATTGCTTATGACCTCTGAGCTTTGGCATTTCACAGACATGCCGGGAGGCCCCTATTAACCTTTTTTTTTCATGCCATGTTGTTATCATATCTCTTCAACACTCCTGGTTGTTGCATGGCAAACAGAATTAGATCAGACGACACTCTACATCAAAACAGGAAACTCAAGTAGTAAAGCAAAGCAACAATGGAAAATAACTTCAAACAATAAAAAAAAAAAGAAAAACATGTTTGTCCTATGTACTTTTTATACATATTTAGATTTTAATTTTATAAAGTGGATGTAAAAAAAGGCAAAAGTGAGAAAATGAAAATACTTTTTTTTTGCCAATTTGTGTTTCCGACAAAGGTCATTTGGAATCCTATCATTACCATCAGACATGCTGTGATGACGGTGACGATTTGGCATTTTTCCCAACAATGAATAATTAATTTGGGTGAGATTTACATTACAAAACATTTTTAAAGCTTTCATAGTAACTCTTATGACATTCACTAAAATGTCTGAGACTTTACCAAAAAGTGCTCTCCTGACTTATTGAAGGTTTTTTTTTTGGTCACTCCTATCAACCATATGACAGATTTTATTATGTTACCCCAAAATCTGGACTTTATCCCCTTCCCATGTCCTTGATCGCAAAATATTAAACTGCAGTCTATGATAAATGGTTACACTTTTCCTGAATCTGTTCCTAGAATTTTTTGGGGTGCTGAATTTTCTGTGTCTTCCTACCTTGCCTTGTGGTTCCCATGTACCCATTTAGAATCAGGTCAGATCTCTGTCACTTTAAAGATTACACTAACACACAAACACACACTTGCCCAAAAAAAGGCAAATATACAGTCTGAATGGTACTTTGGCAGGTGTCACTTTATCACCTCTCAGTGCTGTCAATCAGATGGACAGCTTTGCCTCCAAAAGCTGACAGACTTTGAAAACTCACACTGAAACACACACCTTTGCTGGTTTTGAAGCAGTAAGTATTACATTTTACCCAGGGTTTCAGCAAATCAGTCATCACAAATTGGCATGAAACTGCCTCCTAAATGGAGTTCCATGGTAACCCCTCAAGTATTGGGTATGACGTGTAATTTACTACAGCGGAAAAACTCAAATTGTAGGCACAGAAATCAGGATGGCAAGGTTTCTTTTTTGAATCAAACTAAGGACACTGCAGTAAAACTACAAAGCTTGCGACTTATCATTTGGTTTGAGGGTTGCCGGTAGTTTTTCATGTTGGCAGTAGTTTTTGTAAAAGGATTGATAGCAGAGGATAAATTAAAAAGAGGTAAATTCATACAACTATAAGAGTTTGCTAGTAAATAAAAATGTTTTTTTTACCTTTACACGATGGCAGGGACCTGTCCCAAACAGGCTTTCCATCATGCCCCATGACACAAGTAGTTGTATCATCACCAACGATTGTGTAACCATGGTGACAAGTGTAGGAGACCCGAGACCCTAGTTTGTAGTCGTAACCTGTTCGACTTCCATTCATAATATTTCCTGGGTCAAAACAGGCTTCTCTTGGCTTTTCTGTGATGAGAGAGGGAAAAAAAAGACAAATTAGTGTCATTACAACAAACAAACAAAAAAAAGCCAAATTTAGTTGAGAAAAAAATGTAAACACTGAAAGATTTTACTGGTTCTTTGGTACATATTTTTAAAATATTCACAGCATTAGGAAAAGCAGGTTTAAAATCATTCTAATTTATGTGTCCCTTAAGAGTTTTATGTGAACAAAACCCTGCACCTGTGTACACAACAGAATAATTGGACTGGGACTCTAAAACCATTCAATTCAACTGGAAAACTGTTGTGCAGTTCTCCCGCATTCAATGCCTCATACTATGAAGGGCAGTGTACGTTAAAGTGCTTTACCCTCTGCAGGGTGCAGCCCGTTCATTTGGACAAAGCCATCATTCTTCCCATGTCAGGTAGTCAAAACACACTTTTAGTGATTACTTTTCTTGTTCTTTCAACAAATGTTTCTGACAAATGAACAGATCTCTTCTCAAGGTTTGATGATGTTCTTGGAATTTCCAACCAATGAATCAAACAAAGAAAAACATTTTTAGACCAGAGCAATTAAACCAAACATGAGAATTCACACTCCATCTACTAATATTTATTTCTTGGCCTATCCTTTTTCAGAATAGGTAGCAGTGAATGTTGGAGCAATTTAAATGAGTAAAGATAAAAGTCAAATTCTAACTTCTACCTTCATTACATGGCACTGAGCCAACTTGTTTGCTTTTCTGTGATGAGAATTTGATATCAGGTCTTCACATTAATGTGATATTGGGCCTGACAGAAGGAAGCATTCTGTCAGAGACGGCTGCAAAAAAAAGATAAGGCCGAAACAATAGGATGATTAAGGTTCTGCTTTTAATTAAAGCAATGGAAGATCATAGGTGGTCTGAGACAAGTGTAAAGGAGACAGTCATTTGGAAAACTGTAAGAATTCGGTCTGTAAAAAACAGCTAAGGTAAATACTGAAGTTCAAGATGACGTTTAGAGGCTAAGAAAAAAAGGACAATCTGTTCAAATACAAGCCTGGAGTAAAATACATTACAGCATGGCCTTAACAGTAATAACAATACATTTTATTTTTTAGGTACATTTCAGACACTGAAAGTCACTTTACAATAACACTGTCAAAGTACACCAAAAACATGGCAAAAAAAGACGAGAAAGTTTGAGTTCTGTCTAAAATAGTAAAAATGAACTGATTTAGCAAATGTCGGGGTGTAATGATTTAGTTGGAGGCCAAGCTGCTAAATGCACTTTTCTCCCATTGCTGTGATGTGTCTTGATATGCAACCTGTGATGTGATACATTAATAATAAAATGAAGCCCTTTGCTGCTACGGTTCTCACTAATGATTCCTAAATTATTTGACAAATTTACGTTGTAAACCTAAAAGGATTCAACACATTACAAAGAATTTAAAAGCCCGCATGTGTTTTTTTTAAATATCATCCCAATTAATCACATATTTTTCCCTCTCCTTCTCTGTGATGGATGTAATTAATAATCTATTCTTTCTGATCATACAATAAATCCAACTAGAAAAAAATGCATTTCATTTGGGCACATGTTAGCCAATTGATTTGTTCCTAATAAATATGAAATCATTAACAAAAATCGTTTTCAAAATATTTTTAGTCTCTATCTAAAAAAAATGGTGGTTCCCTTAATGTTCCTTAAAAAAGGGCATATTGGATTAACCATGAAGTAATCAATAGAGCCACAGACTTTATAAACAAGACATGTTAGGAGAGTTCAGCTGTATATTCAGCCAACAGTTGTATCTGAATCACACTGAAGCTACTGGTGCAGCTGCATCTCCAATGATGTGAGCAAACCACCAGTAAAAATCTGTCCATCCCTAGTACAGACAGAGAAGTGATGTAGACAGAGATGAGGAGAATCATGGTGTCTAAGCAGGAAGAGTGAGGTAGTGAGGAGTGAGGTGAGATAGTGTGCTGTCAAGAACGTCTCACACAATGACTTGGTATCAGTTGGCACAAGAGACACACAACGTTTTTGTCATAATTGGTCGGTAACGGTCGGCTGTACAGCATAGATTTCACATTGTTAAAGTTTTTAGCACTATTCAAGCTGAAGTGTTGGAGAAGCTTTGTGGACTTGTAGCAATCTCATGCAGTGCAAGTGTAGCAAGTAAATGTCGATACTCTGAATGTCTTTGAGCTTTGTTTGTCCCTTCTATTCTCACCCAGCTTCTCATCTGCTCTCCCATTTTTCTCAAGTTGCTTTAAGAGCATACATATAGATATATACACTGAATGGATCATTTGTGATGCCAGCCATAAAAAGTCTGCAGTGGTACTGACTGACATTGATCTACAATGAGACAACTGGGTACTAAAAAGTGAGCTTCATTAAGACCACAAAAATTTAATTCTGCCTGTCAATCAAAAAAATTCCCTACTTAAAACAATTTGGACAGAAAAGAGAGCTCATAGCAACCTGCTCAAGTTACCAAGAATAGAAAATAAAGTAATTAGTTTGCTTTTGCAGAATTAGCCTTCTTAAAGAAAAAGTCAACAGGACAGTGTTTCTTTCTAAAACAAACTTGCACTGGACTTTGGTGGAACTGAAATATTTGGTCCATTTGTTTAAATTGAGAAGTGGAATGTGAAGGCTATGGCAGATACTGGCAGTTGTTGCCATGGGCTGCAGTGTCTTCATACTTGTCTGAGTTGATCTTTAAGACTTTTATGGAAATCTTGCAGATATCTTTGTACCCTAGCGGATAGCGCCTTTGGGTTTTTAGCTACAGGCTAGTTCATTAGAAAAAATGTGCCTGAAAGTCTTCACACGTTTAACAGTCAGATCTCTCATAAGATAACTTGAATGTTGGGCAGTTAGTCTCCCCAGATGATGCAAATGATGCAGTGAAGTTACTGAAGAAGATGCTTTTGAGACTTTGCCCAGGGTCTCCCTAGTCATGCACAAACTCTCTTCACCAGTGTTTCCTAAACCTTCTCCTCAGGGCACACTGTACTGCATTTTTTCAGTCCAACCCTGCTCAAACACACCAGTCTGTGATGACTGTCATTGTCAGGCTTCTGCCAAGCCTGATGATGAGCTGAATGAGGTGTGCATAAGCAAAATGCAAAAGCAAGCAGTGCAAAGCAAGCAAAAGGATGCAGAACAGTGTTCCCCGAGGACCAGTGTTGGGAAACAATGCTCTTGACAACCAAGTGTCAAACACTGCTATCTCAGTTGGATAGGTTAACTTGTGATTTTCCTGTCATGAAATTTCAGCTGTCCCATTATTGTCTCCTTATCAATGTATTTGTTAAGTTTAGTATCTAGGGAGATGTTGCTATTGATGGCCAAACCAAGGTTTGGGGGTTTGGTGATGGAACTAACAACAGTCTCTAACACTGATGTGGTACTTGAGCAGTATGTCTGGGTCTTTAAGGATAAGTGAAGAAACTGAGTCTTTAAATTTTATATCTTTCAAGTTAAGATAACATTATCAAAACGATCATGCTTTAATTACCTCTATATTCAATAGCGAATCCAGACATTCCAAGTGAGGCGTCGGATCTGAACGCTAGAAAGAGGATGTTGCCACTGCTTTCTATGCGCTCGGGGGCCTGGTTGCCTTGGAGACTTGCTAGAAGAGGCCCGTTGGAGTCTTCACCCTCATAGATGTGTAGAAAGTCATAACTTGGTTCCATGTTAAAACTGGAATGAAAACAGCACAATTTAACAACGAATATAAAAGAATCTAGTTAGCCTTTATATTTGCTTTAGAATGGTAAACTATTTTGCATGTACATATGCATGTTCCTGGATAAAAATATACAGCAGGAGCCATGGATGAAAAGAAATGTCTATATTTTAAGGAATTTCTTATCTAACTCATTCTAAATTTAGCCACAATGACTCTTTTTTTTTTTTCCAAAATAATTTTAAGCTTTTCCTTCTTTTTTTTACTTGTCCTGTTTAACAGCTGAGCAAACAGATAAGAGCTGAAGTCCTCTTGTGTTTTCCTTGTCTCAGCTGCCATCTGGCTCTAAACTGTGTGGCAGGATAGCTCTATGATTGCTCACCGTTTTTTTTATTTATTTTTTTCTACGTTAATATTATGTTGGGCTTGTGATGTGCTATACGCTAGCGGGAGGGAGTGTAAACATGGGAACGCTGAGAAAGCATCGCTGCTAGCTTCCACGCTAGCAGTCCAAAACACAAACCAGAATCATATTTATAATGACTTCCTGCTAATTATAGAATTATTATAAAGTGGCAGGAAAATATGCCTAAAAAAACAACACAGGCTTCTGATTTTTGGTAAAAACTGCATAATCATTAATAAAAGACCACTGAGAAAAATGTTAAAATAAAAAAAAAAAAAGTATCATGCTGATGTGGGACTTTAATCAAAAACAAGTTTTTAAACCAGGAAGTTTCAGCTTTTTACAACTATCTGGATAAAGGTCTGGTAAAATGTTTATTTCAACTAAACAATTTATCTAGTTTGAATGTTTTTTGTAGTGTGGCCATAATATTTTGGGTAGATGATAAAAATTGTTTATCAAACAGTTTACGCGAATAAAAAAAAAGTTAGAGACTGTACTAATATCGCTTTAAAAGTTTTGATAAGTGATAAATTGAGTCACAATAAAAGTAAAATAAGTGAGAAATATTAACTAATTTAAATCAATATCTTCCGAAAAACAAGATAAAATTGCTCTGGAATCATTTTTTATGAGGTAAATAAACTAGCATCACTTCTTAGCAAAGATAATATGTATCTAATATTTTTTAACAGTCAACATGTTTTTAAATGTTCTCTAAGTTAAAAAGATTTCTTGCTACAACTCTGAATTTCAACAAATTATTTTTTCCTTCATTTATTTCCCTTGCAAATGCCTATTTCTTTCAGATTGATAAGTAGTTGCCAACCATCATTCCAACCAACCATGCAACAAAAGTAAAATGTTAACTTTTAAAACAACAATAAAAAAATTTGGGATTTTCTCCCAAAAATATTTATACATTATGACAATTTTACATCAAAACTAACATAATATTAGTCTTTAAGGTGGAATACAAATTTTGACATTAAAAGAAAAAAAAGTAAAGCAGGTATTATTCTGTGAGTAATACTATTTAAGCTTTTTTGAGTGTTTGATTTAAGCCCTATCTGAGGTTCACGCTGTACATTCTAACAACTAACTGTGACTTGTAAAATATTCATGACAGAGGAAGTAATTATAGCTTCAATTCTAAATAAATAAAAGCCTATGACGATTCAACAAATCCTGTAAACGGTTACCAAACAATTCTATCCCTTTTGACTTTCCAATTCAATTTATGAATACTACAGTTAGTGTGTCATCATGCTATTCAAAGTCTTGTTTGTTCATGTAAAATGCTTCCAATGGTTCCATGTTAAAAGGTTTTCTGACTGTCATTTGGGACACCAAAATTATATGGAGAGTGGCATTATGCTTAGTTCTCCCAATTATTTAGATTTTATTTTGAAAGGTTTTTTAAAATCGATATATTTTTTCTAGAATTTAATTGGATATTTCAGTGTTAAACTACAGTTAAAATTCTAATCATGCAATAGATTATTCAAAAGAAAAATAAATCTGTCCATATGAATTAAAAAATCAAGTTTTTGGCATCTTATTGTTTTTGTGCATACATATTGGGCTGTTTAAAAAATCAAATAAGTAATTAAATTTTTAATTGTTGTTAGTTGCTGTCAGTGAAATCTGTATCATTTGTTTGGTCATACTGACACAAACATTTCAGCCAGACCCATATTTGTCTTTCTCTTAAATAGTTTCTGTTATAGGATGATGTGAGGGAACGTTCATTTTAAAAATGCTGTATTTAAGAATCCCCAAGAAAACAAAAAAATACAAATACATAAACTTATTTTGAAAACAACAAGCATAAATCACGCAAGGAAATGTAGCATACAAGGTGCTGGATTGGAGTAACACAGTATTATCATACATCTGGCAATTAGCGTCGTGTTTACATTTTATAGATATTTCTAGGACACCTTTTTTGCACGAATAGGTCTCACGGGAATCCCTAAATAATAACTGAGCTGTAAAAATTATAACACACGTGCCAAGAAGGAAGTGGGTGGTCACATGTTTTTAGAGCACCATATTTTAGAGCTAGCTGGCCTACCTTTTGAAAATCAGGGCGATGACAAAGTCAGGGTTGACTCTGATTCTCCAGTCACACTCCTTCCCTGGGGGGTAAGGCTGGGGGTAGTTAGGAGACAGAATCACACCAGAAGGACCACTGATGTTACCTCCACAGGTTGCTGGGGACAGACAAATAGTAAGCAGAAAAGAGAGAGAAGAGGTGTTGTTGTGTATTAGACTGCAGGTTTGTACCTTTGTTGTCCTCCAAATGTACCCAAAACATTACTGCATAACTCTGCGCAGACATTTTTTAACAAAACTTACCAACAGGGTTGTTACGATTGGGGGCAATGTGAGGTTAGATGTTTTGCCCAAGGAAATAATGACTGTCAAGTATGGGAATTGAACTTTCAACCAACTGACTGTCAGACAGAGACTATATCTCCAACAGATCCCCACCCCAAGGGAATAAAAGTACGCTAAATTTAGCAATATGGCAGCAGACATGGCAGAGGAATTGCTCGGATTGCTTAACTTGAGGAAACAAATTTAATGTTCTACGAACAGCAGATTTTATAAACACCTCCCCCACACACACAAACACACACCTACATATGCTCACACACACCCTTAAAAAAGTGGTCAGAGATATTAAAAGATCAAAAGAGAGATGGAGTGAATGCCTGATGTGATTGTGAGGTATAGGATTTGGTGGAATAAGGAGAAAATAAAATCACCCCGAGCAATCCTGCTATTCCACATAAAGTCAGAGAGCAAGGAAGAGATACTGGCAGGAGAGACAGAAAGATGCATTCGAGCAGCAATTTGGTGACGTGAAGGAGGAGTCTGAATCGTGAAGAGGTGTCTTGGGGGTGGCAGGGGTGTGAGAACGGATTATCAGCAGTGAAAAAGAGGTAAACAAAGGCATTAGTTGCAAATCACTTACGTAGAGGCACAAACACACACTGCTCTGGAGTACTGTGTATACTGTTTTGTAATGTGGTTAATCTTCTGAGCTCTCAAACAAGAGGGATTCACCTCCTGAGGTGAGAGTGTGGCGGAGGGGAAAAAGGAAGGAAGGATTGGAAAATGGAAGGAGATTTAGAAGCCACTCCTTATCTACAGCTGTGCAAAATGTAAGGTCCTTCTCACAGGGTCAAAGGCTCTGTAAGGAACAATGCCTTAAATGTTTCACAAGCAAGGCTAAAATGAAGCTGCACTCTGCAAAAGGGTCTTGAAGGACTTCCACTTAGTGCAAATTTGATAAAAGAAGAAGAATGTTAAAGTAGAAGAATCAATAGCATCTGTCACAGAAATATTTAAGGTATTTTGGTTGAATCTTTCAGGAAGACAAAACTCTTCTTGGTTCAAGATTTTTCACCAGAGTTTCTACATTTTTGGAACTAATGCTGTAAATTATGTCTTACTTTACTGTTACGCTTAAAAATTCAAAACATGAAGTAACCATTTTTTTTTTTTTAACAGTAAACTCTGATTACATGGAAACTGGAATGAAGGCAGCGGTCAGTCAAAAAAAGGAACATCTTGAATTTTGCAACTCTATTAAGATTAAGCAGACGTCTATTATGATTAAGATAAAAAAAAAAGTATAGGAAAGGGAATCTGTGAAAGAGATAGTAACTTGTATTTGGAGAGTGGACTTAGATTTCTACAATCCATGTGAAAAAAAAATGAAAGATACAATCCTGCCTCACACAATGTGTCTTTTATCGCACCGACTTTGCTTTTCCCGGCATATTGGAATTCCAATATGTCAGCCCTCAGATGTTCACATCCTTTCAATTTCTAAGGAAGTCAAACGTCTTCAAAAGAACAATTGTGATTGAATAAAGGGAGCAAACCATGGGAGAATAAATGAATAAATAGATGGACAAGCCATAAATAAATAATAAATAAAACTGCAGTGTTGACAGTTGGCACTATTAACACATCCACACGTCTCTAGTTCTCCCCAAACTGACTTAGAAATCAGCAGTCAAGGAAGACTTGTACACCTACCAATGCATGTTGGAGGGTCAGGTTGCCAGTAGAACCTGTTATCCATTTGCACACATCTAATGGTTCCTTCTCCTTGTAGCTGATAGCCGGGGTCACACTGGAAGGTCATACTGTCACCAGGCTCCTTACTGTCCCCGTACCGAGAGCCATTTACAGGGATGCCGGGGTCATTACAGGTTGTTGCTGTAGTGGCTGGAAGGGAAAAAAAAAAACAGGAAAAACAAACACTGATTTACTACTTTAGATTAACAGAACAGTCACATGAACTTAAACAGAGGCATCTTCCATGGTTTGAATAGGACTATTAGTCTAAAGAATGTAAAATATTTAATAATTCCCTTAAGAAGTCAGTTTTCCAGAAGTTAAGTGAAAAAAATGTTTTTTAAATGATGCTGTGACCACAGCAAAATGTGAGCATTTGAAAATAGAAATATTGTCAAATGAAACCTACAGTATGGAAAAATAAGTGACAGCATAATTGAAATGTTTTGCACTACTTTTTGTGGTACAATTTCATGCGTGCATCTAAATAAAATAAAAATAAAGTGTCATACATTAAATTGGTATTTTCTTCATGGCTACATAAACATCTGCAAAAGATGCTAATTCCATAAGATGTGACACATGCTGTGGTACACTGCAAAGCAAAAACCTTTTTGAGGTTGAGTATTACTTAACAAAAAAAGAGAGTGACATTTTATTTTATTTATCATTATTTCTATTCATTCTCACTCAGCTAGACCAGTTAATAAAGCAGTAGTTGTTCCCTGCAGGTTCATTTTAAAATTACTTCCTCTTGTCTTTTACATTTTTTATTGTTGGCTCTCCATTTGGATTAAGCAGTGTGCTTGGTGAGGATAATTACATTTATGTGACCCACATTTCTTGGTTTCAGCTATGAGGTTGGCACCATTGTTTAAATATATTTCAGAGGCTTAATTAAAGGAATGCCAGCCTAATGACCTACAAAAGCAAAAAAAGAAAATTCTGTGAGTTTTAACTTTTAGTAAGATTTTGTATTTTTGTGTTCACCTATATTTAGGTTTCTTACAAATATTTTTTTATTGTATCTTATGCATCACTTTTTAAAAGGTTTCATTGTACTTATAGGAAAAAGTTTAGTCTGTGATGCATCAGTTAGTGGCTCATTTAACTGCCTATTCATACCGTCTTGTCATATTTCTACTTTAATGCAATAAACGTGTTTCTTTTTCTGACAGATGTTTTGTTGGATTTAGGTAAATATAATTATCCTATTTTAAAAATTGCCAACTTTTGTTTTTAGATGATATAAATTTAAATAAATAACCTTATCAGTGAGATAAATACTGTTCAATCAAAAATTGACTATCTTTTTACTTAGACAGAGGAAGAGATTTTGGGCTGTAGTGGTTTATTTTTTTTGGTGGCCCCTAAATAACATGCCCTTTGACCTCCGTAACTCTTCAACCATTTATGCCACTCTGATGTAGAGAAAAGTGGCTTTTGCACCAATATGTAACACATTACTAACAGCAAGTGCTGCAGAAATTTCCTATTTTCTCCATGAAGGAATCAGCTGATTAATGTTGATTGCTTAAGCACTTCACTATTGTTGCATATCGGTGTCAAGCCTAAGAATCCGCTTAAAATACATTAGTTGCATAAATCATTAAAGAGTTGTGGTTGTTGAAAGGAGGTCAACACTGGAGCTAAAGTTCAGGTGTAGAAGGTTTGAAGCATCTATTGTGTGAAGTGATATAAGTCCACTTTTCAAATAAAAGACAAAAAAAAATCTAAACGTGTGAGTTGGGATGGAGTCACTCAGCAATCAGACAAAAACACGGTTGTGGTTCCATAACCCTGCGTGAATATTTTTGCTTGTGATACGTGACTTTTCAAGGTATCAGTTTTACCCTGTCACTTCAAGATGAATTAAAGTAACTTTATTTAGTGCATTTTGATTAACAAGTTTTGAAGAAAAGGAAAAAAATCAAACAAATTAAACTTTAAGCTAAATTTAACAGTATTACTTTTTAGAACTTGTGTTTGACTGATGTATGGTAGACATTCTGACAGACACCGCTACACCATCCAAGGCAGCTGTTGCTCTTTGTTAAACCACTCAGTTAGCTAAGACATGAACACCCTGAAGCAGGATGCTGAGTCTGTGCCATGGTGACTCAGCTCAAGTCTGAACCGGAATTGATGGACGTGTCTCTGGATTACCTTCAAAGCTAGATTTCACCAAACTAAGCATTTAACCTGAGTGATCTGTAATGTTTCTGCCAATAAAAAAAGACATGCAGTGTCAGTTTCTAGAAAATAAAAAAAATAAAAAATAAAAACAGACTTACTGCAGCACAATTTCAAAAATGTCTAACCTTGAGGTCAGAATTCTTAGAGCAGTCTAGATTGTCTTTATTTTGAAATGGGTTACTTAACATCTCCCTATTCCTGCGGCACTAACAGGTACATGACCATGAATGGTGTTAGCTTTACTATCTAGGCTTTTCAATTTGACCATGAATGTGAACTCCATCAGCAAACTTTTGGGGGTTTACAGCTGTTAAGGAATCTTGTTTTTAAATAACTTAATTGATTTTTTTTTTTTTTTAATGCATAATGACTATTTGTGTTAATGCAGAGAAAGAAATTTTGTATTTAGTCTGTAATTACTCTCTGCGTATGGCAGCTCATTATCCAGATAAATACATTTCCCATACAATACATTTCAACTTTTTTTTCACCAGCTTTATGAAAAAAATGTTGGCGATTATAAGAATAAAGACACATTTTATTTCTTTCTTTTAATATTCCCTTGAAAGCGGGTTTGTAATGTCGGAATCATTCAAATGAATAGGACAGCATGTCCAAAACAGCTTTTGTACCTTGTTGAGTCCTCATTATAAACCAGATCAAGCAAAGGTCTCCAGGTGACTTTGGGGCTTTTTAAGAGCAAAATATATTTATCGTAACATTTTAACTTTATGTAGTAAACTCACCCTAATGCTAAATAAACACTGAAACTTTTTCTGAGATAACGAGCACATTGTTTAAGTGAACAGCAAAGAGAAACATACAGGGGTTGTTGCCATGGTAATGCAACACCAGTGCTTTGCTAAGCTTGTGAGTGTAAATATTTAATCATTTAAATGAAGGGTCACAAACATGATATGGTAAGAGATAGAGCTGTGGAAGCATTTACTGATGTTGGGAGAAAAGGACAAAAAGTAACATTTTATGAGTCACATTTGACATGTTATCCATAAAAAAAATATGCTGATTTACTGTTAGATTAGGAGGAAAGGTTGCACATTTTGACATTTTAAATGTTAAGATTGCATGTTTGGTCTAAAAGGGTCTAAAAATAATAAAAGCAAATAAAGAAAGAAGGAAAAGTGATAATTTATCTTATTTATGCTAGAATTTGAATGAATTCTGATTGAAAAAAGAAAATGCTTAACGTTAAAAAGAAAATCCAGCAATTTTAAGAGTTGTTTTCTTATGTACAAAGTAACACCTGTAAGCAATTAGGACGGCAAATGGAAACTGAAACATGCAGTGAGCACAGGTATGACATTTTCTCCTTCTTTTTTCTTTTTTTTCATTTTTAAGTACCGCTCTATCTGCATAATGAATGAGACACACACATACACACACACACATTCGCATGAAATACAAAAACATTTCAATTGGAAGAAGTTCGCCTTCAGAACTTGCTTCAGAACTGCCCGAAAGCTTTATAGGGTGAAGGAAGTAAGCAAAAATGATCGACATAGTTTGTGCAGAAAGGAAATTGTTGTGGATAATTGGTTGGACACAAAGCTCTGGAGACTGACGATGGAATTCTGTTTGAAAGAGTAAAACAAAGTAAACTTTTCACACCTGAAGCCATTGAAAGCCTGACTGACAAAAAGCCTTGAAAGCAAAACCTGCCTCACAGCCATTGGTTACCTCCCTCTTAAGAGGTCACAATTTTGACACTGTTTCAAATTTTCTCCTTTGCACCCCCATTGGAAAAAAAAACTATTACCCTCAGTGCCCTGGGACCAACAGTCATAATACATTGTGTTCAGTCATCTTGTATTAAAAACAGAGGAAATGTAAATAAACAAATACAAATGGAGGGATTCTATTTTCTTGGTTATTACATAAAACACATTCACAGCAAACACAAAACAATAATCTCTCAAAAAAATGATGCTTTTGTCAAATCATTGGATACAAAGACACTTTAATTAGTTTTTTTCTCTCCTTTGTAATCAGCAAAGAACGGAGCCTTACATCTCTTGTGGGTCTTTCTATAATCTGCTTAGAAAGCTTTAGACAAATGCCTCTGTTTTACCATTTGGATTTTTGAATCTTTAGAGACTAAGCACTAATGTCTATTAATATTTCTGATGTTTCCATTTTTTATCATATAAATCAGGTTTATGGAACAGCAAAAGAGTTTGCTAATTAACCAATTACATTGCCAATTAAATTATTTAGCTTAATTTCTAATGTCATAAATGGCTATTTGTAAAGTACTAAAGTCCTCAGTGGAAATGTATATAAAGAATACTCACTTGAAAACTGAATAGAAAATCCTTGCTTGCTGATGAAGTAATCAGAATCAAATTGCAGGGTGAGGATGTTGAAAGTTGAGTGAATGTCTTCTGGCAGAAATGGACCAGACCATTCTTTCAACAGAATCCCTCCGTCTGAGAGCCCAGATGGACCATCCCAAACTCTCAGAATATCATGGCCGATTTCGGTGTCAAAGACAATAAAGTGGAGGCTGAGAAAACAAACAGAGACACAGTCAAAAAAAAACAAAATTGAACTGATGCCCACCTGTGGATAGAGCCTGTTAGCCTGTGTGTTAGCCTGTGTGAGAGAACACACTGTATCTACCCAGCAGCTGCCGAAGAACACTTTTGTAGCACAATGAATAACGGGCTACACTTTCAAACACAGCAGTGGCTGTGACAGCGAACCTTTATCTCTCATTACTTAATGCATTGCTACCTGGCAATCTTGTAAGTGTTTAGAAAGTCTCTGCACTACAGCGGTTTAGGGTGACACAGGCTAAAAGAAAGCAAGCAAAAACATTTAAGTGATTGTCCTAGGATGGCTGCTCATTTGTTTTATTTTGTTCAGTCCCCATCCTTCAAAAACCTCTTGTTTATTTTTGGTAGTTTGAGTTTGTGTCTGTCCAATATTACCTGATAGTCTTCCCGATGTCTGCTTCTATAGTCCAGGTACAGTGCAGGTTGTTTTCATATGGAGCAGGGTATCCTGGAGACAGGATCCGTCCAGACATCGCTCCACTGATGTGACCTCCACACTCGGCTAAAACAGACAACAGACAAACTAAAGGCATGCACTCAAAAAAAGAGGTCAAATCATACACAGTGGACCTGGATGCTTTACATAGATTGGTGAAACACAGTAGATTAATGGAACAAGATGTAACACAGGCTTCCTGCAGGCTGCAGCACAAGTGACTTTTTTAGTTCAGCTTGCAGCAAAACAGCGTCACCTGATTTGAAACCTTTTTGAGGAATTATAGTTTATCCTCTGTGCTGGTTTCTTCAGGCTATCAAGGTTAATCTGAACCTTTTCGATTTTAGTCATCCCATTAGCTTATGATGTTTTATCATGTGATTGATGTTCAACGTGTTCAGCTACTAAATATGACATAGTATAAAATAATATCAAAATGATTCTATCCGAATGTGCTCTTTTAAATATTTTGATTTGTGATAATTTCGCAGAAACTGATTCATTCAGAACTATCCATTTAAATGGATAAAGACAGAATATGTCTACAGAAATATAGTTGTAGTTTACAAAAATACTAGATTACATATGTTTACATTCCATTACTTCACATCAAATTATGTTTCTTTTTGTCATTTCATTTTTCAAGCACAAGTTCTGACATATGCACTGCCCAGTCATTGTTAAAACACCGTTCAGAAAAAATAACGAAGAAACCATACTATCTGTCTTATCCAAAAATCCACAGGGCAGTCTATATCAGCCTTTATCGCCCATTTTTTTGAACTGCAGTTAAATTGTCATATCGGCCATAAATTATTTCTGCAACTTTTTCAGTATTTATGACAATTTAACTTCAAAACTCAGAAATATTCCTATAAGCAGAGATGTGGGAATCCATGAAACACAAGATAAAGTTAAAATCAAAACATAATTAACTGAAAGAATGGGTTCTGCACCCAAAGCCGATAAGTCTGTTTAATGTTTTTGCACAGGGAAGAATTGATATGCAGCTTTAGTCAAATGTGTGTCATTGGAGTAATTTGATCTGTGCTTATGTTACTTACTAATTTATAATCTTCCAGAAACCAGGAAAGTATTTGCTGGTGGAAGCAGATCCTTCCAGTCTCCTTTATTGTCCGTGACATTCTCCCACATCAGTGTGTTTTAGAATGAAGACCATGGGATGGTTTGCCTCAGGGTGTCTCTGCTGTCTATGTGCTTCCCACACTGAGCTGAACAGAGTGGTCGTCTACGTATGTGAGATTCTTTATACCTTGCTGTCCTTTCCTTGTCACCAGTTCTCAAACCGTTCCTTTTAAAACCGCACAAAAAGTATTTCCTTTCTTTCTTAAAGCTAAAACTTAGTTATTTAAAAAAATGCTTGTTTTGAATCAACTGAAACTGCAATACATGTTATGTATTGTGGTAAACAAATTGAGAAATGTTTATTTGCATTGGTTTTAGGGCGAAATGCTTTTTAAAAATATTTTTATCTGTATTCTCTTGGTTTTTGTGCACACATCTAAACGTTTGTATTCTTCATTGAAGTAGTAGGTTGTTAAGTCATTGTAATGTCATAAGTCAGTTCTTGGGAGATCAATGCAGAAAAGACAAAAATCATGACCAATAGCTCAAATGGCATCCAACAAAACATCAAAGTGGGTGGTCAGAAATTGGAACCTGTCAATAGTTTCAAATATCTCGGTGCCATCGTCTCAGATGATGGCGCAGACCAAGGAATCCTGGTCAGTCAACTAGCAGTGACAAAACTGAAAACCTTCTGGTATGACAGAGTAATCTCCCTAACATCAAAACTCAGACTCTTGTGTACTTTTGCCTTTTCAATATTCTTGTACTCTTGTGAATCGTGGACCCTTAATAAGAACACCCAGAGATGAATTGAGGCACATGAAATGAGATGCTACCAAAGAATACTGAACATCTCATGCAACAACCACACCACCAATGAGGAAGTGCGCAACAGAATATTCACAGACATTGCTGCACATGACAGCCTGCTAAGCATCGTAAAGAGAGAAAAATGACCTGGTATGGAGTTGTGACATGATCAAATGGCCTACTGAAAACTATTTTGCAAGGCACAGTATCAGGAGGCAGGAAGAGAGGAAGGCAGAAGAAGATGTGGGAAGAAAACGTCAAAGAAGGAACAGGACTCTTCTACCACTTGCAGGGAGAAGCCCACAATTGTTGCAAATGGCAGGAAATTGTCAGAAAATCGTCAACGGTTAACACTCACTTATGAGATAAATATCTAGAAAACCATTGTAAAAACAAGTTACCTCATCAGCAGTAATCTAGCGATCAATCTAATGATCAGTGAATTGCCACAGGTACTGTGTGCTTAACAGCAGTTATAGGTATTTCAACTTCAGCCTTTCACCCCCTCCTCTTACTATGTTTTACTACCCTGAAAATTACAAGAATAAATATATCATACTTTAACTTTCATCACGTCCAAAACGTTGTAAACACATTTGGGATGTAAAAGACTTAAATCAAACCCATCCAAAGCTAAGCTTCATGGAGCCAAAAAAACTAAAGCCTAAACTGTCTTTCATTTGATTGCCATGATGTGGATAAAAAGTAACCTACATCAGCATTCTTTCAAGGTAATGTTAGTGCAACCAACCTTGAAGCAGTATAGCGAACTAGAACTAATGATTCAATCATTGATTTACTGAGTCAATGATTTAGGAAATCATCGAATGACTAATTCTCACTAAATTCAACCTTCACAAAAAATCTTAACAAACCAAGAAAACAAAATGTTTTAAGAAAGAACTGGCTATGTTACGAATACAGTCAAATTAACCTGGCCCTTTGGCATTTTTGCAAGCTTTCACAGATCTGTTTTTTACCTAAAAGGAGAAATGCATAACATTATTTTTTAACAATCTGTGTTTTAAAAGTGTTTTGCAAAATTTACAACAGGCTTGTGTGAAGTACTCTAAAGTAGTTTGTGTCTTGCCAGTATTAGTTTTAAAACTTCATATATTTATATATAAAAGTAAAGGATTTATGACAGAAGCAATACACCTACTGTTGCTTATATATGTTCCACAAGCAAATGTTTTGGCAAGTAAAACAAATGAAACCTACACAGAGTTCATATCATTTGAAATGCAGCCTGGTTTTAAAAAGCTATCACTTTTGAACTGGATCGGTCAATTGTTTGTCCAACATACACTTAAAAATATTCTTATGTCAATATTCTTATGTGTCTTTGTCTACTCAAGTGGTTAGAACTACAGTGTGTGCAGGAAAATGTTTTTTCTTTTCTTTTTTTAAATATGTATATTTTTTAAATATGTAAATCCAAAACTCATTTACAGGGATTTTGGACCAACAAAAAAAACAAGACAAAACAAATAAAAAAACAGGGTTAGCTTTAACAGTCGTTGGCTTTTTGCGACAACATAACCACTTTTATAGTTTAGTCTTAGAAGACTGATAGTCTAAGAACAGCATGCTTTTGTAGAACTTCTAAAAAAACCCAAAAACTATGAGAATTGCCAAAATAAGATGCTCAACTCACAAACACAAACCAAGTCAAAAGGCAGTTGATGGTATAATAAATAATTACACCAAATCTATGTTTCTATTTGATTTTAATATAATTGCAAAAGTAGCATTTTATTTGCATGAATACTTTATAGTTTATTAAAAAACAGTGCTTGTTTAGGGAAAAGCATGTCATGCCAGAGCTTCAATTCTCAAACTTGGTGACTTTTTTGAACAGCTAACAAAAAGGAGACACACTGGTATTACTGTTAAGAAAATAGATTGTGACATATCCTGCACTGAGAGACGTGTCTCTTTTTTTTCCCTCTCTATGCTTCCCATTAGGGTGCTGGTGACAGCGGCATTAGTTTTTATCTCACCTTGATTAGAGCTCCCCAGTTTGGCAGAGTTCAGCCAAAAAAGTATCTGTCAAAACTTCAAATAGCTTAAAATAAAGCTGTGTGACTTGCTCTGGGATGTTCATCAGTTGTGAAGTTGAGCTATACATACAAAGCTTTTATGACTCATGGGAGATAAGAAGTTGGCAAGTAGCGTGTGAATTTTTTTGGGGGGGTAAAACCTGTTTTAGCTCACAGCCAACTTGTATTAAACTTTGTTTATGCTAATGTGAACATCTGCATATAAGTGAGATTTGTATATTTTCCCCAAGAAGCTGCTGCATTTTTAGAAATATTGTATTTTATGGATATAATGTCTTATGAAGTGTGTTGTGATTGTTACATAAATTTAAAACAAGGTATCTAACATTGTGGAAGCTAGTTATCATGCTTTTCAATGGTGTCACCACACGAATTAATTTAATGAATCAAGTGCTCACCACTAACAAAGTACTTATCTTGAAAAAAAACACACAGTTTTATGCTACTTATTTATTCAAATTAAATTCTTCTTTGAAAGTGATTGTCTAAAATTACCTATCACTACTTTGACTCCATCTGTAACCAATAAACATGACTTTTAAATATCTAGAAACTTCAAAACTGTGTTTATAATTAGGACAGATGATAATCTTAATTTAAAGCTCTATTGTTGTTTAGCATACTTTATGCAAACTTAATTTGTTTTAAGTTTATTGTAGTTTTATGATGAAACAAAGCATAATGAGGAAATTAATACATTATTATTTTTGTAATCAGTGAGAAATTATGAACACAAGTTTTTCAAAGAAAACAGATTGTCAGGAGGTTAATCTATTATATATTTTGATAGTTCCTGTTTTCTTATGTCTCTGGTTTTTTTTTCAGTTCTCCAACAGTTTCTGATGTTAACACTCTGTTAAAAAAGAGTAACAATTTAAAAATATGTCTAAAAATCAGAAATGTATCATCTAACTTAAATTAATTAAAAAAGAGTTTTATTTTTGATTTTGAAATACTACATTTGATAATAAAATGATAAAATAAGACAACCTTTTAAAAGATGTATTTATATTTTCAGCACCCCCGCGATAGACTGGGGTCCTGTACGAGGTGTACCCCCCGCCTTTGCCCACCAGTGGCCGGGTGAGGCTCTGGGAGTCCCACAATCTCAAAAGGGATAAAACAGCTTTAAAAAATGGATGGATATATTTTAAGCAACAGAACATTTTAGCCTTTGAAATGTAAACACATTTTTTGTGCACTCAGAAAAACTGCACAGATAAAAAAAGAATCTTTAAAAATAAATAAAAATGTAGCTGGTGATGACTTCTTTTAAAAAAGTAAATAGTGTTAAAGTTTAAAGATGTCAAAGAAAATTCAGCTTTGGCTACACAGGTCTCTATTAACACTTTGGATAAGCTTTTGTACAGAATGACTCAATCGCCACAAGCCCTTTAAAAAAATCTCATCTACGATGACTCAGTCATTGGCTCAACTACTTTTAAATCATAATTCTTCAACCTTAAAAGAGCAGCAAGTGACTTTGAGTTGTGCTTCTTCTTGCGATAGTTCTTACTCAACTGCATACAAAAAAAGGGGAAAAAAGACCCAGCTTTCAATAATTCAGATGGTGTAGGCTTGAATTATTGATGCACAAGGGAGCACACACATTTGCTGGCATACTAACCGAAACAGGAAGGAAGTGGCTTGTCCCAGACACGTCTGTCCCCACTAAGACAGGTCAGTGTACTGCTGCCATGGAGACTGTATCCAGGGTTGCAGGAATACAACACAAAAGTGTTGGCATAATGACCGTCATCCTGGATCTTGTAGCCATAGTTAGGGACCCCGGGCTCCTCGCAGCGAACCAGGTCAAAACCTAGAAAGTTAAGAAAAAAAGAGAGGAAGCCACCCACACAGGTACGCATTATGTAAAGATCAGAACAGCTTGACACAAATCAAAAGCAAAAACAAAAAAGATCAAAGTTTGTTTTATTTTAATTTGCTTTGCAGAGGTTGTTAATATAAATAATATTTCATGCAGAAATCTGGCCCAATTCTTTTGTCTTTCTGAATGTTAAATACACCAGAAATCGATGTATTGCTTTGTAGATGTTCAGGACTTATTGGCTTTTCTCCCCACAACTTGTACCTGCTAGGTGGTCATTTCTGCCCCTTTTTCCTTAGAAACTAAAGCTTTTTTAGTTTGAAAGAGTCTTCTATGCAGACCGAAATGTAATCTCTTTGCAAAGGTTAGGGGTTGGATTTGGTTGAGGAGTCATTGTGGCTCATCTTGCTCTATACAAAAGCTTCTGAATTGCAGCATGTTCTGCTTTCAGGCCCTGAAATTTAGTTTCAAGCATTTTCCTTAAAGTTTTCTAGTTTCCTCTAAAAATTATTTATCAATATCTTTTTTTTTTTTTTTTTAAGTCAGAGCCAAAATCTCCCCCATTTTTCAAAACTGGGAGTGTTTGGTTGCAGATTGAGGTTTTTTTTCAATCATCTCTACATAATATATTTTTTTAATTTCCTCCATTCTGTATCTATTTAATCGCTGACATATTAAAAAGAAAATTCTAAAAAACTTAACCTTTTTGTGCCTTTTGATGTTTTTTTTTTCTTGATGTAAAATAACAAACAAGGTATGATCAAGAGCACATTTTTGCTTTATCTACCATGTGCACCAACCAGCAGTCACCTTCAATATAAGGTTTATTCCTCCTGTTTGACACCTCTGTGTGTGTGTCAATTCATTTCAAACAAAATAATTAGGAATAACATTGTAATAAAACATCTTGTTATTGCTGATTTTTTCTTTTGTCAATTCATTGTATTTTCATTGTTCATTTCTGACATAAAAGTCTTTGTTGTTGCAGTTTTAGCAGTTAAGAAATCGTTTAAATAATATTTTAATGTGCTTTTGTAGAGCATGTTTTTAATTTTGGATTGATTTTTTTATTTTTTTAATTTGATTTAGCAATAACCACCCGCCTTCTTCATTTTTAGGGGCTCCATTAATGTGTGCAAAAATGTTTCTTTTCTTTTTTTTTAACTGGATTGTGACAAAGAGATATGGAATTCAGTGTCCTGTGCTTTCCTACAAGTAATTGGAATTGAATATCATTTTTAAGACTTGTATTTGTTCAATTTCTTTGTAGATTTTGTGTATTAATATCAGTCAATCTATGCATTTCTAACATAGAACCATTTGCGTTTCCTTGTGGTGAATTAAAAGTGATGGTCTATTAAAAAATATTTTCATTTCAAGCAGCCTTTTCCTGTTGTCGTCCTTTTAACACTTTCTAATTGAAATCCACCAATTCCTCATGCCTGTGAATGAACCCATCTGAAGGAGGCAAAAGGGTGTCACCTTCATCATTTTACTGACTTACACACTCAGGGTGATCAGCTGCTTTAAATGACATGCAGCGCATCTGTGACATCCATAAAACATCCATTTTTGATTGTTTGTCCTTTCATGCAGCTGTTCTTCCCCTCCAGATGTGTCATTAATTGCAGATAAATGGTCGTCTTATGGCTTTTTTGACTTACACAGCAGTCTGAGTAACCATCTTAATCGATTATTTTGCAGGCAAGTGAAATGTGCTTGTATGACTGGAAGAGAGCTGGTTTTTAAGTAGGGTAACTTCCTTTTCAAAAGCTACAAAACAACAGTGTTGATGCAGAAAATATGATCTTTATTCACGTTTAACATTGGAGAAAAAAACCTTCCAAAGAAAGTGTAGACAAGTACAAGTGGGTTTGCTCGAGTGTTCTTGAAAATTTTTGACTGAACAACAAAGCAGATTCCGAAGACAAACAAAGCAAATATGTTTTCTAAAGGAAAACATTGCTTTTCATGAAATGGTAACTCACTTGTGTAGATGAGGCGAAAGCCCTGATTGGTTCCAGAGGCATTGCTGTTAAACTCCAGCCACAGGTGATTGGATGTACTGTTGATGACGTAACTAAACATGCCATCACGTGTGAAGTTGCCAAGCAGACGAGATGAGGCATTCTCTCCATCATATACCTTTTTATTAGAAAAAAAAAAATCAAGAAAAAACAAACAAGAACAGAGATAAGAAAAAAGCATGACAAAAACAAGTGATTTTGCACAATAGTTTTAGTCCCAAAAAGTTAGATAAAGAACAACTTGTAAGAGTACTAATTTGAAGGTATTTGATCTCAAATGTAACCTGTGTCCAGCATCTATGGGAATATGTATTATATGATTTTATTTGTACTCAGTTTATTGTGAAACCTAATGTAAATAAATAAACAATTTGGTTTTGGACTCTAAGTTGTGGGCGAGACCGTTGGTGCGAAGTGAGTCTGCCCTCATTACCTACCATCCCTCTGTTTACACTTTCTCCCGCTAGCTGATTCACCATGATTTTAATAAAGAAATCCTCAGAAATGCAATTTTGAGCTCAATTTTCTTTATACATGTCCTCCATCATGAGAAAACTGCCACTGGAACATGTTAAAAATACCAAAAGCACAATTTACCCCAGACTAGATAAATATTGCAGAATGTACTTGTTAATTGTTTGCAAAATTATAGTACAGAGGAAGCCCAAAAATCAAGACTAAATAAAAACCTAATAAATGCAAAAAAAAAGTATGTAGAATAATTTATTTGATATATGTTGAAATTACGTTTGCTTTTGTGATACTTTCTGTATGAATATCAATAGGAAAATAGAAAGGGAAGTGGTCTTGACCAGTGCATGCTTGTATTTGGCAGACCCTGACATTTTCACAGATTGGTAGTGACAGGTCTGCAGGTGGCTGGGATTTTAAGAAAATGGACTGAGGTGAAGTAGTGTTCTATTTTTATCCACTTGGGAGAGTCTGAAGACACAACTCCGAACGCAGCTTCAGTACCGAGGGTGGTGAATGGGATGCAGGGCATAAATATATTGACGGGCAGTCCGAAATAATAACAGCTTAAGTGGCATCACTCTGGCCAAACTCCATTTGATTGTATACGCTCCTTGCCCTCCATGTTGCATTTTTTTGCTCTTCCCACTTCAACTTGGTTACGGTCTAGGTTTCCCTCTTCCTCCTGTGTTTCTGTAAAACTCAGTGTGGTTAATGAAAAGCCCTGCACCTCATAAATCAATATGTCACCATCTGCCACCCCTCCTCCTTCTGTCTGTCTGACTCCCTCTACTGTGTTCTCTTGCCACCTTTATTTTCATAACAACCTGTTCATGCTCTCATTTCATTTATTTCTCACCCACTTTTGGAAAGAATATCTGTATTTGAGTGTGTATGTGAGAGAGTGACATCAGCTGCCATATTAAGAGATGTTTTTAGGCAAATTGAACTTAGTAAGCCCTTCCGTGGATGGTATCAGGGTGAAACCTCGCCCCGATGCAGGAAGAATAGCAATGAGCTGGTTCTATGTTCAAGGAGATTTTAGCCTAGAGCTGGCTAACAGCTGTCAAACAAACAATTTGTGTTTTGCTTTTAGCCTCAGTAACAAGGAGCCAGTTCGGTTTCTAAGAGCCGGAAAACCAGTGGGCAAAGATCTGTTAACTTTAAATTTTGTAAGTTACAATTTTTTCAAAAGTGTTCTACATAATATTTTACATCACTGGATTACAGCAACAACACAATTACATTTTGCAATATCCTCCACTGACCTTCAGGGATGTAATTGGGTAATATCTATTAAAAAGCAAAATTAGATCTTTGACAGTAAAATGTCACATGTTGTTTTTTTAAGTTTAGCACTGGTGCAGGATGTTGTCATTTTAACACTCGTGCATTTTACCCATAAATGGTGAAGGCTGATATTGGAATTGACAGTCCTGTCATTTGTAAACAGAAACTCCCCCCAATTGAGGCTTGAAATATGCCAAAGACAAAAAAGTATGTCTGGAAAAAATGAGGATATAGATGAATGTATGGAAATGTAAATGCTGAGCTACTTTTGTTATATATATGGTAACATCTAAAAAATGTTTTGTGTGGTACGAAATAGGATTTGAACTATAACTACAAGGGTGATGTGAGATTTCGGTGACAGAAACTTTTTCTGCTCACATTACTCTTATTTAAAGGCAAAAGGAAAAAAAGAGAAAGAAAACAGAGAAAAAAGTCAGGAGTCGACAGAAAAAAGGAGTGAAAATTGTGAAACTTAAAACCAATTCTTAGAAATAAGTTATTAAAACTGAAAAAAAAAAGTTTTTGAATAGTATCAAATCTCTTAAAATGGTGCAACATTTCTAAAATGTTCAGATCAAATAAAAAAAAAAAGAAATATTAAAAAGTTACAATATGTTATTAAAGTCAGATATTTCATTGAAACCAAAGAATTGTGAGAAAAAAATGTTCACCTTGATCCTCTTCTTCCTCTTCAATAGGTTTGTCACCTCCCTTCAGGAGGTTTATTTGAACATGTGTCACTGGGAGTATTTCCAGTTCTGACAATGACACTGAGCCGGACTAAAAGTCTGATAAAACTCTCCTCGCACAATCCAACTGTAGTTATCCTGAGCCAATGCTCAAGGACTGATACTCTAAAATCTAACTGTCTTAACCATGCTGACAGCCCCAATAATGTCAAAAGACACTTGGTGCAAACTGTTTTAAGCTCTCTGTGGGACTGCACTGGGGTTGTAAAACAGCTAACTCACACTGAGTCTGACTGAATTTCAAGTGAATGTAACTTTTAGTGCATAAAGTTGGCTTTCTGATAGTTGAAAGTTTAAAACTTGTCACATTTTAGTTTTTTAAAATGTAGAGAGGTATCATAGCGTTCATGTTTCAACTGCCTTAAGAATCATAAATAAAGTAATAAAGAAAACTGTAATTGTATTAATTAAAACATTATTTGCTTTTTTTAAAAAAAAAAAAAGTAAGTAACACCATAAAAAATGCTGGGTTATAAATTCTGGAACATCATCCATTTGTCAAATGTAATGAGTGACTAGAAAACTGCATGTCTTTAAAGTTATTAGCTCAAACAATGTTGTTCACCTTTGGCACATCCTGTTTGGGGTCACCACAGCGAATCAGCTTTCACTGATTTGCACTTGTGGTTTGACAGAGATTTTTACACCGGATGTCCTTCCTAACACAACCCTGTATTTTATCCAGACTGAACTGGATAAAATGGACAACATTTATTTGACAACTTATACAAAACAGAAACACATTTTGGACAGCCACAAATTAGCTAATTATCAATGAAAATAAAAGATGAAGGTACACAAATGTTCAAAAATATTGTGAAAATGCAGATCTGAAGTTGAATTAAATATAGCAAAATCATTTTAAGAGATGATAAAAAATTAAATAAAAAAAGAAACACTTTGAAAATTATAAAAGTCACTTAACATACTGTACACAGATACTGATATCAACTACTTCAAATTATAGCAGTTTTAAAGCTGATTTAAGTTGTTTCCATCAATCTGTGGGGTGTAGCTGCGTGTTCATATGCCCTAGCTTTGGAAAAAAAATAAAACAAAATAAAATAATAAATAAAACAAGTTGTTGATGTAAAAATGCTTAAATATTGTACCACTCAAATTGCATTTCAAAATGTGCAATCCTTATTTCAATCTTGAGAAGTTAAATATTTTATTTTAAAGAAGGGGTATTTTTCACTGGTATATACATATATATTTATATATATATATATATTTTTTTTTTTAAACTACTGTAACACCTGGAAAATACAAAAAAAAGTATACAAGCCTGAGTTAGCCTTCAAGCAACAACAGTAATTGACCCAGGTGGGTTCTTTATAAGGTTAGTGGAAATTCAATTGATCTCTTGCTGCCTCTGCTTCCCATGCACTCTTTCAGCCATTGATGACCACAGCAGCACAAAAAACCATCAAAAGAATTCAGGATCAACATGATTAACCCCCTCCATGGGAGTTATTGCTTCTGAAATATATATTTTAAAATATTTTTTTGGGTAAGGAAACCCTTGAAAAAATAACAATTTAGTGACATAGGGGGTAAACCATGAATTACCATTTACCCCCAGCCTTGATTTTGCACAGCTCAAAGTTAGAAGCACTGAGCTGGACCACAGCAAAAGCAAAATTTCACTTTTTTTCATTTATCAAGCTAAGTTTAATTTGAAAAAAAAAAAAAAACGTTTTAAAGTGCAGTAAAAATAAAGAACTGAAAAGCAAGCTATATCTGATTAACTATAAATGGTTTGAGCATCTTAAAGGCTGAATAACTTGTAAACTTACTAGTGAAGACCAAGTAAATATATATATTTTTTCTTTAAATTGTTCAGGAAATTTAAATAGTAATGAGCATTTCCTGACAGTATCAAACTAAGTATATCAAACTTTGTCCTTAAACAAAACCCTTCTGTTTTTCTTGGCTGATTCTGAAAGTTTTTTTGTTCTTGCCAGCATTTATGAGTCAATTGTTGTTCCTTTTCAAAGCCCAGTTTGACTGAGGTCAAACACACTGTCCTCTGTTCAAGCACATAGCATAATATACTGCAAATAAAAAGATTGTGATGATCTAATTCAGAGTATCCACTGTGTGAGCGTGAATCCATAAATAAATTACACACTTATGGATTTTTCACCTGAGGGAAGATGGTAAGATTTGCACAAAGGCAGGACTGTGTATGGGACCCTATCTGAGGGGAGAGAGATGGAGAGCATACCTTCAGATAGTCTCCATCTTGCAGTAAGAAATTGTCAGCTTTCAGGCGGATTCCTTTGCCCTTTTCGGTTGTGATGCTGTAGATGCACTCATGGTTATTATCGTAGTTGGAGGGGAAATTTGGAGAGAGGAGAATGCCTTCTGATCCTTGTGCAGAGGTTCCACACTCAGCTACAGCGAAAGAGTAAAGCAAAAAAAAAAAAAAAGAGCAAAACAGGTAAAAACAACATAGCTGTTTTTTTTTTTTTGCTTCTTTTTTCCTTCACAGCACATAAATGAGACACAGGCATGAAAAGGAAAAGAACAGCCGCAAAACGACTCAACCTCAGAAGACATGATGACAACAAAAACGAAAAACATAGCCATACACACGTATACTTATTACAAAAGATAAGAGATGAGAAAGCAGTCTGAACAGCAAAGCAATTAAAGGAAGACCACAAGAAAATAAAAGGAGGGCAAAATGAAAAAAAAAATCTGCACAGAAGCATGTCTCACTAAAATGCTAGCATAAGTTGATGCCCTAGAAATACCGCCGAATTATCCGGCAGATGCAGTGACTATCAAAGTTAAGGAATTCAGCTAAATGGTACTTTGTGCAAAGAGAGTTTTGTCATATGTAAATGTTGGGAGGGGATAGATGAACAAGCTATTAACCCCATCTGAGCAGGACCACCAGTGTATGGAAGGGGAAAAAGGAAAACTCAAGCAGGGAACATATATTTAAAACATTTTTTTTTGCTAACATGTTACCCTGTGCACAAAATCAAAGAAACGGCCAACATTTATTTTACATACATTCTTTTTAAAGTGAAATCAGCAACACAGAGAGAATTACAACTCTGCAAAAGGGAAAAAAGAAAAGGATGAAAAGAAAGCTGGAAGAGGATGACAATGACAGGGTGGCAGATGAAGCAAGACGACCGAGATTCTTTTGAAACTGCGCAGAAAGAAATTAGAGAAGAGAAAGGGGGAGTAACAAAAGATGCAGTACTAACACTTCCCATAAAACATATAATGCCCTAATTATCTGCCCAAGAACTGTCCAAATAAAGAGCAAGATGAAGAGAAACAGTGAGCTGAAAGGGGGATACAGAGCTAAAAAGAGAAACATTTAGAGAGGAAAGGGAGAGGGAGATGAACCCAACGCTTGTTGCCAGCTGCTGTTGCTTAGTTCCCTTTTAGTCAGGCTTGATCTCTTGACAGATAATGCTATTTTAGCTATTTCCGTCTGCTTTCTCCGAGGCTCGAGCATTACCAGAAGCCACCAGTCAGACTCTCATAAATTAACAGCAGCATCCTAGGAAACAGTGATCGGCATCAAATTCCAGCAAATGACAACCCCTCAATCAGAAAAATTCTGGCAAATAAAACCAGCAGTCAGCCACTCTCACAACAGTAAATTACCACTGTTAGCAAAAAAGAACTAGTGACTTATAACCAGAAAAACGCTGATACTTTACCCCTAGGCTTATTCATGCGGCAAAGAAAATGATATGAAACTCATTCTTGCTGTCCTGTCAGTCACTAATGCATTAAACATCAACAGAAAAACAACTTCTATCTTGATTACTGCAATGTAGTTTGTAGTATTTTACACAAACAGAAAAAAATCAGTTTTTATTTATGCTGTGTGAGTAATGTTTGTCATTTAGGATTTTCACTGACAAGCTGGTGTGTCAGTCTGACCGGTTTGCCGTCTTACCTATACATCTCGGCAGTGTGTTACTCCACACTCGCCTGCCACCTCCAAGACAAGTGATTTTGCTGTCTCCCTCAAGTCTGTATCCGTGGAAACAAGAGAAGGCCAGCGAATCTCCAACTCCAAAGCTAAATCCCATCCTCCTGCTGAATGCCGGCACACCTGGATCCTCGCACGGCTCCAAATCATACTCTATAAATCCAGGAGAGAGAGATTGCTAAAAATGTGAAATTGTTTTCTAATCCATTTTTTAAAAATAATAATAGCAAAAAAAAACAAAAAAACATTTAAGGTTTTGAGGCTTGCTGGAAATTGAGATTATTTTTCTCAAATGTTAATTTATACGCAAATGATGTGCTATTCTTTATTTAAACAACATAAGGTATGTACAACTGGAAAATTATTTTGAAGGATAGCAAGGCAGGTTTATTTTTGAAGCAGAAATGACACATTGAGCTTCAATGTGCTTCTGGAAAAAAATAAAACAAAGACCAATAAAAAAAATCTTACACTTAATCACTCAATTTAAATGATAATCTATTAAAAAAAGAAAAAAGATAAGATTTGTTTAGCTGTAAAAAACAGGGCAAAAAATAATAGTTTTTTAGCTTGGACTTTCACTGAGTCTCATTTATGTTTGCTTTTAAAAAAAATATTTCCAGGATCAAGAGTTTACTGAGCAAAACAACCAAGTCTTTTAATGAAAAGTCTATCTTTTGTCCGCTTATCAAGGATGTGGTGTTTTGGAACAAACAAGAACATGCTGTTGACAGAGCAGGCTTGTGCCAAACCTCGTGTTTCTTTGCCAGCGTTTCACTCCATAGATTTGTACAGTGTATGTGCCAAACCTGACCAGTGATGACATGTAAAGTGGCTCATGCTTCTTTAGGTGTGCAGATGCAACGTGGCCTAAATAGAAAAAATGGCATTCTATTCAGTGAAACCTTCTTTCCTGGAAGAGATGGCTTCTATCCCACTTCAAATGGATTAGTGTTTATATGTGGAAATATGGATACATTTATTAGCATGGAAATCCTGACAACCCGGAGATGACAGCTGGAGGCACTGCAGCAGATGAACACACTTCTTTGCAGCTGCTTTACTGCTGCCGCCCCTTTAAAATTTCAGAGTGACCTTTTCAATCAGTCACTTCTCCAACTACCCTAATTAGTAAAGTCCACAAAAACATAAAATGGAGAAATTTGGATACAATAATATTAAAACTTATGATGTTGTTAATATAAAAATATAAAAGTGACATGAGCAGATGAGGTTTATTGGCTCTTAAACGTTTAGTGAAACTTTCTTTCTGCATTAATTATGTCACTGTGATCGTCAAATATGTTTTTGGGTCTTTTATGAATCTGGCTGCAGTGAGTATAGAGACTAATGTAACTGTGAATAGAAAAGGAATTACATACATAAATGTTTTATCATGATCATCAAGCAAACTGATCTATAAATGGATAGTAAGAAAGACAATGAGTAAATGGCTTCATTTATTTGTTTTTTGCTATAGATTGTTGACATTGCTTATATTTTAACTCAACGTTAACTGTTGGCAAATTCACAGAGAACATTTTAAAATGTTGTATTGACAACATTTAAAAGCAAGCAAAAAAGTAAAAGGTGAAAAAGTTAAAATATAACTACTAAAATTGGCTAAACTTTTTAAATTAACCTAATAGTTGTTTCAAATGTATTGATTTTCATACCTTATTTACCTAAAGAAAATAGTAAAGAGCAAACCACACAAGTGCCAAGACATCCATTTACCAGACTCAACAATGTTGAATTTTTTTGAGGATTTATATTTTCAGCTTGTGCTTTCACGATAAACCTGATCCACCAGTGTTTACTGACAAACTATGTACAACAGGCTTATAATGTATCTGGAGTCAAACATTAACTTAAAAAGGTAACCACAATCCATGAGTGTCAGTCAATCTGTTTCTGTTGATTTCGTCAAGAATTAAAGCACAGTGTAGTACAAAAAGAGCACTGGTGAGAAAATGAAAAGTCAGTGATGCCCTCACAGCTTTCTCAGTTCTATTAGACATCAATGCTGTACTTGATATGATTCACAAAAATCCCTGAAAGTCATATCCAGATATAAGAAGCTCAATGGGTTTGTTTAAGTTATCTATATTTACCTGAGAAGACATCAGTTTGTTCAAATAATGGGAAATCTTACTCCAATATTTAATCATTGAATTTCTCATGAGTCTGTCATATATTACAAACGCCTAATTCTGGAGTCATGGCAGTCACTACTTTTAACTTTAACATTTCAATGTGGTCAACAACTAACTTTGTCATCAAATACATTTAATTGTTGTATACTCTGTGCCTCCTGGGGAAAATGAACTGTCATGCCTTTTGCTATTCCTGTTAAATTATTGTCTTGTTAAAAACTATTTCTAATGTTCAGAAAAAAACATTTGTTGAAATGCTTAATCAAATTTTAATAATGTGCTTTTTTTATTAATTGTATTTGTGGATTTAAAAGGACTTAAGAGGCATTGAACTTGTAACTGTAAAAGAGTTTCTTTTTGATAGTCCCTCTGAAGTTTAAATAAAAACTAAATGACCCTGAATGTGTGTTGATTAAGAACAAATATGTTGCATCTAGGTCAACATCTTATTTCTGCATTTGCTGCAACGATACGATTCATAATGTTCTTGCATTAAAATGTACTGGTTTGATAAATGCCCACATAAAAATGTGCTACACTTAATTGTGGACATGATATGAGGTTTTAGTTTGAATCATATTGTGGGCTATGTTCCAGCTTTTTCTAATGATATGAGGATATGCAGGGAGTGTGTATTAAATGAGGTAAAAATAAAGTATTAAACTCTGCAAGCTTCATTTGCATGAAAGCTGTAGGCATTTTACCAACCATGAGATGAATAAAACCTGTACCAATCTATAAAAAATATATATATATATATTGATATAGATTGCATGCACAAAATAGAAGAAAATATATACTTCTGTTTTTTTTACCTGAGAAAGTAATATTAAAGCCTTCATAGCTCATTGAAAAATCTGATATAAATCGCAGCTGAACGCTGTAGTTCCCAAAAAGTCCCGCTTTAACACTCGGGGGCAGCACGGATCCAGTGAGTCGACCAATTGGAACCAAAAAATTGCCATCCTCCGTTATAGACAGGTAGTCATGGTTCTCCTCCAGATGAAATGTATGGAATACCAGATGGACTCCTGCATAAACAGACAGTAAGACAAAGAAGCATTTAAGCGGATAAACCGATTCCTGAAGAATTCTTTCATAACAAAATACATGTACAAAAGAACGACAACAGAAAAACAGTGTCAATGAATTGAAGTTACAAAGGTTAAAGTTTTAAACTGCAAAGTTGTAAAACCATATTTGATCTCAAAAAAGGACTTAGGTTTTACACCTTTTATATGATCATAGACTGTAAAAGATTCCATACATCTTTTTAATTTGCGGTTATCACTTTCGGGGTCTCAGGGCTGCCAGAACCTAGCCTGGCTACTTTTGAGCAAAGGCTGGGGTACAACCTGGACAGTTTGCCATTCTGTCGCAGGGCTACACAATCACTCTTTCATACAAACTCACAGTCACACCTAGGGCCAATTTAGAGCAATCAATCAATCTATCAAGCATGTCTTTGGACTGTGGGAGGAATTCGGTTGCAACAAATGAAATGGAAAGTTGTGCTGAATTAGCTGACACTATCAGATGCGGAATCAAGTAGATTATTGATGAAGGGGCTGGAAGTCATACAATGTACATTTTAGGGTTATTGAAGGCTCTCTCTGGGCAACACATGTCAAGAGATGCTTTAAACTGGTAACATGAGATAATATTTACAATTTAAATACTTTTTTTTAAAGTTTGAAAGTAGAAATAAGAACAGTAGTTTTTGCTGTTTCTGTTAATAGTGACTGTGTGTGAATTGGCTTACCTTTGCCATGAGAAACCTCTATTGTCCAGGTGCAATTTAAAGAGTTAGGATAGAAGTCAGGAAAGCCGGGAGAGAGAATTGTCCCAGTTTTACCAAAAACGTAGCCTCCACAAAGAGCTGCAAAAAAAAAAAAACAAACAAACAAAAAAACACAAAGACTTTGACTGTAAGCTCATCACAAAAATTGATGCAAAACTTCAAAAAACCAAGGGCCAAACATTCTGAGAAATGCTTGAGCCTCCAAGAAATGACAGTATGGTGTTTTCCATAAGGTTACAAACAAAGTGAATTTATTTTTTTTCTGAACAACTACACTTAAACGAAGGACTTTTATGTGTGACAATCTTTTTCCTACTATACAAACACAAAAAACCAACAACAAAAAATTAACAAAAACTTATTGTTTTTATATTAACTGATAGATAGCAAGCTACATTTTGTACAAATAGCAAAAACTACCAGAGATAAAACCATTTCTGACACCTGCAATTTCTTTAAAAGAAAAATCCCCCATTTCCAAATAGTTACTTCTAGACAGATAAGCCTTCTGCACGCGTTTTCCATTAAAAAATACCCATAAAAATGACAGTGATAAACACAACATGATTATCTGTAGAGCAGCAAGAAAATATTTGCTCTTTTACTACTATTATACTATCATCAGCCTTATTGTGAAAACCCTACCTGAATGGGAGCAGTGCTTTTCTAAACAAAACATTTTCTGGAACAGCATGCACTGAACCATAAATGCCTATTTCATCAACTTTTATTGCATAAAAGAGGAAAGCAGATCTGTTTCAGATGAACAGCAAACCAGGTTAAAGAACTAAAGAGACAAAATTAAAATACAAATATGGCTAGACTTTTCCGTACTACAATCTGGAGAAAATTGAAATTTGATATACACCACAGAAATAGATTAGAAATCTAATAAAGAAAAAAGAAGGGCTTTCAGATCATTAGCTCCTAAATTCAAAATGATGCTGAAAACTTTTATGTTCAGCCATGATTTCTCCTATTTGAAATGGTTTGAAACGTTGAAGGTGTGATGCTTGAGTATGAGGTACGCAAAGCATAAACAGTGTGTTCAGTGAAAAAAGACGATTGCTATTTTAACACGTTAGCAACTATTAACTGATACACAGCAGTATAATGAACACATCAACCCAAATGTATCTTTGAGAAGTTTTCAAAGAAGAAGCAGCTCTGCAGTGTCAACAAAATGAAAAACCTCTTGGTTGATGGGCTGGGAACCAAGTCACGGGACAGTCAAGTGGTTCTGTCTGAATGCTGAAATTTATTCTAAATGAATTTATACTGAATCAATACTGTCTCTTCTGTTGATGTAGATTGGATTCGTTTATAAAAAAGATTTTAATAACACTAAATTAGTGGAAAATACATATTTTGGTTATACTGCCCTGAATGTAAGGAAATATGATCAGTTTTAGTTTAAATGTGGTTAGAAGTAGAGAATGCTAGACTACCAGAACATATTAAGGTTCTGTTACTATATCACCATCCATTTTCTTCTTTATCTGCTGTGTAAATGTTGGTTCATGTCAAATCTGTGATCTTAGATATTTTTTACAGAAGTTTACAGGCATTTCATACAGTCACATTTTGCCTGGAGATGCAACATCTGTTGTTGCTTGATCTAAAAAAAATCTTATGTACAGAGAAACACTGGGCTATCTGCAACCTCATCTCTGATTAGCTGAGTTATGGGTCTCACAATTACTTCGACACTCTCAATAAAGAGAACAAGAAGATTGTGTGATATACACAATCCAACGATTCAAACTTGTCCAACCTACCATAGCCTGATCCTGGCTGATAAAAGAGCCTTGACATTCTCACAAAATGTAAGACTTTGACTTTGGTCACTTCTTTCTTGTTACTATCTTGACACTGTCTTCAAACTTTTAAGATGTCATGACACGACCAGTATTTTCCCTGCTAAATAAAAGAGCAGTCATTGTTCTGCAACATCTTTGGGAATATTGCTGACGTGCAAGAAAAAGATGAGAAGTTTGACTCTAACAGACTCTACAGAACGAGAAGCTTCACTTGATGGAAGTGCACCATCTTGTCCCTGTCTTAGTGTAATATAAAGTTGTAATTCACAGATTGATATCAAAAGGATTGATAGAAATTTGACTGATAAGTATAGTACAGCTTGTAAGAGTGTGGCCTAACAAATGATGACATATACATTGGTCAAAGCTTGTATAAAATCATTTGGAAGGTACATATCTTTTCATGTGACAGCTGTCTGGTGACATGAAATTCTAAGCGGAAATGTTAAATGTCACAGTGGTTATGCGATATGACAGATAGCATAAGATTGAATGCTTCAGCATGAACTTACAGTGATGCACTGTTAGAAGACATTCACAGCTTTATATATATATATATATATATATATATATATATATATACACATATATATAAAGTAAAACAGTTATTCCCTTTTCTTATGAAGTTTCAAAAAATGATTATTCTCTCATAAAAATAAAACACTAATAATAATTGAAAGTGTAGTCTTATGTCATGTTTTATAACATTACAGAAATGTAATGTTATTTTAATAAAATACACTTGTGATCTCTGAACTTTTACCATCGCTTGATACTGCTACATCCACCACAACAGCTTTCCTCTGTTTTATCCACCACTACAGTGTCTGGTTGGTTCACCATTACCATCGTCTGTTGTCTGGAAGTCCCACAGGATCGTTGCTCTCTCACTCTGTACCACTTTCTGAGGTGTTTTCCATTTTGACGTTATGGTTTCCAGTCCAAATTCTGCACACATGTTCCTGTATACTATTCCAACCACCTGTTGTGGCGCTCCATGTATGCTTTCTCTACCAGCATTTTACACCCTACAGTTATGTGCTAGATTGTTTAAGGTGCCTCTTTGTACAGCCTACACTTTGTGTCCTGTCTGATAATCTCATAAAGTTATTGATTAGGTTTTACTTACTGATTCTTAGAAATGGCTGAGAAAGGACAGACCACACATTCACAATTTCCTAGTGCTGCTCAGCTTGGTGACCTGAACAAACTCACATAGGAACCTGAGAAGAACTCAAAGCTCCCCTGAGATGCAACACATTCATCTTGCACAAGCCTGGCCCCTCTCAAAAGGAAAGAGCCCCTACTAACTATTCTGGTTGGGCATTGTTGCCATTTGGACCACCTAGTTTTACAATCTCACTGAAACAGTCAAAACATTGGATTCTGTGTTAAACAGGAAGATACTAACAGGTCATACTTTTATTGATTGACATGCTTGTTTGAAATGCCATGTGACCATGTTTTTAAAAGCCTTGTTCCCACCCACTCCCTACCTTATTTGATGCAGACAAAAGGTTTGTTGACTGCAGGTTTGCCATCAAGCTTTCATTGAAATTGTCTCTCTGAGACTCTGCATTGAATGCTTTGGCCTTTAATGGTCCTCACCTGACCCAAATAAAGTTCAAAATCTCACACATGACAGCATTTGGAAACCACTAAAGGGAAATAAGAGCTGTGAACGTCAAGCTATTAGTCCTTGCACAAAAAGACATTTAATGCACACATCAGCTGGAAGACAGGAAGGTGCCAACTGTCATTCCTGCTGCTTATGCTTCACTCCTGAACCTCTCTCAGGCCATTCCCAAGGCTGATTTAAAAGCCTAACACAACTCATGTCTTTCTTAGAGATTAAAAAAAAACAAAAAAAAAACATTGTTCTTCACTTCACAACCATGCACACCATGTTTCCTGAAGCCTCCTTGCCTTGGATATGTCTACATTACAAAAAAAAAAAAAAAAAAGAAAAACACTGCTTATGCAGGTTGGTTCAACATTAGGTTAAGCTAAACTAAGACCATAACATTTTATGCCTGAACTGATCATTAAATACAATGACTACAGTAGATTACTAAGTAAAACCCAAATGTACTGTAATTCTGCAGTATTCACCAAGCACCTGCTTTATGTTACTTATCGCAGATTAATTCTTGAGGACTTTACTGGGATGGAATCACAGAATTTCTTTGTGTAGTAAAAAGAACTACAAGAAATTACTAATTATTGACCACTTTTCAAATGTATTTTGACGGAATTTAATGTTTAAATCATTTTAAAATTATAAGTGCAGGGAATTGGCCGGGCCTAATTTACATAAAAAGTAAGCAAAAGCAATATGTTTGTTATGCTACAATGTTTATTTCTCTTCATGACATTACATGTATCTTTGGCACTTGTAAAACAATGTTTCTTATGTTTCATTTGTGAGATTAACTCATAAAAATGACCAAGTGCCATCACAATAATGTTCCGTTGTTATGATTTTGATGCGAGAAAAACAAAATTGGTCTGAACTTTATTAAAGTCAAATGTGAATGGATTTGCCATGAATTATTGTTTTCTTGTTTGTTTGCACACATATTTAATTTACACTTGAATATCTTGCAAGAAATATAAGGAATCTGGAAAACTTAATCTGTACTGTTCAGTACCCAAGTATTTCTTTCTGAGTCACACTGGTTGAATTTTTGGCTGAAGATTGATTTTAGGTCAACGAATAGGATTGAATTAGATCATTCAAAATGAACTTTACATTGGCAGCCATACATTATAAAGTGAATTGAACCATTGTTAAAACGAATCCCTCGAAAATAGAATCAGTATTTATCAAATAAATATGTTTGAAAACTATCAAGATAAAGCTGTCAGGGTTTGTTGGGCGGACACAAATGCAGACAGGGATCGGAAATGCAAAAATCTCGTATTTATTGCAAACAAGAAACTCTCAATAAACACGAGAAGCAACAAAACGATCCGACAACTAGTGCAGGGGAGACGAAGACTATAACAAGGAGGAAGGGATGAGGTAAGTGGAAACAGGTGTGACTATCAAGAGGGAACACACAACCACTGGGGAGAGAACACAGGAAGTACGACCCATAACAAAATAAAACCGGAAGTGGAGACCAAAAACACAACTCAAACTAAAGCGGGGTAAAAACCCCACAAAAGCTGGTGGCCAGTGCTCTTACATTCAGTTTTATTTGTTACTGGAAGTATGTACTTGCTTTGCTTGAGCCTAACCTAACTGTCATGACTTCTTTTACAATGAATGGTGACTAAGAGACATATAAAGCTCTTAGGTTTTTATTATCTTTTAGCAGAGAGTGTCCTAAATCAATATAATCTTAAATAAAACAATTTGTTTTCCATGTGTTTTGGTATAGGTTAAGAAAATTGTATTTAGAAAGTCCCTGTTATATTAAGTGAATCAAACACCTAACCTAGTTACACTATGTTTGACACCTTTTTTTATCTTTGTTGATTAATTGTATTACGTATGTGTTATTCTTGCCTGCTTGAAATAAACCACTTCCAAACAATGCCATAACTTATGTAGCTGCTTTAAAAGTGTGCTAAAGCTTGTTTGTTTCACAGAGTTAGAAGAAACTTCCAGGAGTGAAAACTTTAAAAGGCACATTCTCAAACTTAATGCAAAGCAATGTCTTCAACGGTATTGATTTGACTATACACTTCATGCACACTTTCACTGGTTCACAGTAAGTCTAACCAGTGGATAAAGTCTAC
The DNA here is from genome assembly GCA_014656515.1 of Oryzias celebensis. NCBI lineage: Eukaryota > Metazoa > Chordata > Actinopteri > Beloniformes > Adrianichthyidae > Oryzias > Oryzias celebensis. The sequence goes on along the minus strand of BNCR01000003.1, from coordinate 12,990,193 downwards.
CACTTTAAAAACAATCTCCTCCAACAGAAGGGAAAATAAATGTCAAACTAACAGCTGCAAAATGTTTACTTACAGAAGAAACAGCTAGACTCAATTATACATGTACTGTATTCTTGGGCACCGAACAAGTGTACGTGTTCATGTATAACTATGTGCATCTGTCTGCAGTCTGTGTTGGATAATGTAGCTGGCATTTTTAAAGACAAAGTAAGTGGTATTTCAGAGAAAAAAGGATGAAAATTAAGATTTTATGTCACTTTCCTCAGTGATTATGTCTAAAATTATTATTAAAAAAAAAATCCTTTTACAGCAAGTTAATACAGGGATCTCTATAAAGGAAAGTTAATATACAGATCTGAAATGAAAGGCAGATTCATACCATCACAACTGGGAAGAGCGTGACTCCACTGATGATTCTGCTCACAGACAATTGGGTCTTCATCGCTTAGTGTGTATCCAGGGTCACATGCAAATGAGACACTGGAGCCAATGGCAAAGTTGTTGCCATGACGACGACCATTGACTGGGATACCAGGATCGAGACAAGAGTCTGATTCCATTTTCACACCTGAAAATCAACACAAACACAACCAAGTCAACAGGCTGAATGCAGACATGTGTCCATAACAAACATTTGTCATAAAGGAGTCAATCAATCTTACTTTCATATCTGATGCTGAAGCCTACTGCAGAGCGGCTGTTGTCTGTAGTGAACAACAGGAACAGGAAGTTGGATGTGGAGATCAGGAAATGAGGTGCTTGGGTGCCATGGTATTCACCGATCAGAGGAGACGAGGCTGAGGGCCCGTCCCTGATCTCCAGTGTGTCATAGTTGACTTCTGTCTGGAACCTATATTGACAAATAAAAAGGAAATACTACACATGGAACATCATATCATGATATCACATCATCCTTAACTATAAAGGAAAAAGTAACAAAGCAGATTAATACACAGTGAATGGAAAATTAATTTTAACTTTTGCAAAACAGATTTTAATGAGCAAATCTAAGTCTAAATCTAAGTTTTTTTATTTGTCGAGCTTAGAAGTGGGAGAAACTGATGAATCTAAAAAGTGAACTATATGAATAACAATTTTTGGAAATCTCAATTAATAATATGCTACCATCTGCAACAGACCCCTAGCATTGGGGGTATTTAAAAAAAATAAAATAAATAACATGAATAAATTGACCTGAACACCACACTCCAACAAGACACATTTTACTGACAAAGGTTTTTGGTTAGTGTGTGACTGATATACAATACATTATCAAACCAAATAAAAATGCTGATAACAGACATATTTTAACACAAACTAAAACAAGTTTGACAACACTTTTTTTTTGTAACTAAAAAAAATTACTTGTCAAAGTGTATCTTCACAGCTTGGTCTTTTTGTGCTTCAATCACCCACTGGCAGCTCAGAGAGTCTTTATAAAAAGAGGGCCAACCAGGAGACAGCACAACTCCACTGGGGGCTGTGAGATGGCCTCCACAGGGAGCTGGAAGTAGATGAAGTTGCAGTCAAACACAAACATGCAAACAAGAGAATCAGAGAGAAATTATTCATTTTTTTGTCTTGTAACTCATGCCGCAGGCCTTACTCATGTTGTAACTCTGTTTTGATGCAAGTACAGAGATCCTGTTTTAGAAACGTTGCATATTATCAGCTCTGCTCGTGTTTGTGTTGTTGTTTTCTCTTTCTTAACAGATCTAATAGTGTGGCAATCAACAGTTAAATATGTTCTCTTGAAGAAACTAAAGATCTTAGTTACCTCAAAGACTTAAAGAATATACTATACATGGTGAGTACAAGCACAAGTTCATAACAACTTTGTTAAAAATAAACTCATATACTACTTTTGTATTGAGTTTTTTCTTATTATACACTGACATATTGTGTTTCCAGGCTCGCTTAGTTGACAGGTTTTTCTTTCTTTTTGTGTTTTACTTTTTTGTCCTTTTCAAGGGCTCGTCTCAAACTCCAAGTACCTCACCAATTCTAATTGTTCTTTTAAGTCTGGACTATAAGCACTGTTGTGACTTTGCTACACAGTCTGCATCCCCAATCAGCAGCACTTGGAAAATTCAATTCAGTTTACTTATAATGTGCCAGTCTGCAATTGAGGTCGTTCAAGATACGACAAAAAAAGCAACAACAAAAAAAAAAGCATCTGAGGTAATCCATAAGAAACTAACTTCAGACTTACAATAGCTATGAGCTTTACCCATCTAATGTCTCTTTTTTCTAATTTTCCAATTTATTTTAATTGAAATCTGTTATTTTATCCACAAATTTACTACAACAGATACTATTTAATGATGTAATTTATACTATAAAACTAAGGTGCACGATGAGGAGACATAAGAACAGATGACAGCAGTCACTTTCAAAATCTGCTAAAACATTAGTATACTTCCAATTGTTGCATTCACATAGTCTTGTTGTCACACTATTTATACATACTTGTTTTTCAGTCTGATTATTGTAATTAATGGGAAATATGCTTTATGAAAAGATATCGCCGTCAGAATTTGAATACACAAACCAAAAGCCAAGGCTAAAATCAATTAAATTCACATGCAATAGTTTGGATGCATCAATATGTTTGTGCTGCACGGTGAAAGCCAGATATAGTAATAGTATTTTGTATCAACACATTCTCATTCCCAAGTTGTCACATATTGAAGCATGGTTAAAACCCCCTCCACGTCACTTTTTGACGTTCTGTGTGTCCCCAACATGTTGTTCTTTACGTGCTGAGTGTTCCAATTAAATCAGTGGTCTGGTCATTTTTAGGACATGGTACCGGACGCTGACCAACCTTCAGACGCAGCTGGTACCTGTACCATAACCATAGCCTGGTCCGCATCTGGTACTGTGTTCAGAACTGGTTCTGCATCCAGAACCGGTACTGATCACAGTCCCGAACTGGTACTGATCAGCATCCAGTACGTCATGCAGTCCACATCCTTGTAACGGACCGGTACTAGTTTGCAGCCCGGAGGTTGGGGAGCACTTGATTTAATTGAAACAGCGAGCACATCAAAAAAAGACAAATTGGGGACTCCAAAAACGTACATTTTTGACGTGGAGGGGTCCTTAACATTGCGTCAATATGTGACGACTTGTAAATGAGAATGTGTTGGTTATATTACTGCTTGCAAGGAGACCATTTTGAAATGGTATCCACTGTGTTCCAACAAAAGAAGAGAAACATTTATGGTCACCTTCACAGCGAGGTACAGCAGCAGACCAAACAACATTTCCGTCTTGAATGATGCAAGTGACTTGATCTGACCCCTGAAAGTGCAAAAGTCACATATAAATATATGCTTAGCTCATATTCATTTGCATATCATCAGCCCCCATTGTCACAACTACTACAAGAGGAAACAAAACTGAAAACATTATGTTAAAGGGTTGCAAGCAAAATTAAAGCCCACTGAAAAATGGAAGTTATTCTTTTTTTCACAATTACCTGTGTTCTGATGAATCCTTGATCACAGCGAAAAGCCACTGAGCTGCCAAGCTGAAACAGGTCGCCATACCTTTGGCCATTGATAGGAACGCCTGGATCATGACATTCATTTTGACCAAATGCTGCAAAAGCAGAAAAAGACAGCAATAAAGACGTTTTAGTAGAAATCAGCTTGTTGAGGATTAAATGAGAATCAAAACAAAAAAAAAAAAAAGTTGTTCAGAAAATTTGAGTAGCTAATCACATATGTACTGAAAGTCATGTCTACCAGTAAGTATGACATCTCTACTAATGTGGAAAAATGGGAGCAAAGTTATCATTCTATGAATTCAACTCCACCATGTTTAGCTTATAATATCTACAGTCAAGAGATTAACCTGATCCAAACCAGGGCACATATCCAGTGATTGGACATGTCTAAGGTGATTTGATACCAAATGACAGTAAATGGGAACAAGGAGAACAAAAAAGGGAAAAGAAAAGCATATTTTTACATAAAGAGAAGTTGGTTTGCAGTTAGCATGCAAACACGTTTAGCACATAAACACAAAACATACGTACACATTTAGATTTTTCTCTTTGTCAAATATGACCCTTAAATGAAGGTGCAGAGACAAGGTCACGTGGGAGGCAGTGTGAAATGGTGCAAAATGTCATGGTAATCACAGAAAATAAATCAGAGTCAGTCATGCAAAACTAGTTCATCTTATTGAAGGCAAACACACAGGCTGCAGTCAGGTTCAAAGACTGACAAGATGACAGGCTTAATAAGGCAAAGCTTGAGTAAGACACGCAAAAAGTGATCAGTCCAGCAGAACTAATCAAATTGGGACACGGGAATGCTGGCAGTTAGTTCTCTAAGCACTATCTTATTTTTTTGTACCACTTATACTGTTCCTATATTTAATAAGCTTGTTTGAATAGCTGCACATTTTTTTGACACAATTTGTAATTTCCCACGTGTTATTGATGTGTTTTTGCAATTATTCCTTTTTCAAATGACAGAACATCTGACAGTTGTCAATACATTCTGAGTTGACCCATTTGCAATCCCTAATTTAATTGTTAGTATGAATTCCCATGTATCCTTTTTCCCTGATTTTTTTTCTGTTTGTGAGTTTTCTCTGTCCAGTCAATGGTTTATTTTTTGTCTTCCAGCCTGTCTATTCACAATGCATCCTTAGATTTAGGTCTCTCGATACTTTTTCTTCACCAGTTGAACTCATGGCTGTCTGATTACAGCCTTGTCACTGGTTATTCATTTCTGTCAGACTCCTCGGGAGTTTATCTCTCCTCTTGCACACAACCTTTGACTTGCAACTGCTTTCACATTTCACATCCGTCAGTTTCATCTTTCCATTTAAGTGTCACAATTCGAACTGCTAAGTCCTGGAAAATGCTCTTTTGTTGTCTAAGCTAACTATATGTCTTCTATTTTACTTATGGGTGGATCCAACAATTTCTGCAAACAAAACTTTACTGTAGCTGCCCTAATAGTGTCAGAAACCTGAAGTGATGCAGAAATAAGAATCAAACTGTGTTGAAAAAACTTCTTGTCAATTAGTAATGTCAATCCAAAACAGCATTTTGATTGTGGATTTCACTTCAACCCAAAAATAAAACTTATATTCAAGTTCATTGAAAAAAATGTTGTTTGTGAGTATAAATTGTTACATGGAAACACAATAAATGTGGATAAAGTATCAAAAAACAAACACATAATAAAAACAAAAAGTTAAAGAAACCTATTCAGTTGGATACGTATATACATACTGGTATAGCTGATATTAAATCCTTTCCCTGTGTTGGAATGATCAGACTGAAACTCCAGTCTCATGATGTGTCCATTGGAGGCGATCTGTGCGGGAACGTCTTTTCCCGAGAATGTCCCAAATGTGGTTGCTTCTGACAAACCTAAGAGGCAATAGAAAAACTGTTAAATAAATGTCCAAAACATATAGAACAAAGGGCAAACAATGAACTAGAGTAAACAAAATGTTATTAAAAGATGCAATAAGAATGAATCAAATCAACTCCACATTTCTATGTGTTTCAATGCAATATTTGTTCTTGTCTTCTCAAACTGAACAATAGTACTAAAAACTCAACCAACCAAATGTTTTCAAATAAAACTTAAAAATAACAACTGTATTTTATTTTTAGCATATGTAAGTAAAAATACACACATTAAGACATGTTTTGATCATGTAGTTTTCCCAAAAAAAATGGGAATTGTGTACAAATGCCAGTGATCCTATTTTTCACTGTTTTCTGAACAAGTCTTGTCTTGACTGTGCAGTGATAAGAAATAACTACCACAAAAGAAAATAAGAGATATGCATTATAGAACACTGTAGCAATACACCATGTAAGGTGCAGTGAATGAGCATAGATGTCCCTGTGTGAGACTGTTTTTACATACCATCTTATTAATGTTACATTAATCTTGAACTAAATATTTCAACTGAACACAAAAGCAAGCCAGGCAAACAAATGCCTAAAGAATTTAGTACTTTAAAGAAGATTACAATAAAGTCTAAATGTTTTTTTTTTTTCTAGTCCCTCTTGGTTCATTCAAATGATGCACCTAAATTAACCAAAAGGGTCTGATATCATATGATTGTGTTGTTTCCCTTGATGTGACCTAAAGCATGTATTTGTGGAAAGTTCTGGGAGGAAGAATGATATTTTCTACAGTACTCATCCCCTCAGGGAAACAAGTGACAGCGGCTTTAAGGCATTGTTCTTTAACCATAATGGAGTCGCTGTACACCAGCTGAGTGGCCCTAAAACTCCTGACGGCCCTGTGCAGCTGTAACTATGTATCACCTCACTTCTGTATGACACATTTGTGTTACAGTATTTTGCCATTTAGTGCAACAAATTGGCCTGCATACTAGTTCAGCACAGTCCTCTGCTCTGGAAGGTTCTACGGAATCATCAGCTAACAACTCAATACAACAATCAAGTCTGCAGAGAGGAACCCAACAAGTTCAGGTATGATGTTATCATTTGTTAAAAAGATATTATGCACGTGTTTCATTAGAATGATAACAAATTAGGAGGAGAAACTTGGAATGTGTTTTAAGAAAATCCAGTCCAGGCATTTATATAGGCTGCTTGATAAGAGCAAAAATACTGCATGGTAATATAACATTTGTCTACTAATGATCTATTATTCTCATGGTAATAAGAACATTTTTCTTCATTTTCATGTTTTATTCTGTTATCCAGTACAAAAACATGTTTTCTAATCACAGAAGTTGCATAAGGTAAACACAAGCATACATTGTTCTGCTAATAAAAAAGAACAACACCAATATTATTATCATCATTAAAATTAATATTATTATTAATAATAATAATAATAATAATGAAAAAACAAGATTGTCAAAAAGTTAACAATAAGGAGTGGACAATAAGGAAAATCTGTGTATCATTTGTTCATTTGTTTTTCAATTGAAAATTGAGAATGAAAAAACTAAAATGAACAAATGATATATGGATTATTAAGGAGTGTCTCTTAATTTTGTCACAAGTGTTTTCATTTTTATAATCAGTTCATTTGGAGTTTTAAAGGGTGACAACAGTCACAGTGTTGTTTGGTGGCATGTTGTGCATCATACTGACCCATGTGCCAAAGAAAGCCAAAAGCTGTCTCAAAGGGTTACAAAGAAAATCATGTTCAGGCATGTGGAAGGTCAAGGTATTGGGACTATCTCAAAGCTGTCTGATGTTTCTGTGACCACAGCTGCACAGAGTGTGTACAAATATTAGATGCTCTTTTATATAAGCTTCCTGGATGTGACCGCCAGAAGAAAATTGATCATAAGCAATTGTCTTTTTTTAAATTTTGAATCAATTTGTGATTGATTAGGGGCCTGGAATAGTGGCCCACCAATCCGGGTCCCAGTAACGCCCAGTTTGGCATTATTGGGGCCCCACCCTGGAGCCAGACCTGAGGTTGGGGCTCGCAGGCAAGCGCCTGGTGGCCGGTCATGACCAAATAAACGAGGTCCCGGATACAAACGGCCGAACTGAGCTTCCTTGGTAGGGTGGCTGGGCACTCTCTTAGAGATAGGGTGAGAAGCTCAGTCACTTGAGAGGAGCAATATCAAAGAAATGTCAATTGATTCCAACATTGATTCAGGAGTAGCATATTAGACTGTATCAATAACTTATTTATATTTTATAGTAAACTCGATTCAATTTAATTTCATTTATATAGCCCAATATCACAGCCATAGCCGTCTCAATGGGCTTACACCGGTATTTGCAAAAAACATAGGGTCAGTCACACAAATGTAGACAATACCTGGTTGCTAAACAGATTAGGCTGAACAAACATCCCTGCCCTTAGACCCGCCTCCAAATTCTAAACGCGTTTTAACCCATGGTTCACAAAGACCGTTCTCTCCACCTCAAAAACCTAACTTTTAGACATCCAGTTAAAAATGTATTTAAATATAATACACAAAGTTAAACTATATTACCTAAACTATTTAGTTTTCATCTATACACAACGGTTGCATCTTTACTTTAAACTAAGTCATGATTTGACATCTGATGTGGCATTTTTTTCTCAGGACATGCTGTAACCCTGATGTCACAGGTACTCAGACAGTGATAAGCCAGGCAGACCTCATGCACATATTTCTATTTTTTGTGCACAGACTGATAAGCAAAGGCTGAGTCTGAGTCTGTCTGGTCATGCATGCATTGTAAGAAGAGATCACTGTGAAATAACAAGATTGTTTGGAAGTTATGCATGCTTTGTTCCATCAATCTTTGCAAATACTCAGCAAAAAAGGTGATGTACGTTCACTCTATTTTGCTAATTTATGAAACCTCATAGTCAACATGGACAACATGAGCCATAATTATTTTGGACAAAACGTCTTTTTAGATCTTTGCACAAAAAAGTCTTGCAAGTAAAATTAAAAAAAACTATGGGACTAAGACTATGGGATGCAGATGCAGTCAGGAACACTAGATATCCTCAGTTTCTTTGTTGTCTTTCATTTGAGAGAAAAAGTAAAAGTAAGTAGAGGAAACAGACACCAATATTTATTAGTTTAGCTTGTAGAATGAATGAATGAAATAAAGAATTAAGTGAATAAAATAAAGTGAAGAGATATTACAGTATTTTTACCTTCATCTTTGACCACCAACCAGTCAAACTGTGGCTCCAGATCAAAGTCGGAAAAGAGGAGATGTATGCGGCTCCCGGGTTCAGAAATGATCAACCACACACAATTCAAGTTATTGCCATACTCTTCTGGGTAGTTAGGAGATAATATAGTCCCTGATGGAGCAGTGAAGTTGAAGAAACAGGAAACTACAAAGAAGAAGGAAACAAGGATAGACAATAAGTTTACGTACATGGAGACGAGCAGTATTGCAGATAGACAGTTTACAAATGGACTCAAAAGGACAGTACTATTGAGCCACTTGAGGGAAAAACACATTTACTTACAAACGCAGCTGGGTTTATTTCCAGACCACTGGTTATTGTGCTGGCATGTGATGGTTTTTTCACCAACAAGTTCAAAGGCTGCCTGGCAAAAGAATGTCAACACGTCGCCATGTTGAAAATGATCACCACTACGACGACCAAATGCTGGCACACCAGGGTCACCGCAGCCTCCCCGTTCGATCTCTGTAACACACAGACAGCTGTGTTTCTCAGATGATATCAGCAAAGGACTCAGTGACATTAAGAATAAGTGCTTTTATGTTTTTCTTTGCGACGTGTTGATAAAGAAAATTACCAGTCGTGTTGACAGTAAGTGACTCAAATTCATAGAATAATTTCAGGAATAGCAAATATGACGTCATTCAGTTCAACAATATTGCTCTGTGATTACATGTTCTCCTTTTGTTCTTTTTTGAATAACAAGTACAAAAAATATTTGGTAAAAATTAATTTATCAATCAATCAATCAATTTCCGCATGATGGGATTTACAAAGTGTTCTATTCTGTTCTATCCTATTCTATCCTATTCTATCCTATTCTATTCTATTCTATTCTATTCTATTCTATTCTATTCTATTCTATTCATCAGATCTATTCTATGCCAATTAAAATAATCTGTAGGAATCAGTCAAATATATTTTAAGATTAGAACTACCTGGAAACTTTGACTGCTCAGAATACTTCTAGTAATGTAGCCATTTTTGAAGGCGTTCTGAAGTTTTCAGGTTCAAAAGCGATCACTATCTGATACTGGGTGTCATCCACTTCTAACAGTAACTAGAGGTTAAGTCATTTAAAATGTATTTTCAGAGAAGGTGGTACAATTGACTGTGTCTTTGTTTTCACATTGTTGATGTAGCTAACTACAGCTGTTGTTGCAAGGTGTTCTTTGCCAACAGTCCAGCAATACTGAGACCAAGTGATGGACAGACAGATGAGAGAGGCTGGCAAGTCAAGGAAAAAAAAAAAAGTCCTGTGTGGCCAGCGTGTCTCATGGGACACCCAAGGCTGCTGACAGGTGCTGACAGACCACATTGACTGCCCTCTTGGCTGTCACCAAGGCACTCAAAAGTGGTATGTGTGAGGAATTTGGTGGGAAAATCACTTAGAAGATGACTTTCAATGAGTTTAAGAAAAAAAAAAAAATCTTGCAAATTGGTGTGCCCTTGAGGTTAGAAAGACAGTTACAAACACTGAGTATGGGCCGGATGAGGCACTCTTGGATTAAAACGTAGGCGCTGTCAAACACCTAGAAACAACACTCTGGGGAACTTTTTAAACCTGAAAAATTTGGGTTCTGAGTTTCACTGTGCTATGACTAAGATTTTTAGGGTATTTGAAAAAGAAAATGGTTAGATTTCTGTTCTGGGTTAGGTTACTTCTCCAAATGAAAGGAATTTAAAGTTTAGTTAAGGAAGGCTGGAATATCTGTGCTGTCTCTTTCTGTACAACACTGGGCAGTAATAGAAAGAAAACAATCCTCCTCAAAGTGGCTGGATTTGTCCTCGGTAATGGGGAGTGCAGCTTGTCCATTAGGGAGAGGCTTTAGGTGCAGTCACTGCTCTTTTATATCAAGAGGAGCCAGTTGAGGTGGTTTCCAAGATGCCAAAATGTGTGTGCTGCCTGTCTCATTGTATAACGCCTTATGGCACTGCAATGCTTTTGATTTGAACTGCAAAGTCATTGTACTTTTTTGCAATCTTTTTTTAATCCCCTGTTTTCGTAACCACTATTTAATTTCAAAATCTCATTCAATCAGACATCTGTCATTGTGTAACACATGCTTCGCGGATAGTCTGCATCTGCTCTGGGTAAATAGTGCTCAAGGTGAGTTTTTGTATTTATGAGCTCTCCACCTACATTAGTTTGAATGCACCTATCAGAAGAACAGAATATTTCTGAAAGGATAAAGCATTTTGTGTGTGTTTGTTTCAGGACCATAACTAACTGTCATAATGACTGACATGAGTCATCATCAGTGTCAATAACGCAGACACATTGGTTAAATATAGATAATTATTACCTTCCTAATGTCTAAATCCCTTAACACATAAAGTCTATATACATTTGAAGATATTAAAATGTTATCTAAATTTGTTTCCACTAATAAAAAAAAACACTCCAAAAAGCACACATTTAGGCAAAAAAAATATTAGCATTTTTAAAAGCTATACTATAAATACTACTCTACAATATTTATATGCCATACTGTTTTATACTAGAACAACTTAGCAACATTTAAACCCTTTAACAACCTCACCAGAAACAGAAAATTCAGATGTTTTGTTTTTAATTTCTCAAGCTTTGGGTTAGTAATACAAGCAATCAATTTTTTTTTTAAATCACTTTTCAGAATGATCTCAGTCATATGATTTGAAAACATATGGTTAAATCCAATATTGTTGTTAGATGTAATATGAGAGGCTTGTCAGACTATAAAACAAGTGAAGTGAAAAAGCATCTAAAGGTAGTTTTTTGCAAGACTTCATATAAAAATGAATGTATAAGAACAACAAATATGTAATAACCTGTAAAAGTCATGTGTAAGTTAGCACTGAAGCATGGGGTGGTGGTATCATGATGTGACAACCGATTTTAAAGAATAGTAATTTGACAAAAATGGAAGAATTTAATTTATTTTTTTTATAGAATATGCAAAAGTTTAAGAAGTTAACATAATATTAACATGAAGACCATGATAAAGTCTGAAAACATTGTTTGTAAACAGATTATTGGATGGATTGATTGATATACCTTCATAGTTTGCCTTGAATCCTGCAGAACCAATTGTGTCATCTGATTGAAGGTGGAGCCACATCTGATTGGACAAGCTCACGATGAGATCAGGTACGCTGGAGCCAGTAAGTCTATACAGATGCACATAAAACACATTGTTCAACCGCATTACCTAAAAAACGGTACATCTTTCCCTGCATTTCTTGTCTGTGTGCAGATTTCTTATTTTGGGTCTAAGTACAAAAACAGTTCAAATATAAACATTGCAGGCGATTGACACAGTACATGAAATTCATATTAACAACAAGCAACAAACAACAAACAACAAACAAAAAATCACATTATTTAGGTTATATAATATATGTATACAAGTCCAAAAAATTCACAATTTGTTAAAACTAGTTAATTATATGTAGTTTTACTCACAACATGGGTATTTGTTTCATATGTAGCTAGCTCATGAAACTCTGAGTCCTTCCATACATGTGAAAACTGTGCAACTTGTTGTTGTTAGCGTTTTATGTCTACAGATGTCCTTTTCAGTGCCATCATAAAGTGATGCCACATCAGCTGTAGATCAGAAAATGTGTCTTGAAGCTTACACGTAAAGAACCCTTCGAGTATCTCCTATCTTCCCACCATCTCCTACAGTCAGGGTGTCGTATCCTCTCTCCAGATCAAACTCCTCAAATGACAGCTTTATAACCTGTAAAAAATAATGTAAAAAATAAAAGTAGAAAAACGCAAAAGCAGTCATTAAAAACATCTGAAAAATAAAAGAAAAAGAGCAAAAACAACACAGGACCGCAAGGAGGTTGATTATTGCAATGCAAACAGGGGGAGAAACTTCAAAATTTTACTTTTCAACTTCTTCCAAAGCCCTTAAATACATGTTACTTGGTGTAAGTTTGAAGGATATTACTAAAAATGATAGATTTTGTGAAAAGGCTGGTAGCTATTGCCAGATTCCATAACTTTGTAAATGCATGGACAAAAACAGAGAAAAATCCTTTTGGCACAAAAAAAAGTTATACTATACCAGAGAAAAAAAAAAGCTGCCTAAAGTCCCAAAGTTTTAACTTTTCTTACAACTCATGTGGAAAAGTGGGTTAGGGCCCTGCTGGCCTTTTTTTTTCCTTGCTCCTGCTTCCTCTACATTTCTTACCCATACAACCATCTTACACATGTACGTGCTAACCTTCAGCTTTTTCCATCATTGTCATGTCTTGTTTCTAAACTTCATCACTGAACAAAATGAGTTCAGCACGTGAGATCTGTCTTGGTTTATTTTTGTCACTTTAAAGTCATGTTTTGATCTTTTTCTTAACTGTATAGAACTCCATCGTTGTGAGAAAGACATCAATAAACAGCAGGGCTGGCAACAACATTTTAATTTCTAACTGCTTGCTTCCTCAAGATTTAGCTTGGATTTTTGGAATCCTAATCCAAATGATCTTTTTATTACAGAAACATGGAAGTACAACTGTTTAGCATATGCTTCTTAATTCAGTCATTTGAGCTACATCCATCAACCATGCCAGAAAAACCGTTGGCAAATAAAGGGAGTAACAGTTACAAGCTTTCAGAACATCAGTTGTCTGTGATGTCTAAATGGGATTCTCCCCTAATTCTTTCCGACTTGAAATGTACATTGGAATCACATGTTGGAAACCAATTAGTAAATAGTGTGGTCAAGTCGGGGTGGCATTATATAAATTCGTTTCCTCCCACTCCCTTTCAAGCAGCCTGTCTTTTGATGCCAGTTTACACTATGTTTGACATGTTTATGGATGTAAATCGTTGTTGATTGATTGTGTTAGTCTGCTAGAAATACATCATTTCCAAATCCAAATTAGGTAGTTACACTGGGATTAAAATGAAATATGCTGCAATGTATGAAATTAATTACCTGACATGAAAATCATAAAATCAACATAAAATATTGTTTCTAAAAAAATTTCCACATAAATAGAAATTAACCAAATCTAAAAGAAAAAAAAATGTTCACTTAAAAGCTACAACTAAATCAGCTTTTGCAAAGAAGTATCCAGCTGTGAAAACATCAAAACTTAAAAGAAAAACAGGTGTTTTTGGACTAAATATAAAAGGGACAGATTAGTATTCCAGAACAAGGGATTTTTCCAAAATGGACAAAAAAATAAAGTGAAGAAATCCTGAGCTATGTATTGGTGTGGCAGCAATGTCATTTTATGACTAGTTAAAAGGAGTTACTTGAGTAAACAACAAGCCTCACCTTGCAATCACACCCTTCTGCTGCTGAACAGTGAGGTATTAATTGTTAAATGCTTGACTTGCAGGCACACTCATGGCTGTAGTAGCATGCACAAAGCATCAGCTCATCAATCTGCTGTGCGCTCTCAAATGCTGCAATATTCGTATTCCATTATTTGCTGCTTGTCCATTATTTATTAGCTATAGATCATCCCATGGCAGCATGGATGATGGCAAATTTCTGCTGTGTTCAGGGATACGCCGTGCAAAAAAACAGCTTGTCTTTATAAGCTAGGTCTGGTGCATTACTGAAGTGCCCTAAAATGAACCATGGGCATGCAATCACGTGAATGGAATCACATAGCAAATCACACTACAGTAATAAAAGAAAAAAAAAACCCTACTGCAGGTGAAAAGAACTATGAAAGCTATTTTTACATCCAGGATCAGCCATGAACTACCAGAATTCTGATGGTGCTTCATCATTGTAAAAAATGGCTTAACCGAAGGATTACCTGGTATAATGGCAACAAAGATAATTAGAGCATGATACATTTTTACTGTAAATCACTCATCGTGTTTCAACTTAACCAGCATTGCATAAACAGTTTCCAAAAAGACCCAGTTTTGAAACAGGAAGATTTCTTTTTGAAGAGCAAATAAAGTCACTTTAAAGACAGGAAAGATAAACTCACGCCAGAAGAGAAAAAACAAAAGCATTTAACTTTTCCTGTGCATTCTTGATGTTAAAGCCCCAGGCAAAGAGGACTTAGAAATAATGGGAAAAAGATGCAAAATGACATGTGAGGCATTGACTATTGCTTAACAACAAATGACGCCAAACATTAATAAACCATTACAGCTTAGTGGGTGATGTGTTTTCCATTCCATTTGAAGGTTGGCTGGATAAAAATTGATGTTTATAATACTGGACTATGGTCAAGCAGTTACAATTAGAAGCAAAACGGTTTCATAATAAACACAATAATTGTACGCACCAGAATGTGTGATATAATCATCCCAACAAACAAACCATTTATTTCAAAAGTAATTTGATTTGTGCACAAAGCACAATAGTACAAACAAATATAGTCATCTGTGGAATTATGGCTCTCTAACACACTTACATGTTTGTTTGGGGCCTTAATAAGCCTCCATAAAGCACTGAACATTCTTTGGTCAAATGTCTAAATTAGATCAGCTTTTGAAAAGATTTAAACAGCAAAATGTTGATTTCCCACATATTTAAGTGCCAATTCTTCCTAAAGTAACTTTAAAAACAAATTCTGATATTCTGTTTGTGAAATTATCTACTCCTTTATTAAATTTAATGAAAAGAAATGTATAAAAATGAACATTAACAACAGGTTTTTTTAATCATAATCGTTTTATTTTTCAGACTAAAAACACTGTTGTTTCCTCTTTTATCAAACTATCATTGTATTTTGTATTGAACCACACTGTCATTATAAAGTTAGGCTGAATGATTAATTACTCTCAGCATAGATGACTGAGAAAAAAAATAAACTAAGAAAAAAAAAAGAGACAAAACTGTCTCTGTTTGAGGGTGAACATGTTTTAAAACTAATAAATGTTGCAGGGTTTACAGGTCGCATAATACACTTTTTAAACATTGTTAAAAAACAAGGAATGATCGCAACCTACGTAATAAAATAATCTTAATCAATCAAGCAGTAAAAAAACGAAATGCAGCAGTGCACTTTACAGTTTTTGTCAAAAACTGCATAATTATAATTAAAAGACCACTGGAATGAGTTAGTGTAGTGGGACTTTTTTTTTTTTTTCTTTTTTTTTTTTTTTTGGGGGGGGGGGGGGGGGGGCTTTAATATGTCGGCTTTTGTTTTACTTAAGGTAAAGCAAACTATTTGTTTTATTTTTTCATTTTAAACTCTACACACATTCTATCTGAATTTCTTTTTATTTAATGGTTTTATTTAAAGTATACAACAGTACTAGAAAAGACTAAAATAAAGAAGTAATTTTTTTTTTTTAGTTTCTTTTCTCCTTTACCTCTCACTCTGCTGATCATACCGCAATAACAGAATGTTGCAAAATAATTAATATTATTTATTATTAATATTAAATAATAATCAGCACAATTTTGATACTTTAGGAGACTCTATAAGAGCATGTTTTCCCTATGAGCCAGAGAGATGCAGTAAAAAGGAGGGAGGTGACCTCTATCCAAAAATATTAGACATAGAAAGAACACTTGCCCTGAAGGCAAAGTAAACTAGAATTCTCTTTGTGAGATTGAGCTGTTATGTTGAGTCACTGTTGAACTGCACACAAACAGTTTGGGACTTTCTTCCCACACATAACTTTTAGCCTTTCACTTAAAAACAAAAGTTTTAAAATAACAAAAGCAATCTTCAAGAACACAGGTGACTTCACTTTTCTTCTCTCTAAAGAAATAAAAGACGTAAACAACTTGTCTCATTTTGAATATGTTTTTTCCTACTTAACATATTTATTTTTTTGTTCAAGTTATTACTGTTGGTGTATTTTTAAAGCTCATCTTGCTCTCAGTCTAAAAAATGTTTAAGAGACATGCCGTCCACTCAAAGGACAATATTAATCTACTTAAAGACTGTACTTTGTTTTTTTTTCTAAATAAATATTCACTTATTTCTCACTATGCAGCCAAACGACACATTTAAATAGTTTAATTGAGCCATGCCTGGGAGAGTGCATTAAGGTTAGAGCCTCATGCAATTCACAATGCCGGGCTATTAGCAATTTTAAGCCCAAAGGTCAAACCCATTAAAACACTAATTTCTTAAAATATATAAGTTCCCTGGAGTTACAGCCATTGACATTGTTGTCATGTTTTCTATATTATCTTTAATTTGCTATCCAAAGTAATCATTATTTAAATTTTCTTTTTTTTTTTTTTTGCAAGTCACCACTAAGAACATGTCCCAGTGCACACCACCAAGGGTAAAGACTGCAACCCTGGGCAGATGGCCAGGCAATTAAAGGGCTAACACAGATAAACTACCATCATTAACAGTTTGCCTGACCTGCAAGTCTTTGGATTCAGTGACCATAGGGGTCGCAGGAGAAAAATGCTAAATTTGAGAGTTATTGTAAGAGCCCAGGTGTAGTTACAAGGTTGGGACAGGAGTGAACCATGATTCACCTTGCCCTGATTAAATAAGCCTCTTCACACCTGAACATCTATGAACACAATAAGATGAGCCAAGTCATCTGCATCAGGCAGTGAAAAATCAAAATAGGGTTTAAAAAAAGCATCTGATGTAGAGTGAGTTGAAGAAAATTAAATAATTGACACATATGTCTGTACTTCTCACTGAGTCAAAGTAAACACGTTAAAATAGAGAAGAGTAGCAACATGAGTAGAGATGGAAAGAGAAAAATGACCTATTTCTTTGCAATCTGGTCTCAAGAGACGAACTTTGTTTCAAGTAATGTCTGTATTAAGGTTATTACATTTGCACTGTAATGAAAAAAATCATGAGACAATTGAGGGTGTAGTGTTCTTATCAATGTGCTGTGCCTCGCCTTGAGTTAAAAATGCTTTTCATTTTCATTCAGCCAATCACTGCCACCACACATGAATTCAGCTAACATAATCCTCTTCTTAAACCAGAAAAAGATCCACAATTCCTTCAAGCTATCGCCCATTTCTCTAATTAACGCAGACGTAAAAATTATTTGCAAAGCACTCGCACAGAGAATAGAAAAAATCACTCCTCATATAATTCACCATGATCAACTGGATTCATTAAAGGTAGACACTCAAGTGATAATGTCCGCAGACTTGTAAACATAATAGATTTTGCCACCATTAAAAACAGGAAATGACCATACTCTCGTTGGATGCTGAAAAAGCATTTGACAGAGTAAACTGGAAGTTCCTCATTGCTGCCTCCATAAGTTGGGTTTGGGGAATCCTTCATTGATTGGATTAAATATTATATCACAACCCAAATGCATCAGTCAGAACCAACAATCAGACTTCTGACAGGTTTTTTCTTGGTAGAGGGACCAGCAGGGTTGTCCACTCTCCCCTCTCTTTTTGCTATATTTATTGAACCTCTGGCTGCAGCAATAAGACAGCGTGAGAGCATTAAAGGAATTACAACAAAATACAGTAATCATAAAATTAGTCTTTATGCTGATGACATATTACTTTATCTAAACAATTCACATTCCATTAGTGAAACCTCAACAATTATTAATGAATTTCCTCTATTTCAGACTACTCAATTAACTGGAACAAATCAGTTTTATTGTCACTGAATGGTAATGCGGAGCAAACTACCTCAATCCCAGTCAAATCAGGCAATATCAAATATCTAGGTATTTATTTCTCCCCGAAACTATCAGAACTGGTGCAACTAAACTACACCCGTTACTGAAAAGTATACAGGACGATCTAACCGCTGGGTCAACCTGCCTCTGTCACTCATGGGTAAGATAACCACAGTAAAATGAAAATTTTACCCAAAGTTAATTATCTCTTCTCAATGATCCCACACAACCACCACTAAAATGGTTCCAAACATTAGACTCAGCCATATCCAGCTTCTTATGGAACAATAACCTGCAAGAATTAGTCTAAAACTTTAAAATCTGGAAAAAGCTGTGGAGGCTTAGAATTACCTAACTTCCAGAACTACTTTCTTGCCAATAGATTGCAATACATCTTAAGATGGTTAAAAAACAATCCAGAAACCAACCCATGGATGGATCTGGAACAGGCATTCTGTGGAAAGATCAACTTGTCAGATCTACCATTTATCAGCCCAAAATAAAAAAACTTGACTGCTACCAAAGTAGTAATATAAGCACTACTTTAACAGCCTGGTGGGAATTTCTTAAAATGTCAAACTCTTCAGTTTTACCATGCAAAATGACACCCATCTGGAACAATCCAGACATCCTGATAAATAAAAAATGTTGCACTTCCCTGCTTGGCAAGCAGGGGGGTAAGACTACTTGAGCACTTAATTATAGACAGAAGATTCATAACGCACCAAGAACTACAAGAAAAACATGGAATAATAAATTCTTGGAATATCAGCAACTTAAATCTGTAATTACTAAAACATTTAAATCCAGTGACAATGACCTAAAATTACCAGAACTAGTTACCTCTATGATTAATTTTTCATTGAATAAAACTCTCTCCAAATATACAAACTCATATGCAACTTAGATAACAAAGTCTCAATTCCAACAACAAAATGGGATGCAGACTTAGGCAGAAGTACAGACACAAGCTTCTGGTCAGAAATTTGTCTAAATACCTTTAAACTAACAAAAAGTCCAAACCTACAACTAATCCAATTTAAAACTCTTCACAGAATTTACTATACTGGACAGAGGATGTTCAAGATGGGTCTCAAAAACTCAGACATTTGTGAGCATTGTGATAGTAATGTACCTGACAATTACATGCATGCTCTGTGGTTCTGTACACCTGTACAGGCTCTCTGGCAACAGGTATGTGCTGATTTATCAGTCTGGCTTAAGGTTTCAATCACAGCCTCACCTTCACTTTGTGTGCTGGGTGACATGAGTGCCATCGATACAGAGGGAAGATTAGCACTTTAATCTTCATAACTCTTTGTATAGCAAAAAAAACAATTTTATTAAACTGGAAAAACAAGAAAAATATTAGTGTAAGTCATTACAGGAATCTGCTATTGGATCATATCAGCTTGGAAAAAATGTCAACTAGGAGTTCAAATAACCTGGAAGGAATTCGGGCTCTCTGGTCTCCCATAGCTAACGCCATAACTTAGGGGCGGGGTTCTTGGGTGTCGCCGCGCCCTGGATGTCTGCCGGGATTTTGGTGCCGGGGTCGGGGCCTCCCTGGCACCTGGTGGGGGTGGGGGGCTCTGTTAGTCGGGGGTCTGGTACGGCGCCTGGATGGGGCAAGCGCGGGGGCTGCGTGGTCTCCGGGCCTGGGCGGGGGGGTGTGGGTGGTGCATTGGGTGGGGTCTGGCTTGGCTCGGGGGGTGTCCTTCTGCGTGCGCTGGGGGGCTTGCGTGGGCCCTGGTCCTGGGGGTCTGCCTGCGCTGGATGGGTGGCCCGTCTGCACCCGGGGGCTGGGATCACTCCTTCTCCGGCCCTGGGACGGGGTGGGGCAACCCTCTTGGGGCCTGCGTTTGCTCCAGGGAAGTTTACCATGGCGGGGTCTGGGGGAGCGGGCCGGGGGGGGGGGGTGTTCATGGGTAAGAAGGGGGGTCCACCACCAGTATGGGACCCTTGAGACTTCCTCGGGCCCGCTGGTACCTGGCCAGGCAGCCACAGGGGCGGTGCTTGGGGGGGGGGGCCGGGCTTGCGCCTGGGGATGGCCCCTCTCGGCTCCTCTCTCTTTGTGTGGGTGGGGGGTGTGGGGCCTGGGGGTCGGCTTCCGGGCGGTGGGGCCTCTGCCCTGGGGAGACTTGGGCCCAATGCTGGGGGGGCGGGGGGACGGTTGTTTCACCATCGGGGTCAGTCTGGTAGCTGTCCCCGACCTCCCTCCTTCCTCATACAAACACTTATTAGGTTGGAGGGGGGTGTGCTTGCGGAATACTTCAAGGGGCCGAGCCACTTGGCAGTGGTCCCCCCTCTCCGCACAGTTTCGCCCCCTTCTCTTGGTTTTAAATGCACCTTAGACACGTAGGACCCTTGGTGGGGGGTGCTGGGACATCACTGCCAGCAAGCAGGAGATGTCCTCCTAGTGCTCAACCCTCCAATTTTAACTGCACCGTAGACATTTAGGGCTCCTTGGCGAGAGGGTGATTGGACATCCCTGTAAGCAATCAGGAGATGTCCCCAGTGCCCTGCTCGCCAATTTTAACTGCACCCTTTATGACACACACCCTTCAACCACAAGAAACACACCTCAACATACACACACAAATACATTACACAAGGAAGATGGGAATACTGATCTTCTGTCCCCTACCCATCCCCGGTGGGGGAACAGGGCCTTCAGCGGTGGCGGCCTTGTCTCTTGGGTGTCGGCCTCCTGGGCCCGGCGGCCCCCTCCCCACGCAGGGAGAGGGATCCCTCAGTCCTCTGGCAAGTCCATGAGCGGGGGATCATATTCCATCTGAGCCTGGAGGGTGTCTGTGTCCTTGTGGTGCGGGTTCTGGTCCTTACCCTCGGGTGACGGGCCCCTTCTAAGTCACAACATAGGAGAGCCTGGTCAGGCTACGTACTCCTTCGGGGACCCCCACTTCTATTGGTCATCCCTCCTCTAGGTGGGGGTAGCCGACCCCTGCTGTGCTCTCTTCTGGATCTCCGCAACTGCCTGGAGCTTCGGAGCGGGTCTCCCTTGGGGGGTCCTGGCTCGTACCTGGGCTGGGGTGGGGGGATGCTCAGAACTCCTGGGTGGTGGTGGGCGGCTTGTCTGGGTGGTGGGGCTCTCGGGGGTGGGGCCCCGCGCTGGACCGCCCGGCGCGGTGGGGGGGCTGCTCTCCTGACTGGGCTGGGCCCTGCGCTCTGCGCTTCCGTACCTCACTGCGCTCGGGTGTTGGGGGCCCATGTGGTGGTCCTGCGGGCCCTGGTCTGGGTGCTTGGCCGGACTACCTGGCGGGCGGATCACCTCCATTGACCCCACAGTATGGGTGCGGGGGCGGGCCCTGGTCGGCGCTGCTGCCTCGGCGGGGTCTTGGTGTGGGGATGTCTGGGAGCTCTCCCTCCTTTTTTTCTTTCCATTCCTTCATCCACTTCAGCTTAACATAACATTCACCTGAGCACAGGCGTCAGCTCACATTTGCACCTTCAAATAGTGTGCGTGTCAGAATGTAATGCTTTACATGTGTGGGTTGGTATGCACAAGTGTGCGTGTAAACTGGATGTGGACAAGTTTGTGAACACTCTTGGAGCCGGCAGGTATGTTTGTAACAGCTGAGTGTGTGGACAGGCCCCGCCCATTTTAGACCAACACTCACTATTGTAATGGGTATAAGCTTCAGCATTTTGTTGCCTGTAGACTTAAAATTCTACTTTCTCCTTCCATTGGTCATCCTCTGGAATCTATTACCCCCCCCCCCCCCCCTCTCTTTTCCCCCTTTCTTTTTCCGTCCGGTCCAACAAAAAGAACACAAACAAAATTAATATTAATAAAGTTTCGTTGAAATTACAAAAGGGGCTTATACCAACATACATTTTGTGTTCCCAATGATTTATAACCCCCGATTGTAAGAGTAAAATCTGTCTAATGCAAGAGGCTCTCAGCTCATATCTGTTTGCTCAGCTGTTGGACAGGACAAGTTAAAAAAAAAAAAAAAAAAAAAAAAAAAAAAAAAAAAAAAAAAAAAAATGCTTTTCATTTGAAGTATTTGGTTTTAGTGTCTAAGAATTTGAAATTTTCCCAAAAACTAAAACAAAATGGGGAATTAGGGGATGAAAGCGTGTTGACTGCAGCCTGAAAACTACAGAGATGTTCCCTGAAAATCACTTTTGCTTTAGGAAAATAAACAAACTATGAGCTCTGCTAAAATAATTCACGTTGGGGTTTGAAAACACCTTTGAGTGCCGTTGACTTGCTGCCGGAGACTTCACAATAGTGAGCCGCGTACTGCTCTTTTGAAACAATACTGTGGGAGCTGTATAAATCGTGAAGTACATTGTAAAACAGCTAGATAGTCGCATTATGTACTTGGAAAGATTCCTCTTCTTGGCCATTTGAAGTCGAAGTGATTTTGTGTTATACTTTTTTTGCAAAGGAGTCAGTAAAATCGAGTCTGAGTACCGCTATTATTAGTGTGCACCAAACTGAATTGTTTGACCTTAGGGTGTCAATTTATCTGCATGGACAATCTTTAGTTGGAGAGGTTTTGGAATTAGAAATGAGGGCCAGAGCAGAAGCTGGGGGTGAATTATACAAAGTGCCAAACTGGAATCAAAAAGCAAAATAGCAAAAAGCTGTGAATTGAAATATGTAATTGAGACAGTTTTCAGTCAATGTCTTCCTATCATAATGAACATTAATAGCTATTTACTCTATTCCTTATTGATCCTTTTGCTGAGTGTGTGCCATCATCATTACACTAAGCTATCTTCTGTTTATTTCATTATTTCTGATAATGGGGTCCTTGGTCATTTCCGCCAGCCATAAAACTAACAACATTTCTATCAGATTTAGATCAAAACTGTAGCGCTTCAGCACTCTAATCCTTTTTTTTTTTTTTTTTCATTATTCAAATATAGTCAAGTTTTATAACAGCATTATTTGACCAGAAATTCTAGATATTAAGGAACTCGCGGCTGCAAGGCTGTGCATGACTGGATACAATAGTGAAACATCTCTTTTCCTTGCTTTTCTTGTCTGAATTGCTTAAAAGATCACACACAAATTACACCACGCACTTATCTGTATTCTTTAGAAGAAAGGCCTTGATGATGAGATGCTTGACTGACATATCTGATGATGGTTATGTGTGTTTGCTGGCAAAAATGGTTTATGGATACAAAAAAAATGTATATATTATCTATGAAAGATGGTTCACACTGGGAACATGTATATGTATTGTTCATTGAAATGACTGATGAATATACTGACGGGGACATCTTCACTCCTCTGTTAAGTCAATTTTTTATGAAATTTTGAGTTGTGTTGCATGCATTACTTCAATAAAATTTGGAACCTAACTTTGTCAAACAGTTTGAATGAATGAATATAATATTTTTTACGTGAAGATTTTTTTTCTGCTAATGCCAACAAGTTGACTTTAAAAAATGATCTTAAGGTTTTTTAGAAATGTTCTTATTTACAAAAGACAAAATGATGAAATAACTGAAGTAAATATTAGATAGTTTTAAGACCCCAACACTGAATTTGATACTATTCAGGGTAAAGTTATGTCTTAACACTTTTTGAGACATTCGGGAAGCTTCTTCATGGATTATTCTAAAATATATCACCATCTGAATACAAACCCCCCCAAAAATTTAAAACATTTACTTGATAAAATATTTTTCGTAATACCACACATTTTATTGGGGTACAAATTATATGGATTTTTTTTTCAAAATACAAGTGTCTTTGTACATACAAATGTAAAAAAAAAAAAAAAAAAGTCTTGTACTGCAGTCTGATCCAGTACTTAGTTTTGTCTACTCTGTCAGAAATGTTTCTTTTTGTTTTGCACCTTTGCTTGCTCCTCAGTATGTATGTAGATGACAGCATAATGCAAGTACCAGCGCCAATAGTGACTGATAATGTATAATTACAGTCCATTCATTTAAGAGTTCTAACATCTCAAGGTTTTTGGAGTTGCATGGAAATATGCAGTTGTATATGAATCAAGTGGTATACAAAAAGTATAAAATAAATATCTAATACAATTAGTTTCAAAACTCTAAGTAAGGAATTGCCATATGTCATGAGATGGTACAAGTAAGCTTTTTGTTTAATACATTTTTTTCTCATTTGACATTTGAGTGAAGCTATATGAGAGAATCAAAGAGGAAGGACGTTGTGTCTGTTTGAGGAAATGCGGAACACTTTTTGATCTGGTTGACATAGATTAGGGACTCCATTAGAGCTTTGCAGTTGCATAGATGTTACCGATCTGCACAGTAGACACTGCACCATATTAAGACACTAAGTCTTTTGGAATGCATTGTCTCTTTAGCAAGGTCAGAAAGACAGGGAAAATAATAAAAAGTCAATTTCTTTCTCTTCTAGGCTCTCTGTAATACTT
This sequence comes from Oryzias celebensis, assembly GCA_014656515.1. NCBI lineage: Eukaryota > Metazoa > Chordata > Actinopteri > Beloniformes > Adrianichthyidae > Oryzias > Oryzias celebensis. The sequence goes on along the minus strand of BNCR01000003.1, from coordinate 12,965,570 downwards.
CCTTTCTCCACTGCAATTATATCTCACCATTTCTGAATCCTTGCAAGCAGAGGCTCAGAGGTGAGCAGACTCCATTTCTATCCATCTTTTGAGAAAACTTTGGTGTCAGATGTCAGGTACCTGCTTGCACACTCAGTCATTTTTGTACTCTCTTTCCACTGCTGGTTTTTTTGATATGAAGAAGCATTGGACCTGTATTTTATTTTATTTTTTTTTGTTATTTGTCAATGAGTGCATTGCTATCTTATTTTCATGTTTTTGCCTATCTCTTCATCTTGGAGCCTACCATTTTATAAAAATCAAAGTGTGAGGACAAAAGCTGATGATAGAGGGACAAAGTGGATTGTAAACGAGCAATGCAGAGAAAAACAGAAAGAACTTAGAGGCGAAGTGAGAGGAGTGGCATTTATAGAAAAATGCTGGTGGGGAGGTGGAAACCAGGAAAGGCAAAAGATTGGAGTGTCAGAACGGAGACTAGAAGAGAAGAAACCACAGGATTTAATAAATAAATGAATGAATGAATGAATGAATGAATGAGTTTTAAAATATTTAGCAGACATAAAAGTTATAATCTAAATGCATATTTGCATGACCTATATCCCTCAAAATATCACAAACTGTATATAATGAGTGTTACTTTGTTCTAAAACTGTACTGTAACCTATAGTTGAGTATGAAGACAGAAAGCAGTTAAGAACAAATAATTACTGGTTTACCTCATTCTTCTTCTGCTATTTTCTAATAATGTAATAATGTACACAACGTTTAGAAATTATGCTGCATTCACATGCAGACAGGACAATACAAAGCTCTTTAGTTTCTTTTGCTCAGTTTTGTTTACAAGAAGGCACAAAATAAGTTATTAAAATAAAACAAAAAAAAACATAAACTAAACATCTTCTTCATGTAAGAAAACAACAAAAGTAACATTTTTGAAATAATTGAGAGGATTATTGGACAATGAAACTAAATCTGAAAAAAAAAAAAAAAAAAAACATTACGAAATGTGTCACCCCCCCAACTTGCATTTGTCCATTCTCACCTTGGAATAGTGACATCGACTCATTGTGGTCCTATTTGAAAAATGAGACAGTGAGATATGGACTTACCTTCCCAGAATCCATTGCAGTGATGACCCAGACACAGTGTGCATTGTTTTCATATTGAACAGGGTAGTTTGGCGAGGTTATGACTCCTCTAGGCCCCCTTAGATTACTCCCACAGGTCCGAGCTACAAAAGTCACAATAAAAAAAATAAGGTTAATAAAAAAAAATCATGGTAATAATAATTATGCCAGCAGATGATGTACAAATGTCTTTACTAAAAAAAACACACAACACATGTACAACACACAGCTCCTGTAACAATGAATCCTAAGTCATTTATTTTTGTCTTTGGTTCTTTACGTTTAGTAAGAGCATGCAGATTTCTTTCTGCTTCAACCAGACTATAACTACCTCTGGTCTTGAACTACCAATTGATGATAACATATCCAGTGCAGTGCCCACAGCCTGGCAGGAAATAATCACAATATTTTGTTTATTGTAAAGAAAATCTGAATAATCAGGCTATAATTCCAACCAAAATAAGTTTGTTTTTTTTCCACAGGACTTCAATCTGAAGAATGTATTAGACAGAAGTAAAAATGTTGGTGACAAAATTCCATTAGCATTAGTGAGAGGAGTTTTAAAAATGTCTTAAAACATTTATGGATGTTCTCAATTACTTTGCAAGAGTGGCAGAAGCTTTTTCTATAATTGCTGGAATTTTGAAACATGTTTAAAAATATTAACATAAAAGTTCCATTAAAGCAGTTGGAGTGTTCCCACAGGGTTTAAACGCATCACAGTCTTTTATTAAGTTTTGTTTTGTTTTAATCGGTTATTATTTATCCATAGCTCACAAGTCTCCACACTGTGTTCACAAATGTAAAAACTAACTAACCAAGTAGGAAATGCTGCAGTTTCTTAAATTGCCACAAGAGGAATGATTCCTGAGGGATCAACTATTTTTAGTCTCTAAATCTACAGACTTGTTTAAAAAATGCTTTACATTCTGTTCATGATTACTGGAATGGATGAAATCAATACAAACTTGGATATATTAAATGTTGCAGTGCTTCAAATGATCACTAGAGACTGGTTTTAAAAATGGCGTATACTTGTATAGTGCTTTTCTACCTTCCTTGAAGGTCCAAAGTGCTCTATAGTGACAGTTGCATTTACCCATTTATACACACTTTCAGACACTGATGGGCATACTAGTTTGAAACCTCTCTTTGATGAGTATTACTGTATTTTGTATTTGTGACAACAAGGGGTGGGAGTTTTTTAAGTTATTTTATTGTTATCACAGTATTTGGAGGGTGTTTTATTTATTTATTTATTTATTTTTTATGGCAGCTAGGTGGACTCAACAACATTCTCACTTAAAAATGCCTGACCAAATTGTAATTTTTGGAAAGTTGTTGACGTGGTCAGCATAAACTAAAGTCATCTTTATCAACCTGCCTTATTTTCATCTTTTGGAATCCCTTGATTTGTGAAATTACTTGCCCAGTGTACATAATGTCTATGCTTTCGGTTGAACAGTGTTGTGACACTGCAGAAAAAGAGAAAATCACTTCTTAGTATTTACCTTTTTGACAATGAATGACTACAATGACCATGTAAGAAGTGCAATGGTTATTTTGCAGAGGCAAAGCACATCAGACAAGTGAAGAACATGCTAGACTCAATAGGACCAAGATGTGCAATCATCTGTATGGAAGAGTGAGCATCAAGCGACTTGATAACACAGGGGCTTTTACATTGTAGAGACATGAGGTACATAGGTTGCACAGACATGGAAAGAGTGATGAGATAAAGCGAAAGATGGTACCGAACAAAAGGAGGAGCAGAGAAAGCAGACTGGAAAAGGGAGGCAGCAAAGAGATGCTGAAAATATCAGGAGAGAAAGGAAGAGAGAGAAGGACTCCAGATGACTGATCTGCCTGTTAATTAGAAAAGAGAGCTGAAAAACACTGTGGTGCACACAGCTACATGGACACACAGAAACACTTTCATGGTGATTTATCTCAGAAACCAGCCTCTAATTAACAGAAAAGTCTCAGCAGAGAATAGAAGAGGCTCACGGGTTGGATTCCCGGAAGAGTGATCACACTAGATAATACAATACACTAGAGCTGTACAGTACACTACAGACATACTTAACCTTTGCCTTCCTGCCTTCCTTACAGCTGCCAACAAATCCAAGTTTTTCATCTTTTTTTTTTTTGCTTTTCTTCTCTTCATCTTACTTTTGTGATTTTACTCTCTAGATATTTTTGATGAAAGGCATCTTAAGGGAGAGATCACTGTCAAACAGTGAATGTATAGTCATTAACACAAAGTACTGTCATGTCAAAAATGTAGCTCTTGACTTTTGCTTTTCTTCATGAAAAACAGTTTTTAAAGCAAAGAGCTTTGCCATAACAAAAAAACATTTTGAAGACACACTTCTGTAATGAATATAAAATGCAATGCTCTTTATAAGGAACATTGGCATCATTTTTTTTTAAATTTTATGTTCATGTGCAGAAAATATATGTTTGTTTGTCTTTTCTTCAACATGTCTTTTGACAAGAAAGGCTCCTATCATGCATTCTGAACATTTCTTAAGTCAAAGCCAGCCTTGCAGTAACAATGTGGGCACTAACACATATATAGAGTGACCCAGACTTAAGCTATAACACGATGTGACAGAGACCCTACAGTATGTGTCTGAGCTCAGGGACTCACTGTCCATCAAGCCCACACAGACACAGCTCAAGGCCAATCCTGCTGCAGATATTTGGTGTGTGACATTATCCTTTGGACACTTGCTGTCATTGCAGCTGTATTTGGGAGTGCCTGCTCACTCACACTTGGGTATGTATGTTAGCTGTCCACCTGGAGCAAAACACCCAACAGGCTATTATCAGTGAACATATGGCAGAGAGAACCTCTGCTTCTTTGCTGCACAGAAAAACACCAAAGCAAACCAGGGTCCTTTGCAAATATAGGACATTGTAAATGCACAAGCTTTGATTTATTATGTTTAGATTGTGTCATACCTTTAAAAAGGTGGTTGTCGACAACAACACGAAAACTTCAAGTAAAAAAAAACAAACATAATGCATAATAAATGTGTAATTCATAACAATTTCAGATGGAATTTGGAGAGCCACACGGTACCATTCTCCCTATGATAAATGTTTTGCTTCTTTATTTTTACAAATGATTTTAAAATAAAGGAAAGAGTCAAAATACGTAACAGCACTGTAAACACTTTTCAACAGGAGTGACAAATCTGAATGAAGATTTTCTTTTTATTTTAATAACAAAACAAAATTGACTGTATGTAACTACTGCATGGTCTTTGTCATCTTTTTTTAGTTAATTCTCATCTTTTTACCAGAACACTTTCAAAACTTCCATTCATTCATCTTCTATGCCCACTAACTCAAGTAGAGGAGTCATGGGAATGCTGGAGTTCACTACTTTAAAGTAAAGGCAGGGTGAACCCTGAACAGTTCACCAGCCCATAGCAGGACCACACAAAGACAGACAAGCACACACTCACTGTTAAGGGACAAATTGGAATCTTGAAATAACCTACAAAGCATGATTTTAGACTGTGGGCGAAACCCAGAATGCCCAGAGTAAAGCCACACAAGCAAGGGGAGAACACGCAAGCTTCACATAGAGCCCAGCCAGGATTACCAGGGTCTTCTTGCTGTGTAGCAAGAGTGCAAACCACTACACCAGTTCACCTACTTAATGCCTATTCATATTTTGTCATAATCACGAGTTTTACGGTTTAACACATAAAGTATTTGAAGTAAATTAATTTAAGAATTTGCAGTAGTTTAATTTATTTATAAAATAAAATAAAAAAAATACTTTTTTTTTTTCTTACACTTTGACTACTTTCATGTACATGATCTTGTATTTTGCATTACCTTGTTGAACTTATCTCTATATTTCTTTTTCTTGGTAAACAGTGAAAACAAATCTTAACATAATGTTTTGGTTTCTGCATTAAAAATTGATTTAAGGATTATTTTATTTAGCAGTTCATCTTGGTCTAAACATGTTTAACCTTCTTTTTGCCTGGGGGTGTTATAACTGCTTTTTTCACATTTTTTCTAAACATCTAAATGTAAATACTTTTTTCATCAACAATATTCAATCTGTCTCTTGGTAGATACAAATGTGCACATTTCTATCAAGACAAATAGACTTGAGATACATTCTCCCGCTTTTTCACAGTTGCTTTATATTTGGGTTTAGAGCTCTTTTCTAAAAGAACAATATCATCTATGTATCAATGGGAAGAATGTAACCCAGGAATGCCTGTCTGTTCTAATTATTCAGAGCCATGACAGCATTCATGGCATTCACAGGCTGTTAGTGGCTGCAGACACCTGCTGTGCACCTCCAGAGGCTGTAAATTAAGAAACTGCTTTCAACCATTCAGACTATTTCCACCTGTTTGATCTGTGGAAAAAAAAGTCAGCCTCAAACCAGCAGTTATGCAATTTGAAACTGTTGTTGATGTGATCCATGGTTGACACCAGATACAAAGAACTGAAACCAAACTTAAGTGGTGTTCTTGTTGAGATGCAATTGGAAAAAGAGGAAATATCAAGCAAAACAATGATAAAAAAAACAAGCCCGGCTGTTCTGAATATGTTCATTACCATCCTTGCTGAAGATGGAGAAGCTGGTCTTGCTGTTTCCCATTAACATGTAAGACTTATCTGGTTATATAATGTTAAATCTCACACATCATTGCCATGTAATCCCACTGCTATCTAGAAACTATTAAAAACATATTAAAGATCCATAACACCATATTTAGATTATGTAATCTTACTTTATGATGAGCATGCAAGTCTGGTTTCATTATCCACAGCTGCAGGGGTCCAGATTAAAGATGGTGCTAACCCTGAGCTTGTAGAGTGATCACACATGGAAAAGCAGCTCATCAGAGTTGATGGTTTAACAGCCTACTTTCAAAAGGTCAGGCAAAATTGTCTTTGACCAAAAGAACTAAATCTCATATGAGCAGAACAGTAACTACAGCCACTTCACATTATGGGATGTAATCATTATGCACATTACATTCTTTATATCTCAAGGTAAATTAGGTACATGTTTAACAGGGAAGGCAAATAGACTTTCTTTTATTATCCAGTGATAATGAATGCTGAGGTCGAAGCCAGTTCCTTGAAAAGAAAAAAAAAAACTTTTAACAATTTTAGATCTTTTAGATCTTGAATTTCTTCTATTACTGACCAAAATAATAATATTGAAAAAACAAATGTCTAATTATGGGCCTACATTTAGAGTTTCTGCCATTCTAGTATAACTGGATGTCACTTAAGTTGGTTAGTTTAAAAGAAATGGTGGATGATATAATAACACAAGCACAGACAAAAACTCTAAGGCCAATGAACTAATTTTAGTAACAACAATAGGTCAAACTCACTTCTGCAGATGGGTCTGTGGTCACTCCAGGCTGCCAGTGTGTCAGTGACACGTTGACAGGTGATGCTTTTAGATCCATGCAGAACATAGCTGTCATCACAACTGAACTGGACACTGGAGCCCACTCTAGGTAAAGATACAGAACAAAAAAAGCAGTTGTAAAGATGATAAAAATACCAACTTTGATTACTGTTCAAAGTTAAAAAACAAAAAAGGAATGCTGTTTTTTTCGGAATTGCATTTTTTGTGCACACATTTTTCTCTTCTTCGTTCTATTAATCTGTTTTTCCTCAACTTGTTTACCCTTTTTTTCAATGTTTCTCTCTTTAATTATTCCAATAATTCTTGTTTTCAAACAATTTTCAAAAAGCCTACTGTTTATCATGAGAATGGTACATTCAGCCATCTGAATCAAAGTCTGCATGGTTTCCTGTCTGTGAATCTAATGGTTCCTTCCTGCTGGCACTCACCACAGTCTATCACCTGGCTGAACACAATTCTATCCTGAATGTCTTCATAAGAAAGCTTTTGTCACACAGATTTGGTTCATTCACTCCTTTTATAGCTTGTAAATGTTCATGAAAAAAGTTGCTGAATGCCTCGCTGCATCCAAAACGAAGGAAATATGTTTTTGTTGTAGGCTACTTCTTATACTTCATTTCATAAAAAATGCAAATTGATGCAAATATTTTGGAAATACCTAGCCAAAAAAAATGGAAATTGAAGTTTGTTTTCCTGGTGGTATTTCTCTTCGTGTGCTCTATGCTTATTGTGCTTGACGTGACAGAACAACAATAATAAGGAAGATAAAGCACAAAGCTAAGTGCTTTAGTGCATGCCAAACAGGAGAAAATGCATTAACACAGGAATGTGTCAGCTGTTTGCAACAGCACACACAAAAGGAAACCCTTTACAGTCAGTTTGTGTAATGAGAATTGCTAATGGTTAAAAATTTGGAAAAGGAAATTAAAAGATGATTATCTTTGAAGACAAATCTAGAAGGAATCTGTTGTCATGTGGATGGCTCATAATGAAATAAAAAGTTTTCCAGAGAGAGAGAGAGATCACATGTTTATTAGACAGCAGATACAATGGATACAGATCTTTTAAAATCACCATGTTGACCAAGTCTTTGTTTCCTCTCTAAAAATAGGATATAAAAACCAGTGTAAACTTAACAGCCATGGCAGGTTATTTCAGTATTTTCTGGTCCAGAAACCACAAAAATCTTCTTTATTCTAGCTGAAGAGCAAGCCTCAAATATAGCCTAGATGTTTTGCAGAATGTAGTTATTGCTTTTTATTTTGTACACTTTTTTTCTTGTTGATGGCATCTCAAATCGACACAACAGTTACTGCCATCTAATTTTTCCTTTAAATCCTCCGATTTTTAACAGTTGTAGCCTTTGAGTGAATGTAACAATGTCTGCAGGCTCCACACACCTGGATTTAAACCTAAAGTGCACTCTATTGTTATGAGACAGGATGAGGCCTCTCAGTACTGACACTTGTTTTGAAGTTTGTCAAAGTATAAGGTAGAAAACACTCTCAGATCCAACACTGAGGATTTTAAGGCTCTGAAAAAGCCTTGCTTTTACTGGTTTTCTGATTTATGTACAGAAGTGACACACAAAATAGTTGCTTTTCCTGACTTAATTTTTTTTCCTCCTGATAGAATCTTTGTTTCTATTATCTATGCGTGTCTAAGTCAAACTCGACTCACCACGTGTTGTACTCAGCACAGTGAAAGTATCTGATGTTGCGGTATAAGACACACAAAAGAACATGTTTCAGAAAACAACTTGCTATGATGGGCGTAAACACCTAATCTGTCATTAACAGCTTTCAACGTCCTGGAAAGATGAGTGGTTTCCAAGCACAATGCTTGTTACAACAGCAACCCTATTAGATCCAACACATGTACCATTGTTATTGTGTCCTCACCTAAGATCAGTAGGGTTCTCCGATGTTCTGACTACTGACCTACTGTTCTACCAAAATGTGGTCTGTTTATGTTAACTGCACTTCAAAGTCAGCATTCAACGGTGTAAAACACAACAGACCATGTTGTTGTGATGAACATAGACATAAGTAGCAGCTGGTGGTGTTACAAAGGCACTGGAATAAATGCCATTAAGACTGTCTAAGAGGGAAAAAAAACCAATAAAGTCCCACCTCAATCTTTTTTTTTGTAATTCTTGTAAAATCATTCCCAGTGGTCTTAACTAGGATGTGCTGTTTTTAGGGAAAAAAATAAACTTGTGTTATATTTGAGGACATTGGTTTTGCAAAACAGCAGGGGTTCATCATAAACGCCCGTCTGAGTTGATGGTGGGACTGTGTGTGGCTTTCCCTGCACATTTGTAACATGAAAAAATAGACCTTTTTTCAAATGACATGTTTTGTCTCTCCCTGATTCACCATGGAATGATTCACAAGAACTAAACATTATTTTAACCTTAATTACCCTTATATATGTCCTCCATCATAAGAAAAATGCCACAAGAACATGATAAAAACACCAAAAACACACTTTTCGTTGGAGTGGGTCTTCAACTAAAATGCATTTAACTTATTCAATGTCAAAATTATCTTTTTAAAAACCTATAAGAACTGACTGAAGCTAATATTATATTAATAAGTGATCTTGGAAATGACAGCAAAAAAAAGGTAAATTAACACCAAAATTCCTGCTACAGTCGTATCTTTTTCTCTCATAAGACAGGTTTATAATTATTGTGTTGGCCTGACAAATGTGAAAGCTGACCTTTTCTGTTGACTTTTTAAGCTATTTAAATAAACGTTTTTTACTTGTAAAAAGGCCAGCCCTGAAACAACAGGATCCCAGCAGGCAAGATTATTTGTGGTGATAAGAAAACAACAAAACACTTGTGTCTCACCGGAACTTTAATGGGGATGTTTTTACTCATCTGACACTTTCTGGGACCAGAAAGGTGCAAACTGGTGCACTTCAAACTGAGAGTTCAAGGGGTTTATGAGGTTCAAAGAGAAAAAAATATATATGCAGCTCACTTTGATATTATATAGTAAAAGAGTTTTAGTGTCTCCAATATGTATTTCAAGATACTGGAGACTTAAAGCAAGACAGATCTAAATCCCAGAGGTTCAGGTGAATGTGAATATGTTCACCTAAGGCTAGCATTGTGTTGTGTTATTCCCAAACCAACTGATAATTCTCAATCCTGCAGATACCAAAGTCAGGTAAAACCAAATCAGACTTGAAAGGAGAGAGTTATCCAAGCAACAACAGCTAAACCCTGCAAAATGTATCTGTTTCTACAGCTTAGTTGAGAAATCAACTCATAGAAAAAAATCCCCAGCTTGTTCAAATCTCTCCTAATACTTCTCACAGCGGTCAGTCAGTTTAAACAAGCAGGTTGGAACAGCTCACCGTAACCTAGAAAAACAGCGTTAAAGGCATTCACATTCTCATATACAGGTGATGCTTGGGTCTGCATAGATGAGATTATTCAAAGTACCAAAGGTGAACAAAATATTTACAAGTGTTTGTACGTCCAGATTGGTTTTGAGTAAATCGAAGAACAGGAGAACCTGAAAGTGTAAACATAAGAAACTTACTGGAAAGATGAGCCCATCCTCTTGCCATTTTCTGGAACCCCAGGATCTGGACAAACATCGCCAGCAAGACCACTTTGACTTACTGCAAAAAGATGAAAAATAATATTAATAATATCAACTGTTTCTGCTTCAGTTTAAACATTTGCAATTCTGAAGCATTCAGACCCTGCAGATTTAAGACTTTTTATGAGTGATTTAGTGCATAGCCACACCTTTCTTCACATTACCATGCTTGGTCTTTTGTAGTTTCCAAATGAAAGCTCCTGATAAGAACAACTAAACTGTATCAACAGTGGCAAAAGCTCTAAAAACTAACACAAAAGTGATCTTTTAACTGGCTTTACATTTTTTTGTGTGTTGTGTCAGTAAAATAGGATCTAATAAAAGACATGGACTGACTTTCCTGATGCAACCAGACAAACCTTGAATCTGCAACCTGCTAGTTCTCAACTCATTGTGTTAATCTGCTGCAGTCCAGGGAGCAAAAGTGACTATCAAAACCTTTATGCCTTTTTACAGTTAGCCTTCAGAAAAGTTTGTCTTGTCTTTTACTGTTTTTTTATCAATCTAGTCAAGTAAAAGTTGAAGCAATTAAAAACTACAGTTTCAAACTTTCTGTGAAAAACATTTCTTTAAAGGAAGCTGCCTTGACTTTTCTGGATCTCATTACCACCTGGCATCCTTTATCTGCATAACATCGGATGTAAAAATAGCACAACAGCAAAACACAAGATACATTTTGTCCATCCTATATTCCGGATATTGCATTGGTTTTAGGCAAGCTGGGAGCATCTGTAGCATGTCAAAACTGTAATGTAAATGTAAATGAGACCAGACAATATGATTGAAACCAGATTAGACCAGTTCTGTCTTGATGGAACACAGTGGATGAATAATGATAGTTAGAAAGACACAAAAAATAAAGGGGCAGTAGAAAAATAAATAAAGAGCTGAAAAATGAGAGGAATGCTGCTTGGAGAAAAAAAAACCTGATTTCCTCCTGCGTCTTTCTTTTTTGCTTCACCTTTTCTGTTGAACAACTTTTGGATTACCACTGTCCATCCTGCTTTTGCGTTCATCCATTTTTGCTGAAAATGTACAAATGGTTGCCGAGGTTTTGTGCATTCTACCATTGAAAAATGGATGAATATTTTTTTCCGTTTGTGTGATTGAGTTTAGTGTGTGCCATGGATTTAGTGAGTGTATAGACACAGTGCATACTTGCATGATATGATGCAAACAGAACAAGCTGTCTTCCTGTTCTGCTGTTCTTTTGATGTTCTGTCCAAAAATTATCTCACCAACACTTACTTTCTCTTTCAAAATATCTCATTGGGCTTTCTTTCACTCATGTTTAATTGACATTAACTGACATCAAACACAAGGGTTTCATACTGCAGAAAGAGAATCTAACTAATGCAAACAGCATACAGTGAAAACACAAAGTGATAAATATGACTGCAAGGCTGATGTCAAAAAACCTTATGCTGACTTAATCCAATATTTGCATTTTAAAAGACTGTTCACCATTGAAACACCAGCTCATGATGCACCGCATCATTTACATATCATCAAAGTGTGTTCAGTAAACCTTTTATTTTTAAATGCCAGTTTTGGGGAATTTGTGGAGCGATAAGTTCTCGCTGTTATGTGACCTTGTTTGGTGACTGCTTTTTGCAATGTTACAATTTGCATAAAATGTTCAAAGGGCTAACCAGCTTACGACCTCCTTCTTATTGGATTCATGGTTTTGGCCACAGCTTTCTGCTGGTAAAATCAGTAGGTTGAGACATTCTAGACTTCAACAAAATGTCTATGTAAATGCGCGTTTTGGGCTTCTGCATTCAAAACCTGCGTTCATGCTTTGCTTTGCAAGCGTTTGAGTCCATTTTTGGGCTCTAAGTTAAAAAAATGCATGTTCAATGCATGGATGCGCACTTAAAGCTAAACCAGTTGAACTTTGACTAATCAGAGACTTGGGTTTGGTATGTATGGGTAGTGTCCATTTTAATACACAGAAGTGCAAACTGCTTGAAAAATGATCATGGAGGTGAAATTAATAATTGCAGTTTGTGCCAGGCTGGAATTATATGACACTCTCGTACATCGGAATAGAGCTGTGATAGAAAAGTCTGAAGCAAGATTTGTGAGGTTAACACCAGTTCGACATTTCACATCAGTCCTCTTGCAACTGTGAGTATGCGCTAGTATAGAGTAGAGACAGTTTGAATGCCATATGCTAAAAGCGTGTTCAAGATCCTGTGCGCAGTGTGTTCTTGAATGTGTGTCAAATGTCCCAGTGTGTATGAAGCATTACTTTTGATTTTTAGTGTTGAGTTACCCTTTCATGTTGAGTAACTTGTGCATTTCAACCAATTAACCACTCAAAACAGAAGTAATAAAAGCAGCAGGAACATGAGGTATTGAATTAATTCAGTTGTTGAAAATAAATAAATAAAAAATAAAACTATAATAAATAAAAACTTGTGGAACAAATAAAATATGAATGGATGTGTCAAAAACATGGCTAAAACACATATTATACAGTCAGATGTCTATTTGGATGTAAAAGATTCATTAGCCTCGGCATGACTCTCCACAAGTTTCATTGTAAGGATTTTCTATAAAATTTGGCTCAATCATCTTGTCAGAAATAGTAGCTTTGCAACAAAAACATCTTTAAATATCATGCTGCTAATTCTGATTAAGAAAGATCCTCTCAGGCTTGCAAAATTGTCCCATTTCCATTCAAATGTGACCATGAGCAGTTGAATTGTTCTTTTTTGGGGGGGTTTATTGTACCAGACAGCAGGAAATGCTTTCAAATTTAAAATTCTTTGTAAATATTTATCTTGCTTGCAGTGATTTAGGCGTTGTATCTTTGACCTTACTTTGCTGCTTTTCAGTTCTTATTGGTACAGAAGTTGATTTTACAGTAGATAATGATACCCTCTAACAAGCCAGCTTTTCTACAAGGTCCTTTTTTTCCTGTTCTTAGTATCATTTGCACATTTGCACTGAAACATCTTCATTACTGAGACTTGAGAGTTGCCTCTATTCCCAGGGACTTGGCTGTGGGCTCACATTTGTTATTTTTGTTTGAACATACGAATGTCAAACCTTTAAGTGTCTGGAAAGTGTACTCAATTATGAAGCAGACTTCCAGAGTTCATTTTCTTTTACTTAATATCATGACCAATTTTATTATTTTTTTCTCTGTTAAGATGTGGTTGTTTGAGTGGATAAATGCTTCCACTGAAATCATCTGTAACTTCCTCATGTAGGATAGACAGAGGAGGACTATCAAACAAATATCGAAATGCTTCTGTTTTGGTTTTCTGCACCAAAGTGAAACATGTATGTGAATTATTTGCAGATCAGACAAATGTTTCTTGCTTATGTCAAACATTTTGTTTAAAAAAGATAGGTGGGGCAACCATAGTGCACAGGTAGAGCGGTTGACCTCTGATCGGAAGATAACATGTATGATTCCTGCCTTGCTCCCATGTATTGAAGTGTCAGTGAAGACACTGAATCCCACACTACTTCCGGTGGTTAAAGGTTAGCGCCAGTGTTCGCCATAAGTGTTTGAATGTGGGTGTATTGGACTGTGACTGTAAAGCACTTTGGGCCTTCTAAAAATGTCCAAAGGTGATTACTTTTATTAAATTAGTATTAGCATTAAAGTAATACTTTTGTGAATGATTCTGTCGAAGCATGGTTGAAGAGCAACGTCTGACCTTCATTGGTTTTATTTCATAGATTTTTTATTTATTTGTACTTATTTCCATGACCATGAGTTTTTCTTTCACTAACCAAAGGGTACAAAAATGTATCCATGTGTATAAGTATTCATCATTTACCATTCAATGTTAAGCCACATTAAATGTTTCCCACAAAGTTTTTGCATAAAGTTACAGCTTTTTGCAAATTTTGTGTGGAACTTGCTTATATACAAACAGAATCTAGCAGTGAATGAGGGAACTAGTTGATAGAAAACAGTGTTTGCTGAGTGCAACAAGGACGTACTGGCAACTAAGCAGTACAAAAGAACTGTTGAGTAAAAAAGAAGGAGGCAGCAGATGTGGAGTGACATATTTATGTTTGTGATCTGAGATGTGCTCAGCTAAAGAACATTTGACGTGCTCTTTGGCAGGCTGTTGGATGGAGAGAAAGGTGCTAAGTGCAGTTAGATCTTAGGCTTTCCTTTTGTTACCAATTGTCTACTGTTTTTTTCCCATCTCATCGTCGTTTTCAAAGGTCAATTCACGCCATATCTGAAGTCTATGGCCACAAATCAATCTTGAAAAACAATGAGCGGTTTCATGAATTTGCTTTTTTTTTAATTACAATGGCAAAAAGATGTTGCATGCATTCATCTTCTGTGATACTGCACCGCCCTAAAATGTCAGGTGTTTTTTTGTGTTTGTTTTTTTGTTTTATTAGACTGTAGCGAACACAGCTCTGCATGTGAATACTGAGAGAAGGGGATTATAAATCACACTCTTTCAGTGTTGATTCATTTCAGTTGAGGGTGATTGTCTGGGGAATAAAACTACTTAATCACAGTTTTTCAGCCCCTCTTTGATTATGACACATCCTCAAAAGTGAGATATTATATTATAGTGAGAGCTGGTAAGAAGCAATAAAAGTTGTTCTCGTCTGAAGCAGTCTGCCTCATCACACACCTGCTCTTTTCCTTTGTCTTTTATTAATCTCTCCTTATCTTCAGAAATATGTGCAACTCTGATCAATAGTCTGGGTGAGAATTATTCAAAAATAGGCCATTGTTTTACCACATACAAATTTATTCTAATATATGTCTATTAAGAGTGTGTTTTATTGCAGACAAGAGGCTGTTCAAGTCATCTGGATTAAGATTCATAAGCATTTCTTTCTCTTGACAGATCAAACTCATTACCATCAGCCGCTGGTTCTTCATAATGAATATATATGACACAAAGACTGTACAATCCTTAACACAAAGACATTATATTACCATTGGGAGTCTCACAATGCGAAAAAAAAGTGTCATTCAAAATTGTTTAACGACCAAAAATCAACTTCAACTTAACTTCTTTTCTAACATTTTAATGACAGATTGGCAGCCCAATGGCAAAAGTTCATTTGAGGTCAGTTTTGGTTTTGCTCCACAAACCTGTCAGCATGTTTTCAGGGAGCACAAGTGCCATGCTGTGAAATTAAATTTCTCATTATTGTCCAAAGCTAGAAAGCCTTAAGGGCTCCCTGGACTACCAATGAACAACCATTATCGTTCCTCTTCTGCAGAATATAATGATTACTGATAGGAAAGTGCAACAATAACTTCACAGGTGGGAAAGGTCTTCAAGCATGCCGAGACCATTAGTGATTATCCTTATTTTCCTTTATAGAAACAAATGTGCAGAACATTCCAGGGTAGCAGGTGTCAGGAGTTTGAGCTCTGTCTCCCTCTCTGGTCACCGGTGAGAGCCATCTCCTGAACACTGACACTACATCTCCAAGCTTCCCCAGTGCACAGATCCTGTATACCGCACACCTGACACCGAGCTACAATCATCCACAGGACACATAAGCAGCACACAGAGCCTGGCTCAGTGCGAAGGATTGCTTGTGCCATTCAGCCTGCATACCGAGTCACCTGCCCCGACTTTTGCCTGGACTCTGACCCTGATTTAGTTTTGTGGACTTTTAGCTGAGCTTTGCTCCTGTCTGCCTGTCTGAGTCAATAAAACCTGCTGCACGTGGAACCAGCCGTCTTCCTGTTTGTGACAGCAGGTGCTTTCATGTGGTCAGTGAACTTTGGTCTGCTGCATTTGGCTGCTCTTCTATGTTTGATCCCTAAAGGAAAATAAATAACAGTTTGGACGTTATTTTTGGTCAACCAACAGCGAAAGAAAGCAATGTGCAAGATGAAGTAAAATAATTCAGGAAAGGAATTTAAGGGTGTATTCATGCTAGAAACATTTACTTCCCTTAAAGTGAACAGAGGTTGTTTCCCTTGATAATCCAAAACACATTTTCAGTCCGAATAAACTCAAGCGCACCCTGGTCCCGGACCCGGAGTCACTCTCTGACCCATTTTTTGAGGTGGTCTAGATTTGTTTCCAATTGGACTGAGCTCTGGTTAGCTCTGAGTTTTCACAGTCTAAATAGCCTCCAAGTTTGGAGCAAAACAACTGGATCAAAACTGCCACTAGATGTAAACAGAGTTGGAAGGTAGCAACCATGACATGAGACCCAGCAACTCATGAAATGTGGTCTGATGAATGCTGCAGGCTCATTAAACTGTTTTTTAACGTGATGCACATTGCTTTTCACACTGTTTTCCCGACATTCTATATGTCATACACTTCATCAGCGTACCTTCATAGTCGTCTTCTCAGTAACCGCCTTGCAGAATGCTTCCGCCGTACCAAAAAACAACAAGTGTTGTACCTAATGTTGATACACATGTTCAAAATTCATCAGCAAAATATAAAGTTTGATAAATGCACTATTCTGAAGGGATTGCAGTGCTGGACTTCCTTTTTTTTATCTCGTTGCTTTGCTCTGACCTTGAATTCCTGGTCAATGACTGAAGAGATCTGAAGTCACGTTCTTTTGTTTACAAGCTTTGGTTTGAAACAGAAATGTTCGGTTGGCAGCATCCTGAACATAGACCAAATGCAAAGTTCAGGACTTGATCCACCTTTTAACAAGCAAATCCATAGGAGCTGAACTCTGCAACCTGACTTCAGGCTAGTCTTTATTTGGAAAAAAATTTCGTGGACATGAGAGATTTCATTTTTTTTGGTTCCTGGGGGGGCGAATGTGAGCATTTCACCGCATCACTGATGAATGTGAAAGGCTTGTTTGCCTAAGTGAAAACTGATGTAACCGGTTTAAATGTATTTTGAAGAACAACAATAACATAAAATGTGTCCTACAGGCACACACACAGACCTGCAAAAAGAACGTTTGCTACAGCAGTTTCGCAAGTTATTAAGCCAAAGTATTTGGAATATATCATGAAGTTCTATTAAATGCTTAATGAAAAATAAAGTCCTAAATGATGCAAAAGATGTCTTTAAGCTACAAAAAAAAAAAAAAAGAAAACGACCTGGTTACCACTGTTGGCTCCTCAGGTACTCACCATACAGTTATACAAATATTAGTTAAAATGTAAAAGGTTGCCTTTTATTATTGGATTTAGAACATTCTAAAGTTGTTTTTTTTTTCTCTTGGACTAAAATGATTTTAAATTAATTAAGAGCTTTGATTAACTTGGATTTTAAAGCATTGATTATTTTGTTTTGTTTGTTGTAAGGGATAGTCTATTTTTTTTTTTTCTTAAATATGTGTTCCACATTTATACAGAAAGGGCTGCCCAACGCAACTTTCAAGATCAACTTTCAATTATACAGTGTTTCCACTGAAGTTTTGGAGTTTTTCATGGGCAGCACAAGGGGTTACAAAAACGTGAGCAAGCAATGCTGGGCATATATGACCCTGGACCTCAACCAATGGACCTTCCAGGTACAATAGTGTCACTCAACACAAGGTCAACACAACCTCCATAAAAATAAGTCATTTAATATTTTTTGTTGCAATAAGTAAAATAGTTTTTTTGTCTTGTTGAGCATTCTTTTTTTTCTGTTTTGCAAATTTTGAAATGTTTACTTCCCCAGGCAGAAAAAGCATAAAAGGTAGGAGTGTTTGAACTGCACCGAGTAAACAAGATTTAAAAAAGGACACAGAGTAAATGCCTTGATGCTTAAAAAGAGTTAGTTGAGAGATTTCTTCTGCTTCCAAAAGAGAACATGAAAGGTAAAATCTGCTTTGAACATTAAGTGCCTGCAATAAAATAAATTGTATGAGTCAGAAATTATCTTGAGACCATCACCGCTGAAGCTTGCATGTGTGCATGTGTGTTTTGAGTTCAAAAGTCACAATGTGTTTCATATTTCATTATCTAAAAACATCAAGTTCTGTTTCATTTCAAAATTCTCATCTGATAGATACTGATGTGAATCTGCAGCAGATATTGAATGAAAAATTAAAGTGGTGTTTAGAGTATGCTGTGGTCCAGTTATACTACAGTTTTTAGAGAACAATTTGTTGAACAAAAACAATAAATTGAAACATTCACTTGATTTTAATTAAGTATCAATAAAACACAAGAAAGCCATGGAGTCAGTGGCATCAGGAAATCCAAATTTCCAGGAAATCCAAATTTCCTGATGACAAAAAAAGAGACTGAAGTGTGTGTTATAAAATTGAAGAGATTCTGGAGTTTGGAAGTTTGAACATGCTGGCCCTTTGTGAACTTGGAGAAAACATTTGATCATATTCAATGAGATATCTAATGGGTGGTGTAAGTTTAGGATATATGGCCCAGTGTTGGAGACTATAGGAATTCAATATCAATGTAGCACGAGATTAGTTTTTCATAGTCAGCGGAAAGTCAGACTCATTTCTAGTGAGAAATATACATAGCCTGAGATGCTCTTTATCAAAAGATATTTTTATAACTTTCTTTTTGAGACAGAATTTGTCAGTGCTGCTAAAAAGTAGAGGGGTTTGGCCTCAAGGGTTGAATTTTAGGTCCTCCCTGAGCAATTTGGGTGTGAAAAAGTCGGGATGAGATTTAACACCTCCACGTGCGAGGCCATGGCATTTAGTCAGAAAATAGTGGAGAAAGATGGTTTAGGAATGAGTCACTCCCCCAGTTGGGGGAGTTTATGTCTCCAGGCCTTCTGCTAACAAGTGATAGAAAGATGGAGCACAAGATAAACCTTGTTGTGATGAGAAAAGAGAGCTGAGTCAAAAGACATTTCTCGTAACTTATCGGTTAGTTTTATCTTATCCATATCTCCAACCATGATCTATAGGATTTGAACAAATGAATATGATAAAAAAAAGTATATAGTAGGAATGAGTTTGTTTTTTTTTTCTTTTCAGAAATATGGTTTGAAACTCCTCCACATAAGGAGCCAGTTTTAGGTAGTTTTAACGTTTGGCAAGAATGGATACATGCATTGTAAGGCTTTATGTCCAACTAGGACGAGGCCCTGTTTCAGACTTTGGACATACTGGAGAGATAATATCTCTAGTCTGGCCTGGGAATGCTTTGGTATCCTCCTGTTGCATCTACAAGAAGTGGCAGGCAAGGAGAAGGCCAGCCCATCTGCTACCCTCACCACCCAAATCCCACACTAGTAGAAGACAATGGATGGATATATCATGCATGACATTATGTTCTTTAATGACAAAAATTCCAGCATAAATTTAATGTACAGTCGTCCCTCATTCACCTTCTGTAGTCTCACTATTTTGCAGGGTTTTTTTGTGCAAAATTGCATGCAAATTTTTCATAGTTTTATTTTTTTCAGCATTCTGCATCCGGTTGAATATAAATTTTTGTCCATCAATCTCCTCCATTCTGTGTCTCTTGTCCAGAATGCGTTCAAAATGTTAAAATGCGTTTCCAAAATTTGAATACATCTTTGATCAAGAGCAGATATTTATTTTTTTTATGAAGGTTTTGATTTTTTTCAAGTTTAAACAAGAGAAAAAAAGTGTGAAAATGTTCATGTTTGTCTGAGAAAAGTGCATACAATGTATAGTGAAGGGTTTTACTGCCTATTAAACATCTATAATATATATAAAAAAGAATACTTGTGGATTTAGTCTATTGTGGGCTTTTTTTTTTCTTCTTTTTTTTCTCCATTTGGGGCACAGCCGATACTAAAACAACTGTTAAATAGGACACGTTGGAAATTAAAAAGAATGTTTATAAAAAATATAAAAATAAATAAAATACGCCTTCACCTAATACTGCCAAAAAGTCATGAATTAAGTCTTTTTTGACACTCAACATAATATTGCAAAATGTAATTTGCATTTTTAACTTTTCTTTTCTTTTAGGTTTTATTTTTCCTTTTAAAACAGCAGGGATAAGAAGACCCTTTTTCTTGACGAAAAGCCCTTCTGGATACAACCGTTGTCTCAAAAAAGGTCAGCCTCATTGAAAATTGGATCAAAATTTCTTTGTGAAAAGTTGACAGTAGTATGTGGCAGAATGTGTTTTTTAGGCTTGATCCCAAACATTGTTTTCATTTGCGTTCACACGATGCGTTAAAAACACATAAACAACCTAAAGTGTACTTACAGACAGCGTTTTTGTGACTGGAGTCTTTACTGGGCATCATCTTAACCCCTCTGGACTTCAGCTCTATTGCTTTTTTCACTGCAAGGATGAGAAAGGGAAAGAAGTTATTTGTTAAATTATTCATTTAACTTAATTATAAATCCCACTTCATCAAACTTTAACTGTTGTACATTGCCTTTTAAAGCGCTCAATTTTTAAGGATGCTACTTATTACGTGCAACCACTGTGGGAGATGCAGCTTTGTGACCTCTGTGGTATCACAAACAAATTGTACAAACAAATACAGATGGAAGGGCATCTAAAATTAAAATGCAAAAAACGAAATAAAAAAATAAAACAGTCAAGTAATTAATCATAAAAAGGATGTCACAGGAAACAAGGAAAGAAAGAAGAAGGGTATAGAGCAACACTATTAAAATTTATTCCATCTGTTTTATCCAAAGTGACACCTCTCAGAGTATAACGCATGCATATTACACATGCGACCAATATCTGAGAAAGCAAAAGGGATGGAGGACATAAAAGGATGTCAGATATTCAGAAAGACAGAGATGACTGGGATTTAAGTGATTTGTGTCAGAACCTACAAATTAAATATGAGCTGCCACGTGCACCTTCCCACATTCAAGCCACATAACCATTCCATTAGTCTAGCAATTCCAGATTTAACAGCTCTTTTTCAAAAAATGTTGAGAGGACTTTGAGGAGATGAACCCTCATTAAATTTTAACGTCATGTGTATCAATACATAACATACAAATAGATTGATCTTATTAGATTGTTAAATAAATACAAACTCATAAAAATAACAAATATGTCGTAATTTGTACAAAAAACATGAGGTTACAGACTGAACAGCGTGTAATTGACATATTAAATCTTAAATTTCATGACTTTGTTGTTGAAAAACATTTTGTGTATCATGGCAGAAACTCCAACATTTTTTTAACATTTCAGGAACATAATTTGGACAGAATAGACTATATAGACATATTAGATTTTATTGTAGGCCTACTCTTTGTACTGACATCCTATATTCATTTATTGCTAAATCAATCCACCCATCATCAGAATCCACTGAATCTTTTTCAGGGTTGCTGGTGCCGTCCCAGCTGCTGTTGGGGGAAGGCGGACACAAGTCTAAATTTATGCTGTTATTGTTAAAACAGTGGTGGAACTATAGTGATGTGGGCCTATTTCACAGCAGTGGAGCCATAGCACGTTGAGGTTGGGTTTTTGGGTTAAATGGATAATGAAATGAGCTTCTGTTGCAACTTTTCATCAAGTCTGGATCCAGTTCAAAAACATGAAATTAAATTACATTTAGTTATTTTGCAAATGCTTTTATCCAAAGTGGCTTACAGGTGTGCAAAGAAACTCTACGCAATAGAAAAGATTAACATGAGATGTGAGATGGCAATTATTATAAAAGAGCTTGGTCTTTAACTTTTTTTTTTTTTTTTATAATTTTTTATATATAATTTGAAGAGTCTGCCATGCATGCACCTACTGCAGGCAGTTTGGTCATTTTCTTCACCTTTGTTCAAATCTGCAAGCTGCAGCTAGTTTGTCATCTTTGGCTGTGCGGTGCAGGGGCCACCAGCTGCAGTTCACCAAAGAGCAGTGGGTGTGTGAGGCTTGTCATGTGAAAGGTGTTGTTCGGTTGGTCAGTCCATAGGCAGGTGTCAGGTCTTTAAATAAGATGAGAGCAACCACAGGAAGCCAGAGCGAAGACCTGAACAGCAGTGTGTCATGCTCTTTTTGGCAATTTAAAATGTGACTTTGCAGCTTCATTTTGCATCATCTGGAGAGCCTTGTTTGTGCAGGCTGCTAGGTCTTATATAAAAAATGCATTTCATGACAGCACACTAAATCAGCCTTTGTGAAAACAGGATTTGACCAAATGTGCAAAAAATAAATCTACGATGACGACAAGTGACAAACTTTGAAAAGGAAAAACATACCTTGATACTGCGCGCTGAATCCTTTTCTTCTGTGATTGCTGTCTGAGGTGAAGTGTATCCGGAGCCAGTTCTTATTTGAAATCACTGGTGAGGGCAGAGTTGTACCTGTCAGCCTGCAAGATAGCAAACAAAACATGGGAGACTGAATCAGTAGAAATAGACCATAAAAAACCCTTAAAAATTGAGGAAAAGCTCGCAGTGTTTTAGTGTTCTGTTAAGAGCATACCTAAATTGTGACACAAAAGAGCAAAAGAAATACCCTCCTGAAAAGTTTTAGATGGCCAAAATTTGAACAGCAATGACATTCTTTTTTTGTATTAACAACAGAAGATTTAGTTATTCAGTATGATGAAAAAAAAAAAGAATTTGTGACAATTTGCAGAAAGACTGTCTCGGGAAATTGCATCTTATCATTGCAGATTGCCTCATTATAGATTGCAACACTATTGACTGTTCCAGGGAATATAATGCAACTTTACAGCAATAAATAAAGTAAATTATATTCAAATGTATACATAAGTACATTATTTAACTTCATTCATTTATTTATTAAGTTATTCATTGTACCATTAAAAGTCAAATCAGTGTTTCAGCATAATGCATCTGTAAAAAGTGAAGACTTGCATCTCTAACCATGTTTTTGAATCAGAATAGTTGAGAACAGGTAGGATCAAGTTAAACACAGACATTCCATAAATGTTTTACGAACAAGCTTTATAAATGGCTTGCATCCATGTAATTGCCTTCACAGAAAGCGCGTGAGGGGTAGTTTCGCTTTCTAACTGCTTACTGCACCTCCTGGTGTCTCATCAATTCAAGCTTGGAGCTGATCAGAGGAGCAGATGTTAAAAAAAAGGTAATAATAACAATAAAAATAAGATGAACTCATCACCATTCTCATCATCCCTCACATAAACCAAGAAGCTAGCCTAGAAATGGATTTAGGGTGTGAAATCACATGATGGCTTGTTATCTTTTAGTTATGCTTTATCACTCTGTAGTTTTTGTGATGGACTGGTGATCTGTAAAGGATGTGGCTCTTATCTCACTCAATGACATCTTAGATTAGCTCAAACGCCCACATGCTGCTGTTTGAAGAGCAGCAGGTATTAAAAATGGACAGATAGATTTTTGATGAAGAGTAATTCCCACTGTTAAAGCAGTCATTCATTATTAGATGAAGTATATTGATGGAAATGATTCACCAAATCGTGATTCTCTAATGATACCTGCAAAAATATTCTCTTTTCAGTATGTTGCACAAGTAAAACAAACATATAAATATATTTATATATATATAGTTGGATGGATGGATGGTGGTTCATAATTGTCAACAAACGGTTTTTGCTGACACAGTCCGATTTCACCCTGCAGCGACATTCTCCACATCTCCCCCATTAAGATTTACCAGCGTGCTTGTCTTTGTCGACATCACAGAGGTTATTCCCTGAAAAGTTTTCAAACCTACACTGACAGCCAACAGTGTTGTTATACTGAGAGACACAGAAGTTTAGCAAAGACCCCAAATCGTTGACAATTTAAATGACAGCTGAACAATTCTGGGGTAATTTGGAATTAAATGGATGGCATTTGCTGTCATTTTTATCAGCTGGCTTTTAACGACACGGAATTTGGAAGATAATGAGTTCAATCTGAGTTCTCATCAGACTCCGTTAACAATTTTATTGCTAGCAGCAGGAGTAAAACATCACAAAAAAATTAAAGTAATCACAGTGATGACAACCATATGTTAAATGTTGTGTTCTCAAATCTGTGAAACTATTCAAGTGTCGTGTTTTTTGTGTCTGTCAGAATGAGCTTCTGAACAGAGTTGACATGTTCTCATCTATCTTACATGCTCCTCCTGTTCACCTGTCCTGCTCCTATACTATCTCATCTATTTGTTACACCCCTCACTCCATCCCAGCTCCTCCTCTTCTTGGGTTTTCGGATCAGACGGAGATTGCTGTCACAAACAACAACATCCGCTAAGGTGATGCAGAATGACGTTTGACAGTCTAGATGACGGTGTGTCCTTGGGAAAGACATTTAACCCTAATGGATTTTATTTATTTATTTGCTTTAATGGATTAAAATGTTACAAAAAAGCTCTTTGTAGACTCACAGAGAAATTGTGCAAAGACTGAGAAAGTGAACATGGATGAATTAAGCTTTAAATGTAACAAAAAAAAAATATCTGACAGGCAAAGAATATCAGCAAAGCAAAATTAAAGTACTTTAAAAGCACTCCAATAAAAATTACATTTTGTTGAGTTTTTAAAATGTTCTTGTGGCATTGTTCTCATGATGGAAGCCATATAAAAACAAGTTTAAGATTAAAACTATGCTTCTGAGTATTTTTCTATTCAAATTAGGATGTAGTAGATGAAAAAGAAATGCAGTTTGATAAAGCTCTCCGTTTTGATGTAAAAATTAAAATGGGCGGACCAAAGTCTCCATGCTCCACTCCATTCTGACACATCCACTTGCAGACAAATAGATCCATTAATGTCTTCATTTTCCTCGTTTGAGCTAGCATCTGGCTCAAAACTGTACAACTAGATTGCTCTGTTATAGCTCGTCATTTTTGTTGTACTTTTAATGCTAGTTTGGGATTGTGAGGGGCTTTAAACTAGCAGGAGAAAGTGTGAACAAAGAGATGGTGGGGGTATTATTGTGGAGGCATGCTTCTATGACAACAGTCCTGCCCACAACTTGAGTTTCTAATAAACTCCTGCTGCTCTGCACAAATTGTGTCCAAACTGTGTAAATTTTGACTAAAATCGGCATGGTCATAATTCAAAGACCACTGGGAACACTTTTTACAATAGATCAAAATATAAGTTGGTGAATCATGATTCATTCACTAACGAATTCCACCACTGTCATGTGAGAACTTAAACCCTTTTCAGATCATACACTTTGAAACCCATTTTATCCCTTTCGGGGTCACAGGGCTGCCGGAGCCCAACCTGGTTACTGGTGGGCAAAGGCAGAGAACACCCTGGCACCCTGGACAGCTCGCCAGTCTGTCGCAGGGCAACTTAAGCAATAATTCAGAAAAATGTACCTAACTTCACTTAACCTGATAGTTGTGCAGCAGACAGTAAACATTGTCGTGTGAAACAGGCAGCAAATTAGTGTGTAGTGTAAAGTAATTACTTTGAAATTGTTTTTTCTTATATTAATTCTTAATGTCAAGAGGGTTTTCAATTTACAATGTTGAGTATTCAGTAGTTCATCTAATCAGGGAGTCATTTATATTCTTCTGAAACAATGCAGGTGTGTTTTGAGTGGGATCTAACATGCTCAGGCAAAGTAAGTAAAATGGCTCAGTTAAAAATGTTGGGGATGGAAAGAAAAATCATAAACTGATGCAGATTTTCAAATATTCACGAAGTGACCAGCCAACTGTCTATCATGACAGCAAGGGAAAAGAAAGAATTTTGATAGAAAAATATAAAGTCAATGAGATGGAGTAGACAAGGAGGTACGAAAGGAGAACATAGGAATGCATGTTTTGGAAAAACACTGGAAATGCTGTTTCAAATGAGACAGAAAATAAGCAAAAAAAGCACAAATAAAATAGATGTTTCATAAAACTGCTGCATTTTCTTGCTATGATTTGAACTTCAGGATGAAAGCAACACTACTGTACAAAAGAGAACTCAAGGTCTGGGAAAGACCAACTTGAGATTCTTTAAAGAATGTACAAGAAACGTAAGAACCGTAAGAATAAGGATCTTCAATAATCCATTTAATCATGATCAGTTTAGAATTTGTGAAAAATATCTTTAAAAAGGGCTGTGCAAAAATGTTATTTTCCTATAAAAGTAAGTCGATTTGAAAGACATTCATAACGGCATAAATATACTCTATTTAGTTGAATGTAAATATTGAAATAACGGTTTAGTGAATCATTTTATTTTTCAGGAATAGAATGACTGTGAACATCCAGCTCACCCAAGTTAGCAATTTGCCTTTTATTTGTGAGGTTGGTGTGTGTTTGTGAGCAGGGGTGTTTGTGGGTATGTGACAATTAAATGTGACTGCAGTCTACATGACAGTCAATGCGCCAGCTTTTGGACAGGAACATGAAGGAGGAAATTGCTTTTGGGACAGCCAATCAGAAAAAGCTCTCTGTAAACAGGAAGGAGCCATCAGAGTGGTCCTGTCAGGTGTCATTCATTTCCATAATGACCTGCCCAAAAGATTCAGAGAAAATGTCAGGTGTGTTATTTACTCTGCTCTGGAGAAAACCACTTGTCATTTAGAAATTGTGTAACTGTATCATATCAGTTTAGTTCTGGTTCCTCAAATATTGGGGATGTGTAAAAATGTAGGAGCGTATAACCTGAAATCCTGTTGGTCAGGTCAAAAAGCTTGTTAGTTCCTGCGCATTTTTCACATGAAAACATGTTGGGAGACCTCCATTGTACTTTTTTTCCCTGCATTGCAGAAGGTGGGCAGAGAGTGGTCCCTGAATATTACACTGTCACAGCCAATAATTGTGTGTGAGTAGCTGAGCGTGTGTTATCTGTCAGAGTCAAGAGAAACTATCAACCGCTCAACCTGTCAGAGCCCCACTTAAGGCGTGACATAGACACGAAGGCACATGGTATCATGAGAATGTCATGGTTGATGCGTGTGACAGCACCTAATGCGCAATTATTTTCCATTCCTTTTATTTCCATCCACTGTTATTCTCAATGCCTCCTCCACTCTTCCTCTTTATCCGTCAAACTCTACTGTCAGTTGCTCCAAGAACCGCATCAGCATCATTAACATTTTCTCTCATGAAGGACATCATCTGCAGTCACAAAAGGATTCACCCATCCAGATGTTTCTGGGATTTTATCCCTTAAATGTAACCTTCTATTGTTAGCTGCTATTGTTAAGAGGAATTATATCAACATTTAGTCTTGTAAACAGTTCAAAAATCACAAGTGTTTTTTTTTTTTTAATCTAAAAAGGTATGGAGCAAGCAATGTTGTGCTTACAAACCATAATAAAAAAACAAAACAGCGATTCAAACTTTAAAATTACTATTTGAAATTGCTTTAGTGAAGAAAAAAAGTCCTAGTTTTTTCAATTCTTTCACAGTATTGAATAAAAAAAAAAATTTGGGAAACCATGTTTTCCACCTAGTTTTACATCTTGACAACGGATTTTGTTTGTGTCTTGTTTTTTGCCCCTAAAGGGACAAAGAAAGAAATATTACTAGTTTTGGTTGTGCTCCAGATTTCTTTCTGCTACCATATAACCTGGGGGGCAACAGATTGTTTATGGAGTGCACAAGGAACCATATATATATATATATATATATATATATATATATATATATATATATATATATATATAACTTTTTTTTTTTACACCAGTCAGTTTCTAGTGCACATGATTTTATTTATTTATTTTTTACTTTTTCTTACATCAGTTAATTTCTGACGCATGCAAGAAACCAATAGCCCACTTATTTATTCATTTATTTATTTTATTTCCATGTCCCTTTTTGGGTCTGTGGACCTCCTACTCTTCCTTGCAAAAAAAAAGAAAATAATTTGTAGAATTTGATCTGGTATGATTAAAAATGCCAAATACATTTGTGTTTAATACAACCAACCATTTCTTAAGCTAACCATATCCCATTGGGGTAGGTGGGTAAACCAAGAAAACATTTGGAGAACATCCAGATTACAAAAAAAACATTGAGTGGCATGTAAACAATTGAGACAACAAACTTGACACTAGTAATCAGCAAAATGTGTAAAGTATATGTTTGGACTGAGAGGAGAAGCTGAAGAAAAACACCCAATTAGGCAAACTTCCAATCAAAAAATTCTATACGTTCTCAATGGGTATGTGACTTAGGACATGATGTACTCTAAAACATAAAAGGCAAAATGTGTCCAGGAAGAACTTTAAAAAATGAACATGAAAAAAGTGTTCTTTGGTTGTTCCTATATTAGCTTTTTTCATTTTTTTTTTTAATCTAAGCTATTTGAATTTGAATATTATTGTTATTTCAGTTTTCTGAATTTGCACCCAAATTCCTGTGTTCTCCAGATCTAAAACTTAAGGACATGGCTGATTAGCATCCAAAAGTTTTCTCTTTCTGTAAGTCCAAACCCACCTCTTTTACACTTTATTTATATGTTTCTTTTGGAAGGGCAGGAGGGAGGGTACCTTTGTTTATTTGTTTGCTTTGCCTTGCCATTTCAATATGGGAGATTTGCCTTACCATATGCTCGGTGCTTCTGTCCCGCTGATTTCTAGAAAGTCATATTTGTCCTCTAACAAGAAATCGTTGAAAACAAGGGCGATGGTGTCCCCAGGTTCAGCCAGGATTGACCACGTGCAGTCCAGGTTGTTGTCGTACTCTGTGGGGTATCCAGGGCTGGATATTGAACCCGCTGTGCCTCGTAGCGTACCGCCACATGCTCCCTCCGCTGGTTACAAATGGAAAGAGCAATGAATCAGAAAAAGCAGGAACCTTGCACCATGCAAAAAACCACACATTTACAAAAGGATATTATTTTTAGACTTTTTTTTTCCATTTGTTTTTTTATTGACTCACAGATATTTGACGCTAGATGAATTAAAACGCATCATCAACATAGATGGACACGATCGAATAAGGTAATTACAGCTAATACAAAAAACACTGTAAATTAACATTACTTTACAAATTTAACAGGAACACATGAGCCAAACTCTGAGAAGAGCTATTCAAAAATGTTCTCCCTCTGATGGCTGAAATATGACCATTTCCCATCTCGTCAGTGGACTAATGGGTCATTACAGCCGGAGGATTTGGAGCCCCATCTGGTTCATAAAGTAGTTTATAGAGTATTTGGAGGAAACCTTTTTGTTGCTTAAAAGGAAATCAATGCAGAAAGGCTTTCTTCCAGCTCAATATTCTTCATTTCACATGTTGTTATTTTGCTTTTCTGATACATTATTTTAATTTGTTTTTACTTTCAGAATGGTGGTACTGATGAAAATAAACCAGATCCATTTAATTCCAGTTAAAAGTTCATTTAAATTTGTACCAGTGTCATTGTCTTTGCCTCAGGGGTTGGTGAAAGGAAAATATCCTTTCATTTATTATGAGTCCTATCTTTATTATTTTTTTATAAGCATGTTTTTAGTCTTTAAAAAGCATAAAACAAATATAAGTTATCTTTTAAAGTTTA
Organism: Oryzias celebensis; assembly: GCA_014656515.1. NCBI lineage: Eukaryota > Metazoa > Chordata > Actinopteri > Beloniformes > Adrianichthyidae > Oryzias > Oryzias celebensis. The sequence goes on along the minus strand of BNCR01000003.1, from coordinate 12,936,145 downwards.
TAGTTAAAAAAACATCAGAAACATTACACACCAAAAAAAAAAAAGAATTGGAAAATTTTTTGCAAAAAAGAAGAAAAACATATATATATAAACAAAACCAAAATGTTGTACTTTTAAAATGCATTGAATAGTCTTTCAGATTAACTTCAAAAAATCCACATTGGAATTACAGAAGTTTGAGCAGCAGAAAAATACATTTCCAAGTTATTTTACTTTCAACAAAGTCAGTTTGTGTTTCTTCTATTACACTACTGGGCCTGAAAACCATCGTGGTGGACATAATTCTCTTGGTGGACATAATTCTCTTCAACGGCTTTAGCTCCGATTTAAGTGCTAAGTTACCTAAATCAATATATTTCCTGATTTTCCCATCTCTTATGTGTTAGAATGCCCAGATCCAGTCTATCTATTTACAGCAAAACTCCAAGATTCAAGTGCAAAGACACATCTAGAATTTAAGCAGGAGGAAGAAAAAAAAAAGGGGGCGCCTGCCAAGGTAAAGACTGATCATGGTTCGATTTGGCTTCCTTACAACCAGTTCTAGTCAGGTGACATGCCCGTGGCTTCCATCCAAAGAACTTGTTTTTTTTAGCACTCTGTTAGAAATAAAGATAGGTACTCCCAGACAGGAGAGAGACATCATTAGCTGGGATATCTTAAGAAACATTATCCTATGATTGGATGATTTCATAGATTCCGTACATACGATAAAAATACAGAATACCTGAAAATATCATGTCATGTTACCATCATGAATGGTAACAGACCATGTTTATTAGGAAAAGAAATCAAAATCCTTAAAATCTGAATTATTTTAATAGTATTTCTGGGTTATTTGAGCCAATGAAAAATAGGCAAGAAGAAAAAACTATTACTGTATGTTGGTCTGTATGCTTGGCATGGTTCGTAGCAGACACTGAATATGTTTTGTGTTGGGAAAAACAAACTTCCTCCACATTCTTAAGAAGCATGTCAGATGAAATGAGTCAGATCAGCAGTGTCTTGGACACACACTCTAAAAAAAGACCACACAGCCTGCATGAACTCTTGTAAAAATCAGAGTTGTTAAAGAGAAAATATGTCATTTGTTTCGGATCATAACGCTGAAACTTTGCTCATTTTCATATCTGTTGCGAGAGAAAGATTAGCATGAAGTCCTGCAGGGACGGGAATAGCTACTCCAGCATATGTATTAGTTTTATGAGTCAGAACGTACTGACCCTTTCACCACAGAATACGATCAACCTCATTTGCCTTGCCATCACGTTACCTGTTAAGATGGAAAAAACTAGAATAAACTTTGGCTCTGCCCTTTTACACTGATCTTTCCCTCCCCCAACATTCAAGAGCCCTCTAATTTGTGGAGATTTCATGTCTGAAAAAGGCTGATCACTTCAAAACTGCTGTGGTTTTACCTACATCAGCATATCACACATTCATACATTTCTCCATAGCTATCTAGCTATCACAGGATATCTATTAAGTAAATTGACATGTCCAACATATCAAAAGCAAGTCTAACCAGTGAATCATATTGCTGTTTAAACACTACACAATAATGTCTGTGAAGACTTTCATTCATAAAGAAAGGTTCCATAGAAGAAAACAATTATAAGGGTAATCTGGAGGTTTTTTTTCTTTCTTTAAAACAAATAAAGTATAGATGAGCCTTTCTCTGTTACTACATAGTATGGTTTTACTCCCTTTACTTTTGTTCAATAAAATATTAAAACAATTACATCTAGTCTGAAAATACACAATAATACGCAAAATAATAAAAAGTGACAAAACTACAAAAACTTACATGAAACGTAAAAGTAAATTTTCTTATCAATATAGAGCACCAAATTATATAGCCCACCATCAATGAATGGTCTACTTTAGAAATGATGTAATTTATAAAGTGCACTGAAGGTGCATTAAGCTATATAAAAGAGTCAGACATAAATCCATCAATCAGTCAGACTTCATTAGCTTTTTCCATTGTATCCCAGGAAGTTGTTTGTAACACTTTACCATGTCAGAAACGTTTGCCGCCCTAGCGTATTCACACCTTTTACCTTTTACTCGCAACCTTGTTTGCAACAACACATTTCAATATGTAAAACCAGCATTAAAATGACTAAGCTAACTCCCAACCTTGTTAGTAACAGATAAAAAAAAAATAAAAAATAAAAATACAGTCTGACATTGCTACATGTAAGCGTATTTACAATCACACCCAACCAAACATTTTGACAGAGCGCTTTGTAAATTTTAAAATCGCTTCAACATCAGCACAGTAACAACCAGAATATATCCATAGCCTAAATAATGTGCTCCGGATTATAAGATGTACTGTTGTTTCTTAAATTGAGGCTTTTGAGTGTGCCTTATAGTGCAGAAAAAACTGTATATTTTTAAATCAATTCTTAAGTCAAAAAGGGGAGGAAGCCAAACTCATTACTGATTTATTGAACAACCTGCAAGCATTGAAGAAGGAAAGCAAACTTTACCTCGACAAAACGGGGATGGGAAGTCCCACTGTGCTCCACTGCCAGAAGACACGATACATGTGAGAATACTGTGTCCCTCTAGCACAAAACCGGACTCACAGCTGTATCGGATCTTGTCACCGATGTTGTACCGTGAGCCATGAATGATTCCATTTGGGATGACTCCGGGGGTGCCACATGTATGACTAGGCAGAACTGAAATGTAGAGAACAGAAACTCCATATGAATATTCATGTCCCAATAACACAACTTAAAAAAGGTTTTGTTAGACAAACTAATCCAGGTAATCTGGTAGTTGCTCCTGATTTACACCAAGGAACATTTATTCACTGGGTGGATTTTGGCACATAACTTGTTTTAATCACCTCACCCAACACAATGGGAATGTAACATACCAGTGGTTGAAACCCAACCTGCTAGTTAGATGCTAATTACATCAACTGCTGCATCCTTGTCTAAATAAGAACAAAGATACCCACACCCTAACAAAAAAATAAATAAAAAATCAGCTTTCCAAATTTTTGATTAGCTTCCTAAAGAACAGAACAACTCGCCCTCTAAAATGAAATCATTTTTATTTGCTTTACAGAGAAACAAGCACAACTTTGCTACAATGAAGTTTTTTTTTTTTTTTTTTTTTTTTTTTTTTTTTATCTTGGAGGAAAACCCAACCTAAATTTAACTAAGTGTGTCTTCTTTTTTTTTCAAGGAACCTAAAAATATGTCAAAGGCCCTCTGTGGTATTTAACTGGCTGGCTGGGATTTTGGCTCCAGTGTGCATCTGTTGTTGCCCATTCTTAGATGACACAGCTCTACAGTGGAAACAGCTACAGGCGGCTCATGCTATAACTAGGCCAAAATCAGCTGTGACTGTAGCCAACGCGCCTTAGCTCCACAGAAGGGGCAGCTACACAGTAGCTGTAAAACAACCTGGATGAACTCCACAGGCTCCAACCCTGATGTACACTGTTGTGTTTATGGGTATTTGTAGAACTGGAGCATGTTAACTTGCTGGGTGTGTAATGTGTGCATGCTTTGGTTTTGGTGCATGTGTCTATCCAAGGGCATGCATAGCACAGTGTGTTAGGGGTGTTCATCGAGTCAATCAGTGTGTTTGTGTATGATGTTCCAATTAAACGCTAGAATAGTAATTAGACAAAGCTCCACCATGAGACACTGAAAAGCAGAGCAGGAAGGAAAAAAAAACTGTTAACTGTGGGGTGAAAGGAAGGCATACAGAAGAGGGGAAATAATGCCAGAACAAAAAGAATGTGAAGTCAAGAGACAAGAAAGAAAAGTAGCTATGGAGAACAGAACAATGAAGAAGGGCAAAAAAGAGGGGAGTGAAAGACATAAAAAAGACAGACTAGTTAGACACAAAAAGCAGCAGTGTTCTAATTGCAGTGGATCCCAAAAATGTATAATTTCCTCTAATTGACTCATTATTTGGATTGTTAGTTTTATGCATCAGATGCAAGTTACTCAACCTCCACTGACCACATTGTCCCCTGTCTGGAAATGCCGCCTGTGTTGTTTTAACAAGGTAAGGCAGACAAAAACCAGCGTCTGAACTTAAGCGCTGACTCAAAGAGGGACTGAGACAATAACAAGAGAAAATGTTAAAGGGTCAGGGTTATGTGTCCAATCAGGGTTGCTTGTCTGACAATCATACAAGTTGATCCCTTCTTCTGATAAGCTGCATTGATCAAAACCCAAATCTGCCAAATGGGCGAACAATATTTTTTCTTCACGTCCCCCGCCAGTCATTTTTTGATCTGTTGTAAAATTGTTCCCAGTGGTCTTTTAACAATGTTTATGCCATTTTTAGGAAAAAACAAAAAAGTTTCATTGTCTTGGACAGAGCTGGTGTAGTTCACCTGAAATTCATGGGTGGGACTGTTGGCCCGGAGCAAGCCTGCCCTGACTTCCCATAAACCCTTACACTCTCCCGCTAGTTTACAGCCCCCCCACAACCCCGAGTGAAAATTTGTGATTCAACTAAAATGGCGACCAATATTGGAGCTATCAGGTAGTACAGTTTGTAGCCAAGTGCAAACTCAGACAAGAAAAACAACAACAGAAAGGGATCTATTTGTCCATTTGCAAGTGGATTAGAATTGTGCAGAGCAGGGAACTTGTGGCCGCTGCCAATTGTAGATTTTACGTAATCTTTTTCAACTGTATGTTTTTTGTCAGTTCCTGATTCAAAATAATTTGAATAAAGAAATACTTGAAATACAGTTTGAATCTTAATTCTCCCTATTTATGTCCTCCATTATGAGAAAAATGTTACAGGAACGTGTTAAATACATGAAAACCACAATTTTCATTGTAGTGGGTCTCAATGGAAAAAAAGAAAATAAAGAAGTTTAAAGGTATAAAAACAAGGTGAAAAAGCATGCTTCTGTTCCTAATATATGTTTATGAGCTTTATTTTATTTTGTTTGTTTCTGACAGTTTAGTACTTTTACAATGTAAAGAATTTCATCTTTGTCTTGATTTTGTTTTGCTGCTGCTAGATTTTCTAGTTGCTGGTCTTTGTGCAGTCAGTTCGTTTTCTACCTGTCATATTTTGACATGACTTTTCTTTGTTCATTGGATTCAACTTTCTTTGCTGTCAATGTTCACACCTGGGTTCTGCTGCCAATTAGCACAGCTGCTGTCCTTTTGTCATCACGGTCCTCGGTGTGCATCTACTTCCTCTTTTTTTTTTTTTTTTCTAGTTTTGTGCCAAGGCCTTGTCGGTGTGTTGTTGCTGCACTGTTTATGCATGTGTTATCATTTATTTTACCCTGTTTAGGTTTTAATTCTGTACTGCCTTATTTTTTCTTTAAATCATGGAATTAGCGTAGCATGTTTGTCCATTGTAGGCTGCATTCATTAAGAAAAAAAGGGCCAAAATAGAAGTTCAGCTTTTATGCATCACATTGTAAAACTGAGCCGCATGAACAGATAAGTGACAGATTTTTTAGTTTTTTTTCCAAAGTAAATTGAAGCTTCATCTCATTACAATGTCAGTTCTCACATGTTAGTAGCTCTGTTGAAAAATGTCTGAGGAAACAAAAAAATCAAATAAAAACACAAATTTACACAAGAGAAGAATAATTTACAATATTAGAAAACTAAGAGAGACCCTTTTGGAGACATGCTAAATTATTCAATTATTGACAAAGTGGACATTTTTTACAAGACAATCCACTTTAAAACAAGTATAGCTCTACAATAAAAACAGAACTTAGAAATTGTGAGTCAATTACAGAAAATCTTAATTAAAAAGAACGTGTTTTCATAAACTAAGACTTGCTCTTTGCCTGCGTTAGAAACTGTTTTTCTTAATATTAATGAGTCTTTTGTTTTCACTAAAAATTGAAATAAGTAATGGCTTAAGTCCTCTTACACAATGGTGTCTTAGGGAGTTGCAGCAAACTGTTCACTTTGTAAATTAGGATGGTAATTCCAGGTGTGTCTGCAAAGCTTTGATTTATTTGCTATTCTTTTAATTAGTTGCATAAAACCTTGGTTAGAACCATGTGCTGGAGAAATTTTATGCAAACATTTTACAGTTTATTCACTTGCATATTTGTTTTGATCGCTTCATATGGGTTACTCCTTTGTTAGGAGTTTTAATTATTTTGTCTGCAATTTGAGGTCAGCTGGGGTTATTTCAGGCGGAGGAAAAATTGGACCATTCAAAGCAGAAATGAATTGAAGTAACCCCTCATTAAAAGAGACTTTGTTGAAAGTAAATATATAAAAGCACAAACTCTGCAAGAAAAGTGTCTTTTGCACAGAAAAAAACTCTAGTACCATTTATCTGGAAAGTCAGACTCTAAAGATTTATGTTTTTTAGATATTTTGACACTTCATCGATTTAACTAGCATCAGACATTGATTCAAACTGCAATTTGCCACACCCCCCACTGCTACACAGATCAGATATTAGGAAGAGGAAAGCTTAGCTGCATGACGTGTTGTTGCAACCACAAGGACATGACCGCCCTCCAACCTTCCAGCCAAGGATTTGATTGGGGACTTGAATCCACATCTGTGTGATCTATTTGGTCGTGAAGAGAAATTGTATCCATTTGCACTAGCCATTCTCAGTGGAGATACTTGCAACCTAAAGTATGTGTGCTTCTTTTTTGCCGCGAGTATCATTGTGATTGTGTGCGTGTGTGTGCATGCCTGTGAGTAAACTTGTATTACTTATGTTGTCAAGATGTCAGTGTCTTTGCAAAATCACAAGCACACGTTTCACAATTAAATTTGAATGTTAGGATAGAGTCTGTGGTCAGAGTATGGTCCAATCAAGTATAGTGCAGTGTGGGTAGAAAATGTAATGTTTGTGTGTGAGCGTGCATAGGTGTGTGTTGAGAAAAGGGTCTGCTGAAAGTGAGTGATGATGCTTGTCCCTTCCATCCCTTTACAGCCTTAGGGCAGGTCTGTGTGTTGCCATAGAAACTCTGAGCTAGGCCAATATTTTTGTTGGGATTCAGGGGTGAGGAAAGACAGATGATGAGAGTGAGGGAAATAATGACAATACGATGTAGATAATGCCGAACAAAAAAAAACTGATTGAAAAAGTTTAGGCACTGTCATTTCTGATAAGATGCACTATGATAAGTGGGGAAAAAAATATACATACTGAAATGCTTTGGTTTATTCCAATGCATGCTTTCTTCTAATGGTATTTGAATTGCATTTAGTATCACTGTATCATGAATTAAAAGGTGCAAAAAGTGTAAACAATGAAACATTAACTTAAAGTCCCTCTCCAGCTATATATTTTTTCTTTTGTAGAATCATTCACAGTAATCTTTTAATTATGATTATGCAGTTTTTAGACAAAATCCAAAAGCCTGTGTTGATTTTGTAAGACATGTTCTGTGCAGAGAGGAAGGGGCTTATTAGAAATTCGCTTTTGGGTTGTGGGCAGGATTGTTGGCACTGAAGTTAGCCTAAATTCCCAGCATGCCTTTGTTTACACTCTCCTGCTAGTTACACGCACCTTTACTAGCCTAGTCTAACGTTAGCATACCATAAACACAGCAAGCAAGGCAGCTCAGATGAGGAACATGAAAACGTACATGGATACATTTGTCTGCAAAAGGAAGTTTTAAAATTGGAGCGGAGAAAGCAAGACTTTGATCTGCCTTCGGCAGAAGCTGCGTCAGAAGTCCGAGCTTTTTCAAACATTTGTTTTTGATCTGCTCCTGATTCAACACGATTTGAATAAAGAAATACTCAAAAATGCAGTTTTAATCTTAAATTGTTTTATAAATGTCTTCCATTATAAGAAAAATACTACAAGAACATGTTAAAAACACCCAAAACACAATAGTCATTGGAGTGGGTCTTCAAAGGAAAAAGATTTGCAAACTTTTCAAAATCATTGTTTCTGGACTTCAAAGACTGCTGCTGTGGATAGATTTTGGAATGCCACAAAAACAAATGAAATGAAAACTAGACAGAAAAAAAAACCTAGATGTATGTTTTACTAGATTATAGTCTATCCTAAAAAAAAGTTTAATATTCTAGTTTGTGAATAAAACAATCCTAAATTGCCTTGATTTGTATATGTGTTCAAAGTTCCTAAAGTCAAACTGCTAACAGAAGGATGAAGCTGTGAAAGCTATTGCTCTAATAAGCTGCGAAAACTGAACTGAGCCCATTTGGCCTTTCTGAAAAAAAAAAAAACACAAATACGAATATAAAAAAAAATAATAATAATAATAATGTAATGCCACTCTAAAGGCAGCTTTATTTTAATTGTTTGAGTCTTTATTTCCCAAAATAGAAAAATATTTAACACTAAATTGCTTTTACTTCCAAACAAGTAACAAAACAGTAAAGTAAAATCATTTCTGCAGAGTTAGGACAACATGTTATATAAACCTCTGTTACATGACAGAATTTACTCTTTAGAATCAGTTGTTAAATAAAACTATGGAGAGCTACAGCAAGTTGGTGTGCAGATCACCAAAAAAGGATAAATGTTATAATGTCAAGTCCAACAGGGAAATTGATTTTCAAAGAAACTGAAATCCCTTGAGTTACATAATTCTAACTTGGGCTGACCCACCACTATTATTTAAGATATTTGAGACGTCTGCTTGGATGTCACTATGACATTATGCTCAGATGTATTGTAAGCTCAATTTTCAAACTTTAGAGTCCACCTGCTTCAAAAAGTAGCAACTGCTATCCTCCTGTATTTCTTAATGTTGGGGACTTGGTGTTGGAAATACGCCAACACCCTCAAGTTAAATGGGCTTCCAGGTGTCACTGCTGCTCCCAAATAGTAAATGCATTAAACCTGCTCTGACACATACTGCTTAATAACTCCAACCAAAGAAATTATTGCAGCCGAATAGCCGATCGGAGTTTCTTTAACCCTCCCAGTTTATAATATGTCAACATCTAAGTGACATTTCAAGCATGAACATATTATCGAACAACATTTATGGGGTATTTTATATTTCCAGTGCACCTCTTCCGTAACCTATCAACTTCTTAATGCAGTCCTTTGGAACATTTGTCATTTTAGAGGAGGCACTGGTTTTGAGTAATGCAGTCTTTCAAATTAGATTTATTGGGGCATTGAAACATCTCACTTGTGAACCATAAATACCTGTGCCTTAGTAGTTCCTATTTTGAATGCATAAAGAAGAGAGAATTCATTTATACATTCTAATAGTTCAAAATAACCTAAAAACGGTTACAGGGCAAACAATGAACATTTCCTTCAGCAGTAAAATGTCGCTTGTAACGAGGAAAAATTCCCAAACTTCTTTATCTAGGTAGTTATTTTTAAAAATATTTATAATTTAGCTTTCACTACAAACAGCTATTCATATTTACCAGCTTTTTGTATATGCCAGCTCAGTGACCTTGTGGAAGAGTGTCCGCCCTGAGATTGGAAGGTCGGGAGTTCAAATCTAGGCCGAATCATACCAAAGACTCTAAAAATGAGACCCACTGTCTTCCTGCTTGACACTCAGCATTAACGGGTTGGATTGGGGGGTTAAGCCGCCAAATGGTTGCCAAGTGCGGTTATGTCTGCAGCTCATCACTCCCACAGTGGATGGGTCAAATGCAGTTAATACATTTCACACTCTTAGGTGTGTGACAACTAATGTAACTTTAATTTGACTTTATGCAATGGATTATCGTGAATAAGTAATTTATGCAAACATTGCCTTTACTTACAAATGAGATTCATAAACGGTCTTTACACCCCCAATAACACAAAACATTTCTTCATAAATATCTTAAAAGCAATTTCTGACCACATAAAAACTGTACTTCTTTGATTTATTTAATGGTGCTTGTGTGATCACATGTAAAATAGACAACATTGTGCTACAAGAGTCATGTGTGCATCAAAAAAGAAAAATCCACAAGAAAAAAAATGTCAACAGTATTATTAGAAATAAGTTTCATGAAAACTTTTCATATTAGTATATAATCTTGCTAGGAAGTTTTAAACACAATGGTTACAACAGAGTTTTGGTTTAATGGTCGAGTCAAAATCCAGACCTCAGCTTGACTGAATTCAGTGGTGCACCTTTAGGAAAACATTTCACTGCATTGTGACACATCCACACAACAACATAACTGAGTTCTTAAAAACATTTCCAATATGTCTTAAAATATTTGTCACTGCAAAAGTGTTGCTCATCATACTGTACATGTCAAATGTATTATTTGGATACGTTTCATTGGGAGCTGCTGAGACATAAAAGCAAGATTTGCTCAATGAGATTTAAAGTCAAATTGTTATTCATTTAGAAAATGTTCCTTTTACAATGATTTTCCAACTATCTTTAAAACGCCTTTGGGTGTATTCAGACTGGAAAGGTCTGTTGGTCTGGTTCATTTTGTCCAGTTTGAGAACTGAACCTTGTGTTTTTTCTGCATTCAGACTGCCGTCAAGCGGACATTCCTGTTTTGATCCAAAACTTGTAAACAAAACCACGTAACTGAAGCTCTCTTGAGTCATTAGCCAGGACTTACGAAGGTGGGGCAAAGCAACAACAGAAAGAATAATGGAAATGCTAGGCTTTTCAGGGTAGTTCAAGTATTCAAACTTTATATTTAGCTGAGCAATTTTAAATGCATGTATCAAGGTCAGTTACCACCCTTACTTTTGCTATTTTGGTACAGTGAAGGGATGCTGCAAGGCTAACGAGGAGAGGACGGGTAGGAGAGTATGCTGATAAGTGTTTAAAGCATCTGGATTGTCGGAAAAACAGTGTGAAAAGCTATGTGTATTACATTAAAAGTTGCTTTAATGAGGTAGCATTCATCTGACAATTTCACTGATTTGCTGTGTCTCATTGTTGCTCCATTACTCTGTCTACATTCCATAATGACTACGGTGGCCAATTTGGTTCAGTTGTTTCACTACAAGCGCAAAGATTATTCAGACTGAGTAGCGAATTAGATAGCAGATTGGAATCAAACCCAGTCCGCCTCGAAAGATGGTTTTGGACCAGGGCTTGCTTTGTGTACACAAACATAAAATTTGTTTCCGGATTATCAGTAGAAACAAACTCTGGTTCACTTTAAGCAAACCAAATATGTCCAGTCTGAATACACCCTGAGCCTAACAAAACACTAACTTTAAAATTGCTGTGTAAAACAACTATCCTCAAACAGCAACAGAATGTATCAATGCAGTATGAATAGTTCCGCAAATATAAAATGCATTGATTCATGTGGTGCATTCCCATCCATCCATTTTCTAGACCCACCTATTGCAATACAGGGTCGCAGGGTGATGCACTTCCAGCCATTCATTCATCCATTTTCTGTACCCAGCTATTCATGTACAGGGTCACGAGGTTGAGTACTTCATTTTCCACATATTGCTTCATCATCTTGGTTTACTTGAAGAAGATTGTATGTCTGAGGTTGAATTCTGTGATTTGAACATCTTAAAGGAACATGCATTAATTTCTAACAATGGAATGATCAGAATGTCCCCCAAATAGCCGGAGCGTGGTGTTTTTCCATTTTGACATGACCATGTTTTTGCAGTCGGTGGGCTTAAACCTCAACTTCTTTATAGGAGCTGAAGAAAAAAAAAAACTCTTGCTCCCTTGGAGTAAATATATTAAAACATATTAACAATGCCATTTCCATGTTCCCTCTGTGAAAGACATTAGCTGAGCTAGTGACATTTCCAGCAGGACTTCACATCAATCTTTGGCTAAACAGAGTAATCACTGTAGCAGCTATGCTCTGCTAAACACCAACTCTCCACATCCTTTGCAGCTTGACAATGTAGGCAAGAAATATTGGGTGTAATTTACTATTTACTTTGATGGCCTGCCCCATAATCACCAACAGCCCCAGAATCACCAGATATTTACCAACAGCCTCAGACAGGGGCCACAGCGCCACTGTGACGGATCACACTATTACAGCCTTTTGAATGGATAATGCATTGATGTGTCAGAGCCCACTTTTTCATATTTTCATAAATTGTGTGTGCCTTCTTTTTGCTTCAGCCCATCCTGATTCATCTGCAAAAGTGGCATTGAAATTACACCTCTATGCTATTTTGCCAGAGACCAGAAATATGAATCACCTGCACTTGTTTCCATATGCTGTTGTGATAGAATACTAAGAACACCTATTTATCAAAAGTGACTCAAACTTTGCAGACCTGAAGCAACAATGAGTAAAGAGAAACACTATTTCAAGATCGAACTTATTCTATTCAAGCATGTGGGGAATTCATGGTTGAGGCCTTTTGTGCTTTCACACGTTGGACTTTTATTGATATGTCGAGGTTCTCAGGAGCTAAGTTCAGGTAATATATCAGTCCTGCTTAGATTTATGATCCATGTCTGCCTTCCCACTGCTTTTTCACAAAGCCTTACAGTGAGGATAAACATGTGTGTGTTGGCATTCCATTACAAAAATGAGAGAAATAAATGCAACAAATTAAAGTTGAGAATTCAAAGAAAGTGCAATCCTCTCTCACAATCCTAAATCCTCATTCGCCTTTATGTGTGGATCATTTTCATTACACCTTAACTATTTATAATTTCACCTTTTTCAGGTGAAAGTTACAGAACTTTTTTTCAAGACAATTGATGTGGGTCAAAAGTATATTTTGCTTCCAAACTTTTTTCCTAAAACAATATTTTTCGATGAATAGCTGTGGTATGTGGAACACTAATAACGCTGTCACACTTTGGGGAAATATGCTCCTGGCCAGTTCAGTAGTTGCTAGGGAAACAGTGACCTAGCCTGAGGCTAAAGTGCTGCAGGGGGCAAAAACAGAAACATCTATCAATTCCTCTAAAGCTCAACACAGAACACTCTCACAATTGTGTTCATAAAAGTGGAAATAAAACAAGTTATTCTAAAACAAAAGTATTAGCTAGGCCTAAAACTTGTATTTATTTTATTGTAAAACATTTTTGCTGTTTTTCAATCATTTTGTTCTGAAAATCCTTGCCATATTTTATTTTTATTAAAAAAATGTCAAAAATGTATGTTTTACATATATATAAATATTTATAGAATTTCTTGTATAAAATGATATTTAAATTTAGCCTTGTTTTAAATATAGGGTTCATGCTTGTGCTGAATGTTTGTACTTGAGACTCAAACTCATGTTTCTGGCTGAAAAAAAGCAACCATTGAAGCAGCAGTAAAATTGTCCTTTTTTAAGTGCAATACTGTAATGAAAAAGAGCCCCGAAGAAGTGAGTTCAAAAGAAAATTCAGAGAAGTAAATGTATTTTCTTCCTCTCTATTTTCTATGTAACAAACTTTACTTAGAGAACCATAAAGCATTCAAAGTAACAGCTGAAAGTCCTTGTATCCCTCTAAGGGGGGATACAAGTAAAAAAAAAGGTGTTGCAGATACATTTGTATTTTAATTAGCCATTTGTAAAAATGAAATAAAAGTACCTTCCAAGCAATCCAACCAACTTCAACTTCTCCTTTATGGTGTCCAAAAAACACTGCCAGCACATTCTGTTTCTTTTTTTTTTCTTTTGCCTCCTGTCATCATTGCTATGACAGCTCTGACCTGACCAGAGTTATCATTGGAGAGAGTTGCCTGCCCTGAGGCTGTGTTGTGCCAGAGGGGACACAAAACACAAGAAACCAACATCACTTGCTTCATCAGTACTCACATACATGAGCACAGACACAATAATGTGAGTGTGCGAGAAAGCATAAAGGCTGACAGGACAAAGTTTAAATTTAGCGTTGCATACATTTTCAAGATTAAGCCTTCATGTACTTGTACTACAAATCTCTAATTATTATAGTAGTTAAAGATAGAAAATGTAATGTCATTTTCTTAGGTACAAATAGAATTTTAGAGTTGAGCATCACAGCTGATATTTTTGTTGCATGTAGAATGGGTCAGATAGGCATAAACGTAACCTGTGCAAATACACAACAATACACATGTTTTTGTTTTTTTCCCCTCAGTACAGAAGCACTAATTCAACCAATAACTAACATTTTCAGATAAAATATGAACAAAAACTTTTCTTAAAGATGTCAACCCTTATATCCATTTGGTTGCAGCTAAGTGAGAACAACTTTTTTTTTTTTTAATTTAGTGTCACTGTTACGCAAGAATGGGTGTCCATGCTGGCTGAAGCTCCTTTTTCGGTTTTGTTTTTAGGACACACACATATGCACAAATGCAGGTCTAATGTATCTTCATTAGGTCTTGCTGTCTCCAAGGCACATTTACATTTGTCAACTCACCATGCAAAATGGATGGGCCTGTGGGTCGCCTGTCTTTCTTCATGTTGCATGGATGTGTGAATTCCATCAGTCTCTGTGAGGTTCTTTGGGTTTGGGTCATGTATTTATCTTTGATTATTTAATGGACAAGTCTATCGCTGTCTCCCTCTCTGCAAGCATGTCAGAAAATGCTTCTCTCTCTTTATATACATATGCTAATGCAGGTTTGTGTCTCAGTTGATGTGCATGTGTGTCTGCTTCTATGCCAGAGTCAGTTTCCTTGCAGTTCATGGTTCCCTGGGCAGTGTTGAATTGTGGGTAAACCCAATGTCAAAACTATTCTCATACATCATCAGTGGCACCGGCAGACTCACACAAACAAAAACTCACTATGCAATGCTTTCTTTCATTGCTTCACTTTCTATCATTGCTCAGCAGAGAGTATAAATGTGGAAATTATTTATCATTGACTCTTATCCTCTGTCCTAGTTTCAAGAGCTGTGTGTTGCCTGCTGAAACACACAAAGATGGTAAATTTCCAACAAAATTTAAGGAATTAACTCATAAAAAGGAAAACTTCATTTCCGGAAAATGTTCAGTCTTTGTGTGATTAAGTTTTCTTGGCTAAATCACTATGAAGCACGAGTTGTAGTTAAATTGTAATGACAGTGACCCAGTCTGCTGTGTCATAATTACACATAATTTGCTTAATTAAGCCCAAAATGTTCCAACGAAAGCTAAGATAAAAGCTGACATTTTTTTTCTATTGTAACCCATAGGGGTGAAGCATCTGCAGCACAATTTTCTCTCCCAAAAATTCATTGTTGACTGTAAAGATGTAAACAATGGTTTGTCAAAGATAACCTGAGAGGCATAACTGAGCTGTCATCATAATCTGTAAATTATTGATGCTTACATCTAAAAAAAAATACTGTTGCTTATCTGATAAAGCCGAGCATCAATCAAGTCAGTGAAGGATGTGACAGAAGCATTTTGCTGACTCCACCTCAGCACTTTACTCTTCTGCTTAGACTGGCTTTTGCAACAGACATGTCATCGAGCTTACTGAGGACAAAATTCTTCTTCCGCCCAACCTGATTGATACGCCATTTCTAAAAATTCCCTTCCATTATGCCCTTCTTGTTTGTCAACACTCTGTTGTTTTTAAGAATTTCTCTTCCAGTAACTTTGTCACAGTTGCTGCAACACTAGCCAAAACAAGTCATGTTTAAATGGTAAAACATTGATAAGGAGAACCCAATTTCCCTACTGCCTCTGTATAAGCTAAAGAAAGATGAAGCTTTTCCCGAAAACATATAATTAAAAAAAAGGTTATCAATGCATGGTTGTGATAAATTGGAAAATTTGTCTTAATATTTATGAACTACAGAGTGTTGTGTTTATGGACTGTGCATCAGATCAAGTGAGTTTGAATAAGAAGTGGTCGGAATTATGTAAAGAGTCAGGTCAAAGGAGAAATGCGCATCCTAGTTTTCACTTGCCATTTAATAACACTGACTCGGTCAGAAAGAAGACATGTTTGTTTATTATATATTTTTATTCTTTTTTAATTTATCTTTTTACAAATAGGTGTAAATAGTTTATTTGCATTATATTCTTTGAATCATTGCCTGAACAAAACTATGAATGGAAAAACAGAGTATTTTATCGGAAACAGTCATAACACATTTTATGTTTGAAAATGTACTTTTACTCATCAAACTTTTTCTGTGCGGTTCAACTGTAGTGCAGAAGAGAAATTAAGAGCTTTGGAGGAACAGTTCAAGCACGATCAGTTCTTTACCGAGGAAAAATGTCAGAGGAATAAATTTGCAGTGTCAGGTGTACTCTGGGAGACAGTCAATCAAAAACTTGGTTAGAATATTTACATTCCAGAGTAATCAGGACTACCTGGAGGAAGCCTACCTCAAGAAACAAGGTTGTCTTGCTTTTTACCCCACGTAAGACCCCCAAAGTTTTCAGCAAGGTGTCATTTTGGAAATTGAATAGTTGAAAAAGACAAATATAGCTTAGTCACTAAAGTGTACCAAAATACATTATGTGAATGCAAAAATATAAATAAATCAATAAATAAAAAGATTGATAGAATAAGTCCGTCTAAAACAGCTTTGTGAGAGTAAGAACAAAGTCACTTTTACAACATGTTACATGCTGTTTTGCACAGTTTTTTGTTGTTTGTTTTTTTGTTTGATGCTTACAGACTAAAATAATTGTGCGTATTAGAAATTTCATAATGCAAAAAATGAAGGTATGTAGGTGTTGTGGTAGTATTTGCATGGTCCCCAACATTCAGCAGCACCTTGTCAGCTGCTGGCATGACTGAGCAATGGGTAAGAGGGTTGACCGAAGAACTTCCCAGACTTGACCATTCTTTTGCCAGCTCCAGTTGGCTGGGCTTTCAGGTTGCATGTTGCACCCTGTTGCCTGGCGTATATACATGCAGATCGTTTGACATGGTGAGTTTGAGATGCGCTGGTTGGTGGAATTGAAGCATAAGACCTTTGCTTCCAAGCAAACAAGTGCAGACTGGCCTCATCGACCTTACTTGTATTGCTGTGTTTGCCATAATTGTCACAACAAACTTCTCAGGGATGTTTAGGTCAACATCTGCAATGGGAGGTGGGTACTGACTGAGCTTACTGAAGACTGGGCTAACATCAGGGCACACACCCCATGTTTGCCATGCAGTCATCTCGCCTTTACCTTGTAAGAATGAGACATCACAACTGGTGAATGCATGAAAGAAAAGCATGCCACTTGATTTCTCTGGACAGATATTCTCTACCAGGTATTGAATGGGGAATCATCTGATGTACTCACCCTGGCCAAATTCTACCCTCATCCTTTCCAAACCTGCATCCTGGAGAGTCGCAAAGCCGTCGACAGCTCCAATGAACACTGGTGGCCATTTTGAAATTGAGGACACACCACTGGGTCTACTAAATAGAATACATTACTAATGTAGAGATAATGTATCAAATTGTCTAGGTTGAAGATCTATGTCAATTAGAGCATTTAGCAGGATTAACTAGTCGGCCACCTTAAAAAAAAAAAAGTAGCCATCTTGGATTTGTAGCTGAATACGTACTGTAGCAACCGAGTGTGTTGATCTGTTCTGTGTTCTGTGTTATCTTTGGTGCTCCTGGGTAGATCAATGTGATTGGATGAGTCTGGGTGGGGGCTAAGGAGCGAGAAATTAAAAGGGTGTGTCGTGAGAAAAGGGTGTGGTTGTTTTGACTGGTGATGCTGTATTTTTGGTGTGGTTGCGGCCGACAGTAACCAGATAAGCTGCATTAAAGCTTTCCAGTTGAACCCAGCCTTCTCCATCTTTACATTACGTCTAGCTGGACGCTAGAGTACTTTTCTTCAAACAAATGTCAGAATGTCATTGGTGCCAATTTTGGTGCTTGTATCACCAATTGAAAGATTCTTATGAAAAATGTAGCTAATCTGCCCCACTACATCGTCTTCTTTAGCAGTGGACAATAGACTATTTGAAAATAAAAAAAAAACATATATAAAGATATATAAAGACACTTTTCAATAAAATGTATCAAATTAAAAAAAAAACAGATATCAGGTAGAAAACCAAACAAGTACTTTCACAGAAAACTTTAAATAATGATTCAGTCACTCATTTAAATCTCTCCCTGGCAACAAAAAAATATCATTTGAATACAGGTGTAAAGCACAGTAATTTTGTTAAGTGATGTCAATCCTTGCTTGTCAAGGGCAAATGTTCTGCAGGCTTTTGTTCGCTGAAAGTTTACAATCCACATTTTGTATTTGCAGCATAATGTGACTCATTAAAAGTCTATGACAGACAAATAAATGAAGGACACAATGACTGCTGCTTGACTTATCAAGTGGTTTAAGCAATGATGAGTTTTCCTCTGAAAAGCTTTAGGGTACCCCTCATAGCCATCTCAAAGTATTCCTTTTTAAATACCCTCCCACACACACACACACACACCCCAAAAGGGAAGCTGTACCCAATTCTGCATGCAGTTGGAAATCTACATGGAGGGGCTTATGCCTGCCATTCTGCTTTGTTACCCAAGATACAGCCATGCATCTGCTTTTAGACATGTGGAACCAATATGTTCGTGATACCAAGAACTACTTTTCAATTGAAATGTAGCAGGGTAACAAGTAAAATATAAAAACATATAACTGAAAATGCTAATCTCACATGTAGAAATTAAATTCTTCATTTCCTAGTTTGAAACTAATGCCTTTAGAAGATTTTTCAATCTTTCCTTGGGTTCTTTATGAACAATAATATAACATTTTACCTGGGGTGCCCAAACTTTCAATCCCCACTGTATATATGTGACATGACCAGCAGCCCAGCTTATGTATGAGTGTGTGTGTTTGTATTAGAGGTTATCCTTAGCTCGCTTCCTCTGTCTTCTTACTGGTCTCCTTGTATACGTGTGCTCCTTTGTGAGTGTTAACCGTAAAAACACTCTAAGCCCTGTTAAATCTCCCCATATTTCAACTTTAACGCTCTTTATCTCAGCTTAATGTTTCTCTTGACATTATTGTATGTGGGAGAAATGCAGCTTAAGTCATGAAATTTCATGTTTATCTGTCCTCACCACAGATTATATTTTTGAGTGGCAAAGTGAGCCTGTCTGTTTTTGTATTGAAGTTATGTGTGGCTGTGCCATGTGATCCATCTAAAAAATGCTTTTTTCCTTGTGTTAAAAAAAAGTATTTGTGATTTGAAACATGCTTGCATACAAAAGTATTTTTTCAGGGAAATTCTATAAAAATAGGAGAACATGCATGGCACACTTTTGACGGCAAAAATAAACCCTATGGCAACTGTCCTCTTTAGCATATAAAAAGAGCTTAAAAACAAGGTTGGATGAACATGACGGATATCCAAGGAAATTATTTTCCTTTTTTTTTTTAGTAGAAACTGCTCGTCTATCGGTGGTAAGATTTATCTCCTGACTTCCCGCCTGGATTCTGGGAAACTTGTCATTATCCTTGCTGGTCTGAAGCTTTTAGACGTGTGCTAATGCAATAACATGCAGAAAAAGGCATAAACACGGGTTTTACCAAAAGAGACGACGCTGCACATCAGTCTGGATAAAGTTATACACAGTACATCAACATTTCAAGTAATTTAATTTTTGAAGATAACTTAAAAGTATGCAAGATAGTTTATAGAATTTAACCCTTTAAACACCAGAGACATTACCGGCAACTCAGAAACAACCCCATCTCTTTGACATATCATAACTCTTCAACCATTTACGTGACCAATGTGAATCAGCTGATTTTGATGCAAAAAAAAAGTGGCGTTTCTTATCAGCTTTGCACCAATATTCAGCACATTAATAATGTAAAGTGTTGCTTATAATAAAGTGTTGCATAAAAAGCGACAAAGCCACTTTTCTCAGTGACAAAATCAGCATATTTGCGCTGATTAAGTAAGTACTTCACTAATGTAATGTTACATATCAGAAGAATTTTGCTATTCTCTGCTTCAGAATCCAAAGGAATTACGTTATTTGTATAACTGGTTACAGAGTTAAGGTGGTCAATAGAATGTAAAAGGACTTATAGTTGAAACACAGTTTGTATTGTTTGAAAAAAAATGAAAAAGAAAACAGACAAATATGTCCAATATGAAAGAAAAACAACAAAAACGTGTTATTATTATTATTATTTTCTCGGGTAAAACACCTAATATAACATTGGGATTAATTGTAAAAAGTAAAATGTATGTTCCTTTTGATAACATCTTCTGCTAAATATAACCTTTGATGAATCAGTGTTATTTTTTATTTTGTTGTTCCCTGTTATGAGGAAAAACCCACTTGTGTTGGTCTCTGCACATTGAGCGTTTTAGAACAAATGCATTGTATTCAAAGTCAAATAAAAGTAAATGTGTTTCCATGTAGCAATTGTTTAAAATAGATTGATCAACTCAGGATTGTATTTTCAGAGAATATGTCAGCAACCCATCTCGGATGATTGACGGTCTCTGCATAAATCATGAAGCTCCTCAAACCTTAAAACACTTTGGTTTTACAATAGTTTATGACTTCTCACATAATTTCTTGTTGCTGTAATTCAACTGGCATTCATGGCAGAGAAAACCATTTTTATGCTTGAAAAAAGCTTTTGTTTCAATTGTGTGTATCTGGGGATCAGGCGTACAACTTCACTTATGCGCAGACATGTACTTGTTAAATATATTTAACAGTATTAGAAGTTGTGGTGGGCTACATGACAGACATAATCCGTCACTACCATGACACAATTACACAAAATACACAAAAAGAGAGACACTAAGTACAATCTGTGTCTCACTGCCACACACCCACACATACAGTCATTCTTGATTCATTAACCACAATGTTTCATCCATCAATCGTTTAGCAGAAGGTGAAGGACAACGAGAGAAAGAGAAGGGCAGTTTAAAGAAGAAAGAAAGATATGAATGAATGGGACAATTAAATTAAATATAAGAGTGATAAAGGATTGAACTCTTGAAGGGGAAAACTTGTAAACAATGCATAGAGACAATTTCACCGCATGGGGTACACAATCATTCACCCTACTGAGGATGTTGTTGGAATGCAGGAGGAAAAGGACTACTTCATGGCAGCCTCAATGTAACATAACTAATTTGACTGAAATATATTGTTGTGTGAGAAAAAGAAAAGCTAACTAATGGAGTCCAGTGGAAAAATTCCTCTTACATGAACCGTTTATAGTCTAGCTAACTACGCAAAGTACCTAAATCTAGATTTCTATCAGATTTTATGTAATGTAATGGTTTCCCACATCCACAAATTGTTTAGCTGAAACAGCACATGGCTTATTAACACGTGACTCCATTTTCATGTTTGCAAAGACATTTCTCAACCAATTTATGTTCATGCTGCGGTGGCACAGGTGTGCTGTAAATGACTAAACAGATGCTCTCCAACACTGAATTTAATCAAAATAGTCAGTTAATTCACCTTTAGGTCGCCCTCCCGCCATTTCCCTCTGTGCAACGGTAACTCCATTTTCCTCAATTACATTTTTGTATTTAAGAATGAGTCCTACTGAACTCTACCTGCTTTATTTTCATTGCACTTTTCATAAATATTTCATTACTCGATTGGAGAAGACATTGCTGTCATGGTGAACTAATACAAGCTTTGCTCTTTGGGTATATTTTACAACACAATCAGTTAAAATCAAATTGAACAACATTGTCTTTATTTCTATTTTAGGACTTCAATTTACACTTAAAAAAGGGGGGGGGGGGGGGGGGGGGGGCTTAAATCAAACTCATGGACTGTTTAAGAGAATTTGACTCAATCACTGCTGTCTGGCTCCAACATGGCAATGCCTGTGTCACAAAAAATTGCATTTTAATTGGCTTAATTTCACTGGAAGCAAAAGTAAGATGTTTTCTAGGATGTTAGACTCGCTCTGTCAAGTTCCTTCCATTTTAGCCTTTAAACATCAAGCTTAGGTCTTTGGACTTCATTTTAGCTGTTTTTAGTGCCTGTCATGAAGTGGTGCATATGCAATGTGTAATTCACTGGCACCAATGTTCTTTGCTTTAAACTTTATCAATTTTTACATCTTCACATTACACATTTGTAGCACAATAAAAATGAATAAATACATAGAAATTTGAATCAGGTCATTGCATTATTGATGTTACACACAAGCTGGAAAGAAATAAAACCAACGGCTGAAAAGTAAGAAGGGATATTCCCATTAAATAGTAGACTATCTTCAAAACCCTTTCAAATCTGAGAGATTTCCAAGGTCAGACTGCCAATGTTGGCATTTAAACTGAAATAAAGGCATAAGACGACCAAGAGAATGCTAAGCAAAAAAAAAAAAAAATCTATAAAGAAAATAAGTATCCACTGTTACCGCTGATGTGATAAAGGCTTAATAGGTTTAAGCCAGTTTAAAATCAAAAGTAAACGCCTGCAAACTTTCAGAAATCGAAGAAACAGAGAGCATAGGGTCAAAATACATAATATATGACACTGTGATTTGCCAGTGATCAAAATGAAGTAATAGAAGTATAAATGATAATTTGCACTCACTTTGGAAACTTGTAATTGATAAAGGCATTGGTATTACTTTACCTATACACACACAGGTAATATAAATGTTTAAAGGTTCCCACTTTTGCTCATTCGCCTGTTTATATTCAAAAGATAAATTATTTTATTTAATTTGCTCTTTTGGTGTGAGCTATATAATTTTTAATACATTTTAGCTAGAGTTTGCAGTATTTAACCTCCAAAAATTATTTTTGTTTTAATGCAATTTTTTCCCTAATATGCATAAATAAAAAGTACATGTGAGATTTTATTTGTAAGGTGATACTTTTTTTCTTTCTTAAACTTAGATCAAACGATTAAGAAAAAAAAAAAATTATAGATTTTGTGTCTTATTAGCATTCTGTAGAAGCATAAACTAGAATTATTTTAAGGCATACACACAAGTGCTGATCATAAGAGCATTTTTTTCTATGATTCAATATAAAATATAAAATATTTGACAGAATGTCATTTATGGAACATTTGAGACCTGTGAGACTCCAATGGACTTATCCATTTATGAACCATAAAAACATAAGCCTACCTGCATGTTCTGCACTAATCCTTCTGATTTCAATTACATCTGTCCATCATGGGGTAAGCCTTGAAGCCCGTTGCTTCTGATAAAGCACTCCTGTGACTTTTTTTGACATGGTGTACTAGTCAAAGAACTTCATCTCATTCTTGTGTTAATTAAATTTCATCACTGTGGGCCCCCAGTTCAGCAGACAATGTCGTTAGTGACTGAGCGTGAGTGGACTTTGAAATGGAACAAATTTTGGCTGTATGTAACTAAATATATGTCAAAAATGCATTTATTGCACAAGTAAAATTAACAAAATAATTATAAAAAATACTAATATAAAACTGTTTTCATAGCATAGGTATATTTTATGATTTAATATAGAGTTATACATTTTTTTTTAATTTCATCTGAGTATTTTTAATACATGGTTTTAATAAATAAAATTACAGTTTTGATTTCAAACATGTAATTCAAACATTTACTAGATGTCCCAAACCTCATATCCTTTTTTTGCACATGTTTTAATGTTTATAATATAAAGAAAAAACTGAAAAAAGATTTCAGTGATGATCTTTAACCTTGGTTCTTTTTTTTTCACAAATACATTTCTTAGCTTGGGTTTTGAGTATATTTTTGGAGCCCTGCATTTATAGTGTCATATTTTTATTTAACTGTTCCTATTCAACTAATTAACCACATTTGGTCTATTTAAGTGAAAATATTTGCCAGGATTTTTAGCTACCGATCCCTTTGTTGGTCTGTCCACAGATTATGCTGTCCACCTATGCGCTGCTCATTACAGTGCTCAGTCTATTTTGCCAGTTTGTAGTGTATCTTCTGCACATTTCCTTTCAAATCAAGCAACAAAATGCTTCATCAAAGATGAGGTTCAACAACAAGGAGGAAGTTACGTGTCAGTTGAGCTCATTTATCTCTCTCCCTAGTATCCAACAAAAATGCCATAACTCTTCACTTTCAGGATTTGCTCTGTTTGGGCCGAGGTGTTTATTGTTTTGGTTGCCAATTCTCACCTTTAGAATGAAAAAAATGTGTCAAATAGCTTAAATTAAAAATACGTTCTCACCTCAGTTAAAGGTCCAGGGATTGGACAATCATGCAATTTGTGTGTGTTCTAATGTCACTAAACATGTAGGCTAGCATACTTACAATCAATCCACTCAATTCCCAAATTAAAACCTTTTCTGGGTGCATCATGGCTGCACAAGCGTAAGTCTCAAATTAATTGGCTAGCTAGGGAAATATTGTGTGGATACTTGCCCTGTTTTCAGAACTGTCTCAGGACCATGAGCACGCCTCCTTCTCTGGATGAGAGGAAAATATCCTGACCTCTCTAAAGTGCCCTCCCCAAGACATTGAGCTCAGAGAGATTTTAAGGAATGTAAAGCCTCCTTCCTACCTCCGCCCAGGCCATTTGACTGCACCATTGAACAGTCACCTAATCCTTATATACTCTTAGGTGTGGATGACATGCAGGTGACTGTACACATTTATGTCCCCAGACCCTGAATGTTATTTTAATTTGATTTAATTTACATCATTTTATTCTATATACATATTTGTGTATCATGAATTTACTGATTTACAGCTGATTCCAACACAAGTGCCTTGAAGTTAGCCACAAGAGATTCTCGGAATCAAGCTACCACTGAAAGAGTGGGACCACTGAGTATCAAACATTTATTCCTGATTTACACCAACCACAAGATCTGTGTATACCCATGATCAGCAAAACGGGTGAAGGCAGACTAGGTGGTTCTGATTTGATTTCCTCTTTTCTTACTGAATAGGAGATACGAATGTTAAAGCTGATACAATGTCGAAATGTGACATAGAGGACCTCAACTGTGAGGACATGCATTAATCCTGCTTTCCATGGAGCCTGAAGAACAAGGTCTACTTAATGCCATCTGGGTCAACTGTTTGTTCTTGTTGCCATCCGATCAAAAGTTATTACCTGGTTTCATGTCCTCTGCTTCTAATGCTACTCAAGGCAAATTGGCACTTTGTCAAGTGGAGATTCTGGTGCCTGTCTGTTGTCCCCTGAGAGCCTACCTTTAAGAGGGAATGGTCAGTTTTCCTTCTCAAAGGTTGCTAACCCACTGGCTGTTAATCTCAGTATTTTTTAAAGCACTCAAGGTCCATCATACTTTTCTCATCGCCCAAGTCAAGCCTGTTTGGTGGTAGAACTTAGTTCCCTCTGCTTCCTAGAGACGATGACCAAGCCTTTGCACTTCCCCCTGTTCTCTACATTAGATTATTGCTTCTAGATCTAAGTTGTCTTTTTGAATCACACTCTTGGATTTCCTTGTGGCATGTTCACTACAGACCCACTCCCCTCCCTGCTTCCAAAAAGATACCACAAAAAAAAAAAAAAAAATCAGCCATGAAGTAGAAAGGTAACTTTATTTCAAGAAACACTCCATACCCACATTGAACAACCACTTTTTCCTCTCTCCTGGCACTGCTTCAGCCACTCACTCTCATCAGTTTCTGGACACACAGGAAGTCAGAGACATTATTGAGTTGCCTCTCTGCTTACTGACTCTGATTAACCATTTACTTTCCAGTGTTGCCTGCCAGAAGCCATCAGCCATACTCATGTCAGTTCAAGTTTCTGTCCACACGATCTCAAGTAAGATTGATTTCTCTCTAGTGTCCCCTCCCATTCCTCACCGGAAATACCAACCTTGCCTTCTTTTTCCTCAGTTGCTGGGAGACTGTCATTTTGGTCTTCCTACTGCAGCTGTCTTCCTAAACTGGACTTACATTTAAAACTTTGAACTTGACATTCTTAAGTCTGTATCACTGGTTTGCCCATTTAATGCTTCTCAGCAGATTTTGGGTCATTAGCAGATGTTACCTGCTTCTGTTTCTTAGTCATTTTTTGATTTGGTCATGTTTTAGTTTTCTGTGGTCTTTTGTCTTGTTTTATTTTATTAAATTATTTATTTTAATGTCCACGGATCATTTTCAGTTTTTCACCCTTTTTGTCTTCCAAGAACCACAATTTTGACCTTGTCTTATTAAATTGCCAACATTGTATTGACACTAACCATGTACCAACACAGGTCTTGAACATTTCAAGACGGCATCAACTGCCATTATTGGGGTCACATTAAAATTCATAAAATGAATTGTTTTTTTTTTTTTATGTGGGAGGGTACATGTATAGGAACACCCTTAACTCAAAGGGATGTTAAAAAATAAAAATTGTTTGCTTTTACCACAACACGGCCTTACTTTGAGGAAATCTAAAAAAAAAATACTATGCACAGCACATGACATCCTGTCATTAAAAATCATATGTATATAAGCATTGTTTCTCTTTAAAACTGTACTGCTGGCTCTTTTTTATCAATTTGTTTCTGACTGAGGTATCATTGGCTTTGATGCAGATTGGAAAAGAATACTGAAACTTCCTCACAATGTGCTCAGCTACAGTGTACTTGAGTTTGTATAGATGTGAAATGGTGCGTCAGAGCTTGTCAATGAAAAGTGTTTGATGTTTGATCAAGGATTGTTATTGTTCACGTCATGAATCTAGCTAGCACCAAAAGAGCAAAGTACTCTTATCTAACTATCTGGACTCACGATAGC
The DNA here is from genome assembly GCA_014656515.1 of Oryzias celebensis. Taxonomy (NCBI): domain Eukaryota; kingdom Metazoa; phylum Chordata; class Actinopteri; order Beloniformes; family Adrianichthyidae; genus Oryzias; species Oryzias celebensis. The sequence continues at coordinate 12,909,678 of BNCR01000003.1, read as the reverse complement.
AACAATGCATCAAAAAGACAGATAAAACACCTTAGCTTATAAAGACATGCACTTCTGTATACCCAAATGCACATTATTCAGTGATGCTTGAAGGAAATTTAAGACGGTAAAGTAGGGTAGATGATGGGAGCACTCACTCACCAGCTTTTCATTTTCTCTTTTTTGTACTATATATTCTTCTATTTTTGTAGTTGCTTGACCATTTTTTTTTTAAATCTCATTTTTTCTTGTCATTGTGTCCTGTCTTCATTCTTTTTATGAATCCACCTTTGAAAGCATTTTTTTTGTCTCTTTATAATATGGCATTTTCCTGTCTTTCTTTTATTAAGTGCCTCAATGTATTAGTGAGAACTTGGCATTCATGTTACCTTAACTGCAATCTTATCTATAAAGCTTTTTTTCAAATAATCTGACTGCAAGTATCATCTTCATGGACCCTGTGAACCAGACTTCAATTCACTTTCATTTAATGTAGTCTTTTATGTCTTCATCATTCTGTGCTCCATTTCACATCTACAGTATTTCTGGAAAATGCTAGATTTGCCCCCTTTTTTCCACTACCATTTAGATATTATTCAGAAAAATGTTTTAAGTCAGGCTTCTAAAGAATGTTTTAAGTCAACCTTCTAAAGAAAAAAATGACAAATGACCCACAGTAGCGGTTTAGCCTTATTGGGTAGTAGTAAATGTGTTTGTATCATGTTAATTACAAGGCTTCTCTTGACAGACTCAATGGAGAATACTTTAGCATCTTTGAAAATGTCATGCATTCCTGTCAAACAACTGTTGTTGCAGAAAAACTCCAGGGGCTCATAGTTCATCGTCAATCATTAATAATTATCAGTGACAGTTCAGAATGCAACACAAACTTATTAAACAAATGGTGCAATTTGAATAAATAATATAATAGATTTGTGGGATTACTTTAGCTTTTTTTTCTACCAGTAAATAATAAGCAGTAAAAAGTCTGTATGTTATTTGATTAACATGAGAGGAAACATATAAAATATGTTCAAGTACAATACATGTAATTTCAGATTAAACTCAGATTACTTGTTTTTTTGTGTTTGTTTTTATATTTATTTTTTAATGCTTTTTCTTCTAAATTGTGTTTGGATTCATTGCATATTGTCCTTTTCTTATCAGAAACAAACAAGATCAATGAAATGTTTAGGGTAAAGAAAGAGCTGATTATATTCCTTTTCTAATCGTATAAAACTATCCTGTATTTCTAAATTGGCCTTTAAGAAAGTACTGGTCCATGTTGAAAAATCTTAAACATTTACAGAACAATTAGGATTTATTTTTCCAACTCTGGGCCCCATTGACGAACTGTACTGTTGAAGTTTCCTTGTTCATTTTTTTTCCATGTTACTTAAACTAAGCTGTTTTTGTAATTCTATTCAAAACTACTAAAGAAAAGATTTACAAACTAAAGCATGTCAGTAGGTTTCAAATGAAACAAATAGGTTAATTAATGGACATCAAGTAATTGTAAGATGAAAATAAACAAGACGCCAACATTGTAATTTAAAAATATGTTCTTAGACTCTTGAATGTTCAAGTTTGGATTAAAGTATGGGCATTCAAGATCTACTACCTTGATACATTTCCAGAGTCTGAGAATTCTTGATCACCTCACACATAAAGGAAAACTAAAAAAAAAATTTTAAAACTGTGAAGTGATTTTTAATAATCTTTCAAGATTAAAGTTAAGGTTAATAGATACTACAAATTCCCCAGGAATGTATATTCTAAAAATCAATTGTCTTCTGTGGGTTTTGTCTGGGTTAGCTATTAGTTATTAACATTTTGGTGAGATGTCTGGAGAAAATTAAGCAACAAAACTTCAAGAATACTCATTTACTTGTTTATCTGTCACATTTAACATTCATATTCAAGATTTAAGCAATTTGAAGGTTAGAATCTGTGTCATTTATGTTTTCCCAAAAAACTACAGTAATTCATCTAAAACACAGAAACACATCTTCTTATTTCCCCTTTTTTCAAGTAAAAGCTTCTTTGATTGAACTCAAAATGTATTATTTCTTTCTACTTTTGGTATCCAGTTTGAAAACCAAGAATAAAGTCAGACTTTTGCTTTGATGAATGTTAATGGATAATGGTCTTTAAAACCATGGTACTCTGTTGTTAGTCTTCCTGTCTTTTGCTTTATCTCTCCCAATTACATTATATTGTTACTGCGCTTGCATGTTTGTTTTTTAAGACCAATTCTGGTGTAATTACCAACTCTATATGGTTTGCAATTTCTACACTGCTGGTTAGGTCAAGCGCCAATGCCCTTTACAGTATGGTTAAGACAATAAAAGAAACCTTTTCAGGTCAGCATAATTGCCTTAAATAGTCTTCCATGCATAAATATGTTTTTGAGTGTGTTGGTGAACAGAAGAGACAGAGGGAGCAGCAATGTGAACTATTTAAATGAAACTGTGTAGGTATGTTGTTTGTTAGTGTTCAAAAGCATGTTGTATTGATTAATACATGCTGTTCCCTCTCAAGGGAACTGTTCAAAAAAGAGTTGAAGAAACTGTTGTGCGCCAGCGGTACAGGCCACAGACTGAAATGTTGCAGGCTTTTGTTGTGTCTAAATAAATCACAAAATTCATGCAAGGCTTGAATGAATCTCCGCTCATATGGCAACACCCACTATTGTTATCAACAGGGGGACAGCACAGTCCTTAAATATCCAGTTGGAGACAGAAAAAAATCTACTGACCATTCAGGCAAAGAGAAATACAACTACAAAAAATAAATAAAATGAGTGATAAAGTAAGCCCAGATCTTTTAGGAGCCCAAATACAGCAGAACCAAGATTAGAAGCCAGACTCTTCACATGATTAATAAAATAACATCCCAGATTTTAAGCTAGCAATGATAATTTTCAAACTATTTAAAGGTTTCACATTTTTTGACAACACATTGGAAGAAATGATTTAGCTTTTAGTTTTGTGTTTTTAATTCTCTGTCCAAGTGTTAAATGACTTCTGAACAGATTGAACAGAATGTTAATTGGATCCCTAATTTATGTAGATTTTTGCTAATCTTTACACTCATCTACTCTCAACAGACTCGTTATCCAGATCACTTAGAGGAGCCAGGAAGAAATTCAGACTGAGTGACCCTGAAGGTTGCCAGTTTGATCCCTGGAGTTAATCTATTGGATACGGAGATAACTTAACTTGGAAATGATCTGGCATAAAACTCCAATAAAACTTTTTTTCTTTTAAGTCATACTTGGGCAAAACATTTTAGGTAGTTGGTGGATGGCTTAAATAAATAAATTTACTGGCATAAAAAAAACCACTACAGTTATTCTTTTTTTATCTGCAAGTCACAAACAAGGTCCAGTTTCAAAACTGTCAACCAATCTGTTAAACTGAACTCAAAAGGTTTTGTTTACTAAAAAAAAAAAAATTCTTCAATGAAAAATCTATAAGAAATGCGTAAAAATCTGAGTAATTTTTATAATCTTAAACTACCTTAAAATCTGTTTATAATTAAAAAGTAATTATTTTGCATCTATATTCCATCCATCCATCCATCTTCTTCCGCTTATCCGGGTCGCGGGGGCAGCAGTCTAAGCAGAGATGCCCAGACTTCCCGCTCCCCGGCCACTTCCTCCAGCTCCTCTGGGGGGACCCCGAGTCGTTCCCAGGCCAGCCGAGAGACATAGTCTCTCCAGCGTGTCCGGGGTCTTCCCCGGGGCCTCTTCCCAGTGGGACATGCCTCGAACACCTCCCTAGGGAGGCGTCCAGGGGGCATTCGAACTGTTGATAGAAAATTAAGTGAAAGAAAACATATCTATTTTGTTTCTTTAAAGAGTTCTTTTTCATATATATATTGCCGCAGTTTGTTTTGGTATTTGAATTGTTATAGTTGGAAAAATGTCATTTAAATTTTGCTATTCTCTCATTTCCTATTCATTTTTTAATCCATTTTTTAAATTCCACCCAAAACAAACTTAATATAACAAATACAAATGTTTATTGTGGATTTGTGAACTTCTTTTTTGATACTACTTTGACTCTCCTCTTAAACAGTCAAGTTTTTTTTTTTTTCTTTTTGCCAGAAAATTCTTTTTGAGGAATTTTATCTGTCTGGCACACTTCAAAATTATGTTATAAAAATGTAAGTACACTGCAGGGACATGTGCGGAATTTTTTATTAGAAACGTACTTTTATGAGCAGCTTAGATAGTTTAGTTATCAGTGGCAGATGTAACGAAAATTACCACAACAGCTACCATACAAATCTATTCTGTTAAGAAATGGTGTGTGCTCCATTTACAAGTTCAGTAGACAAATTAAAATCATGTTAATCAACACTGTCTCAATAACAATCAGCTTTAAATCAAAACAAAAACATGCTTTTTGGTATTTTGAGAAAATATATTGGTTCAGGAGAGAAAAAAGACAGATTTGACACCTTGATGTTGGAACTATGACAATATTTCAGAACAGAGGTTGTTTTGGAGAATCAGAATTATTTTCTTTGTCGTTGTTTCACAAGGAGCTTGTGGTACAAGGAGAATGTCTGCACTCTCCAAACATATAATAAGATGAAAATATATAAAAAGGATAAACAAGAAAAATTTAAGGAACAAGAAAAATGTAAAGAACAAAGAAGAATTAAAAATATTCTAGTGAAGTAGCAAACTGTAAAGCAGTGAAGCATTCTTTTCACTCACTTTTCACATTCTGTCTCAGCAGACCAAGCAGCTTCATTTTCTCTTTGAGCTCATGTGGTGCAATGGAGTTTCAGGGGAAAACAGTGATGAATATAGTTATATGTCTCACTCCCCTGATAGTCTTGGCTTGATGGACTTTTTTGTAGAGTGTCTGCTTTTTCTGACAAAATAAAATATTGCACATTGAAGCCAAATCCAAAACATGCCACATTGCGTAAAAGCCTAGAGCTCATTAAATTTGTGATGAATTTGTCAGAGTTTTTGTCTTTCAACTTCACAGGAGGCACTCATGCAATTCCTCTGATTTTTCCTCACTATTTGCCTATGTAGCAAACTATCTAGACACTTCACTTCCATTCTTTTAACATGACTTTAATTCATGTTTAGAACTTTTTCAATCTGTGCATTGACTTGAACTTTTCTGGCTCCACATCTAAAAATGGGCTTAAATGCCTACCCAATTTTTAAAAGTGTATTACAATAATTACAGCACAACAAGCTATGTTTAAAAGAATGAGTGTTCACTGCTATCCCTTAATTTACAACTCAGAGGCGGAGTACTAAGCAGCTAAAATTACGATGTCTACAGTAGTCTTTGATAAAGAGGGAATTTATTGCAAGAAAAACAAAAACTATGCAGCTCATTAGGCTCATTTTGTTGAGGTATTTGAACAAAAGTCTAGGTATTAGATTGGACATTTTAACACATTGGATGATGACGTTATATTTAATATTTACCCACTGATAGTAAGATCTACGCTAAAACAATGACATGATAGCCAAATCCTTCATACATATTTTACAAAAAATGACCAAAATTGTAATGATGTTCAATTTCATCCCGAGAAAGAAAAATTTGGAACACAAAATTTGAATTAAATTTCCTCACAATTACATCAAAAATGTAACCTTAAATTTTTTTTTCTTTTTTTTTGATTAATCATACTGTTTACATTTATTTTGTTATTGCTAAATTAAATTCTTAACTGTTATCTGTTTTTGGAAGTCTAACATTGAAGTAATTTAAAACCAGCTGTTTTAGTTAACATCACTCAGAATAAGCATATGTACCTGTGCTTGATAATAGAAATATTTTATGACATCATTGTGTACTGTACTTTGTATATTTAGTGCTTTTGTCTACACATCTTTAACAGATCATTATATCTTGTATGAATTTGACGCAGTGTGATTAAAATAATCTTCTTTATGTCTGATAACATTGAATGAGCTCATAATTTTACCTAAAAACAAACTTAACACCAGACTTCTTCGATCTCACATATGGCAAATTCCCACACATATTTTGTACACTACATTAAGCCATTCTTTGCACACATATGCATTATGAAAAAAGTTGAAAAGTTATGATCAAACATCAGCTTTTGTTTGTGCTGCAACACAACTTTCCAAGGAGAACATAACCGCATTCCCCAACTTTCAAGAAGAAAATTTGCAAACTGCTGAGCTTGGTCTTCAGCTGTGGGTTTTGTTGAGAACTGAAACTTTATTAGCAGCATCGTCATAAGGAAGTGGGGATGTGAAGCATTTTTGAATTGTTAGGCTAGTGAGGTATGTGTTTGAACCTCTACACTTGATGGTGGAGAAAGACTGATGGAGCAAGTTGGTTAAAATGAAGGCAATTGGCTAAAGTTGCAGTAACTGAACAAAGTTGCTATGTCAGAGAAAATATGTGAGAAGAGGTAGAATTTGTGAGAGTCGATACAACTGGAACATCCATAATGCTATGCTCACACCATAAATGTGACGCGTTCAAGAATGCAAGTTTAGCACATTTTATGGACGCGTTTAACACATTGTGTTTACACTGGACTGGACTACACTGAAATACTTGTGCATGTGCCTGCAGTTGGAAGAGACTTGATATGTAAAAGTAGTGCAGATCTAATCTTGTTTTAGGATTTTTCTTTCAAAGCCCTTATCCAATAAATTAAGGACCTGGTGTCATATAATTCTAGCCGGGCACAAACCGCAGTTACCATATATCTGCCTTTAGTAGCCCAGGTGTTTATTCCAAAAATGTGCCAGCTGGCCAGGTGTTTACAAGAGACAGGCGTTAGTTGGAGACAGGCTTTTATTCCATCAGAGACAGAATGGTGATGGGTAAATGGTGCATTTTGCTGTGAAATTCAGTCACAAAATGTAGACAACACATGATGCACATTTCAGGACTTATTGAAATGATGAAAGCATTATATTATGTTCTGATAGCAGTGGCTGTGAACGTTTTTTTTTTTTTTTTTCTTTGAAGCATCCTCAATCTCTATATCAAAAATCCTCTTCACTTTCATACGAATCATTTTCCTGGAGACACACACAACTTTCTGTCTTTGCTCAATGATCCATGTTAGAATCGGTTCCTTTAATTTGTCTCTTACTTCCTTTGGACTTCCACCAGGCAATTGTTTGCTTGTTGCTCCTTTTTCTCTCAAAATTACCCATCTGCTTGTGCCATTCCCAGATACGTTTAGGATCCACCCCCAAAATGTTGTGCAGAATGTTCTTTGGCATATGCCACAGCACAAAGGTTGAACAATAAGTCGTATGAGTGTTTCTTGGACATCGCTACACTGGCTCACAACACAAATACCACAGACACCAGTTTGTACGACCTGAAGAAGGTGGACAGATCATACAGGACCTCGGCCACTATTGGAGACCAGTGTCTAACAGTAACAAACACTCTTCACCCGGCAAATATTGGAAACGGACGTCAATCAGAGACAGATCACAATTGGCAGATATATGGTAGTAATTTCTCCTCCATGATTCTTTTTCAAATGGTTGGCACATCTGTGAATTAAAAAGGTAGCTACCCAATATTAAATCTAAGTCAGTGATTGGTCAAGGATCAACTGGTTTAACGTTCAAAGCATGTTTAATGGATGAGCCTGGAAATGGTCTTAAAAACGTGCACAGTGATGTGTGAACACAAGAGTTTTTAATGCGGAATATAATAATTTAATAGTCCAAATTTAATGGCAAATTTCAGTCTTTCAAGCTACATTGAATATTGAATGCCAAAGTGGAAAACGTGTCAGAAAAATACTTAGAATTGTAAGAACCAGAATCCCTAGTTGGTACACTGAACATTGTGGAATTGTGGTGCGCTCAAACATTTTCTGTTTAAGATCCAGTTCAGTTGTTCTTAAAGCAGCAACATTTCCTTTGGGTGAAACAAAAGCGAGTTGGCAAACAGGAAAATAAATAAATTAATAAAATGACAGTTGACAAATGAGTTTTTCCTTTGTTTCACTAGTGTGCAACTTGCTCATGTAATGTAATTGTTGACATCCATCAATTATACATTACTGCTTCATTCAGTCTTGGGTTGCTTGAGAGGTTGGAGCTTTTCCCAGCTGTCAGTGGGCGAGAAAAGGGTTGTGCCCTTTAGTGTGTCATCAGTCTGTTGCTGGGCTCTTTGTCGAGGCCATGCATGCTTCCTCCTGTGGTCAATTCACAATAACCAATTGACTTAAGACGCTTACTTTTGGCTCACGAGAAGAGCCAGATTTCCAAGAAACAAGAAGAGCATCCAAACGCCACACAGGAAGGCCCCATTGTGAAGGTGGTCCACGACTAGTTTGTATTAAGAGTTTACTTTTCATTCTTACCATACACACCAGACATTTATCAAAGACATAGCAAAGTATATTTGATAACAATTGTGATGTCCTGCTCGAGGTCAGGAGCTTTGAAGGGCAATTATTCGAAGGCATGCTGCCTTTCTCACAGCAGGAGCACGATGAAGCTCCATAATTATCCTGCTGACATGCTGATCACGAAAAGCATTCATTCACTGTAGGTGTAAAGAGAGGTTTTGTTTCCACTACCCCACCGTTCTGACCATTAACAGCCCTCCCTGGTTCATTTTGACTGATTTTATCCTCTTTGTTGTACTCCTGAGGTTTTGCGAACTAGAATTTAAAGGATAAAGTATGATGACTTTGTGAGTCATCACTTTTAGAAAGGCTGAATAAGACATTACAAAATTTCATTTCAAGTTGTTGCAATGGTTGATGCTGGTACACACCAAAACGTAAAATGGTTCATTTTTAATTATATTTGAGGAAGAAATGTTTTGATCCTTGAGTCTAAGTCAAAAGGAAGGCTACACAAGTTGTTAATTTTTCTCCTTAAAACATTTTCACATAGCGTTAAATCCAGATTTACGATTATTTTCTGTTTTACTATCATAGTTTTTAATATTTAATATCAGTTATCATCTGAACAATTTAAAAAATGTTGTCCATTTCTTTACCCTTTGTATTAAAATACTGAAATGATTTAATGGTTAAAATATCATTTGATTTTTATTACTGAATTAGTTATATTTACAGAAATATTTCTGTTTTTAGCATGTAAACTGGTTAAAAAAAATAAATATAAACATGCCAACTAGAGACGGGATTTTATGGCTCTTTTTAGGGAGCCGAATCTTTTGGATCAGTTCATTTCAAATAGCAGTTCAAAGGACTGGCTCATTTTCCCTTTTTTTTTATATCTACTCACTTCTAAGAAGCTAGTCTGAAGGTTAGTCATTCAATCTTGGAAATAATCACAGGGACGACTGATGGAGCAGGATAATTAAAATTCTGATTTCCCATCTATTATTGAGGTTGAATTATTTTTGAAATATCAATTATAGCTTAATTTGACATTTGTGGACAAGACGTTAACGTCTAATATGGAGTCATTGTTTATATTCCACTGCCAGCATATGCAGTGTGTATATGTACAAAAAGTGTGTGTGTGTGTACTTTGAATGATGTCATTCATGCAACAGCTAAGCCAGGGCTCTGCAAGCTCTAAAAGAACCATTTGGTCCAGTTTCTTACTGACAAAGCCAAGCCAGAGCCATAAAATCTCACTATACTTTTCATAAAAAAACACTTTCTTTGCAGCCTTTAGGCCATTTATTTTTGGTGTGTAGATTTTATTTTTTTTTACAATGATTAAATTATAACAATGTCACAATTTTTAATAGGCTATATAACAATTTTGATGTATGAAGCACATTCAAGTTCCTTTCAAAATAAAATTCAGTGTCAAAAAAGATATTCTTGAAGCAGTAAATTTACTTGCAATTATTATTATTCAATTCAAACTTCTGTGCAAAAAGCTATAGGTACTGCTCTGCAGCAGAAAAAAAGAGCATGTGCTTTACATTTATTCTAAGTTCTGACGATAGATTTAACTCAGTCATCTGACGTGTGCAATTTGGAGGATTGATAGAACACATAATTAAGTGTCATGTCAGTGGTTAAAAACAAGTCTATTTTACTATTATAAGATTATCTAATCAAAAAATAAACTTAAATACAATAACAAAATGTAACTAACAAACTCATTATTTATACACAGGCTACTTAAAGCTCCATGCAAAAGCTTCTGGTAAAACATTTTAACACAAAACATTTTTAAAAGAACAGAACAAGTCAAACTGATGACTACAACTCCAGAAAGACGAGTGAGCGCACCTATTCCCCCGACCCCCTGCACGGCTGTTGAATGCAGTGCAGGTTCTCTTTCCCTCCAATTCCAACACACCTATTGTGAATAATTATAACTATTAAATAAGTCAATTTGGTATAATAATTAAATGTAAAAAATGTATATTTCAAAATAATGAGAAAAGAAACAGCTGATGGTATAAGTGATCAAGCTGTTTTGGGCTGTATTTTTTCAAATTAAAAAAAAACGTTTATGTACCTGTTTATTAAATTCTACGTCCAATTATTAAAATTAAAACTTTATGTTAGTAAGTTTAATATTGAAAATGTGAGATGAGAAGAAGCTGTCAAATGCATAATTAGAATTTATTTAGGGAAAACAACAAATATGAGCCCATGTTTCTGCCTTTTTCTGCTCAAACATCCTTTGATCTGCTGTCTCCATTTTTTAAATGTTTACTCCTGAGACAAAAGAGACCTTTAATTCATCATCCTTCTGCACCTCATAGATGTTTCCTGAGGTGAAGGGTGTGTGTGTGTGTGTGTGTGTATGTGTGCACTGCATCATAATGTAGTTTCACCTACTCAGTGATTCAACTTCTTAGCAAATATGAATAATTTTGCTATTATTTAATTTAAGTAATTAGCCCCAAAAGCCCTTCTCAATAATTCCTTTTGAGGTATTAGAACTCAAGTTGAAGGAACTTATAAACTAAAATATTTGCACATTGATGGCTCCACTAATTTGGTTTTGCTTGAAGATTCAAGCAAAATTGTTGGTCTTTTAGTCAAACTTTCAATGCACTGCTTCAGTTGTTAAAAAAATCTTGTGTTTTTTATCACGTTAGTCTTTTCACAACTAGTATAGTTTCATTTTTCTTAAACTAATGTAGTTTTCTCATAAATGTTTTCCTATATATAAAGAATAACTGACACACTGAGTGCCGCACTTTTCCTTAAACTTTGGTTATTACTTTTACAGACTCACACAAAGAAAAATTATATTTTAGCTCAAGGAGAGATTTTACTGAAATCATACAAAGTTCCAACTAAAGAACATCAGCCAAGCACGTCAGATTAGCACAAGCCTGCTTCTACTAGATAGCGCACACACTTATACAAACAAATGAGCACCTGAACACATGCCCAATTTGAAAGATGCACACACATACAAACTTTGAAGGACTAAAACCTTGATCGACTGACATATCAAATGTGAAAGATCAAAGAAAAGGTTGAAGAGGAAACAAAGGAACTGAGGGTGATTCAGAGAAGAACGTTAAAAGCTATATAATGTCAGAGAAGAGAAAAAAAACCTTTAACCCTAAATATTTATGCTCTGTCTGATGATGAAGGACATTTTATTGATGTCAAACTGGAATGACTGATACGTTTTTATTATAGCCAAGCGTGTCATTTGCCAAAACTTGTGGAATCTTGTCCGATGAGCAAACATAAGCCTGCCCCTCCGTGGGGCTTACAAAGCAGAACAACCTTGCTTTGCTTTTTAAATAATAGAAAACGTAAGAGCTTAAGAGATATTGTTGGAAGAAAAATAAACTGATATGACTAAATACACACGAAATTACGTTGTGGGCAAAAACATTTGCACACAGATAAACGAACTAAAATTCTCATCATTGCATTATAACTATTAACTGTAAACTATTTTTCATGTGGCCTGCTGCCAACCATGTCAGCTGTTTGGCTCTTTCCTCTTGTTTGTTTGTCGAAGGTAACTGGGTTTCCTAAAAATCATTGTTGTTGACATTTTGATAATATCTCAAATATTTTTTAAAACAAAAAAAATATCACCTTTTCCTTAACAGACTTGTGTTTTTGTTACTGTCGTTTGTGCCCTGATTTCGTCTCCATCTTAATGGAGTCTGAGGAGGTGAGTTCACGGGTGCGGCTCACAGCCAGCCTGCAGCTGCTCTGCAGGGCAGAATAATCTGCAAATCAGTGACAATCATATTCCAGCAGAGAGGGGGAGACCGTTACTTATTCAATTGAATCCATTTGTTAAGTTCCTGCGTTACCAGGTTAATAATGCATTATAAATGTTATCTTCCTTTTACCAGTGGCTTAACTTAATTGAGTATTGATTAGCAATCTTCTGACAAAATTATGTGTAAAATAAGCTGTTTCACACGTGTAAAAATGCTGCTTCTTAAGTGAAATACTATTCGCGATCTTTACAGAGACTAACCCAAAAGTTCCCTCATTTTACTGGAAACAAATATATTCAAAAGTATGATAATAAAAACAGCAAATATAAATGCTTTAATTAGGAACTGTTTTTAAAACTCGCATAATTATGCAATGTTCCTTGATATTTAACATGTGCTGTTCGTGTGGGTGTTTCTTATGTAAAAAAAAACAAAAAACATTTGACAGTCTTTATAACATTGATTGCTTTACTGAGATTATAACAATGGAATTACCTTTTTTTGTCAATGAAGAACATTCTTTAGGATTTTAGGATATTATTGTTAGATGCATTTTAATCATTTGCATGGTACAAATAAAACTGTCATTTCAAAACTAGTTAAAGAAAATATTCCAGATAAAGAGTTTACAAAATGACAGAGCTGTAGGTTTTTTTTTTTTTTTTTTTCATAAATTGAGTTCAAATAGTCATTTTTACACAACAAAGATAAAACAGAAACTCCTATTATGTATGTATATATATATATATATATATATATATATATATATTGGTAAATACATTTGACTGTATACAGAGCTGTTGCTAAATGTATATGTTCCCTTAGTTTCCTTGTCTCTGTGACTCAGCCATCTAGACCTGCCTTTGTCCTGTCCTAGTTTTTTACAGAATCAAAGCTGCAGTTTCAGTCTTCATGGTTTGAATTGCGCCAATATTTGGTAAAATATTTTTTGGTCTGTTTTTTTTAATTATTTTATCTGTGTTACATTGAGGGAAGTGCTGTGTTTCTTTTTTTTTTTTTTTTTTTTAATATCAGCTGGTTGGAGACAAATATGAAAAAAGAACACACGCACACAAAAAAGAAAAACACATACAAGGTAAAGTCAGCACTATCTTTACCCTCATTGTCATGTTTTCACTCCACAGCAGCTCTCTCTCACTGCACCCTTCTTGCTCCCAAGAAGCCTTAGAAGTGTGAACTGCGATTGAACAACTAAAGTACTGTTGTTATCAAGTGTATACACCATGGCAGCTGAGTGGAAAACTGCATGCAGCAGAAATTCAAAATTCCACTCCGTTGAAAAACTACTAACAAATTAAACTGAAAGCATTAATATTTTTGTGAGTCACGCAAAATTATTTATTGTCCTTGTTACAAATGCGATTTGTGAGCTAAATGGTTTCTCTCTGATTTGTATTTATTAACTTTGCTGTTCTCACATTTTAACGATGGCGGTAATAGTGAAAGACATAAAGGTGAACTATACCCCTGTCCCTTCCCTAAAGCAGTTTGGAGAAATTGAAGCTCAGCTGTGTATTTACCTAGTAAGTTAGACAGAAAGAAAAAAAATAGCTAAAAAGAAGTAAAAAAGAAGAACATCTTTGGCCCTACTGGCTGCTATGGCAGATCTCTTTCGGATAAACGTCTCAGCTTTGCTGACTGGTTGTAAATAGATTTGTTGCATGGGCAGGCAGAAAACAACAGAGTGACTGCTGGCAATCTGTTGGTTTGGTTTTGTCTTGTATAGATGCAAACACACACTTACATAAAATATGCAGAGAGAAAAAAAAAAGGACTGAATTCAATCATCAAAGTAAAAGCTGTCACTTGTTCATAATCAAAACTGCAGGATTTGACCAGTAAATTGTTTTTGTGAGGCTGCGGTGGTCAGTGATTGTGTTGCACTTCAGTTGAGGAGGAAATGTGACCTTCGATGCGTTCGTCGCCTCTCAGAGCATGAGAGTAGGACTGTTTTGTGCTTTTTTTTTTTCGTGGGACTCATTGGTGGAGATATGAAGCGACATTTGGCTTGGCAGAAAGTGACCTGTGTCTTCAATAGAGAGCAACACAACTGGTGTCCACACACGAACACTGTGCTTGCATCTTGTGTCACCCTGGCTTGTGTCAATGTGAACCCATGCTTGGGTGGCTCACAAAACAGTCGCAGCAGAGAGAAAGTGAAGCAGAAAGAGGCCGTGTCGTTTAATGATGGGGTGTCTTCTTCAGCAAGTCTACAAGCCACCAGCTACAAGGCTTAAACCTTGCGTAAAGACTGAGTTCCTCAGGCATTTGTAACCTTTCTCATTCACAAAAAGACATCAGCACTGTCAGCATTTAATGGGGACTTTTATTTATTCATTAAAAAGAAAATCTCCTTTTTAGGTATGATATTTTTTTTCTGTAGGTGAATCAAATAGCCAATTATTATTAATTTTGTCCAAGATGTAGCATCCTGCACTAACTAACTGATAGTGATGTCATGAGAGAAAAACATGCAGCTACATGTTTGGGGGTTTTGATATCAACTTTATTTAAATTTTATGGCCAAAAAAATATATATATATATATATATAATATAATATAGTCATATTCCATCTCTTCTATCTAAGCTGTATTTACTAATAGTGAAACCAAAAGACGTTCAAGATCTTGTTTTTAGTGTCCTCCTGGCCAAGAGACTCACGGAGAAAAGGTCAAAAGGACTTTTTTAAAACACACTCTCATTTACGAAATGTTATGCAATATAAACCAAGACTAAGTATTCATGTATTTATTTTATTATTAAAATTATTGGAACATTTGGTACATTTTAATTAATTATTCCTGTATGGATAATAGATTGCATTTGAGGGACATGACTGTTAAAATTATTTTTTTAAAACACCAAACACAATTTACTTTTCACAGAAACATAAACTTTTAATTTAAACCGGCTTAAATGTCAAATTAATCTTTTTCTTCCTTTTTTAAATGTGTACATCTATTAATGTTTTGCCTGTGTTTGCCTTGTACTTTTACGTAAGAGCAAACACCAAAGCTAAATTCCTTGTACTCTCATATTTGGCCAATAAAGCTGATTCTGATCTTAATTTCTCATTGATGCTGTTAATGCTGGATTTTTTTTTTTACCTAATATTCACCACATTCACTGGTTGTTGCTTTTGATCGTAGATACCAATCATTTAATTTGTAGATCTACTCATCATTAAGACGCACGCTGCTGCTGGATTTTCTCCAGCTCAGATTAGTAACCGTGTCTTCTCACTCACCAGCCTCTCACTTTAAGTCTTCCGTCTTCTGGGAATGCTGCACAGGTGACACACTCCAAAGACTGAACAGTGATATTTGCATATTATATGAGGAGTATACACACAGTGTACTCTGTTGCCTTCCTCTCCTTATGTTCTCCCACTCCTTGCTCAGAGGAGCAGCAAAGACGAGCTTTTGTGCACATCTTTGCACAGAAGAAAAAAAAAAAAAAATCTCACAGCTAAGTTGTCTTTGTTCATGAAAAAAAGGATCAAATTTATTTGTAGGCATCAAATCTCTGGAGCTAAATCAAAATTAATCTCTAAAAGATATATGTTTTAATTATTCAATAGGTCATTTAGAGCTTTCCCTTTTATAACATGCTTTCTCTTTCAATGACTCTGATTGTAGACTTTTACAGACCGATTGAGTCCCCAGTTCTCATTATCACAAAAGCAGTCTGCCAGTAAAAAAGCAAGACTAAAAGCTGAGGCAGTGACTAGAAGACTCATTTAAACTCACATTTAGAAACCTAAAATATTAACTTTAATAAATTATAATCCAATAAAATGTGCCTGTGGCTCCATTGTCACATTAGATGTCCTCAAACTGAAATGTCTGTTCCACTGTTTTCTGGATCCTTCAACTTTTTTTGTCTTGAAAAGGGCATACAATATCTAATCTTTAAAGATCTTTACAATGTTTAATTGGTAAAGAATATTGTGGATAATTTTGCAGAAAAGCCTATAAAACTGGTATACAGTATTAAATCCATTGAATAGGCGATGCTAATACAGTGATACATTGAGGGGAGCAGCCTCAGATGCTGTGAGGTAAAATGATCCAAGACAGTGTCCTACAATGCATCAAGAGTCCACAAATATCATTTTAACCTAAAAGATTAAAGCTCATGGGGAGTAATAATCTGGGAACAGGGTTGTTTAATGAATGGTTGATGAAAGATTATGCATTAAGAAATTACTATTAAAACACAGTAATGTGATTTTATATTATGGCAACAACAGGATGTAAATTATGTAATCAATTTCCAGCGAAGGCTCCGTAATATATATATATATATATATATATATATATATATATATATATATATATATATGAGATTGCACTTCACTGCATAAAGCTTTTACAACTGTGCATGCTTAATTGTTCAAAAGCTCAAAAGCAAATATCGACAAATTTGTGAATCGCAGATCCATTCAAGACAACATAGATCTTAACGTTTTTTTTCTTTTCTTTTTTGCGCACGACCAACATTGAAAGAGTCTCTACAATAAGATTTATTAGTCAAACAACTGAGACATTAAAAAAAAGCACAAGAGTGTGAAACTTCCGTAAAATATTTGTGCTTATGTTAACAAAAATTGAAAGCTTTGAAACCAAGCCATTTCTGCACAACCATACAGAAGTGAACTTGATAGGATGAGCCGTCATTTAAAGGCTGAGGTTTTATGTTAGTTTTGTCAATTTAGCTTTATTTACCATTTCGTTTTTTTCAACTGTAAAATATGTCATAACTGTATAAGTAGGATGATAATAAAGTGAGGGTTAGCCCAGAGTATTCAGCGTTGATTTTTACATTTCAGATATATATATATATATTTTTTTGCAGTCTACAGTTTTGTTACCATGTGATTTTGACATAAAAGAGACAACAACAAGAAGGTGGTTAGTTATATAAAAAGGTGAGGAATCTGGAAGGGCAGAAGGAAAGTCAGAGCAGCAGTCTGGCTGAAGAAATGCTCTGACTTAACTGTGTTAGCATGTGGAACCACAGAGGCAGAAACAACATGCTAAATGTTGCCACAACACGTAAGTGCTCCCAAATTATGTAGGTTAAATAGTTAGTTAAATTATTTAATGTTATGGATGGATGGAAGATATTCCATTTTATTATGATCCCTGCCTTTGGGTGAGCAGGCATTACATATGGCTTGAATAGCTTGAAATATAAATAGCAAATATAAAAGTAAGTAAATATAGAAACAACCTGAAAACGCCTCCTGCTTTTGTACCAGTGTCTCATTTGCATAATGCATTCCCTCACAACAAATCGCCATGCTGTCATGGAGCGAGAGGTTGGCTGCACCCTGAACAGGTTGCCAGTCCATCACAGGACCAACACAGAGATAAACAAGTAAGCAGTCAATCATATATACGGGCCATTTAACACTTTAGCACTCGCATTCTGGACTCATCTAAAGAATTACTGTTTATGTTTCAGTCATTCATTCTGATTTACCTTGCTATGTTATTCTTTAATCCCTGCCAGCTGTTGCTATGTGTGCTATGCCTGCAAATGTTTTATATTATACATTAAAAAAAAAATCTGTCTATGGAAACACTTCAAGGGTTTTAATGTCAAACAATTACAGCCAGGGCTATAATTTTATAAAAGGCGTCTTGAACAATTTGTCATTACAGAAAAACATGACAAACCCAAGACCTCTTTGAAATCATGTTCCACCATTAGCTTTGACAAATATGACAATAGTATCATAGTCAATGGCATTGTTGTAAAATAATGCTGTAGAATGAAAAAAATATACATGTGACAAAAAATGTTGGTGATTAAATACATTTAAATCTTAGTCATAAACATTAAAATATTAATAATTATCTTAAAATACAATACATTCAATACTTTTTCCTCTTAAAAGGAGAACATACAAGTAAATACCCCATTTTTCACCCACATTAGCACAGTATGGTTCATAATACAGCATTTATTAAAGTAATAGCTCTCAGACCACCAGAACCTAAACAGATGGGCACTAAAGAAAACCAGTTATTTTTCATTCAAGGGTGGTTTGTGAAAAGAAGGTAAAGAGAGCAAAAGAAAAGGGAGACTGCGATAGACAAAGGGGTAGAGCCACTTTACAGAATACACGATGGGAGGATGACGAGGTGCTTTCGTAAGATAAAAGAAAGGTAAAAGAGCTAATGGCTGCAGGCTAATAAAGGTGGACATGATCTTGCCTTCTTTTGAATTACAGAGCAGTATACCTTTATGAGAAGGAAATAAAAAGGGACCTTCTTAGCTCTATGCAGCACAAGTTCTTCTCACAATGTAACATATGCAACATTTGCTCACAGCAAGAATGGGATTCCTGAGAGAATCCTAACAGACACGCATGCCTCCCTGATAAATTATTTGTTTGAAACTAATAGCGCTGTCGTCATAAGCAGGGCTATTATTTTTTATTAGGTTACTATTCTTCCTTTTGTTGCTTAACATAGGCCGAATCTGAATTCTTCCCTTCTCCTTTCCTCTACATTTAGCCCTCCAAACGGAGAGATATGGAAAAATGGTGTCTCCGAATTCAAACGTCACTTCTACTCGATGATGTCATCAATAGTTGCCAGTCAGCTACGTTAGAGGAGAGCTTCTAGCACTTGAATATACAAATGAGTGGTTTCATGACTTCAGAAATGTCATGCTAAAACAAAAAGTCATTGTTTACATTTAAATGTAAACTTCTGTGCTTCAGAGCACACCCACGTGAGAAATAGTGCTTCTCCTTTGTGGCATAGCGCGACACGGAACCGCCTCGTAATGGAGGGTTCTGTATTCGTAAATTATTATTAGCCTATAATAGGTCCTCAAAAAATGTTAGAACATGTAAAAAAACACAAAAAAGACAATTTTCATTGGAGTGGGTCATTAATGCACCTTATAGTTTGGTGTTCATTATTTGTGAAAAATAATGTAATCCGCTTTTTACAAAAATGTTTAAGCATTTTAAGGTGAATATAATTAGTTTGTAATATTGTTGACATTATTTTGTTTTAAGTTGAATAATAAATGTAGCTTTGTAATATCATTACTAGCTCTGAAAAGGTGTTTACAGTTACTGATCAAAAATCACATGCTAAAAGAGAACGTTTTTCTAGTATTTTGCTTTTGCTAGCCCTTTTGTTTTTCTGTCTTTTTCTCTATCTTGCTTGCCTGTTTCCACTTTTCGGTTAAAAGGTTAACAAGTTATGGCATTCCATTAATATTAGACGGCATGATGTCTTCGGTCTGTACACATGTGTCTACAGCTTGTATGCAGTGTCTGTCTCTGAGTGAGCATGGCAGTTAGTCCACCCCAGGGAGTGGCATTTGTGTGCAAGTGTGTTTGGGGGGGGGGTTCTATTTTCAGCACTTTTTGGAGCGAATACATCTGGGGAAAAGGTACAAGTTCAACCAAGCAAGTATGGTTTGCAGAGCGAGCTTTATCTTTTTCTTTTCCTTTCTTCTTCTTTACTATCACATTTTATTGCTTATTTTACAACATCTTTGTTTTCTTTGTTTATTTGTTCATTCCCTTCTCTTTCATTTACTTTTAAAGCGTCAAGGCCAAATTATTTATTTTTTACTTAGGTTTTTATTAATACCAAAAAGTATATTTAAACAAATTCACAAAAGCTATGCTACCTGCGAACACATCTGCATAATCAGCCAAGCATTTATTATCTTTTTGGCATTCAGATGACACTTTCCATGAAAAACCTTGTTCTCTTCTCTCTTTGTTCTTTAGACGTGTTTATTATTCTGAGACTATGCTTTTCTTTTGCGACTAGTCTGTTGTCTTTTTCTTCCCTAAATTTGTTAAAGGCTGTTGAAGCTCAGTGAGATGCTATTTTAAGTAATGACCAAAATCTGTCTATTTATTTAAAAAAAAAAAAAACATGCACAAATTGTGCCAAAAATGTTGTTTGCTTTCTAACAGGAAACTCAGTTGCATTTCAAAAAGTGAAGAAAAAGCAAAGTACTAACTAATCAGATTCTTTTTTAAGAATTTTTCTTTCAGTCTAAGGTTCAGGAAGTAATTTTACAGATCAAAAGCATCTCTCAGCTTTGCTAGAAGATATTCTAGTCACTATTTCTTGTGTAGCTAAAAAAAAAAGAGTTTGAATATTTAAGCTCCGCCTCCCCATGCTAGATTATAACCACAACAGTTTGCTGAATTGTTCAGTAAAGTTATCAAAAGGAATCAGATAAAAGGGGCCTGACTGATTAAAATATCTTATTTTCATGCTGTGAAGTTGATTAAACCATCAAAAGACTTCTCATTTGAAGGAATGGATTACAGACTATGGCTCTGTGCTCCAACGGCATGACCAGATGACAGAGGTATCACTAAACACTTCTCATTTAGACCACCATGGCTATAGACAAACACATGCACACAAAAACACACAGCAGGAAAGTTGACATTGCCACTTCGATCAATGTAGCTGACCACTGCTGGCGTCAGTACCAACCGAGTTACATGACACACTCCTACAGTGAAGAGCTTCCCATGGTGCTGCAGTCAATATGGGTTAATGGCGTAACGGACTTCTTTTCTCTTTCTTCCCTGACCATCTCACGCTCTGTTGATCTCTTCACCTTGCTGGTGTACTCACATACTCATACCTGCAGCAGGACTCGACCATGCAAGTTGATAAATCCTTTAAAAGTCCTTCCTCCCTTTAATGATTTGCTGTGTTTGCTCGAAGAAGCTTCCCTGCTGGATCCACTTGCTTTGAATAAACTTGCCAACCTATTATTCTCAATGAAGGGCACAGAAATACTTTTAGGGGCAGGTCGATAGGAAGCAAAAAAAAGCATCAGCACCAGCATGAGAAAAATGCAGTAAATGTCAGTGGTAATCATAGTCACGGGTACATAACACTTTTGGAAAAAAAGGGGGAAATTACTTATTATGAGTGCAATAAATTATTTGTCTTAGTTCAGTTTTGAGTCCTCTTCTTAGACAAGAAGGGATATGATGTAGACATTCCTCACATGGCATACATTGAAGCTGATCTGTTTGAGATGTTTTTTTTCTTCATCATCTCACATCTTAAAGCGATTTTTAAAAATATGCTTTCACCAAACCCATTTCTTTATGTCTCGTCCTTTCCTCCCCTTCAACCATACTTTTAGTCCATTTCCTCCTTCATTTGTTCAAAAAAATGTTTCTTTTCCTTTGGAAATAGTGACACATCTTTAAGCCTGTTAAGGGTTTTCAGGTCAGATTAAATCTGCTTGATTTTCTTGAATCTATTGGCTTAAAAAATGTTTGGATCCAATCAAAGAAGTTCTTATGACTATCTAGTAAATGTAGTCCTAAAAGGTGCATTTCAAAAGCTGTGAAAATTATATTATCTTTTGATGTTCAACATAGAAGTCGTATAGAAAAAATAGGCTACTTAAACTCTAAAAAAAGTAAACATTTTACAATAAAAATAACAAATCTATGTTAATTTATGTAATTGCATTGGTGAAGTCATTCCTGTTGCTTTTTTTTATTGAATTAAATTCTGACTGAAGACCATTTAAAATAAACAGGCAATTCACACATCCTAAATGGTGTCAGGGTTGACGTGCAGAGACAAATGCAGACGGCACCATTAAATGCAAAGTCTTTCATTTATTCGAATGAAGTACTCGAAAACCAGAACATAAACTCATGAAGGCACAAAAAAAAAACCACCCGACAACCAGTGCAAGGGAGACGGGGACTTATAACCAGGAGGAGAGGATGAGGTATTGAAAACAGGTGTGCCAATCAAGGAGGGAGGGAACACACACCAGGAGGGAAGTGTCAAGAGACCTGAAAAAAACAGGTGAAACACAAGAAGTACAACCAACAACAAAATAAAACAGGAAGTGAAACCCAAACACAACAACAAGCAATGTCCTGGGTCCATAACCTCACAAATGGATGGTTTTGCTTCAGCAAAAATGCTTCCAAGAACAAATTTGGTCTGATAAAGAAATTGAAGTCCTGTGCTTTTCAGTTGCAAGCATTTCCTTTTTTCTGCTGGTATATTTGCTGTATTTTCACTGCAGGAAGCCGAATCAATCAGTAAACTCAATGTTTTTAACTTAATAACGACACCAGTAACAATTGACGCTTAGCACAGTCAAAGCACACAATAGTACATTAAAATCAACAAGGCAATTTTTTTAATCACCACAATTCTTATTATCTCTTTTTCTTTCTTATAATTTTTTTACAATTTTTTACATTTTGTCCACATTTTTGCAGATGAATTCATCACACACATTCTTCAAAGAAGTTATCGTATCAACATAACATTGATAATAAGTAAAATGACTTCCCTTCTGCACAAAATGTAAACAATCTCAATTCTGTGGATGCAAAAGCACAAGTAAATCATGTTAACTGCATATTAGTGCAGATATTAAAATCTCCATTCAAAAGATTCATTCTCTTTACTGCATTTAATTCTGTTTGACATTAACAAAAAGCTTGCCAAAAGTAAGCAGTTATTTGCCAACACAGTGCTACTTGACATGGCACACGTTATGAATCTTACAATGCTCCATAAATAGTTTAATATGATATTTTTTTTTTACTTTTCATTTTTTTTTATTTTATTCTTGCTTGTTTATGCCTGCTTTATTTCCCTCAATATTTTCCTTCACACTCGCAAATGACATGAGCTGATACCTGGTTGAACAGTTTGCCAGCAGTAACTACCAAATGACAATCACAATTTAAACTGAAATTAGAATTAAAAATTATAGGCATTGTTTCCTTGGAGTTAGAATGTTCTTTAGTGATAAATCATAGAGTTATGGAAAGCCTGTTCATTTCTTCTTTTAGTGTCACAATAAAACTCAGTACATGGATTTCACCCATGAAACGTTTGCCAGCTCTTCCTCACTAGTACCAAACAGCTTATATTGCTGTTGCTTTGATTCTTGATTTGAATCTTCTGGCAACTGTTGTGAGCGTAAGCGCAGCAACAGTGGCCAGTATAGGCGTCTAATTTAAGAGTTGGCAAGCCATTAAATTTACAGTGGGGTAAACAGTATTTGTCAGTTACTGATTCTGCAAGTTGTCCCACGTAAAAAACCAGAGTGGTCTGTAATGTTCATCAAAGATACACTTCAACTGTGGGAGACAGATTGTAAAAAAAGGAATTCTGGAACCACACTGTATAGTTTATTTTATTTGTAAAATGTGTCAGGGAATAAGTATCTAGCTCCTACAAGCAAGCAAGCAAACATTTTGTCCCTCACAGGATTGTTACTTCTTCTCTAAGAAGCTCTCCTATCTTACACTTGTTACCTGAATAAATTGCACATGTTTGAATTGGTTATCTGGATAAAAAAAAAACACCTGTCCACACCTTTAAACAGTCAGACTGCAACCTCTCTGCAATGAACAAGAGCATGAAGCTGTCTAAGAACAGCAGGGACAAAATAGTAGAACTGAACAAGACTAGGATGACCCCAAATCAGCAAACAGCTTGATGAGAAGAGATAAACAGATCAATTATTAGAAAATTGAACAAATGCAAGATCACTGAAGATTTTCCACTACCTGAGTCTCCACGCAAGATCTCACCTGGGGTGGGATACAAATGAACTTGAGAACAGTGAAGAAACAGTCCATAACTACAAGAAGGGGACTGGTCAATGACCCGAAGAGAGCTGGGACTACAGTAACAAAGGTTACTATTAGTAACACACTCATCATGAATTCAAATCCTGCAGTGCTCCAAAGGCCCTCCTGCTTGAACCAGTTCATGTCCAGGCCCATTCTAGGTTTGCCAGAAATCTTTTGAATGATGCAGAGAAGGATTGGGAGACTGTCATGTGGCCAGATAAGACCAATAGACCTCTTTGGTATAAATGCCACTCATCAAGTTTGGAGGAGGAAAAATGACGAGCTGCATCTGAAGAACGCCACACCCAAGATCCTGTCCTCACACTGACTGTATTTAGGCACAGTGGTTGTGTCCAGCTGATTATGGTAAAGGTTTGAAGTACGATTTGAACTACAGCTCTCTGCCCAGACAATCCAGACCAGACTGCACAGCGCAAACCTTTGGTCTGATGTAAGGGTGACTGGAGGCACACTGTCATCTGTGACATGTGTGATGGAACCTGAGCAATATGAATGAATAGTGTGTTTAATGGTGGATCCTGTTGTCAAACTCTGAAAAAGACTCAGAACGTTTTAGTGACACTTTATTAATCACCACCAATCAGTTATTCGTTACAGCTCACTGAACACTTTTCTGATCAGCTTGGGCCTCTTATTTATGCTAGAGGGACCAACACAACTACACTGGCTATTGTGTGTGAGACCAGCATGAAGAGCTTGGCTGTTGTAGTGCATGTATGATTCTTCTGTCAAGAATTAAGTATTTTTATCATAATTGTAAATACCACAAGATTTTACCTGGAAGCTTTCTGCACGCAATATATAAAGCAAGAACATACAAAGACAAAACACAGATCTGCTACTTTATTAGATTAGATTTGGCAATTTTTTCATGGCTACAGACTGCGCACTTAGCTCTGCTTTTCCCCCTACAAGAACATTTTCCTTACAAATCAGTATTTAAAAAAGGGTAAAATATTCATTAGCAAGAGATGTAATGTCAAAATATTTAGCTACACAACAGACATTCACCAAGCTGAAGTTTTCTTACTTTTTGTGCTATACATACAAAAAAGCAATTGGTGGCTTCCTCATTGATGTATCCATCTGTTGAACATGTCATGGTTGGAAAAAAAACGTATTAGAGATTATTTTTGAAATCATTTGTACTGGTTTTATTCTGCTGTTGATCATAATTATGATAGATATGCAATCAGACTTCAAAAGTCGTTCTGTATCCTAAAAACTATAATATTTATTAATATTATGAAACAATTCCTTTCTTCTGTAGTGCAATTTTCTGCAATGCTTATGTGCAGCCCTCTGAGATTTAGCAAGCAAAAAAAAAGTGAAAAAGCACCACTAAAGAAAACTGCTAAAGGCAATTTAAAAAATATATGACAGAATCTTTTTTATGCGGTAAATCATGTGTAAGAACACAGAATTCCCATGCAGGCTCCTGGTTTTATTTTTGTTTTGTTTTTTCTTTTGCTTTTTTATACTTTTCAAACAGTTGGTGGCTTCTGCAGTTTGTGCAAAACCTTGCATCAAGTCAGCAGACTGTAGCAGCTACTAGAGGAGTTCCTAATCTGTTTAACACAAATTAGACATACTGGGGAGGGAAAGAGAGAAGGACAGTGACACATTAGAAATAACTGTGCCAAAGTGAGCTAACATGTCTATGATTTTTTTTCTTATAGAAAAATCTTATATTTAACATGACCAGGTGATACAGTGGTTTTTTTATGAGTTTTTGACTTTAATGTAAAATCGTTTTGAGAGCAGATGTCATACATCATTTTGTCAAATAAAAAAAAAAAGAGAAAAGTTCAATTAAAGTTTTGATCAAAAGAAGTAACAAAATAAGTCTGTGGGATATGAATACTAAATATGCAGACAGATTATTACTTATAAAAATATATAATTATTTCCTTGTATATTCCTGCTAGACCCAAAACAGAGGAGTAAAAGCTCTGCTTGTTGTCATTATACACCACAGCTGCATTTATGACCTTCGTCCCAATTGTGCAAACAAAGAAGCAACACTGCAAGTTTTGCTTGATTGGTTTGAGCACTTAAGCAACACTTACATGGTGCGATGGTGGCCAGTCTTACTGGTAAATGACAATTATGGGCATATTTGAGGCAAACCATCTTTTTGCAAAATCTGAAATATGGAAAATATTTGGCATTTTTTTGTGGGCTACAGAGCCCTTGCTTAGCTCCAAAATCCAAGATTCCTTGACTTGTATTCTGAGACGTTTGGAACCTAACAACAACAGAAAGGATATTTGGAAACAGGTTTAGAAAAATAAAGAATATAAAGAGTATGATTAAATGAAATGAAATAAATAGGCAATCAAAGTTACAGTTGTAGCAACTGATCTGCTTCAGTTACCAGTACTTGTTAGGACAGGGGTCTGCAATCTGCAGCTCCAAAATATGAGCAATGCAACCACTATTTTATAGAAACGAACAAAACGCAGACCTGCAGGAATAAATGCACTTGAAGGAACCCCCAAATAACAAGGTAGACTCCTGGAAGGTAAGATTTTAGATGTTTCATCACAAACTCCTCAGGATCTCAAAATTAAATGGCAGCTATGAAAGAGGCAGTAAAAAGTCTATGAACAAAGCAGATCTTATAGAACCATCTGGATGGAAAAATCAAAGTGCAACACTCTCTACCTTCATGTATTTGGATTCCTCACCAGGATTATAAAATGAACATGGGAGGAAATAAGCCAGTGGCATAAAAGCAACAATGAATGGAAAGTTCCAGTCTAAGTCCAGTACCTGGAGACTGTGCAGTAACTTTAAGGGAATAGAGGTGTAGACTAGTGAGCATTATAGCATCATACTGAATGTAACAACAAAAATCCTGGAGTACATCAGGAAGATTGCCCTTAAGCAATGAACTCCTAAGCAAATGCCTGAGGCAGCAATGAAGCTTTCAGCATCCCTTCACAGCATGCAGCACCAACAAGCTGGATGAGTGACAAATATTGAGCAGTCCTACCAGAGGCTTGGAAGACAGGATATGTTGCATTATTTTGGAATGTCATAAGTGGCTAGAATTGTCCACTGGGACTTCTGTGCTGAGCATGAGTTTATTTCTTAAGGGCAACCAGACAATAATGTTTAAAAACTGAGTACGTCAGTGCTGAGAGATGTACCAATTCTAGATGAGTGAGAACAACATCTGGGGCAAGGAACAAGCCCTAACAGACCCAAGGAGCATGCACACAAACATAACACACACAAATCCATGTGCAGTACTCGCAGTTACACACAAACAGATGGTAAAATAGCTTCTATTTGCTACTCTCCACCTTCTTCAAGGCTCAAAGCGCTTTACAAATCACAGTCCCATTCCGAAACACATACATGCATTCTAACAAAGTGCTAACCAGGCCACTGGGAGCAAATTGGGGTTTCTTAGTCTTGTCAAAAACACTGTGATACATAGACATGAACATGTGATCTGGGAACAGAGATTGATCCTTCCACTTCGACCGCTCAACAGCTACAATTGTGTGTATTGTACTTTTGTGCACTTCCCCAATGTTACAAGAGTGCCCATCAATGTTTGGCACTTGTTGTTTGCTTTTACTTTACCGTTTTTCAGTTCATCTTCAACCTTTATCAATTGGGTTTAAATCTGAAGACTATTCTGCTCATTTCACATTTTCACAACTAGCATGTTGTTGTTGTTTGTTCTCCCTTTGTACTTCTGGCTGAGACAGACCACTTTGAGATACAGAAGTCCTTTTTCAACAATTCAGTAATGCATCTGGCATTTTAACACACACTCACTATTTTAGTGTGTGTGTGCATGGCGTGTCAAGCTGATGGGGACATGTATGATGGGGGATGTTGGGGTGTGCAATGACAAAGAAACAGTATACTTGAATGAGAACATGTGCTTTAAAAGTAACATTAAACAGTTCTGACAGTAGATGTGATCATCATTTCACTCAGTCATCTGACGTCTGCATTTTGGAGGACTGATTATAAACATAGACGTACAAACAAAAACATTAACATAATTTAGGCCTCTTAGTTTAGTGTTGTGTCAGGAGTGGTAAAAAAGAGTTTATTTTACCATTATAAGATCATCTCATTAAAAAAAAACTTAAATACAGTAACTAAATGTAACCAACAGATCTGTTATTTCTACTCAATAAGAAACAAGACTACTTTAAAGCTCCATGCAAAAGCTGACTGACTGAAAAACGGACTGAGACATAGTCAAGAGAATCCGATCGATTTTCAAAACCAAAAGATTTTTCAGAATAAAATATGTTCAGATGTTGTCATTTTGCTCCCCTGACCAAACTTTACAGCTCAAGTGATCAAAAGAGTAGCTAACAGAATCTGGTTATTTTTTCCAAATAAAAGATTTTTAAAAATAAAAGATATTAAAGATTCAAAACCAAAAGCATTTTTATTTCTTCCACGGCCCAGTGGCAATTGTTCCATGAACTGGTACCAGCCCGCAAGCCAGTGGTTAGGGACCGCTGCTTTAGACAGTCAAACAAACTATAAATTCAAATTGTTGATCTCAAACCTAAAACAAAATAAGCAAATAGGCAATGGGGAAAAAAAAGAAAAAAACGCTCTAAGTACATTTTGAAAAATACAAAGAAATGCGTTTAACATATCAATAAATCATAATGTCTCAAACTATCAACATTTACCAAAATGAGTACAACTTCATAACAAAACAAACAAAAGCTTGTTCTTACCTTCATACACAGCTTTGAAGCCTTGTGCACTCACAGCAAAATCTGTGGTAAACCACAAGGCCAATATGGATCCACTACTGACTATAGGGGAGGGAAGCATGAATCCCGACAACCTATAAGACAAACAAACAAACAAAAAAAAAAGAAATTAGGGTTTGGCTTTTCATTTGTGTTAAATACAGTACCTGTAGACATAAAAAAAAAAACTTTATGGAAAAGGATGATATATAAAACCTGTCAGAAAGCACAGAATAAAAAGATAAACAAGCATCGTCATGTCAGTTCTATTTAACTGCCTAAATCACTTAATATGACAAAAAAACAGAAAAAATCTCATGATTTACTTCACTTCATGAATCTATTTTTATTGCGTATATAATCTACAATAGAATAATATAGATAAGCATTTGTTTCTGCCCATCAAACTGTAAAATTTCAAGATCTTTTTTTTAAGATATCTATGAAGAAAAACATTTTAGAAGAATTGACTCATGGAGGAAGTTGGTAAGTTTGTTATCAAGTTTCGTTTCAGTTGCAAAATTTCACAATTTCTCACTTTATGTAACACAAAAAAACAAAAAAACTTAAGAAAAAAGCAGCAACTTCTCTTAAGAGATTTCATCATGGCATTTTGGTAAAAAATAATGACAGAAAAAACATTGAACATATTCTGCAAATTACTATGGCGTTGCTGAAGCACAAAAGGTACAAGTAGTCCTGACCTGTTCAAAAAATATATTTTTAGAAAGACTGAAATAAAGAAATGAAGCAAAGCTGACTCTAAACACCTGCACATTATGTCTAAAGAAAAGGGAAAAAAAATGCACAATAATATTTTAAGAACTTCATCTTTTTTGCATTGTTACAGCAAGCAGCAACCTTTGAGCCACACTTCCATCTATTTTCTATCTCTCGGCCAGGAACGGTGTGTGGAGTCACGTTTCTGAGAAAAGGGCTCCAGATCGCCTCCAAAAAGGACAGTCTTGCTTTATGAAATTTTGTCCTATAATGTGAGCATATATAATCACATTTTAAATGGGAACATTATGTTTAATGCAGGTGTTAAGTTGTTTTGCAGCTGTGAAAATGATGAGATTTAGACCCATGATTGAGACCCATGTAATCTTTTGGTTAAAATTATCATGTCCGTATATGAAAAGGAATTTTTGCTGTTAAAATAATTCCTGCTTGCAGAAAATCCTCTGGATGGGTAAAAAATACACCCATGCACCTGCAACACTAAAGGGTTCAGCATTGAATTTACAAGCGTGACTTCTAAGATTGGCAGTTTTGGAGAATGCTTTTGTACTGAAAGTGTGGTTTCCCTCTTGGCACAGACAGTTTTAATGTATGCAAGCTAAGGTTAGAACTTGAGGAGGTTTTTGATCCTCATTCTGAAAGCATTTGAGTACACTTTTTCTGTGTTGGTTTGTCCTTCATTTGTGCCAGATGTAGGACAGCTTATGCCACCTACATATCAATAGTTTTTACTAAACATATATAACAGGTGCTCGAGCTCTTGATTCTCTTTTCAAGGTGACCAAAAGTGGTGGTGGGGGGTTATCTTTATTTAATTTGATGTATAATTTATTTTGGCAGCAAGGAGGTCACATATGTGAGCACAGCCTTAAATAATAGTTAGACTTGGTTTAAAATAAAAGCACAGGGAAGTGTTGGGTTATAGCATGAATGCTAAACTACTTTTACCCAAAACGCAGGAACACCCGCTTCCAATGAACTGCTTTGTTTCAGTTTCACAATCCCCCCAACATCAACCTGGTTGGCATGGTTTATAATTACCTGTTGTAAAAAGGAAGCAACAAGTGTTGGGCATAAAAACAGAATGTTAGCACAGCTCCAGACGGCCTTTAAAAACAAAATCAAAAAGCTCCCACTCTTCAGCAATGTGTCAGTATGGTTACTATGGAAACTGCACATATACATGAATAATTATTTCCTCTACTTTTATGAGGCTTTTGTAATCCTGTAACAAAGTAATAGACAACAGTCATGTTATCAGCCAAGTGGAAACTCCATTTCACTGACAAATCAGTAACTTAGCTATAATGTATTTATGTTATGTTTAGCTATGGCTGAGTAAATGGATGGATGGACGGACGGATGGATGGACGGATGGACGGATGGATGGAAACCTGGGTGTTTTAATACAGGAGTTACTTGGTACTGACTAGTTTTGCAGTAAGCCTCCAGTGGTGACTTGATGAAACCACGTATTTTAAAAGTGCTCAGTTTTCACCAGCATGGAGCAAAAGCTTCCCTGTGAATACACTTCATACCAAGTGCTTCAAAATCCCATAAAATCAGATGTATGACTGGTCTAAATGTAATAATAATTTGCAAACACAAGATTAGACTTTTTATTTATATGAATTCAATTCATCAAATGTTTTTAAAAAAAATCTTGCTGAAGAGTAAATAAAAAAAGGAAATGATGAGGCTTGTATGTGAAAAGGTGTACATACAAGGCACGTTGCTATCATTTAAACCCTATCCTAATTATATCTTTTAAGTATTACAAGAAAATTAAGACTTATTGGCAAAACAAGCAATCCTTGTAATTGTTTCCCTCGAAAAGCAGATGTGGCATTGGGACCCAAATTGTTATGTTTCCACTGTAACATGAGAAGCAAAAAAATGAATAAATAATTAAACCTACATTTAAAAAAAATGGTTTCCATGTAAAATACACTTTGGGTACCTCGACTTTGTTAACATCACTGGAACATCAACAACCATAATACCGGTAATTTATTATTCTTACATTTTGATATATTTACTCCATCTTGCTTTTCTCCACTGATTCTCAGCATCAACACAGACTTTTCCCCAAAAAACTGTGGTTCAACCCTATTGATGAATTAAAAAAAAAAACACAAAAACATTGCATTCAATTTTGAAGTTAGCATTGACATTGTTGATAGACAAGATGTCCTTAGAAAGTACCGTGGATTAACACAGCATGACCATTTTGATGTTTGTTTTGATCTTTAGACAACAATGCAAATGTTTTAATTACTATTTGTACCGTGGTCCGGGTGAATGCTCGATTCTGATAAGCAGTAAGAGATTAAATTATGCACCACGTATTAAATAGTATTTTTTTTTTTTTTTGTGAAAAAGCAATCCAAAAAGACAAAAGTAAGAATAAAGTACTGAAACTTGATTGCATCTTTATTTCTTTAGTAAGTGGCCATGGTATAAGCAGTATAATGCCCTTCAAAGAATGCATTATTAGAAATTCAAGCACCTTGCAGAGGCAACTGTCCTCCACTACGTGTTAGATGTTTCAGGCTTTCATAGGATGCGTACATTTCTGATGATGCACTCTTCGTTTGGCATTATCTGTTGCATACACTGAGCTGTCCTAAAGTAATGGTCTTATTAGATGTTCACTCCAAAAAAAAGTTGTGCATGACTACATGATGTAGTCAGTTAATGTAGACCCTTCTGGGATATCAGGGCAAAACGTTTAATCTCTTTTTTCTTTAATTTCAAGCAGTGCATGAACTCTGAGATCCACCTAAAATTTTTATTTGAATCTGAAGCGAAAAAAATCGGAGAGGCCTTCACTGAATAATCTTCATCCTGAACCAGAACAGAAAAAGTTAGTAAATGGTCCCTTGCTAAATTGCAGTTCACCTTTTGTGGTCTTGGAATTTTTCACCTTTTTTTTCTTTTTTTTACAGCACACATCCTGATCGACTCTTGACCTTGTCAACCAATGTCGCGAATTGAGGTTCTGCGGCGCAAATTGAGCAGCCGGTGCGGCGCGAAAGTCTGAAAACAGCGCAAATTGAGCGACACGGCGCAGTGAACCAGAGTAAAAAAAATCTAAACTCTGAGGAGGTCGCCACATCTGTGTGAACCAATCAGGGACTCAACTTTGGGCACGTGACGTTTTTAGTGACAGCGGATAGAATACACGTCCAATATGGTGGATCGGATTTCCTGAACTTCCATTCATTTGCTTAACCTGCTGTTTTCCTTTCCGGACAGCGGAGTTTCCTGAACCCTTCCCGCTACTGTTGGGCGACATGTGTCACAGGGCCCATGGAGCTGGAGCGGTCACGCTCGCTTTACTGGCTACTGGGAGATGAGCTGGCGGCCAGACAGAGATCCACTGTGGGATGGAGAGACAGTCTGCTCAGGCCTCTTGAACTGTATGATCCTTTTTCTTTTTTTCATCAAGACAGTTATTTAAAAAAGGTTCCCTAATTTTACTCCTGTTTTTATTTTTGCCTTCTCTGGTTAATGCGAGACACCAAGCTTCAAACACGGTCAGAGAGACAGAAGCACAGTGGAAATGCTGTCATCCAGACACAGCGGGGCTCACCATACTGAGAGAACCTCTAAATCAGGGGTGCTCACACTTTTTTTGGCATGCGAGCTCCTGAAAAAAACATAAAATAATGTGAAGTTTCATTTTATGCTCAAACATACAATCAACATGCTGTTACAACAGAAACAAATGATTCCTGTTTAAAAATGAGAAAAAATCCATGGATGAACAAATCTTGTCGTGACAACACGAGTGAGCCCTTCACTCAGCATTTTGTGGGTAGCTGTCTTTATAAAGTGGCAAACTATTCCCATGGGTCAGCTGTTCTTGTAGTGATTGTGGTTAGTTAGCATGCAATGTAATTTTTGTCATTGAAAGAACCCCATGTTCGAATCCCACACCCAACTTTTGTAGTTTATTCAATCTTTTTTCCGCTAAATTACTTAATACACATTGCTATAAATACTAAATATATCAGAATCAATCTTTGGATTTGTAGCATCATTGGAATGCATGTTTAACACAAATAAATGTAGTCTATGAAACCTTGAGTTTAAGTGTTCTTGTTGGTTTAAAAAAAATGTTCATAGAAAATTATTTAAAAAAATATGTATTATTTATGCTTAATAAAATGCAACTATGTATTAAAAATGTTAAACACAACAAAAATAACATTGAAACCTGAAAAATTGAAGTTTAAGGAGAGCATGACAAACCACTTTTGCCCCAAGCACTAGTTTGTAGTCATGGGTGTTTGCTAGACTATTTGATGACTGAATATTACTTTTTTTGTGGGTAGAGGGTTTATATGTTCATTAATTTATTTTTGATGGCCCACTATCCACATGGAGACGTGATCACCAATGTTTTTGAAAGGCTCTTCGAAAAAGGAAAAAGAACCTGATGAACATCATCCGTGTCTTCCATGCGTTGCAAATGAATTATAGACTCTGTTTCATGTAGTGATCAACAACATTAGCTGGTAGCTCCTCCCACAAGCGAACGAGGCGGTGAGCTTAGGGAATACATTTTTGGCCATGTAGTGAGCAATGAATTCGCAGTGCGGCAAGAGAGGGGCAGGCTACACGAATTGGCCACGCGAATCGTGTTTGGTGTGAATGCACCTTTAGAACCTAAATCCAGTGATAAGCGAGAGACGATTTTACTTTATAATTTCTTCACATCAAGTCTCATGTTCATAATTAAAGCTCCAATTGGGAAATGATTCTCTCTGAAATATAGAAAATATAAAATACTTAATGATAAAGCTGAATGTTTAAAACTCAGTTGTTGATCCAAAATTACAGAGACCTGTCTGAACCCCAGTGAGATATATATCTGGCAGCTACAGGGGGAAATGCATATATACAGTATCTCATAACAAATACACAATATAGGTTCCATGACAAGATATGTAACAATACAGCAATTCTAAGATAATTAAATATTGGAAAGATTATTCTTGCTCTGGAAATCTATTTTATTGACTGAAGCATTCTGTAGTTTGGAAGTGGTAACTTCTTTTTAACAGAGGTCTTCTGCATAACGTTTTATTTAAAAGTTTGATTGATTGATCATGTTATTGTGACCACAATTTGCTCTTTGTTTTAATTATTCTGGTAAAGTTTTCTGAGCTGTGAGAGGGCCACTTAACCAACAACTCTAAGACCTTCTCTTTTTAGTCATCAAATCTAAAATAATAATAATAATAGATTTTGTGCAAGTTGCACATAAACCCTTCATTCCTCATTTTTCCCCAAATTTTTCATTTTAAATTCAAGACAAGAAGTTAAGTATTTAACTGAATGTCCCACATCCTTTTTGTGGCTAATACCTGATATTTTTCATTTTATACTATAAAATATGCAATGTGTGCTGCTTGCCTTGTTCATACACTTTTTTTCTTAAACAGGAAGAGAATTACCTCATCCCAAGCTACAATAAATCACCTTGATGGCTCATAGGGGACAGCCAATGCATTCCCACAAGAGCATTTCACCAATCAAGAAATAAAATGTGAAAAATTAAAACAGAAGCACATTTTACTCCTACATTTTTAATTTCATGGACATGTGAACCTTGAAGGACGCTTTCCCTCAGGCCAAGGTTCGTTATTCAACTGGTCAAAGACTTAAGAGAAATCCTAGTATGGGACATCTATTTATGAAAGAGGCGTGGGCTATAGACATAACTTCTTTATCTTTTTTCTCTTAGAGGACTTTCCTCCTTCTCTGTAGCTGAGCAAACAATTTATCAAATCTGTTAGTCTCTGGGCAGCCCTTTTTTCCCAATTTAAATGATGCAACAACTGTAAAAAGCACATTGTAACTGAAGACCAGAGCAAAGCCTTTTCTGTCTTATGATCTTTTCAAATTCCAAACGCTTTTGGAAAGTTTGAAGAAACATTTAACTTTTATTATCTGGTTCAGGTATGTCCAGCCAATTAGAAAATGCCACAGCATTGTATGTTGGAAACCATGCAGTAATTTTGCCTTCGAGGCCCGGAGTTGCCTATCCCAGTCCCAGATGACACAAATAAGCACATTTGTGCTTATATATAATATATAAATTATTTTTTTTTTAAATAATTATTATTCTCTTTTCGATATTTTTTCTTATAAAATAATCTGAACATTTTTTTTGTTTCTTGATCTGCATATGTTGTGATTTTTGAAATAAAGAAAATAATGTTATGTCTATTAAGTCTATTTACATAATAATAATCATTATGTACTTAATTTTTTTCATATGATTTATTAATATTTGGAGATTTTGTAATGACCTGAATCTGTGTTGGTAAAGGATTATCCGGTTCTTAACTAGAAGTTAAGAACCAGATGATGATAATTTAAGTAAAGGAAAAAAAAACAATAGGTTAAGCAAAGCAAAGCAAAGCAGATGTGGATTCTATAAGTTGGTTTCCTCCCACTGCCTTTCAAACAATCTGCTGAACTCTTTTTGACAACCTTAATATTTATCAGTTTCATTGTGTCATGAACTATATGAAAAAAAATTATTTTATAATTAAGAGTAATAATTGAGTTATTTACAAGCATATGTGGATGTTTATTTTAAGGACTAATTATCCTTTGTTTGATATGTCTTTGTACAAATCTTAATGCCTGTTGTCTTGTTTTTTGCATTACTTCTGCTTTGATTGCTTGAACTAATCCATTTCCAATTCAAATTTTCTTTATATATGTTCTCCATCAATGAAAAAAATTCCAAAAACACAAAAACACACACACACACACACACACACACACACGTATATGTATATATATATATATATATATATATATATATATATATATATATATATATACTCCAAACTAGTATTCAAACAGCCCTTGTAGAAAACCACTGTTTTTTCTGAGATTATTTTGAATGATGACAAACCTAATTTTTTCCAGTGAATGAGATGCTGCCCACATTGTTATGCTGCCTTCACAAAAGATGGTAAGCTATAGTTACAGCAATCAGCAGTGCCTCCTCTGCAGTGTCTCCACATGTTAACCCTACGATCCAACCAGTAATGGTAAAGGACAGTCATGACAAGTTTCCTGGCAGCATCATTAGACAGGGGATCTGTTATGTACAGACTTTTCTGGATTGTTTGGATTGTCAGCCTTATCATCCTGCAAACCTTGACTGAAAGTCTGCATAAAAAATATATTTGATACCTAAGGGCTCACTTTAAACAATTCAGGAAAATTAAATGCAGCAATTAAAGTTCCATGGCCCTATTCGGATTAGTCAAATCCAACATGCAAACGCTTGGAGAAGACACCTACTAACCGCTGCAGCACGGCTCCTGCTTACAGGGAGTACCAAAAGCTCAAAACCAGTCAGAGGCAGCTGCCCATGGATGCAACTCACATCCTCAGGTCTACTGCTCCTCGTGCAAATACATTTTCCTAGCAAATATGGCACCATTCTTCTTAAAGAAGAGATTAGCAGAGAAATAAAGATGAATTGCCAGGGAGCACTGATACAGTAAAGAAATAATTTACAAAATTTCACAAAAGATTTCTGCCATTCCTATGTAATACATTGTTATATATGCTGAAGCAGATTATTGATTCAATGTTCACTGAATCGGGACTTACAGAGCTGCAATATTTTATACATGCAATTAGATACATGTGTAAGATCCCAAATTATTTAAACTGACTTTCAGAACAATGTATGTTAATTAATCCGAGAGTTAAAATTATTCATTATTTTTTTCTATCAATTTCAGAATATGATTAAGTGGTGATCTTATAGGCCCACTCCAATAAAAATTGTGTTTTTAACATCTGAGGTATTTTTCTCACGCTGGAAGACATAATGAAAATTAATCTCAAAATTTAAATTTTGAGCTTTTTTTTTATTCAAATCATTGAGAATCAGGAGCAGATAAAAAAAAGCTGTTTAAAAAAAGAACTTATTTGAAAATACGCTGGGTGGGCCACAAACCCCCTTCTCTGAGCTGGAGAAGAAAGGGGGCATTGTTATTTCACACCAACAATCCTTCCCACAACTCAGAGGCAATTTTCTAATTAACAATTGATGCTTTGAAAAAAAAATGTCCTAGAATTTTTTTTTTGTTTGTTTTAATTTTACCAAAAACAGGATAAATGTAATTAAAAGACCAACAGGAACGCTTTTACAATAGATCAAAAAATGATCAAAGTGGGTCTTTAAACTATATCAATGCCCACACAGTCAATCCAAACACACACAAAAGCACACACACATGCATGTGCACTCACACACAAGATTGTTAGTCAGTCAGTCAGACAGGTAATAAGAATCAATCGTCTTGCTGTCGCTGCATCGATGGACGAACAAGATTCCATTTCCCCCATGCAGCTCAGTTTCACCTTTGTGTTTACCCGTTTCTTTCCACCCTCTGCACCTCAATCCCCTCCCTCTCATGAACTTTCTGCTCTTTTCATCTCTCCTAATCAGGCAAGCACACTGATCCTATGGCCGGTTGACATTTATGTTTAAAAAAGTATTTTTAAGCAAGCAGCATTTAGAATATTTAACTGTTTATCCAGTTGGTCAAACCATCCACCCATTCGGCCAGCTAATGTAATCAGACAGCCGCTGAGGGATTTTAGCCAGTCTGGTATTTACAATATATCCACCAAGCAGTGAGGCTGCATGCATTCCTTATTGCTGCTTCATCCATCTGTTTGATTACCCATCTGTATCCGTCTGTTTCAGTCGACCCTCTAATTCTGGCTCATTTTATCAGGCTGTCAGCATGTCACATGCTGATATACTCCAATAAAGATTACGGTATAGACTGAATGGTAAAACATGTTGCAGGTTAAAATTAGGCCATCC
Organism: Oryzias celebensis; assembly: GCA_014656515.1. NCBI lineage: Eukaryota > Metazoa > Chordata > Actinopteri > Beloniformes > Adrianichthyidae > Oryzias > Oryzias celebensis. Next base: position 12,871,496 of record BNCR01000003.1, on the reverse strand, counting down.
ATTCCCACGCAATTGGAAAAGGAAATTTCGAAGAAAAATAAAGCAGATGACTCAGTCACACCAAAAAAGAATGTACAGAGGAAAGCTAAAGAAAGTGGCTTGCCTCCATCACCTCTAGTAGACTGCAGTATACTGTAGGTCTTATAAACGTTTGTGCTCAACAATTTTCTCTTCACTAATTTGTTAACGGTGTAGAAAAAACAACATTTCATTGAACTTGCTGTGTATAAAGTTTAAGACCAACGTTAAGCTCCATTGCAAACAAAATCTTTATCGTTTTAGCAGAATTTGAGTTGTCCCACTGAAAGCATGCTGTTCAATGCTGCTTGACCGAACAATGGTCATGTATATATGTGTGTAATGGCATGTGCATAGTAACATGTATACATGTATGCATATGTAGTACTTTTGCTATTGGCTTTTAAATTGACAACTTTTCCATTTTTGTCCCAGTTATTTGCTATTCAAATTATACCTTGTACATGATATTCCTTCAAATAAAGAAATATTGTACAAACAGATTTATGCATTGTTTGGCCAGGAGTGTGATGAATATTTAGGTGCGACTTATATTTGATCTATAAAAAATAAAAAAAGGCTCATATTTTTGTTATTTTTCTGCTAACAAGCGAAAATGGAGAAGAATCTGATTGCTCTCGGCCTGATCTTTTGGATATTTTTCTTATTTGCATCTAGACAATAATAAAAACTTCCTCCAATCTTATTCTTGTTTTTATTTTTTTCCCTCCACAGACTAATGCGAGACAGCAAGTCGTCAAAGCGGGTCACAGAGACACGGAAGTGCCGCTGAAAGTGGCTGTCAATCAGATGTAGCTCCTACAGTAGATGGTAAACCCCGCTATCTTTCAAAAAGCTCATGGACGCAGACCTGGAGACATGATTATCAATGCTTCTGTAGAGCTCTTCAAAATAAAAACACCTGATCTCTCAACATCATCCATGTCTTCCACGCATTGTCAATGAGATTTATAGACAAAGCTTCCATGTAGCAATAAGACTAATTACTTTTTCTTTATTATACTTTTTTTGGTTTCTGCAACTTGCAATCTGAAGCAACTTTTGAAATGGAAAATATGGCAAATCCACCAATTTATGTGTAACGAAAGACAAAAAAACAGGATGCGTTTACTCAAATGAGTAAAGGCTGAGCCAAATCTCAAAGAGATTTTGAGAAAAAAATTATTGTTTTACTAAAATGAAAGAAAAGCTTGTTAGCAAACCCTCATTACCAAACTGAGAGGGTCAAAATATCAAGTTGTAATGACTAGTAAATAACAGCACCACTTAGACATTTTGTTTTAGCTCACACAGAAATAACAAATAGAAAAGAAACACTTGTGTTACATACATAAGAGCAATATACTTTTTTTTAGTTTCAACAGTATTCATTTTTTGTTGACTAACTTCCATCAAAAAGCACTAAGCATTACTAAAGATTAATTTATGTTTTTTTTAAATATTTGCAACTATGTTTCTACATTTAAAATCTTTGGACCTTTACTCTTTCTTGGCACATCACTACTAAGTATGGCTCACGAGTGGCCCACCATGCATACGGTTCAAATAGCTTTCTGAATCTCTCTGTATTTCAATCTGCCATCTCAAGTGGAACAGATTATATTTGAATGCAGAGAATACACAGCATGGATGTTTGGTGTCTAGGCCTCGACCTCTTCACTTCCCACCAGGAAGCACCAAGCAGGGAGAGCAGCTTTCAAAGGCTATATGAGTCACATGAGAGAAGTGGCTGCGAGCATGCTACAGCAGCAGAAGGGTGAGCAGAGTATGACTGCTTTAGTAAGTGCCATGTTAAAAATGATTTGGATGGACATTGGTTTTAGTCAAGGGGGCACAACATGTCATTTAAGCTTCATTTAATCCCAGGTTAATGAAACGGAAGGTAAAAGGACAGAAATGCTTTAGCTGTTTAAAACTCTTGATTATTTTATTAAATTCTAATAATAACTCAGTGACACACGATAGGTACTTTATTATTTCTATATCTATTTATCTTTTTTTCCAGAACTTAAATGTCAATTAACAAACGCCGTAGGGATTTTTCATTTTTTTAAATTACAAAAAAGTTGACAACCTAGATCAGGGGTCGACAACCTAGGGCACGCGTGCCACAGTTGGCACACAGAGGGAAATACAGTGGCACGCAGGAGTGTGACAACAATAAGCACTTGATCTGTCATCTGCTCGAATCTTTCGGCTTTAGAAAGAGTGACAATCTCTACTCACAATGATCTTTGTTCCCCTGTGGTGTCATAAGGAAAGGGTCCATTCACGCAGCTGTGACCCAGCCCGGGTGTTTGTTTCGCATAAAGTAAATTACTTTCCGCATCAGCCTTCATGAACAGGTAATTTAAAATAATGCAAAAACAGGAAATTGGAAAAAAACAAAAACAAAAGAAAAATACGTTTGCCGCTGCAAAATTATAATGTCATAATCCCGTGTGTTTGGAAACTGTTGCTGGTGAGTATGAAATGAGCACGTGTCTGTGAGTGGAACGTAAGTGTGTTGGTTTTTATATAAATAATAAATAAAATAATAAAACATGGTACAACTGCAGTCTCCCAAAAAGCCTCTCAAAACATTTGTTTTTCGTATTTGCCAATACCAGTGTTCTACTAAACTTGTTCTAGTAAATGGTCTATCTTTGTTCGAACTGTTTGTTTTCTCCCATCATTCCAGGATGTGATCTGATTTTTAAGAATGTAATGGAACCACAGCCTGTCAGTAACACATTACAACTTGCAGCAAATGGACACACAGAAAGTCTCTCTGTTAAAAAGACAAACACAAAGAGAGCACTGGAGGGAGATAGGGAGGGTAGATGATAGAAAGAAATCCAGGAACACACAGGCATTCCAAAAGACAGGTGTAACCTAACAGCTTAGTGATGGAGGATTTGTTCTTGACTTGAAAACAGCAATAATGTATTGTAATATTAACTTCACATCAGCTCCTGATTTCTGACAAGTTTTCAGTTAAACCTGGTAATTTTCATAAACATCTCGGAGTGTTTCATTGAAGCCGATCCAACATTAGGTGTAGTGTAATTCATTAAGATCTGTCAACATTTCCTTCCTCTGTTTACTCAAGGTGAGTCCTAAGAAATGACATGATGAATACTAGATTATTTGGATATTTACTTGCTAGAAGAAAGTCCTAAAAACATAGAGGAGGATTTTGGCTTTTAAATGAGATGTCTAATATTACAATATGCCCTGAAAACACCAAAAAAGAATCATACTTCTGTAATCTTGAAAGTACAATATCCAAAAATGAACAGTAAACCCAGTCTTTCCAGGAGAGCAGCAAAATTTAAGTGACAGACCCAGAAATTCTGATTCTGAGTGGCCATGCTGTAATGCCCAAACGAAAACACCCAGAGCTCATCAGAGTCACAGCCCTGGGCTTTCACTGAGTGGTTTGTGTGGTATAGTCAAGAAAAGAGGACAGATGGTGGTCCCCCTCTTTGTGCTCCAGATTGTTCTTCAAAAGCTTTGTTGTTTTTTTGTATTTTTTTTTTTTGTAGAGCTTAAGGCTGGAGAATTTAAAAGATCGCAATTTCACTACGCTCTGAGGCTTCCTTGGGAAAGAGAGCTCTTTCATTCCTTCAGCTGACCTGTATCTGTGTGTACATGTCATCTCTGACTCCACAGCTCTTGTCCCTGTCTCAAATAGTCTAAAGTATTTTATTCATAGATGGGCTCTGTTGAAATGACTATCTTTCATGTATTTGCTAACCTGTTCTTAGCCAGGTTCAAAGTCAGTGCGTGGATTCCAGACACTGAAAACTTCTGGAGAAAACCAGCTGTTAGTGGTTCAATCTCTATTTGTATTTACATGTAACCTTTTAACAAAACATCAACAAAAAAGTAAATCAGTGTATCTACCATGTGGATGTACATGTCTGAGTGGATCTAAATGTCTGTCTTGGTGTTCCAGATTCTGATGTGTAAGCCCATTTAACATATTATAAAGCGTTTCCTCTTTTACCTTCCATAAATAATCCATAGGTGAAATATACTTAGAAGGATTACAAATGTTTCAGGGAGTAAAATCCCTCATACACTCTTTATACATTTGAATAATAACCAACAGAATTAACATTTTCACACATTTCTCTCTTGTTTAAGTTCTCAAAGTTCAAACATTCATAGAAAACTAAGTCCAATATCATAAAATAAAAACAAAGACCTGATCACAATCAAAGGTTTATGTAACTCTGGCAAGCGGAACATCTACCACATCTCTGTACAGCTGACGCAGCACAGAAGAGTTTGATTGACAAGATAAACAGCCAACCGAGACAAAGAGCCCAGTGCACTGTGTAAAACTGCTCACAGAAAAAGAACAGTCAGCTTTCACACAGTGCAAATTGTTTTTTTTTTCTTTTTCAATTCTCACTTACTCTTTAAAATAGGATTCATATAGTATTTCAGAGTGAACAGTCAAAGTCAATTTAATTGACAAATGCGAGTTTTTATATATACACTCGCATTAAATTGTGTTGTTTATGACATAACAGTAGTCAAAGTCAAGGCAATACATTTTTGAAAGCACATGTTTGAATATTTTTTTTTACATTTAACTAAAAACTAGATTATCTATTTCAGCTGATGATACAAAATAAATACATAAATAAACATCATCAGATATCTAGCTTAGACTTTGACAGTGCCTCTTCTGAATGTGAAAAACTCAAATGAAATCAAACTCAAAACTGGCTTTATGCCCAACTTCGGCTCATTTCCATTACTAATGTAGGACACTTGGATGGTAAAAATAGAGACTTTTTCAAATTTGTTTACCTACAGCCAAAAAGACAATCAAAAAGTAGAAATAGATGCTGCATAAATGATCAAATCAATGATCAATGATCAGACCCACTTTGAGGTGGTCAAACTGAACAGGTGTTTATGAATACACGTCAGACCAGTAGCTAGAACCCTTCATCTCCTAAAAAGAGTTGAAGTCTATCCCAGACTACATTTGGCTACAACCATGGCAAACCTTGGACAGCTCATCACAGGGAAGACTAAAAAAAATACACCTACAGTAAATATAAGCATTTCTAATACATAAATCATGTGTTTAGACAATGAATCCAGAGGACGTGGAAAAATTCAGCTCAGAATACAAAAACATGGTCGTCACAAAAAAGGCACCAGTAAGTAAACCCAAGAACGTTAAAAAAAACAAAAAAAAAACAGTATGAACCACATCGCTACGTGATGACACTGTAACATTTTTATTTTATTTTAGCTTAATGTTTTTTAAAGTGTCAGCCAAAAAGTTTTGTTTAACGAAGCTAGTCACCTACACATTTCTATCCTCTCATTCTGAAGGTGAATTTCAACAATTATCCCTACAAGGATTCAAATTTAAAGAAGACACATACATTTATGTCACTCAGATTAAAAAAAAAGGCTTCTAATCTGCATTAGAGAGTATCAATTCTCTTGATCATATATTTGCTTTATCAGGCATATATATTGGCATCTCAATTTCAACAATGACCTAAAGACATAAAATCAGACATTTTTGACAAAAATGTAAATCAACACAGACAAAAGTCCAACTAAATCTGTGACAGCTTGATAAATGCTCATTTTTAAATGTAATTATGACGCGTCCCAGCTTTTCATGCAAAATCCTGTACTTTTACAAGCAGAGAAGCTTTTACATATGTGGGCTGTGTCTTTGCATGTTGTTTGACTCACTTTGCTTCAAAGCTTAATTAATAATACATTTTGCATATCTGACAATGTGCTTACATGCCTTTATTCACACAGAAATCCCTTATAATCTCCATATTGAATGCAAAGCAGTATTGAATGTCCGGCAAAAAGTCACATTGTTTCTCAATCTTGTGAATCAATCTCCTTACTGACACATTTTCTTATTTCCTTTTGTCTAAAAAGCTTGACACATATAAACAAATGTGCACTTTCCTAAAACTGCATCTGCATTGTTGTAAAAAAGGTCTGCCACTTGTGTACATGGATTGTCTAGGGGGAGTATTTGTGTCAATTTGATTGCAGTGAAAAGCATATAATGTGGTGCTATGGACAATGTGAACATAGAGTCCTACTGGACCAAAGTAGGCCAACTTACCCTTTAAAATACACACATGACATGCACACACATTTAACGCTCGCACAGCTGACTTAAACCCCACTCCTTCCACCTACTTTAGGGGGAAAAATGCAGTATTTGACCAACCATTAAAAACGAGTCTTCGTGCTACTGAGAGACAGTGAAAGGAAGAGTAGGGGAGAAAAGGAGTGACGGGGGGATTAAGGAGAGGAAATGAGAATTAGAAGACCCCCTACCCCATCAACCCTTACTCCATTACTTCCTCCACACGCTCCCTCTCACCATCTCATTCTCCACTCTTTTTGTCTCTGCAAGGGTTGTTTAGCAACCCATGACATGTGTCCTTTGCATGGCTGTGCGACTGTGAAGTAAGTCAAATATTTCTGACAAGGTGTGAACATTAAAAGCTTCTACAGTCACTTCCACGCACAGGCCTAAGGGAAGGACACCTTCACTTTTTAATGTACGTTCATATTTACATGCTGCGTATACACACACAAGCATATAGTGTATGCTTACACACAAACACACTGGAGAGGAGATAAAAGAAAAGATTAAGTAAAAAGCATCACTTAACAGAATATCACTTGCCATCAACTAGCATAAAAAAAAAAAACCAAGGCCACTGACAGCAGCGCCGCAGCAGGTGGAAGAATATGGCATTTAAATGTCGGTGTACCTCGAAAAAGCTCCAAACCTAACTACCATATGGATACCTAGTCCTGGTAACTCTGTTGTTTAGGTGAATATTGAACAGAGAATTTGTTGACATACAGGGATAATTATCATGCCAGTGTCAAAGCATTTGCATTTACCATACTGACTATGGCTGCAAACAAAGAATGCGTCACTAAGCACAAATATGTTGCCTTCTTTTGTATTTCTCAACTGCAAGATGTCATCCAAAGAATCCCTGTTGTGCTATTTTACATGAACTTTTTGTTGTTTTTCTAAGTTTTACTTATTTTCTTTTTTTTTTTTTTACTTTAGAAATCAAGTAGCAAGTGTTTCTGAACGTTAAATTGTGAAAAAAAGATTAAAAAATGAAAAATCTGTCTACTTTAAAACTGTAAAAAGTTATTTGAAATGTTGTTTGTACTTACTGTATATGTCCTATATACATCTTAAATATATCTAAGCTTTTAAAATGTGATTTGTTCAACCATAAGTTGATATATTATAACAATATTTATGAACAACAAAAATAGCCTCATAAAAAACAAGTTTGGTCCAAACAAAAGGAGACAGTGTGCAAACAAGCTAAACAGCATGCAGTATTATAAAGAATTGTTGTCTTTTTGAGGCCAAAGTTGTTTTAACAAACATAAAACTTCTGGTAAAGTTGGAATTTCAACAATGACAGGTTACAAGTGAGACACACAGAGAACAGCAGTCGGTAATGTCAGGCAGATAGTCCGTTTGTTCAGAATGGGGTTCACATGAAGGCCTAAATTAAACAGCAGATGTGACACAAGGAAGTAGGCAGAGAAGAAAGACAAAAGGACTTTTCTGAAAGCCAGAAAGAAAGGCAGCTGCTGAACCTGTGCTCTGCTGCAGATGGAAAACTTTTGGAAACTGGACAGTAAACTCAATAGAAAGTATTAGTGCTTCTAACTAAAAGAAAAAAAAATACCCTAAGATGAATTAATGAAGCAATTGTTGCAATAAACAGGCAATACAACCTTTAATGTTAACAATTTCAGGATTAAAGTACAATAATTTAGTGAATTTTATTTTTTGGAAACGATTTGTGTGTAAAAATATGCATATAAAAGTGCCTGCAACTGGCAAAGGAAGTTAGGCCACTCATCGTACTGTAGTGTTTATTATTAGACATTTTTACCATCTTTTAGATATTTTTGTCTTTATTATTATTTTGCCTTCAGGGTTCCAATTTGTCAGGAGATTTCAGTGTTTTTCAATAGTCAGTTAATTGATATATAACTTTAGACTGGTTTCTATGTGGTCTTAAAAAACAGTTTGGTAGACAAATTTAGGGACAAGGATAATTGTATAATAATATAAAATATTATATATAATATAATAGATGAAATAATAATACAATAATTATAGGATTATTGGGGCTGGTCTCCTGAAGAAAATGGCACATTGATCATAATATCAGGAACATGCACAATTTTTAAAAATCAAAAAGGATCACATTGCATGAACTGTGTACTAAAATGTCTGATAACTAGTGTTCATTGTTTTACTAACTAGCCTTGCCAAACATGATGACAAACCAGGATGTAATGCAGAATTTGAAAATAAATTCAGATTAAAAAAAGTGATGATCAACCAGCAAAATACGTAATTTAAAAAAAAAGAGATTATTGTCTTTAATTATCTTTGTCTCCTTCATTCTATTATCAGACAATTCAAATAATTTCACATATTCCACTTTTAATTGGAACCTATTTCACCTTGAATAATAACATAAATAAAAAAAATGTTCAGATTTTTCCTTGAGTTCTTGAAGGTAAGTTTTAATCCTTAAAGTATGCAACTAATTACAATGTTATTACACAGTAGTATTTAGTAGTAGTGGGAAAAGAAAATCAAGTCTTCCATTATTAGCAGTTCCAGAAGAAAGTTTAAATGTTGCTTGAATGCTGTCTGACAGACTGTTATTATTGATGGATTTGACCCATCACTCCATGCTCCATGTGGATTTAGCCAATTTCATTGCTAATGTGAGTTTGTGATGGTTAGACATAGAAAAAAAAGGAAACGTTCAAAGAGAAAAAGATTTTTTAGGTTAGGTATAACATGCCAATCCTTGCTGAAGTAAGTCTATAGAGTGAAACACGTGAGTGACAGGGAAAAGATTCCCCTCCTCCACACATTCACTCATGCTTGTTTGATTGATTGCCACCCTTCTGTTGCAGCTGTAATCCTTCACTGAGCTTTCCAACCAAGACTGTGATGCCGGACAAGCGAGAATCTGGTGTCCTAAGAGGCTTAGAATGAAAAAAAATATATCAAGCTTCGTAATATTAGCATTTTTGAAAACAAAATATACATATTTTTAGGCTTGTATTAATGTGCAACACCAAACAGCAATACTTCCCACCATTACTTTTGTGGAGAGACGCTGTAACACACAAGAAAAATGAGAACCTTCAGAAGCCTTCAGAACATACAAGACTTTTGTCAATTTTCTGGTAGAAAGCATTCACAAAAGGTCACAAGTTGCACCAGTCTAATGAGAAATGACTAAAGGAAAAGCATAAGAGGATGCACAGACAAAAAAAAATATCAAAAGGCAGGATGTGAAACTGAGCACAAAGCAACAGAGTACAAGGGAGTGCATGTACAAAATAAAACAAAATGAATGCGTTGCTCAAGCTGTGACAAACACGACACTGAAATTAGCTCTGCTTGGAGCATAGCAGCAATTGAAGATGATTCAGAGTTTTAGTCATGCAGGTGTTCGGAGTTTGAAAACCAGCCAAACTTAGGACAGGTACACACATAAAAATCTTACCTACATGCCCATCAATCTATAAGTATTTCATTTATCATCTTAGACCATCTAGCTTTTAGATCCCCTTCTCGTTCCCTCTTATTTTGCTTCTATCTAGTAATCGTTTCTTTTTTTGCCAGCTTCTCCTCATCACTCTCTTTATCTGATCAGCTAAGATCATCTACTCCACCAACCTGTCTTTTCCCACCCACCTCCCTGGTATTTTGATATTGTATGTTGCTCTTTTTTTTCTTGACTCCATGAGCAGAGGGGTGTGTGAAGGCAGAATGATTCAAAGATAACAAATGTCACGTAAATGGAAAATTCAGATGAATAAAACCCCAAAGCAGAGATAAATGTCTGATCATCCATGATTTTTGGAATGGTAGAAGATGAAGGTTTATTGTCTATCGCCAGCCTCATGCTCTTGTGGCATTTGTGACTAAAGTGCTTTAAGACACAGAATTGAATTTCCTCTTCCTAAACACACATGCCACGAGGAAGTCATTTTAACCAGGAGAGACTAAACAAGAATGAAAAATGCAAAATGAATTTATTGTGACACACTCTTTTTTAGCTGCTTCAACCCAGGGGGCATAATAAATGAAGGAGGACATGAAGCAAGTCAGAAGAATGCTTTGGGCCAGCATGAAAGTCCCTTTGGAGTCGACACTGATGCAGAGGACTTGAGATGAGACATCATGGAAAGGAGCTGGGGAGGAGGAAGGTTGCTTCAAGGTGTGGAGGAAGAAATGTTATTTGAAGCTTGACAGCTCATAGTTGATTGGCTAGTGGAAAGTTGAAGCCAGCTATAATTGGACCGCGGCTGATTTGTGATGAACAGATTTACAGCAGTTGTGATGTGCGAGACTAACTGAACTTCGAAAAAAAAAATCGGTTATTTTTTATAACATCAAACAGAAAAACATTGAACAGAAAAAAACTTGCATACTTTATTACCCAGAAAGCACTTTTAAAAAGCTGCTGTCTATTTTATTTTTCACCTAATGGCTGTAACAGTCACTCATTAAAGGATTCTTACAATTTAACACGATAGATCCTGTCTTGTGATGTGAGTAGCCACAAAGTACAAATATGCTAGACGCCTGGGACACTTCAACACTAATGAGTAGCCTATGTTTGCACCTTAATTCATTCTGCTAAATAAAAAAACAACAACATAAACCCAACAGCACTGTCAAATTGTTCCTAAAGCATTCAGTCTGAGCATGGAGGATTATGTTCCACTAATGTCACAGTAATGCTGCTTTAACTGTGCAGAAAATATGACATTAAGTAATGCATAAAAGACAAGTAAATCCACCTTTAAATGCTACTCTTGAACTTTAAGGGAAATATTAAAGGAAAAATGGTAAATCTATACTTTTTGGTTACTGTAGAGTATAACCAGAGAATGTACTAAAAATGTGTATGGACTTCTTTTAACAGCTGAAGATTTTTTTTATTTTGATACTTTGATAAAAAAAAAGACTTTAGGAATTAGAATAAAACAGTTTTTATTTTCAATTTAAAAAACTAAAATTGCTGTAAAATTGCTGAAACTAAAAATTGAACTGAAGCATAACTCACAAACTCTACTTTGCTGCTCATCCCACAAACACATGTTCATAAAAAGTTTTTATTATTATTATTGTCTCACAATCATATATTTTCCCTGTTGGGTTTAAGACAAATTGTTTATAAGGTTGAAATATTAGAAAAATTAAATATTAGAAAAACAAAACAATATGAGAAGCCGGAAAGAGTCGGTACTATGGGACATTGCTGATTGGATATAGTATTGCTTTATGCCAAGCGACTATTGGTTGAAATGATGGACAAATGTCATTATCCAATCAGCGGTGTCCCATCCAATTAGCAGTGTCCAATAGTACCTATCTCATCCGGTTTTCATAAAAAAGAAAAAAAACCTCTTGGAAAGCAAAAGTAATTTACATAAATCAAATGAAATGTCAAAAAAAGAAACACAGTAAAGGAACTGCAATAAGTGTTGAAGCAATACTGAATATCATTATCTAATCCGGGAGGTACTGTAGTGTTGTAGTACTTACCCTTTTCCTTTTTTGTTTTTTCTGAAGTTTTACTTTGTTTTCCAATTTTTATGAGTTTTTTTTTTTGTTTCTGTTTTTAGAATTTTGCTTAGTTTTCTAAAATGAACTGCTTTTTTTTAAAAATATTAGTTTGCTTTTTTAATTGTCATTGTGATTTTTAAAGCATTTAGTGATCTGTTGATGTGATTTGCACTTTAGGGCCACAGTACTTTATGGGCTCCTTATTTTATACAAATATTTGGGTTCCATGTTGTTTTCAAGATTTCAGCAACAAATAAAAGTGTATTTGCTAGCTTTTAAAAGAGATTCACATGTATGAAGTAGAAATAAAGTGTTAATAAAAAAAAAAAAAGTCAACAAATTAGCACTAACATTTCTGTATACATGTGAATTCACAGTTTTATTTTCTCTTCCTTTAATACTTCTTTCTGGTATGTCTCTCTTTCTATATTATATTTACCTCTTAAAGCCATCTTTACTGACATACTGAATGAAATACAGAGTAAAAGGAAACAACTTCTAGCCATTTCTAAATGACTCCTGATACATTTGTTTTCATAACTTTGCTTATTTTTCTACTTTAAAATGTCAACTTTTAATTATTACGCAACACTGTGCTGTGCTTACCTTCTTTTTTTAAATCACCACGTTGTCTTGTCCAAACCGTCTCCCCACCTTTTTCTATCAGCTCTTTTCCTCCTCTACCCTCAGAAAAGGCTGGTTGAAATTGGTTAAAATTCAAATCCGATTTAAACATAACGTTTTTTTATTTATTTTTTCCTATAAACTCTAAAGTTGGTCCCATGACAGGAAATGCGTGCTAACAGAGTAGAGAAATAGGTACTGACAGACGGGCAGAAGACAGGGGAAGTTTTTAGATAAGAAAAAGATGAAGGGCTTGGGAGGAAAGTGTGCTTCTAGGTGGCTCTCTTTGTGACGAATCATCCTGACGCTGATCTGTCAGCTGTCAGTCCTTAATCACAACTCACCCTCAGTTGCTATGGAAACCGTGCAATCCTTTGAGGGAAGAGTGAAAAAAATTAAAGTCCAGTCAGGTTCTGTGCTGTGCTTCAGTTGGCTACAGGGCTAAAATTATGCAAAGCATGCTGACTCATTGACTGATATGAGTTTAGTTTTGGAAGGGCTGCCCCCCCCCCAAAAAATATATATATATATATATATATATATATATATATATATATATATATAAATAAATAATACTCATCCAAAGACTAACAAACTCCTGGATGACTTTTATTTTTCTTTCTCTCAGTATTGCCCAGTCAAATCCACTTCTGAAAGCATTTCATATTTTGAGAGCTGTTTTTTTTTTTTTTTTTTTTTTTTTTAGTGAATGCAAAATCCGCCTTCATAATTACTGTGGTATTTGAGAGGTATTTTGTTTTTCAAGAGCATTTTCCCATGCAATCAGGCAGGGAATTAGATGCACTGATAGTCATGCCCTGTGGTTCTATCACACCTTCTCCCTCTCAGCTGTTCTTGGTTTAGGTAATCACCATCACCACCACCACCTGGGAGATGCCCTTTATATACCGCCTGCACTCATTTAGTCTCTGTCAGGTTGTCTCACTTTCTTAACCATTTAAGTCAAGCTGTGGTTCACGCTGTCCTATTATCTGTCTGTTACTAAGTCTGCCTGTTTAAGTCCTGGCATGTTTCTGCCCTCTGACCTTGGACATTTGGATTACGGATTGGACTCTTCTCACCTAAGATCTTTAAATTGCAGATTGGATTCTTGCTGCGATAGATGGACATTGTTATGACCCCTGCTCAGATCACGAGTTTCCTCCCAGTCTGCCAGCAATGTTCTGCATGCACATTACTAAACTGCGCCAGTTCACATGAGTATAAACTTCCGCATTACCATCATAACTTCTTACTTTTCATCAAAAACAAGTGTTCTGTTTTGATTCAGTGTCTGCTGTGCCTCCTATCCTGCTGGTCTTCTAATAAACCTCGTACAATTCCAATAGAATTTGTCTATTCTTGGGGTCCAGCAGGTGAAACTGACAATTTGCAGGGTTATGAATGTGCCCAGTGGTTAAAAATTTGCACCGTAATGGCTGTTCATCATATAAGCAATTTTTATTTCTGTCTTTTTTAAAAAGCAAAAGACAAGATTAAAATCTTTCATATGTGAGCAGGACTGGTGCAACCACTCTCACTTGTATTAACCACAGGAATAAATGCTCTAATTATCCCTACACAGCAGCCCACACATGCAAAACTGACATTTCAATACTCCCACATTATTGTCTTTTCTGATTAGCAAACATTTGTACGAAATATGGTAATATCTAAGTAATAAATACATCTTGAGCTGTTTCATGCACTGTCGTAGCTGTTGAAATACAACTGTAACTGATAAAAAGTCGTTTTTTTTTTTTTTTCCCCTGAGACATAAATAGTTAGAGAATAATGTGTGGAGTTCAAATTAATGACCAGCTTTATTTGCCAAAGTGTCTCAGAAAGACACAACAGTAAACCTGCATACAAAGCACAAGGGCCTCTTCCATGTGAAATGTTCTCTGCTTTATTGTAAAAGTACATTTCCTGCTATGTTAGGTCAAAGCTCTCTGCTGGGAAGAAGATTTACAGTCTAATCTGCAATCAGCCAGCTGTACATCTAAGACACATAGCATGTAGTTTGACCTTTCCTCTGTTATGCTAAAAAAAATCTCAAGAGTCAATTTTGACGTATCTCTGAAGGGAAAAGCACATTTAACTGATAGGATTGAACATGTATGGCAAAGCCATTTACATGATGAATGGACTGATGGATTTTCTGCTGAAAATTCTCTAATAAATAACATTTAAGGTCAAACTTCTCCTGATAAAACCAATTTAGCATAGATTCTGTCAAACAAAATTTAAAGAAAATGTAAAAAAATGTTTGAAAAAAGTTCAATTTACCAGTTTACTTTTTATTATTCAGAGTCAGAAATATCTTAAGCCACAATCAGCAACATCCTTGAGTCACCAATACAGTAAAGAGAAGAGTACGTCTGCCTGGTGTGTCAATGTACAACCTAAACATGCTAAATGGTTTAAGGCCTTACAGGAAAGAAGACCTCTGTTCGAAAAATATACAAAATAAACCAGATTTTTTAAAAATTAAATATTGGTAATGTAGTTTTTAATAAACTCCACATCTGAGCTATATTTAGAAAATGAATACATTATTACTATTACTAAATTATAATTTTGTTTTTTTTTTCCCTATACAGATTTTAAGTACTCAACCACTCGCCAATATCAAATGTTAAATTTATATAATTTATTTTCTCTGTTGTGTGCCGAAAGATTTACTTAGATTTATCTTTTTAGCTGTTAACTTTCTTTTAGCTGTTTTATTGTAAAGTGGGGAAAACAAAGTTTCCCTTGTGAAGTAGAAAGACTGGCTGTAAAAATGATAACAGTAGTAGAAGGTAAAAAATTATAAGATAAAAAAAATGTAACCCTGGAGAATCCACGGGGTCAAATTTGGCCCTCATTTGCTGTTTTTATTATTTTTATTTGTTTCTATATTTATTACTTTTTTCTATTTTTTATGTTTTTTAATTTTTTGGCTGCTGTTAATTGCTGCTCTCCAAAACAATTAAATGGAAAAAAAAAACTAATTTATTTAATTAAATTTATAAGCCCTGAAGAAAATTGTTGTTTGGTTCTTCAGGGTTAATAAAATTACAAAGACTACAGAAAATAATAAAAAGGCTTTTGCAAAAATGAATGCCAAACAAATGTTAATACATTTTTTATTCTTGTGAACTTCAAGCGCAAAGAAAAAAATCCGAAGACAATGGCGAGTAAAAGATTCATGTTAGCAAAAAAATTGAATTATATTGGAGAAGTAGAAAAAAATAAAGTACCATTGTTTAAAATTGTAGGGCTAATTCAGCGGAATCTTTTTAAATATCAATGTGCATACATGTCATAAATGAGGAATCTGAATTCTTTTTCCTTTTTACTGTAAGGCGGCACTTTTTTTTTTCCTTTGAGGTGCTTTTTTTAAATGGTTACATAAGGAGGAAAAAAAATTGGGCAGCCTTAGTTTCTCTTGTATGAAAAGATTCAAAATGTTTTGTATTTTTTTTCTGATAAGATGACATTCTTTTTAAATGGAGATTTTTAAAACTAGAACCTCTTACCTGGCAGCCACCAGTCAGCCTTTTGACCTTGATGTGTCAAAGAGGGAGACAAAAGGTCTAGCCTTTTCAGAAAATGAAAATTCCGTATCACTATTTCCCAAATATTTGACAAGCAGCAAGAGTTTTTTTTTTTTTTTCCTGGATAAATGCCAGCTGAGATTAAAAAAGACAGCCAGCCACTTAGTCCGTCAGTCAACCGAACTGGAAAGCAGTGCTTTGTGCCCTGGAGCCTTGTGTCTCAACATTACATCTAATGATGAATGGTGCTTTGAAATGTAAAATTCAAATCAACTGTCATGCCTGAGGAATAGAGAAAAAAAAAAAAAAAAAAAAAAAAAAAAAAAAAACGGTAAATTTGAAACGGCCGCTACAATAGACCTAACTTGTCTCTGGTACCTTCAAACATCACAGTTAATATGGATTCATGCTTGATATTTTGGCAGCATCTTCCTGTGGAAATACAGATGTATATTTTACTCTCACAAGAAAAGTCCTTGTTTTGCTAACTTCACAGCTGAAAAAATTAAATTGCAGGCCTTTTAAGCAAAAACACCAAATAAGTGCATCATGACCTTATTAATGCATTTGTGCTTCTTTTAGCTTTTAATTTTTACAACATAGTCTTTTTTTTGATTCATTTCGGAAATGTCTTAATTTAAACCTAAACCAATTGATGACAATATTTTTCAGGCAGATTTTTGTCACTTGCAACAGCACACTTTTAACAATGAAAGCTGGGTCCTTATCTCAGAGCTAGTTGCTCTGCACATCTTGAACTTTAAAAACAGCTTGGACATTAAAAATAAATAAAGAGAAGATCCATTAAAAGCAGCTCTGTCAAAAAATGTTACACCTAGCACGATGAAAGGCAGCACTCAAACATTTACATACCATTAAAATTAAGGAAAACTTAGAGGATTTTAACAAATAAGGAATGTGAATGTGTGACTTATTAACTGCTTTTTAACTGGTATATTGGTGTGTTATACAGGAAAAAGGGTCCAACTGCTTACTTATATTTATTTCTTAATGTCACTGAACTGGTTTCTCACATGCATCTCTGTGTCTGGCTCTTTGACATATATAGACACAGTCAAGGGTCGAGTTAGGAGGCACGCACATGTTACTGCTGTGACGTCATCCAAATACTCCCTAATTTTTCTTTAACAGAATCAATTTAAAACGATACTTGTTCTCATCTGTCACCATGTTTTTGAAGGACTTATTATGTGAATTGTTTTTTTGTTCATTTGCATAACTATGATTTAATGGAAACTGTGTCATCTCAAAATTGTGCATTTTTGACATTTCTAGAATGTCAATAAAGTTTTGTGCGTATGTGTAATGGTGATATACAGTATCTCCAAAGAGACAGTATGTACCACGCTTGTCAATTTTAGGAACTTTTGCTCCTGAAATCTGTTCCAAAATTTGCAAACCAGGACATACCAAATGTTAGAATTCCTCAGAAGACCACCAGGTAGATTTAAAGAGGAAGACATTGTAATGTTCTATACATTGTGTATATTTGGGAATAATTTTCTGAAAAAACTAAAATCTGTTGGGGTTTGTTAGAGCTCAAATTTGAGGACATTTAGGGGCTTGACTTCTTTGATTGGCAGGTGAGTTGAGCAATAGATAGATTCAAAGGAACTTCAAACTTAACTTAGTTCTGTCCGATTTCCATTTTCAGAAAGTTGTTCACTTGAGTGGAACAAACTCCAGTTTAAATGCCTTCACCAATTCAGACTTCATTTTCACCATGGAGAACCCAATAAGTGAATATCTGTCCAGTGTGGGACTATATCTATGGTCTCCAAATTTGCTTTTTTCGAGGGAGGATTCCTACTGAGTGAAATGATCCAGAAGTAACTCAGTTTGTCCTTTGAAAAAGACATTCAATTACCAGAAAAGCAAAATAATTCCATGGCTTCCTTTATTACTTCTTGTAGCATCGAGGGCATCAGACTATTCTTTCTAAAAATAGATATGTTGATCTAGTTTTGCAAGTCTTTACGGTTGAAACACTTAAACTAAAGAGCTAAATGAATGTGTTTAATTGAGGGAGAAAAACCACAAAGATGCACTGACTGACTTATAAGATGCGATCCTGTTGTAAATTCATTTTTTTGTATACCATGGTAGTGTTTTAGGATGAACTCTGCAACTTAGATAGTTGTACACAATCATAACAGAAAAACTTTTCTGAATAAAGTTTAGCCTCAAATACAAAAGGAGTTCATACAAATATACACTTTGTGTATCAGAAGATTGTTATTAATGCTTTTTGTTTTTGGATTGTCCAGAGTTACAGTATGTGTTTGCATGTAGCACCCCTGACCTAAAGCTGGATGCACGGACAATGCAGTCACTCAAAAATGATTTGTGTGAAAATAAAATATTACTAATAATAACAACAATAATAATTATGAAGAATGCATTCCATGACTAAGAAAAAGGCCTTGTAATCATTGGGCTCTACAGTTAAAATAGATCAAATGTTAACATAATTTGAAATTTTGGACACTTTGTTGTCCTCAATAGGAAAAACTATAAGGTTTTTTTCTAAAAATGGGACCTTTGTTAACCATCACTAAGTAAAGTTTACCGGAAAGATACGTATTGAAATATGTAACGCAATGTGCAAATGCTACTGAAAGAAAAAAGAAGATGGATAAAAATAAATATGACACTTCATGAGTTTATTAAAAAAATGCTTTTATTATTTTTTGTCATAACCTTGGTCAGTAAAAACATGTAATAAACTAGAGTTTTTTGATCAGACACTCTATTAAAGATTTATGATGTTGGATACATTTTGAGTCAAATTCATTATTTGAGAGAGGCCTGAATAAACGCTAACAAATACATATTTATTAAAAAAAAACAATTGTGAAGGGACTGTTCATCTTAAGGAACACAGAGTTTTGCCAGAATAATATTTAAGAGTTTGGTTTAAAATGTCCCTTAAAATGTATTTAAAAACAACAATTGAACAATTGAATTGATTGATTTACTAGATCTCTGTTTTAAATGTACCACACTATTTTGGTACACTGCGTTGGCATCAATTCGTGGCATCAAGTCTTTTATGTATTAATCTATTTTTATTTTATTTTCCAAGCACACAAAATATGGTACAAATCCAGACGATCTAACAAGATTGTAATCAGCATCAGTGAGCAACTTTAAACAAGCATAAACAATTAACACAGAAAAGGAGGAAAGAACAAACGAAAGCAATGAAATAAAGAATATATATATATATATATATATATATATATAAGGTTATATATAAGGTTTACAAGTGAAGCAGCCTTAATTTGATTACATTGATTAAACTAATTAAACTGAAAAAATAATGCTGCAAATATGAATAAATCATAACTCTACAAGAAGACATACCATTAGTTTGAACAAAAAGTATGAACAAAATTGCTTTTTTTTGGGATGGAAAGCAATCAATCTCCATCTGTTATTGTGCTTTTTATCTGTATTTTTTTCTTTCTTGCGTTGTAAAAAGGCCCTGTCTCCTGTCTTTGTTTTTTTCTACTCTTTCTACATGTAGCATTTTTTAAATTAATGTTTCCAGCTCTTGTATTTTCCCTCTGTATCCTCTCACGCCCCGCTGTGCCTCAGCAGTGACAGGTGCTTGCTGAGGCAGGGGGGCTGCAGATCTAAATGTTGTCATCTGTTCTACAGTCCAGCTCTACAACTGAACTCAGCATCAGTCAACAGTTCACTGCAGCAACCACAGCTTCCCTTGCCTACTTTCATTATTGACAAAGAAACAGACACACGTTTGCACTGACAGAACACTTGTGGCTTTTGTTAGAATCTAGGGAATAATCTAGCATTGTGGAGTTCTGTGAAGTACACCAAAGGATTGTTGTGCTTCAGGCTAGCCTTATTTATCTCCGAGATATGAAGAAATCATCATTCTAAAAATGCTGTTCTAATTGGGTGAAGAAAGCAAACAACAAAATCTTAAATGCAACGCTTTGTAGCAAAAGTGTAGAATGGACAACCCAGCAAAACTCAGGCGTATGAGAATCAAAGTTTTAATTAAAAGTTTAGAGGAGTTGAACAGAGGTGCGCAGCAGCAGCCGAGGGCACGATGACACAAGCCAAACTCCTGGTGCTTAGAGATAGAGGAGACAGGGTAAATATTTCTGGTGAGAACAGGAGGGGTAAACTGCAGGAGTATCAGCCTAACTGGGTTTGGGTGACATTAAACTTGGTTGGCATCAGTGCGGCTGATGGCTGCTTGCAGGCGACACAGGAAGGTAAGTGGAGTGTTACTACTGACTCACAGAAGACAAAAAAATTCACAGCAATGTCTCTTCTTCTTTGTGTTTCCAGGAAATAGCACAAACGAGTTGAGGAAGCAGAGCCAGGAGCAAAGAAGAGTCTGCAGGCTAGAAATGGTAATAAATCACATGAAAAGAAAAGTTATCTGTTAATCCGTGGTAGTAGTGATTTGTTGGGAGAAAGGGGAATGAGAATGGAGAATCAGAAGATTTACAATCCCAGGGACATTTAACAGAATAAACTGTGAGGCAATCCTGGCCCAGTAGCATAAATACAATGTTTGTACCCATGAGAGCAGAGGAAGACGCATAGTCAGGGACAGAAAAAAAGGTCAACAACACAATAAATTGGCCCGAGAGCCTGACTTTAGAAAACAGCTGGAGTATGAGGTGAGCTACCACATAATGGCAACTTGAAAATTTGTAACCAAGCATCAAACAGTGCAAGACAGGTGATTGGCGTGTGCACACAAACTGGACAGCAATCCAGGAGGTCCTAAAAAAGTAGAAATAAGATATGTTTCATGCACACTAAAATACCTATTTCTTTGGAATATTGTTGACATTTTCTTTTCATCTTTTGTGTGCATTACTTTTTTTTTAGATAATCCATCCGCCACAGAGGTGTGGCGTATAAAGATAAAGATGTACATAAAAAAAAAAGACAAATTTAAACTATTGCAGTAACATAACTAATTTGTCACATCCATACAAAAAAAGACAAAGGTTTACAGAAATTGGCATTCAATCATTAATTATAGATAAACTTTCAACTGAAAAAGAATAACCTTATATAAAGCCTCTCTTTGCTCTTTGGCTGGTATTGAATATTTAAATCATTTAGAACAGCAGTTTTATGAATACCAAGAAGGATCTTGCAGCTGAACTATACGTTTTGTGATTATTATTTTATTTTACTTTAAAGCTTCCAGTCTGCTGTCACACCTACAGAAGAGCCACTATTAGATAATAACATGTAGATATTTTTCCATAATCACGTATTTGAAATGAACTATCCAAATGCTTACGAGGCATAAATTGTAAATGTATTTTTTGTCTGAGTTTTAATGCCACTTTAACTCTTATCACAAGGGAAAGCTGCACTAAACTTTCTGATGTGCTGGTGACAAGTCAAAGCAGCTTAAAGAATTATCAGAGATACAATAAGACACAGACAGACAGACAGAACTACCAACCGCACAGAGACTTAGTTCTAGTAGCTTTAGCATTCTACCTCTTTGTGTGTGTGTGCGTGTGTGTGTGTGTGCGTGTGTGTGGGAGGGAATGTTGGGACCTTCTTTAGTCCTCTCCTGCAGTCCTAACTTCTCCCTTCACCACTTTCTCTTTATGTCCTATACAACAACAACCCCCCCACCGACCCCCAAACTTGTGGTACTTTGGATTAGTTCCATTGCTTGGTCATCTGGAATTGTCCTATTTTCTGAGAAAAATCTGGTCTTTTGGTTGCTAGGGGTAGAGATTGAACAGGTGTTTGTGAGGTCTTTTTTTTTCTACAGGATGACCCATGTTGGCACATTTGAGAACTATTTTTTCTATTACTACTGGGATTGCAAAATATCATTGACAAAAATGACACAAAATGTTTATATTACATGTTTTCCAGTCATAATTTCTAATTTTGAACCACCATTTGCAAAAATGTTATATTTGCTTCACATGAATAGAATACTTTGAACATACTGTCTAGAACAGTTTTCCAGCTTTCCCTTCACTCATTGTTGCTGATTACCTGGATCAGGTGTGCCCAGTCAATCAGAATAAGGAGACATCAGATGGAGCTAAGCAGAGAGCAGTGTAA
Organism: Oryzias celebensis; assembly: GCA_014656515.1. NCBI lineage: Eukaryota > Metazoa > Chordata > Actinopteri > Beloniformes > Adrianichthyidae > Oryzias > Oryzias celebensis. The sequence continues at coordinate 12,849,527 of BNCR01000003.1, read as the reverse complement.
AGAGAGAACTGGAAAACAGGCAGATGTTAGCTCTCAGCTCGGACCTTGAATCACTACTTAAACTCAAGTTAATTCTAAATGCCAATTTATAATTTCATTTGAGTATCCTATGATATTACACCACAAATCCCACAACGCACTACAACAGCTAATGTCAGTTTGTCTTTCTGATTGATGCCCTATGAACCAAAAAACAAGATAATAATAATAATAATAAATTCATTTCAGTGTTTAATTTGCAACATTACAACAAAAGTAAATATAAGCAAGCAAGCTAGAATACAAAATAAATACACATTTTGCATTTCTGAGTTATTTCTTACATTATTTTAGGTGAACATGCATGATTTAATCTCATTTAATAACATTTTAAATAAATTTAAAAGCTTGTGCATTTTTTTCTTAGCGTACAGGTGACTGACAGTCCTCTGTTCACTTTTCTGGGCGAAAGAGCAACTAGTTTGTTTTTTTTATTTTTGCAGTTTTAGAAAAGCCTGAGTTTTGTAATATTACATTCTGCCAAAATGGCAACAAATTTAGATCTCAAAAATTGTTCTCATTAAGCCTGTGGGTCACCTGACCAGCCTTTTATATCTTTTTTATAAAACATGGTTTTCATCATTTGATTCCACTGACCATAGAAAAATCAGCTAATAAATAGATTAACATTTTCAAAGTGACATTTAAGGTAGGCCCAAAAATGTATGAAGAAGAATGGAGAAGGCAGAGACTCTGTTTGCCTTAACTACTTAGCTTCTGAAAATGTATATTGGGGTTATAACAACACGCCAGGAATGGTATAACAACTAGAGCACATAGGAAAATATGCAGCTCTCTAAAATAAAGAGAAATACTTCACCTTTACTTTAAAGTTTATCAAAGAAACTAAATTAAAAAAGCAGTTTGACTGTGAAAAAAAAACACTTTCATACTGACATGAGACTGCCAAATCATCCCAACTTTCACAGCAGAAAATGAGTGAATGAAAGTATGAGAGAAGAGGTGGACTGCACAGGTGAGCTGCCAGCATGTCACTGCATTATTCATCAGGAGACACTTCAGTAAAGCCCTGTACATGGTATATTTAATGAGCATGGTAACACAGACAGTTAACTTTTGAAGAGCCACAGGTTGAATCACAACCATTTACAGTCTTTTCTTAAAGAAGTACATTTTGAACTGGAGTGTCTCTTCACAGAGCTCCAATTGGAGGAAAAGGGTTTAACGGATTTTGAGCTGTGCAACGAAATGTGTCGGAATAAGTAAACTAAAATGAATGAGAATGTAATTGTGACAACCTTTTTTTAGTTTAATGAACAGCAGCAGTTGTGTCTTTGAATCCCGTTTAAATAATACAAAATAATAATAATAAATTGAGCTTGGTTTGCCCCAAAATAAATTTTTGCTTTTGACCATACAGGGGTTTAACGTCTGCTTCCAGGAAGTTACCTGCTGAAGATCACCACAATACACGCGTCATTTTCCAGGTGTAAGACTTGTTGGTGCAGCAACAGGCTGTAAAGCTTTGGAGAATAAATAAATAAAGACTTTATTTCTATTTAGTTTATTAAGTTTACGTCTGAGGTTGCAACCATGAAGAGGTTTAAAAAATCATGAGTGAAGAGCCAGCGACACCCAGAAAAACCTTGTTCGGGGCTATGTTTGAGTATGTGCGTGAAGGGGCGAGCTAAAATGTGGACAGCTGGTCAGACACATGAAATTGTAAGAAGAAAAGCGTGGTGGGAGGTAGGGAGGGGTATACAGAGATCAAAGCAGCAGAGAGAAAGACAGACAAGGACTGAGAAAGGAAAAATAAATTAGAAGAGGTGGAGGATAAGGAGAGATGGAAGTTGATCTTGATGGAAAAATAAGTAAATCATTTTAAAAACTGTGCAACCAAAGAAACACAATTGGTAACACTTGTTTTTATTTATTGAGCAACTTGTCCACAAAAACACAGCAGATTTTCTTGTTGACTTATTGTCAATATTTTTATTATGATTTTGTTTTCTATGTATTTTCCACCTGTTTTCTTTTTTTTAATTCTTGACAGCTCCTTCCACTCTTCTGTTATAAAGCGATAGAATACTGAATAAAATGTGAAAAAAGTGTCTATGATTATTAGCCATAAAAACCCCTCCGATCTTTGGTCTTGACATTGCTTGCATTCAATAAACATTAAGTATGTTTCTAAGACACTTTTGAAGTTTTGTCTTTGCAGTTCCAGTTGTGCTTCTCTGTCCCAAACTCTTTTAAACCCAGTTTTTAGGAACATATCAAGTTTGAAACACTCAAATCACCAGAGGTGTCCTGTAATCCTAAACATTTGTCTGTTATTCAGCTTAGTTTTAGCTAAGCCATCACCAATGTGGCTTCACCTTAGTTTGATCTCATTTCAGGTTATTTTTTTCTTGTGTTATAAAAAAAAGAAAGAAAAATGTGACACTAGCACGGTAATGGTATTTAAAGGTCACACAAACTATGGTGAATATGGACCAAATCACTGCATTTTATGAAACTATCAGAGATAACAGATACCATCAAATGTGTCATTTCCTATAATTCTTTTTTTTTTTTTAGTATGAACAATTTGAACTAATAGGAAGATCATTTAGCTGGTACTATTTCTAAGATAAAACTAAAATTTAGTTTTTCATCAAATCTATTTTTACCTAAACCCTCAAATGCATTGTTTGAGCTTTTTTATTATTATTGTTTTTATTATTATTATTATTATTATCATTGTTATTACTTTTTTTTTACGAGTAAACTACATTGAATTGCCAATTTCTGGTTGTATACATTATATGACTTATGTGTATTAAACGTCATATTTAAGTGATAAAAAGCCCCTTCAATAGTAATTTTAAAGATTCCCAATCTGGCCCTCAGAGACTGTATGCTGCTAGCCACAAGCATAGAGGCCAAGGTCTAGTGCGGGTGGGAACAACTATCTGGGATAAACCGTCCAAATCCATGAATACATGACGCAACACCCAAATCGATCACATGCTCAAGAAATGCTTATGTCAACAGAGAGCAGGGAGGCGGTGAAGAGAGTTTACCATTGTAGAACAAGCCCCTTCATAAGATGTACCACCAGACCACAACTAGGGTTGTTAATATCAAGAATTCCTACCAATGGACAGCACAAAAGTACTCATCCTGGCAGCACAGGAACAAGCCCTGCGCACCAGAGCAATAGAGGATCAGATCTACCACATCAAACAAGACCAAAGCTTTAGACTCTTGAGGATTACCTAAAACAATCCAGCACAAAACTGCAGGGTGTAAGATGCTGGTAAGAAAAGGATACATGGAGGGCCACAACCAAGTGGCTGCAATTGTTGCAGTTGTTGTGAGATGAGCTTTTACATACATATATTATATCTAAATATCTATACAGTATATCTATATCTATATATATACATATTTCAAAGGTTTCCTTTTTTACTCATAGGGATTTTATTTTGTTAGTTTCACAGAAGACAATATGGATCCAGTTTAATTCATGAAAAGGAGAATTTACAGAATTAAATGCATGTGCCTAATGTATTAAATCCTTACATGCTTTCTGTGTTCTCCACTTTTAAACATCCATCATGAATAGGTTTGAAAAGAGCCCAGTGCCACTGAAATATTTAGTTATGGTAGTTAGTACTAAAAGGAAATTAGAGCTGTTGCTCATCAAAACTCACAGAATCTCAGTCACTGTCAGACTTTCTACTAAAGAGCAAACTCTGCTTGGTTTAACAAAATAACATGTTTACTCAATCAAGACCTTCCATCTTGACTTTAAATTACAGCTTTTGTGCAGCGTTAAGATTCTGCAAAGAATGGCCAAATTGTTTTTACTTTTTTCTTGTTTTTAAATAAAAAAAAAAAAATCAAAATTATTTTTATGCAAAGAGCCATAAAAAAGAGGACTGATTTCACTCAATGTGTGCTTAAATTATTATTATCACTGCTTTTAGGTGATTTAAATCTTTATCACATCTGACAGCACTTTTCCTTTGACCTCCATCTTCTACTTAGTTACTCCCTCTTCTCTGTTTGCCTTTGCCGCTCTTTAGGTTCTCCTTCATTTGTTTTTATTTGATTTTGTTTACTTTGAAGTGCTTTATTAACCTATGGCATTTCCCCAGAAGAAACAACTCTTAATTTGCAACAGTTAGCAACAGTTTTAGTTGAAGGCCTTGAAATATGCCTACACAGTGCGTCTCTTCCTTTTGTCTATGCGATTACTCATTGTAATGTGGCTGCTCTCAGCGACCATGGAGTTGCGTGACAAAACAATACAAAACAGGAATCTAATCCTTTTATAGACATGAAATCAAATCATCACAATGAATAGTGAGAGAAAAGAAACTAATCTATTCATCATTTCTGTCTTAAAACATCATTGTGTTTCATTTAACAGGACTCCTTTGAAAATGTATATGTTTAATTTCAGTAGTACTTCTGTGATTAAATAAAAATAAATAAATAATATTAAATAAACTATATTTTTAAAGGAATAACCTTGTGCAAGGTATGAACATAGTTGAAGACATAACCTGGCTTCATTTGAATTCAGACAACAGCGAGAAAAATGACACAAAAACAAGTTACAACAAATGTGATCTGTGCCACTGCTCAAAGTCAGATGAGGAAAATACAGTTCATATATATATATATATATATATATATATATATATATATATATATATATATATATTCATTCATTTTAGCTTTAAGTTTCACCAGTTGTCTTGAATCTTATAATGAACGTCATTTTAAACTTCAAACAGACATACTGTATATGTGATGATATCCTTATAAAAGTTATTCTTAATTTTAGTATTTTTTTAATTTTAGTATTTTGAGGGCAATGAAGCATCAACACTTTGGCATTCACAAATGAAAATCATTAATTCTGATAATGATTGTAGCCCATTAAGCCATTCATTTGGTATTGTTTTATCTTTTCTACTTAAAGTAAAATGTCCAAAACCCCAGTGATGACAACTGCAGCAGTTGACACATTTTAGGAGCTGTTCTACATTTGCACATTATTTTTGTTTGAACTGAGACATAAACAACAGCTATTTCTTATAGGTATAATCGTGTTTTTATAGATGCATACAAAATCCTGGGCAAAAGAAATACACGAGTTAAAGAATTGAGCACTGCAAACAAACAAAAAGAGGAGTTTTTACAACACATAGAACTGAGCAGAAATGGTTTGTGTTTTCACTGAGTCAAATCTAAGTGTATTGTTTTGCACAGGCTGAATCCACAAGGAGGATAGTCTAACTGGAAGAAGTATAAAGACGAGGGATGTAAAGGGCATGAAAAATCGGAATCTCATGTGAACGAAATGGGAGGCTGAAGAGAAAAATATGAAGGCAATACTAAAAGATTCATCTGTGTGAATGCCTTGGGCAAGGTGTATATAAAAAAAAAGAAGAAAAAAAAAAACAGAATCTACATCAAAACTGTCGCAGAAGTGTTGCTTTTCCAAACTGTGCAAAACCAGGAAATTCTCAAAAGGGAGAAAAATACATTTAAAAATTCCACTCTATCAACAATGAAGCATAAAACACCAACAATATATCATTCATAAGTATATAATTAAAAAGCACTTTGGAGACAATACATGAGGATATTTAAAAAGAAGACAGGTCATTGATGCTTCCTGTTACTGCAGATGAAACAAAATAAGATTTTCTTCAGCACTTAAATAGTACTACATCAGATCTTTTCATAAGTAACTGTTACAAAGCGCATCATCTATATGCAGAGAGGGCTCACTAAAAATCACGAAGAGGCTGAAAGAGTATGGACTTGATTATAATCCTAATCTACTAGGCCAAGGAAATGATGAGGTCCTGTGAATGTTAGGCAATTGCAGTAGAGTTTCAGCTAGAATCAAAGCAGAAGCTTTTCTGAGCAAAATGTCTCATGCTTGTTGATGCTGAATCAGTCCCTTGAGGTTGTTTTGTCTTTATTCTGCTGCAATTATTGTATGCTCGCACGTCAGACTTGTATGCTGAGTGAAAACGTGATGATTTTGTACATGCATGACAAACTTTACAAAGTGAATTGCAGCTGTTAGGGGAGTACAACCCCGAGGTGCATGTGGAAGACAGTTGGGGGAGATCAGTGAACACAGGGGGGCTCCTGACACAACAGAGCTTTTTTTATTTCAGATTTAGCAGAATTCTTTAAGACATCAAGCTGCTTTCTGGCAACCCCCACTTCATCAATAAACTGCAAAAGACACTTTGTAGCAGAATGAAAAGCACAATTATGTTTTGATAAGTTCTGTAAAAAACTAGAAGCTGCATGGAATGGTCTTACTGTCTCAGGGTGTATTCAGGCTGGGAAAGTCAATTGGTCCAGACCGAGTCCACGTCATTTGGTTCAGATCGAGTCCTGAACCTTCTGTTTGGTCTGTATTCAGACTGCCGTCAACCGGACTTTTCAGTTTCAAACCAAAGGTTATAAACAAAACCACGTGACTAAAGATCTCTTCAGCTGTTGAGCAGGAATTACAAGGGCAGCCCAAAGCAACAATCATGGAGGTCCTTGTTGGGATCGCTTATTTTAACAATATATTTCGCTGACCACTTTTGACCATCTGTAAACAGTAAATGGTGTATACTTATATAGCGCTTTTCTACCTCCATTGAAGACCCAAAGCGCTTTACAATCCCATTCACTCATTCACACACACACATTCACACATTGATGGTGGCTGCGCTGCCGAACACTGGCCCCAACCTTCTATCAGAGGCAATGTAGGGTTCAGTGTCTTGTCCAAGGACACTTCGACAAATGGGCGGGCAAGGCAGGAATCGATCCTGCAATCCTCTGATCAGAGGCCGACTGCCCTTTCCACTGCACCATGGCCGCCTTATTTGTACCAACATCTGGTTCAACACTTAATTTTGCAACTTTGGTACGGCTAAGGCCGGTTTCAAGGCAGCTACTGAGGAGATGCCGGCGAAGAAGGTATGCTGATAAGTGTTTATGACATATACATTGTCCGGTAAACAATGTGAGTATCACATTAAAAGTTGTTTTAATGAGCCTTTCTTCATCCAACCAAATTTAAATGCGTTGCTGGGTGTCATTGTTGCTCAGCTAATTATTAATATCCCGTAATGCCCGGCTACGGTGGCCGTTTTAGTTGATTTTCCACTCCAAGCATGGAGCTTATTCAGACTGAGGAAACAGACCAAACTGGACCTCAGTCCAATTGCAAACAGACTACAATGAAAGATCTGGTTCTTTACGTGAACTAAATGTGTCCAGTCCCTTAAGTTTTGGAGCTCTTCCCAAAATCCTATAGTTCACAACATAAAAGTATTGTGCAAAAAGTAAGCATGACAGATGCGGTTTCCACTTGTTAAGAAAATCTGTCCAACTGGGCAACAAACATGTATTTAATAACAAACGAAACAAAAAGTCTTTTGATTTTTCAAGGTTCAGGTAACACAAAAGCACACCAAAAATGTCTGGTTTTATACTCCTTCTGATGCTTGCTTTTTTTGTGCTTTTTGTCAAGTCAGTAATTGAAGTGGCCTGCATGGCAATGCTGGAGATATTTTCTATAATTGCTAAAACTGTTGAACAACTTTAATATTTCTTTTAATTTTTGGACAGTTATATTCACTTTCTATATCTGTCACAAAATGACAGCTTTGCGCACATGATCTTTGTATTGTCTTCTGCCAACTTTGACTGTTTTGTACACCCAAAGTGAAATTCTAACGTATTTGTGTTATGTTGAGCGTTACTGAACATATTGAGCTCTGATAATTGATTTCTACTGCTTCACAGCACTGTAACAAAGAAAAAAAATCAATATTTTACTATAAAAAATTACTTTAGTAAGGTGCTATAACCAAAGTTTGTCTGAGCAATTTCTCAGGGTGTGCTCAGACTGGGCACATTTGGCTCATTTAATGTGAACTAGTCTGTTTCGGGCAATAATTCAGAACACATTTTGGTCCAGGACTATGAACCACTCTCAGACCTATCTTTCAACGTGGTCTTCATTTGTTTCTGCCATACCAAAGTAACAGTTAAAAGTGACGTTAAAAATTGGTCGGTGAAATTTGAAGTTTGAATAAGTAAACTTCACTTTTTTAAAGGATTGCAAAGCTTAAAATTTCCATTATTTTTCTCTCATTGCTTTGCCCCGCCCTTGTAATGCCTGGCCAATGACTGAAAAGATCTTTAGTCATCTGGTTTGGCTTACAAGCTTCAGTTCGAAACAGAATAGTCCAGATGATCTGAACACAGACTTAGCGAAAGGTCCAGGACTCGGTGCGGTCCAAAGTGTCCACCATAAATGAACGGTTAGGACGAATTAGAAGAGGCCACAATTAATGGTTTAGCCTTTACGATAACACCCAAGTCTAAAACCTAAGACTAAAGTAAGGCAGTGAGATGGCTGAAAGGCAAAACACTAAATATCTCGTGCATTTTGTGTAAGGAAGCAAGCTTAACACTACTTTTATTTATATTTGAGTCACAGACAACACAGGAAACCCAATGTGATCATATCATCAATTTTGCACCTCCCAAATATCCTGATAAATGTTGTAAGAACAGACGGGACTATAAAAATGCCAGAAGTTTCTTAATTCTTAATTTTTTTGCGTGTTTATTTTCTAATTTTGCAGCCCTGAAATGATTGTCTTCGTACTTCTACAGATGGACACTTCCATGTATGTCTAAAAAAAAGGGGGGAGCATATTTAGGTCAGATACATATCTGACAAGGAAAAGAACAGAACTGCATTTTGTTGAATTTTGTTATGATTCACTTCCATGTTGCTCTGCAAAACAATTATTTTATCTTGTGTTTGTGATAAGCTGGGATATGGCGTACACAATCTTCAAATAAACCCTTCTTAAATATCAGATTGAAAACATGACACTCAATTGCAAAAGACTGTTACAGATCAAATTCAATGCCCCCACTGCAGCTTAAGCAGAGAAAGTTGCCACTCAACTAAATAAATATTCTGTTAAGACAATGTGTCAAAAACCATCACATCACAAGTATGTTTTTCTTGAATATGCAAGAACAGACTCTATTTTCCACACCATAAGCACAGTCTTCATTAAGGGGTGTATGTACTTGTGTACTTAACCATATACAAGGCGCACTGTAAAAGGCGCCAGAAAAAGTAAATGGAAGCAAAACAGTGAGTTAGTTGAGTATTATTGAATTATTTAACAAAACACTCACATAATTCCTAAATCAATTTCCTCCCGCTAAACATTTCCGGTGTTTGAATTAAACAATTGCGTAATCAAACACACCAGCTTCCATCTCAACATTGTCTTGTTGTTGGAGTCGGCCTCGGTTGTTCAGCAATGATGCCTCTGGCTTTAGCGAAAGCTCGGACAGTTAAAACAGAGACCTTAGCCCAGGCGTCCACAATCCATTCACATATGGAGGCGTAACTCACCCGGCACTGCCTTCCAGTCTTAGTAAGAGCGTGCACTGTCTGTCATCCATTGATCCCACGAACAAAGGCGCACGCTCTATTTCGCTTTTCCTTCGGTGGCACCGTGAATCAAAAACAATAAGAAATGACGCAAACCAAATAAACCTAGAGCTAATTTTAAAGTAAAAGTATGTTCTCTTTGATCCATTTGTTAAACGGTCTTTTTGTGACTGTTAATAACTACAAAATAAACAATATGTTTTGACAAAATGATCATTTAAAGGGTGCTAACTGTAGATACCAAATTCAATTTTATTGAGCGCGAATGTTAGATCTGCCTTAGTGACATTAAAGTCAAATTACATTTTGAATTTACAAAGCTGCTTTTTTAGATTGAGGGTCGGAGATCATTTGAAATCACCTCTTCTGTGGACACTGTAAAATGTTGCAAATAAACAAAGTTAAAGTCATGAAAGCTTAAAGAAAAAAAAGTTATGCACAGTTTGAACCTAAAGAAACTTTCAAAGACAAGCTAATGCTTCACCCACTGTGACTCACACCAAACAGACCTAAAGGGCACAAAAGAAGACTGATCACTCAGTTCTACTCAGCACTATGTTGCCCGTCCCCAGCAGTGTCTTCAAAAATGTGCTAAACATCAACAGCAGGGCTGTGCTGTGAAGAGAGTGATCCCACACACCTCTCACTCGATCTAAATAGCTGTGGGAATGGGTTCAGCAGTAACTTACTGCACTTAAGACCAGGGCTTTCTGAAACTATGTAATATGCTACCCCTCCACTGATCTTTTACATTGAGGACTTTCAGGGGATGCAGCATTTGAAACACTCTTGGCACAGTTCAGTTACTTTCCAATAACGTAAGGGCCAAATAACTCCTGGACCAATTACGATAAATGATGGAGCCACCGGGCTGGCAAAAGGTTGCAGAAGACACCTCTCATCAGTTCACTTGCCAAAACAGTTTTTCATGGCGTGGTACCTTAAATCAGCAGTAGATTGGTAGGTACAAAGTATTTCCAGTCCTAGGATGGAGCTTAAAAATGCAGGTGCAAATCCTAAACAAAATGTGTGTCAGTCAGTGTATGTTCTCTGTGAAGTCAAGAGAAGCACTGAAACACGGTTTGTGATTTATGAAATACATAATCAGTCAGATTGAGTGTATGCTGTGGTCATTTTCTTTTCTAATTTATCACTCGTTTGGTAAAGAGGATCTGAATGTGACCCGTTTTAAAAAAATCAAACTGACATTTTCAGCGAGCCTCTGCACAAACCCACTGCTCTGCGGATTGCATTGTCATCCTATCCACTCAAAAAGCAACACATCTGAAATATTTCCAAAGAAAGCCCTTACTGTACCATCAACCTCTAAGATAACTTGATTTACTCCCGGCTCATCCCTCCCACACAGGAACAGAGCAGTATGAATAAGCATCCCACATTTTGCCAGCTCTGTTCTTGCTTTTCTCTTTGCAACAATATTACATTTCCACCTCTAACCAAGCAGAGATGATGCAATTCATCAATAACTATTTCTGTAGTTTTAGCTAAATACTAAATACGTTTGATATAAATTGTAATGCAGTTTTACTAAAAAAGTGTGTGCATTTTCTATTTTTTCAGTATTTTTTTCACTTTTTTGCCATTTACTTTTTCATTTTCATTTTGCTTATTTTCTGGAATGAAAATCAACCTGCAGCAGTAATGATTTTTATTTAATCCACTGTTGTACTTTTCTTTGGAAGAGCAAAGCAATTAAGATAAGTCACAGAAGCACCTTTTAGTTAGATCTAAGAATAAATATTTCACACTTGCAAATTAAAATAACACATCATGTGACTCCATAAGTATTCAAACTATGGCCAGGTCAGATGTAAGTTTCCACTAAAAAATGACATCAGAAAGAACAAAATGTCTTATATAGTTGACTCAATTAAAAAGATAATATCTCCATTGTACCACAAAGATTAGAATAAATTGTAGAGATCAGTTGGAAATAAAAAAAAAAACCCTTTGCAGCATTATGGAGAGAAGGTCCCAGGACTGTGGAAGTCAATTCACTTCACTCACTGGGCCCAAATACAACACACCAGTTGCCCTTACATCTTTCAAGTTAGCAGTTATGGAGAACTGTTTCTGTCATAGGAGGGCATTTCAAACATTTCAACATTTGCTGCAGTTATGCCATTGTTGGAGTGGATTTGCTGGATAATCTAGAAGAAATGACAATAATTTTCTGTGACAATTTGTAAGAATGAAGTCCATCTTATCTTATCTTGATTCTGTTACCTAAATATTTGCTTTAATATATCGCATAAAACTGTTCTATTTCTTATGTTTCTTCTTACAAACCACTGAAGATGTTTGGAAAAAAGTTACATAAATGTGAAGCTAAATAATAATGACGTGTTTAAATCAAGAAAGTGTCAGAACATCAAAACCAAATCTAATTCTAAATAAAAAAAAAAAAAGAACAAAAAAGAAACTTCAATGGAAGTTCCCTTAAATGGAAGAAGTGAAGAAAAGTGTGGAGGGACCTCAGCTTTGAGTCAGAGGACTTAAAGGCGGAAGGGTGAGGATAAAGACGCAGACATAGAGAAGGAAGCAAGACCAGACTGCAGATGAATAAATCATGTCAAACCTCATTTTTAAGTTGCCAGGCGACGGCTGTCCATCATAAACTGATACTATATCGAAATCTTCCTCCAATGCCAAAGTAATGAAGGTTAGCTGGATTCGATTCCTCTCCCCTGTTATTATCAACCACGTACAGTTGGCATAGTTGGGATAGCCATGGGGAAAACCAGGAGATTCTATGGTGCGGTTGAGGCCTTGGACTACGCCCCCACAGGATTCAGCTGAAAGAGAGAGATAAAAACATGAGAACTTTCAAAGTGCAAAAATGCTTTTGAGTATTTTTCCAGTTCTTTAAAGATGACACAAAATATGGAACAAAATAATTTTGATAAGTGTTAGAAATATTTATTTTTGCAACTCAGATCTTTTAAAAATTGTCTCAGTATATAAGGGATGAGGGCGGAACAGACGTTACGGCAAAAGAAGCAGAGTGGAAGACCAAGCTTGTGTTTTGTTTTGGTTTTTTTCTTACATTAAAATAAAAGCCTCCCTTGATGCCCAAACACACGTCACTCACTTCTATGCAAAACAGCTTGAACATGACAACATATGGCATCTACTGAGACTCCAGCTTCTGTTAGATCATTCTTACATCATCAGTGGTACAGTCTACATATCTTCAACCAGAAATAACCTATCATGACATCTGTGCACTCATGCACACTCAAGCATGGACACATACGTTTTAACAGAGCAGATTCTGTGAAGAAGATATTGGGCCAATGAAAACCCCTGATGTCCAACATTTGAATGAAAAAAAAGGAAAGATTTCATGTTTGTCTTTCAGACTTTAGTCATTTTTTTCATTTTTAAGTATCCAATAGAAAATAAATGTGTTTCTTAGATAATATAGATGCAATAGTGGGCAGTCAGATGACTGGGGTTTCAAAGTTCTGTGGTCAAATAACAACCTCAAATCACCCTTTGTTCATCAATTATTTTTCTTTTTCGTTCATATCTTAACTTTTTATTTTTTATTTTTCTACAATTTCTAACTTGCTTTTTACTGAAAATCATGACATTTTAGCTGGTGAAAGCTGAGTCAAACCAGAATAAAGTAGGTAAATAATATGGATGAATAAATGGCTGGATGGTACCTGAGTCTTGCATAGTTCAGGAAGCCAGTCGTGGCATCTCCACAGTTTTTTTGATTTGTTTCTTGGAACCCTAGGCTAAGTTTAATAGGAATTTTCCCTCCTGGAAAGATTAAATAATAATAGTTGTCTGAAATGTTTTCCTCGTATGCATTTTTTTTCGATTGCATAAGGATGGAATCCAGATTGGTTAGAAACGCTGTTATTACCCTTCCCAGATTGCAGGGAAGAAAGGATTGCTTCTCTGAGATCACCACAGAGTGTTTTGTCTTTGGCATTGTGTCAGCACACATCTGACTGCCTCAGAACAGTGGTAGGTGCTGAATTTTTCTAAGGAGCCACATGAGAAAATGGAACTGTTGGGAAGGTCCAGATCAATGTGCTAAAAATAATTCAGCTACATGTCAACTGCATCACCTAACAGTGAACATTAAACATTGTGACTTTGACAAAGAGCAACAGTATAACTTAAAACTAATATTGAACATGATGAAAAATGAATGATATGATACAAATAATTAATAAACATGTGGAAAAACAGTTTTTCCCCATTTAAAGTCAATCACTGAACTAACTTAGGAAGGGATGTTATTACAATTTTATTCGTTCCTGTCCCCACCATTTTATTGTTATTTTTATTTTGTTTACCGTTAGTTACATATTGCTTGGGTTTTATTAGGCAAATCTGTTTTGAGTTGCATCTAAATTTGGTAGCACAGATTGCATCTAACAGGTGGTACCAAATACAAGAACAAATCTAAGTGTATTTTTCCTTCATCGGTTCATTCAGAGCATGACTCCACCAAGTTTTTTAGTTTGCAAGGACACATAATTCCGGTCACGAGAGGACAACTCTCCTGATATAAGTGACGTTATTCTTGAATCAGCACATAATTACTGCACAAAAAAGCAGTCATTTTTCAATATGGAGAGCTGAACATGGACTGAAGAAAAACCAAGAAACGTCTGTCCTTACAGAATCGCGCTTGCCGGCATCCAAGCTAAGCTAATTCCACTGTTGGAGTTAGAGGCAAAGCTAACACCTCTGATGCAACTTTCGAAAATTTTTCAACAAGAAAAAGCAAAAAATGAACAACAGGTTAATCGGCTTGACCTCCTGGATAGAAGAATACACAACTTGGATCAACAAGTAAGACTGAATAACATAATTCTTATGGGATTTCATCTCCAACCCCAGGCAATGCTTGGTGCAGCTAAGCACCAAAAAGCAGAAAAAGTAGATCCAGAGCACCTGGGTGCTGAATTTCAGGATCTACGTTAAACCACTGGGTCCACTGGACCTGCCTATGATTGTAATAACCAGCGTGAAAGACTTTGATAAGCGTGTGATCATGGACGTGTGAGCCTCTAATTGATGCAAAATAAGAGTCAAATATGATTTCATGAAAATATGACGCCCATAGGATCGACCACTGTCTCTTAGGTCAACTTTGACCTCGATTTTCAGCAGGGATTTCTGCCCTGCAGACAACTTGAGCTCAACTTACTTGCTGTGATATAAGCTGAAGGACAATGGACCTGAAAAACAAAGTCTGCAGTCATAACAACGAGGAGAACTTTATAAACTCTGTTCAAACAAGGACAGCTGTTAATCAGGTAGCAGAAGAAAGAATACCGTCTTGAACAAAGACTCAAATCAATCCTGAAATGTGATTCATGACTAAGGATATTCCACATATTTATCAGTGTCATATCTGATTTAAGCAAATGACTTTCTGACGAAGATAATTTGCATATATATTTTTTTATTTTTATACCTGATTCAATTAAATTACTTTTATGGAAATAATCCACATATACTGATGTTTTATACCTGATTTAGGTAAAGGACTTTTCTGATGAAAATAATCTGCATTTATTTTTTATTTTTTTAACTGACTTACGTACTTTTTTTTTTAATTTTGGAATTCTGAGTTTTTCTCATGAGAAATAATGGACATTAGTGGATGTTTGAAACTTTATATAATTATATATATAATTATATAAGTCTTTCTGTGGAGATTATCAGCTAATGTGCGTTTTTTTCCAGGTTTGACTTCTGTATTTTTTTTTAGCTAAAATTAAGCCTGAACTTGATTTGTGTGCTAATGTGCCAGTTTGGTAGGTTAGTAGTTCTTTTTGTAATAAAGTCACATCAACAGTAAATGTCTGCCATCGAGCCTAGATTTGACAGCTCTGGAATCTTCTTGCCTTTCTACTCACAAAACATGTATCTCTGCTCTCAGACCCCATTATCTTTTGAGCACTTTGCCCATGCTGAGCAACTGACAGCTGTGTGGTAATGGATTTAACTGTGTTCAGTCAAACTGTCATTGGAAAGTGCTAAAACTATTTTTGAATTCATAATCTACTGGGTGGATTGCATGGGTATGCCCAAAGCGATACCCATGATTGCTCTGATAAATATAGAAATTAAGGTATTTTAGAGATTTTACTCACCTTTTGTGTTCAAAATAATTGTTTAAATTGTTACATTTCTAAAACAGTTGTTCCCCTTACATTTGGCCATTATTGCCATTGTTTATTGCACATCAATAGTTGTATGATTCACATCTAGATTTCTTTTTCAAAATCAACAAATTCCAACTGAATAATTTTTTTCACTTAATTCTGTGCTTTTTTTTTACATTAATTAACAATGATATATAAACAAATACTCTACATATACATAAAGGTGTGGCATAGTGCCCACTTGTATCGAGTGTATATGCATAAACACGTTAATAGCTGGATATGTAACTAACTCAAACTGAGCGCAAACAGAAGATCTCAGCCAATGTGGGCACCAGGTATCCCTGTTGGCGACAACAAAGATTAAACAAAGTACCCTCCAACAGCCCCCTACATGACATGAATACAGCACTTTATACAATACCACAACCGTTACTGAAGCCAAAGAGCTAATATACACAACAGCAACTATGATCCGTGAGATTCTTGGCTCTGAGAAAAATGGCATCCCTTTTATAGCATCTTTCTACCTTGATTAACGCCCAAAGTGCTTTGCAGTCACAAGTCTCATTCACCCGTGTATACAAACACATGCACATTCAGTCACCAACCGCTGCTCTGCTGCCATGCAAAGTTGCAAACCCATAAGCACCAGGGGTGATGCAGGGTTCAGAGTCTTGCTGAAAGACACATTGCCACGTAGATGGGCAAGGTGGGAAGAGAGCAACCACTCTACCATTACACTATAGCCACACCCAACTAAAATAAAAAGTTGTTCTATCAAAGGAATCCCACATTAAAAGCAGTGCCCTCCTTGGAAGCAGAGTCTGGGTACAAAAACAGAAGTGGCATGCAGCAGCTGCCTGCTATTGAAACAGCAAAAAAGTGTCAAGAGCAAAGGAATCTCCTAGAAACATAACCAATTGTCCATTTCTAAAGCGCTGGGAATTCTCAAGCAAAACCTACAGCCTTAGCTATATGCCTAGAAAGGTATGTTAGCCCAGAAGGATTAACTAGATGATTGCTATTGAACCAACAAAGTACTCTCAATGGCAGTGTAACATGGGTACAGGCACACCAAGGCTAGAGACTGAACAATACTGGAAAACCATCTGGGATACACATCAGATAACAACAATGCCCATTGGCTTGTGGACCTGAGAGCAGAACATAAAGACCCCCAGAACAAAATCCATTCTATTGCAGTGGCAGGCATCCAAGAATTAATCTCAGATATGAAGAACAAGAGAGCACTAGGCTCTGGCATAATCCTGACCGACTGGCCACAGAAGCTTATGGAACTACATGAACGCCTGGCAGTGCAAATGAACAGCTGCTTGTTGGTGGGACCCACCATGAATCCCTTCAGTGTGATCAGGAAAATGATTGGAAGAAAACACCAGGGGAGCAAAGCACCACCCACAGGTGGCTAAGTAGTTGCCTAAGATTATAAGACCAAATGCAACAATCTGTGCACTGCATGAATTGAAAACAAGGAACCTTGCAGCTTCAGTACTCACACGTGGATTCTAAAAGTTTCAAACTCTACAAAATCAACAAGACACTAGGTGCCTTAACCAGGAACTCAATGGGCATGTAAAACAGGTCAAACAGGTCAACATCAAGAGCAGCATCTACCAAGGACATCCTTTTCACTACTGCTGTTCAACAAAGGCCTGAACCCCCTGAGTCAGATCATCAGCAGGACTGGTTATGGATATCGACTACAACATGGAACAACCATCAGCCGTCCACTGTGCAGTGCATGCATGACATAAAGCTGCAGGAAGAACAAGCCATTGACTCTCTGATCCAGCACCCTAAGACTAAATGGAAGAAGGTGGGTTACAAACTAGGCAGTGCCAGAGTTACTATACAAGCTTAAGCAACAAAGATCTAGAAATACATCATATCAGATGGTTAGTTAGCACCTTAGTGATATATTATTTATATTTTCATGTATAGGACATTTTACTATCCAATTAACTCAGATGTCCTTAAATAAACAACTTGGAAATAAATTATTGTTTTCTCAAGTAATGTTAGCGAAATGAAAAAAAAATAAATCCTGACCTATAGTTTGGTTTATATCCAATAAAATAAAAAGGTGTGAGCGCAAACAGGAGGAAGAAAGCAATGCTCCACCCTGTTTGTAATAGCATGGGTTTTTAGCAGAGATGAGAAAGCATTTACCTTTCCAAACTGCCAAAAAAGATGAATGGCAATTGTTCAATATTCCTAAGGGATCACACCCATTTGCCAAGAACACAAGCCTGTGGACCTGTTCCAGGAAAAGGGTAGACTGTGGAAATATCCTAAAGGCAAAGTTTCGGCAGAGCACATTTTGCCTCTCAAAGTATAAAACTGATTCACTTGATAAGATCCTATCCCTTGGACACAAAAGATGCTGGTCAAGCTACAATTTGTTGTTCGATAAACAAAGAGTTTGATTACATGTGTATCTCTCTCCGTCACAGGAAATGTTCAGTTAATCTTTTCTAGATAAAAGCGTCTGAAATAGAAATTTCCAAGCATCTTTCTTAATATTTTTCAATCCAAATGCCATGTTCTGTTTCTCATACTAAATCCAATCCCATTCTCCTCTTACCTTCTTGTGCTTTTTTGTTTCACAAAGAACACTAAACATTTTGCTCCACAGCAACTTAATGGACAGAAACTTGTATTATCAGTTTCTTCAGCGATAATTACATCTTATGTAGAAATACAATCAATTGACCTCGGATCTCAGCTTGTGAAAACAAAACAACAATCCTAAACAAATATGAGCTTATCAAAGAGTGTTGATTTCATATTAAGAGATCACGAGTGCTTTATTGCTCAGCATTTCTTTGTTTTTGTTCTTTTAAGGTTTTTTTTCCCAATGAAAATTGGAAAACTTGCTCAAAGACAAAAATAATAAAACAGATGCTCTACTTTGTCTGAAGTAACACAAAGCCCATTAAATCAGGTAAATATCTACAAACAAGCTCCAGCAGACAAACTGGCAGTGACACAGAAACACACATTCATGCGTGCTTTCAAATGCTCATATGAAACTTCAAACCATCTGGAGTGTCCTGATTAATTTCAGATTCCTCTCCTTTCTCTTTCCAACCTAATTCACCTCTCCCCCTCAGCCATATTTATGACTGTCTCTCATTCTGTCTTCTGTTGTTTCTCTTTTGGTCTGTCATCTATTTCCCTGTCTGATCCCCCTCTGTCTCTTTTTGAACAGATGGGACATTTGCACCAACCCCATATTGTAAACCATAGTGAAGGATTTCTTTTGGTCTTCTACTTAGCCTTGTAAATGATGCACTGTCAAGTTTTTTTTTGTTTGTTTATACATTTTCTGATATTTTATTGGTGTAAATTATTTAGCCATTGGAGGACTAAAAACAATGAATGTGGCTAGTTATATTAAGCTACAATCTTCTTCTGTTGCCAGGATAAAAGTGAAAAATATTCACATTTATTGATTTAAAAAAATAAGCAAGAAGCTAAAAAAAAAGAAATACGCTAAAAGTACGCGTGACAAAGAGGCAGAAGGATTTGGATCCATGTTCAACTGGTTTATTAACTACGAGGGGAAACAAGGCAATTATTTAACAATTATATTTAGTTTGCACATGACTTGTAAAATAGTAATAAATTGTAATAAAGATCGTCTAAAATATATGTGATACTATGCAGCGAATTCCCATACACAGCAAAATCCTAATTAAACATAAGCAGTGGTGTAAAATGCAGGAAGACTGCACCAAAAGTATACATGCTGCAGGACAGCATGTCTCCTGCAGAGATTGTACAAACATTTCAATAAGTTGTTGCTCTCAGTTGACAACAGCAGTGCCATCTAACTTAAAAAGGCTCCTGAGAAAACATACCTATATAATAACAAATTAATTACAGAAAATAGTTGTTTGACATTTTTATTACAGTGCTTCACTTACTGACCTGGTAGTCTCAATACAGCTCTTTGGGGACTCACAGCCCTGAGCTGCTTCCCTCAGCTCTTTTCCTTTTTGACACATTCCTGGAGTACACATTGTTGCCTTTGAGCCCCCAAATCTCACGTTTAATATTGCATTAGGGTAAATTTTCACTGATTATGACAAAAGATAGATAAAAATAACCATGATATTAAAGTTGGCATCTATGAGCTAGCCCACATCTGTGCAGTAAAAACTTCACAATCAGGCATGTTAAGGAACACCTACTAATTACCATTCTGGTTATGCAACATTTAACAAAGTACAAGAAGCCTCAGAATCTTCATGCAACTAACCTCCTTGCTAAGGTTGGTTCATTTAGCAACACTGAAGCAAAAAAATAGCATTAGTGCAAACAAAAAATCCTGTTTAGAAGGAGATGTGCAAATGTCATGATGCCTGCAGCATCTGGTCTGGCCAGCAACCGCTGGGATGTGCTACTAGCTCTGTGACACAAAAGGCTTTACGATGCAAAAAAATGTTGTTCGAGTCATTGCAATTGTTTTTGGTCAGCGGTGAAAAGTCACTATATATAGAATCAAAGTTATCAAGTTGGCAAAACTGGTATTGAAGAGGACAAACCCTGATTTTCCCCTCTAACTGTCCCCACTTCCAGTGACATAAGCCAGGAGCTGCACAAGGGGAAGGGTGTTCAAGCTCTCACCTTCTGCTACTGGATTTGAAGTCAGACAGTAATAAGTGTTGCAGTGCCTTAAATAACCCCTTGGGGGCAGGATTCAGAGGGGAGCAATTTCATCGACTGCTATGTTGAAAAACAAAATGTTGAACCAAAAATAAAACCTATGTACAATGTAGTTCCTTAAAAATCTGTTTGCAATATTGTTTGCTTAGATGCAATATGCTTGCCACAAGCTACACTGTAGCACAATGGTACACTTCACTTTGAACCATAAACACCCATGCCTGACTTGCATTTGTGTTTGGCAATTTGAGAAGAATGACACTGAAGCAAACGATTTGCTTGGATAGCACAGCTACGAGCTAGCTAGAGGCGGTAACATTTTATAAAACTTTTCCCAAGACAACCTATTATTTATTTAGACCAACAGTATGAATGAATTAATCTCATTTCATATACCATTTTACAGTGCTATCAGGGTATCAAAGTGCTTTAGAAGAGAGATTAAAAGAGATTTCAAAAAAGAAAAATCTAAATTTAGTTAATATAGAACAGAATACAAACAGAAGTTTAAAATTACAGAATACAATTAAAAAAAAGAAACACAGGGAATAATGACAATAATATGGAAATAGAAAAATAAAACGATCAAAATTAAATGGTAATGGTATACATAGAGTGCATAAATTCATGAGGAATCATAATAAATATGGTTTCTCAAAGAACACTTTTGTGGGTGGTACTTAATCAGAAAGCACCCCTTATGCATGCCTAAGAAAAAAAAAACGGATAAAAAACAGTCTCATTTTAAAAGGATAAAATAATTCTACAAAAGGTTGACGTAATGTTGTCCTTCTTAAATAGATTAGGCTGCATATCAAAAGGTCTTTGAGGAGAAAGCAGAGGAGATGACGAGAGTGATGGAGATGATGGATGGCTGTGCAGAGTTGAAAAGGAGCAGAGGAGGAAGGTGTCAGAAAAAGACTGCTTCACACTACAGTATCATTACGCCAATCTGAGAATGATTTCTCCCCTTCTGACAATCTTCAGTGAAGCCATGCTCATCTTTACAAGTAAGGAATTATCTTTGTAACGTTTTAAATGTTATATATATCTTAGTGTAAATTTCAGAGTTTTAAATAAAATATTTTTTTTACCCGACAGTGTCCTAACAATTTTGTCATGATCTAAAAACTTTTCAATTAAACAGAACTTGATTTTGCACGACACAATAAAAAAGAAAAGAAAAGAAATCTGTCATGGTTGTGTTTAGACCCTATTTAGTTTCATTGTTCTATGACACTTGTCTACGCTTTTATGTATTGCACATTGTGCAGAAGAATCTGCTGCTGTGAACTATTCAGAAGAAAGTTATAGGTAGTTAAAAATGTTCAGTGCCACTGCACATGACTGTGGATCAAGCATTATATATTGGAATTTTTAGAAAGAAATTTAATGTTCAAAAATATTATTTTCTTAATTGGGCTTGTTTTACAAGGATTTAATGTAATGTCTAACATTTTAGTTATTTACAAACAAGGGAAATAAAAAAAAAATCTGTGTGAGTGTGCCTATGACATTCATGCATCTTTGTGTGCCTTTAAGTAGAGTGCCAAAAAACCAATCCATACAAAACAGATAAAAGCTTCCTGTCATTAGCACATGCCTACTGAGTACTCAAATGCAGACATGAACATAATTGCTCGTTCTGTGCCGATCTTCATTAAAATACAGGGCTAAGTATGTTGTTTGCTCTCTCCTAAGGGCATGAGACCCTCTCCATAATATTTTGAAATTAATTGTTTTAATTCGGTGCAAATACACTTTTAGACCAGCTCAAACTTCTGCTTTCCAGTCATTAAAATTTCACAAAAACGTCCAAGCATTTGATGTCGGTTGTCAGCAAACAAGTGAAAACCCCCTTGCATCTCAGCCTCTTTGTAATGCTGAATAAAAGAAGTCAGCATGGGTTGGCAGGATTGGATTAATGCATAAATCCACATAACAATCAGACAGAATGTTAAATTTTAGGCACCGAGAGGCAGCAGAGAGGTTGCGAGCTCTGGTATAACCTGGCCATGAGGTCATTGGCTCATAAATCAAAAGCATGGCTCTTCTTTACACGGTGTTCTGGGCCACAAATCAAATGCACCTTTCGAAGTTATGCCGTGTAGAACTATTGACTGCATTGATTCAGTACTGGCAATGAAAAAAACAGTGGAGAAGACAGGAGAACAGAAGAGAGGAACCCGCTGTCTGTCTTTCTGGAATCCTTGTTTTCTTTCCTCTCATTGCTACTCAGCTCCATCACCCTTCTCCTGGCTGCTACCCATTCTCCCCCATGCACCCCAACTCTCGCTTTCATTATCTCTTTGTCAGAGTCATTGCCTTCTCTCACATACTGTTTGTCTCAGTACAGCCCTCTATCCCCTTGCATGTCCTAAATCTATCTCTTCCCCTATCCAACCTTCTGTCTATCCTTGTGCCCGTTTTTACACCAGCATTATCACCATCTTTGTACTTCTCTCCAAGCCTCTCATCCTCCCTGCAGCTCAATTCCTCCATCCCTCTCCCCAGCTCTCTCATCATCCCTCCCCTCCCTTTTCTCTTCCTACCTCCATCCTGCTCTCTCATCCCTCCACCCATCCGGCTCCCCCTGCATCCCTCTTTTACCACAATTATCTCTGTATTAGCCTCACTGCATCTCTCCCTAAGTGTCATTATGTTTCTTTCGCGCTTCCTCTCTATTATTATCTCTATGTCATATTGCTTCTCTCCTGGTGTCATTATATCTATCTCTTGTGTTTCCTCTCTTATCCAGCTAGATTGTTGGGTTGTTTTTATTCCACCCACTCACCTGCTATATTTATCACATAAAGAACAAATACCATAACATCTCTCGGTCTGTCTTTCTCATTGCTGTTGCTGTGTCTTGCTCTTGCTGTCTGCCCACAGCCAAATGTTGCAATAAGTGCGACTGCAGAAAGATTGTGGACCGTTACATCCTCACTGAGCCTGAATGCAGGACTCTGACATGATGCATTAGAGCAAATTACACAAAACTGTTTGATATGTTTAGAAAAAAGGTTTATCTCATCAGAACACTATTAAAAGTAATACTTTTTTCACAAAAGATAACTCAGACAGACATTTCACACAATACACAACTTACAGTAAAAAGACCCAGAAAGAAAAAGTACAAATACAGAAGATGACTTTTATGATGACTTCCTGTGCAAGCAAGTGCCTAATCATAAGAGGTCCAAACTACATTAACATGCCTCCAGACAGATTTTCACAATGTACTTGTTAGACAAAAATCAGGAATCTACTAAAATTAGTCAAAACTGTAAACCTACTTTATTGTGAAGGTGGTACCTATACACAAGGTGAAGGACAGTACATTCTCTATCACCAGTCACCATGACAACCTTGGAATATTGAGAGAAATTTATCATCATCCATCTAAGACAGACTCACACACACACAAACAGTTAGTCAAAGTACAAACACAAGCATACACAGAAAGAATCAAGGTTACTTCCAGAGTAAATCCCAAACACTGTCAACATGGACTAGAGGTTGGTGTCTGAAGATGAAAGATGTATGACAAGACCAAAGACAAATTTAGACTAAAATGAGGATAAAGTGAGACAGAAGACAGCAGGAAAGTGACATTTGTGCGACTGTAAGTGTGCTTTTTCTAAAAGCAATCCCATTTTCATTGCTTTGTCTTGTTGAATTCTGCAAAAAAAAAAAAAAAAAAAAAATTGAGAGATGTCTCCTTTCACTTTATGTCATCAGTCATTGTTTTGTCTCCAATTAAAGCAACAGCACATGTTTTGTCATACTATTATCATTGAATTATAACCTTTCTTTTTGCCTAAGAGGAGTTGTTCGTGCTTGTATTTTTTATTTATTTTTTTTTGGAGTGGGGACTACTGTCAGTCCAGTAATGCCAAACCTCATGGGGCAATATGGGAGGGGTGACGACAGCTCCAATGACAGCTCATTACCAGATATGTCGTCACATTCAAAAAAATGCCATGATTGGTTTTCATCAGTAGAACAGTTAAAATGAGCTGTCAAAAATGGGAAGGTGTTGCTATTTTTTTCCATGCTTCTTGGCGACCTATACAGTCAAAAATGAGTTTGACAGCATCCTGAGATACAGCAGGCATCAAGATGAACAACTGAGAATGTTCTTGTCCTTGGTTAGACTGATTGTTAGGGGGATTTTGGGGAATTTCAAACTGGTACTTGTAGACATTTATTTAAACATATTGCAACAAACAAAATCAACAAAAGTTGTTTTTAAGTTTGATTTCTTAACTTTCAAAACTAAAGCCCCTTTCACACATCTGCTGCTCATTAAATGTCCTTTTGAATGATGTTATCTCCTGCCACCCCTAATGACCGATCATTAACAACCTTGTCTGCTGGTTCACATTGGGCTGTTGCAGAACCACAGGGGGAAAAATTGGTCACACCCCCCATTGATCAAAACATGCGACAATGAAGATGTCCATCCATCTTCTAAACCTGCTTTATTCCTCTTTGGGGTCATGGAGGTACTGGAACCTACACCAAAAGGGAAAGCGGGAAGGGTGGGGTACACTCTTGGCAATTGATCAGTCAATCACAGGGCAACAAAGACACTCCTAGGGGCCATTTAGGGTCACCAATTAACCTATCAAGCATGTTTTTGCAGTAAACAATAGGTAAACGGCAAGGCTGTGCGTATGCTTGTGTTTTAGGCACACACTTACCTAATACTCCAGACAAGCAAAACTATGTGGTTTGCATTGTGATGATACAAAGGCTTTTGTATTGGCCGTCATTATATTTTTTGAAGACGAAGGTCGAGCCAATAACAGAAAAAAGCTAATAGGTGGACAAACCAGAGGTGACGCAGACAAGGACATTCTTGAGAGTCTTCAATCCTACCCACTGCTTGATAAAAACTCCTACAACAAGATTAAGTTGTTAGACAGAATCTCACATATTAGGCACAGAGAAATCGGTGAAATGTAAGTTCAAATCCAATTTGAACTCATATGGTTGTGATCTAAAGCACTTGAATTTTTTTTTTTTTAGTTGATTGGTTTCTTTGATAGTGTGCAAGTACAGTGGACTCAAATTCAAATTCTGCGAAAGCATTTGTTATAAACTGTTCATGACATATCTCCACTTGAAATGCAAATGAATGCCAAAAAGAAAACCTTGGCTATTAAAATAAAATGTCTTACTTTTCTTTTTTTTTTTTAAAAAAAAAAAAAGGTCACTTGCAGTTGTACTCAAACAGCATTAAAAGCAATTAAAAATCCACTGCAATGAAAATTATCTTTTTTGTGTTTTCAACATATCCTTGTAGCTTTTTTCTCATAAAAGAAAACCCATATGAAAAGAATGTATGATTAAAATTGTCTTTCTGAGTTACCGAAATGGGGGTGCCAAAGTCTCTCCTACTTCTCTGCGAGCATTCATTTTCCTCATCTGAGCTGGCCTTTGGCTCAAAACTGTTTGGCTGGATTGATCCAATATTAGCCTACTTGCCATTATTTTTTTGCCGCAATTGCTAGCTTGGGGCTATGAGCTCGGGCCTGAGCGCTCAAACAGAGCTCTCAGTGATGGGGCGGGGTTGCTTTGAGCCAACAGTCCCACCCATACACCTAAATTGTATTTCTAATTAGCTACTGCCACAGAGCAAAAAATATGTTTTTTTTAAAAAAGACAATCTGTTTGATTTTGGCTAAAAACTGCACGTTCGAAGTTAAAAGACTACTGGGAACAATTTTACAAAAGAAAAACAAATTGGTTGGAGTGGGACTTTAACTAGAAAATATGCTTTGACCACAGTTCTGTATACCACTGTTAGGCTACTTATTATACATCTAGCTGGTACACTAAAACATACAAACATTCACAAACATTGGTTAAGTAGAGGCAAACTTTTTATTTTAAAGATTAACGTGTGCATCCCAAAAGTACAGGCTATAATTGGTCGTTTTTTACAGTGACTTTGCCCCAACACTGATTGATAATCAGTAATATTTATATTACTGATTTACAGAATTCCTGTCACATTATATCTCAATAAAGAATATGACCTTTTCAGTCTTTTTTTTAATGATGCCAGCCCAGATTTCATCATCTGACTTAAACATTTTCCAAGACTACATTAGGTTTTTTGTTTTAAATTATAATCAGATCATTTCCAAATCCAGTATGTACTCATTTTCATGCATGCTACTGACCCTTGTTTCAATTAATCAGAAAGAAAAGCCTTCTTTTTTTTATTTTTATATTTTTATCTTTTATGATACATATTTTATTACATTCCTTTCTTCAAGAAGGCCATAGCATGTTTGTGCTGAAGAAGGTAACCAATACATTGTTAACTTTTTAGCCAGTGAATAGGAATTTCAGATGCACACAGAGCAATCATGATCAAGTGATTTGAAAGAAATAAGACGTGTCACTGTTTATCCAAAAGGAATGGTATTTTCATAAAAAAATACACGGTCCTTACATTTATCACATTTGTGTCACTCAGATTTCAGGAAATCCTAAGGTCAACAAATATGAAACCAATCAACTAGGGGTGCTGTAGGTGAAAAAATGAATGAAAAAATACTAGCGAAGAAATAGCAAAGAAAAGTAATCCTTCAGATATCTGTGAAGAGTTTGTAAGCGTGTTTGGGACAGAGAGCATAGCCTTTGGTGTGTGAGGTATCTCCGCTAAACGGCCAACACATTGTTCCGAGACAGGCAGAAGGTCGTGGTCAGAAGTGGATCATTCTGCTGCTTCTTCTAACAAAAGCACAAAAACACCAAAGCTTTCTCTTTTTTAACATTTTGGTCCATTTAGTTCCTTATCTCTCCATCTTCCATTTTCCCCTGTCCTCAATAAAGAGATTCTTCACTGACAGTCAAAATCAATTGTTTGCTTCATCAGACAATAATGCTCTTTTCACCACAGACAAACAAATGAAAACGTCTTGTAGCCTAATTGACAGTGAGCAGCTGTTACATTCCCTTTTTTCTAAATAAAAACTGTTTGCTGTTCTTTTGTCCTCATTAATCTCTCACAAGCAACCACTTTCTTTCAAAAAACAATTTTGTTGTGTTTCTGTTGTGATGTCATTATGCACAATTGTTTAATATTCACATATTACAACATATTACAATGGACACAAATATTTCCTCAACCACATACCAGGATTTTATGACTACCAATGTACAAGACCTATCACCTTGATCTTCTTTTACACTCTCCACTATGCACTAGTGTGGCACAAACGTTGGCAAAATAATGTTTGCTGCATAGTGTCTTGGTTATGATGAGATGTATTGGTGAAACATTTCAAAGAAAGCAAAGCCTTTTTACTGCTCTTGTAAATAGTCTGTAAGAGACACATTGAATGAAAAGTAGTGATGGTGTAGTGTGTTGTCATTTGAAGGTTCAGTACCAGATCTTGGAAATATGAGATAGCCTCTCATTGCAGAATCAAAATTTCTTTTAAGATCAACGCCAATAATAACAAATCTAGTAAGATGCTGCCACCATTACACAGCCTCCACCAAAAGACGCCTGCTTTATGTGCATGAATGAAATTAGTTGATTCAAAAACTTTAGTGTGAATAAGTAACAGCTGCTCTAGAATAGAATAGAATAGAATAGAATAGAATAGAATAGAATTATGTTAATCGGGGTTTGAGCTTCCATCTCCCCCCCAACCACCTGAGGGAGCCGTCTCCTGAGTTTTGACTCTCCCCTGAGCCTCATCTGCACTCCATTTCCCATCAGCCCTCTGTTCCCAGGTCTCACCAGCCGTTCCTCATCATGCAATCACTACAAAAAGTATTTAGGTAGTATTTAGACACCAAGCTTCTGCCCAGTGCAAAGTCTTGTTTTGCTATTTTTTTTCAGTCTGAGCATTCCATCTTTTGTCTCTTCCTGGTTTTGACCCATGCCTGTTTTGACACCTTTGTGCCTGTCTCCATGTATAGTGACTCCTGCCTGTCTCGGTCCACACCACTTCCAACCATATTCACAGGGTTGGGGGACTCTACTGCATCATCCAGTCCTGTGTCTGGCCCACGTCTCGTGCTACCTGATAAATTCACAGGCTTTCTGCCTTTGCATTCTTAAGAGGCTTCCATTCGGCTGCTTCACAATGTTTTCCATCACGCCATCGACGTTATGGATCCTGAGAATTAACTCATGGATATTAAACAAGGAGAAGATATAGCAGAAGCATTTTCCTTGAGATTTCGAACTCTGGCAGCCTAAACAAATTGGTCTCCATGCAGTTCGAAAACAGTTTTCCCAGGAAACTTGGAGCTCCTGAAATCGCCTGCCATGACGAGAATCTGGATTTGGATGATCTAATTGCATTGACCATTCACTCTTGTTGGTATTGTCCTCTAAAGCAGACGCCTGTTGCAGCAGCTTCCGACATACAAATGATTTTTGGATCATTTTATTTATTTATATTTTCTTCTTCTCGTTCTTTCATTGCTTTTTGTAAATGAGAGCAACAGACACAGTGGCAGGCTCATTGTTTACTCATGGGACCTGCTGCTATCGCTGAATAAGCCTAGACTGCTGCTATGGGCCAGGCATGACATCCCAGTGGAGTTGAGGAGACGCTGAGGATGCAGGGCTGGAGTTAAGGTGAAGGCAAGGACAAGGAGACACAAGCCTACTGTGCCGGCGATCATCATGAGGAACGTTCCAATGCTTTCAATGTCTCGCTTCCTCTGTTCTCCGGCGCCACCGAAGAGCTTCGACCGAGATCACTATGTCTGACTCTGTTACTAAGCATGAGTCTCTGCTCTCTCAGTAGTGAGCTCTACAGGAAGCCTTCATCAAACAACATGCCACACGGCTACCCCCTCATCGGTACCATGTGCCACAGACTTACTGTCTGGTGCCACACCAGTCAGGGGACGGGTGTTTCCCCTGTCACAACCAGACTGTTTCTTCGTGTTTTTTAACGTCTTTGTCCCTCTCTCCGTGGATTGTGACTCCTGCCTTTTTTTTACTTCACCCTGCCTTGCCCCGTATGTATGCTCTTGCCAATAAAACCAGTTGCACATGGATCTAACCACTTCTGCCTCTTCGTCACAATTAGTGAATGCGTCACAATTAGATTATGTTATATTATATTATGTTACATTACATTACATCATATTATATTATATTATATTATATTATATTATATTATATTATATTATATTATATTATATTATATTATATTATATTATATTTAGAAGTGCAAATCATAGCAGGGAACAAAGAAGATGTTAAAAGACATAATTTAGTAATGACTAAATAATGCATAACCAACATGTACATGAGTAAATGGATGACTAAATTTCGAAACACATTATCCTTTAACACATTAAGCTGCAGGTGGTTATTTTGGTGCCGCTGTGTCATCTTGGTGCAAGTGTGTGCACTGAGAAGATGTGTTAGAGAGAGGAAAAAAACATGGAAATACAAAATCATACAGTCACAAAGGAATTGGGGCCTTGGCAGTCCAGGTGTGTCCTTTATAATTTTTTTGATAAGTTCCATTAGACACTCTTCCTGCTGTGAAAATGATCCACTTATCTTTGACCTTTCCTTTCGAACTCTTGTCAATGAAACAACCTTCATGGATGAGTGCGTATTTGTCACATGATTTAATTGCGTTTTGCTTACAAACGTGTCTTTGTTGCTTTAAACATGGACTCATATGGTCAGAAAATGATGACAAATCATTTTTATCACTGCCTATAATTGTCATAAGTAACATAAATTGAATGTTCTTTATCAAGAGCAAATCCACATTGGCTCAAACAAACAATTTCAATCTCTACCTAACATCCTTTCTGAAATAAAATTTTAATGTTTGCAATGATTTGATTTAGATTTATTGATGTTGCTGTAATTTAATCTAATAATGTAGGAAATGAGGGGCATGCTTCAGCAGTAAGTACTGCAAACCAAAGTTGCAGAACCAAGGTATTAAAAGGGCAATTTTCAGTCCCAGGACATGTATCACTTAAAGTTACAAAACAGTTTTACTCTGATATAAGTCCTTTCTTTATTAATGTTCGCCATTGGTTTTAATCACATTTGCCCACTACAGTAAAAGAAAGAGAAATGATATTGCCACAGTATTAGCCATTACTGCAAGATTGGACAGGGCATCAAGCGAGGCATAACGATGAGTCAGAATTTTCTTACTACATCATGTCATGTTGCCATGACAGCTCACATTACCTTGACGAGTATGCCGTGCTTGTGTTAAACATGCAAGCAGTGGAAAGGAACGGCTGAATTTATTGGTTTTTATGTTTGGGCTTGTGGAATATCCAGCATAAAAATGAACTCTAAATGGTTTCATGAAATATATTGTATTGCTTCTAAAGCATGGATCAGTTACTGTCAACTATTGAGACAAAAAAACAAGTTGTTCTTCATACTTTGGTGTACTGCCCCAATCCCCTGACCACTGTTTGTCAGATACTGGGATGCTGCATAACTATCTACTTAATATCCAGTTCACCTTAATGTTCCTTTTAACATTAACATTTTTATCAGACTGTTATTTCGCTATCTTCACAAAGCTAAATAGCATATACTCCACAATACATTAGGCTTAATGAACCACAGTTCTGTATACCACTGTTAGGCTACTTATTATACATCTAGCTGGTACACTAAAACATACAAACATTCACAAACATTGGTTAAGTAGAGGCAAACTTTTTATTTTAAAGTTCAACGTGTGCATCCCAAAAGTACAGGCTATAATTGGTCGTTTTTTTACAGTGACTGAGCCCCAACACGAATGCTTTGTCATCATAGTACATGTATGTGTTTGAATCCTGAGGTTTTTTAAAGACTGCTTTCAAACTCAATCGA
Organism: Oryzias celebensis; assembly: GCA_014656515.1. NCBI lineage: Eukaryota > Metazoa > Chordata > Actinopteri > Beloniformes > Adrianichthyidae > Oryzias > Oryzias celebensis. Next base: position 12,818,305 of record BNCR01000003.1, on the reverse strand, counting down.
TTGGACCTAGCAGTGATTTTTTTTTTTTTTTTTTTTTTTTGGTGGTCTTCCGGTTGAAGCGATGTTTGCAGCACAAGCTGAAAAACAAAGCGTCAGACTTTACTTTCCTATTGATTCACAGCTGTTATGTTGTAAAACACATAAGAGCGCATTCGCACTCTGACAGACTTTTGCAATTAATACTGTTTTGAGCAGATCTGTTATGTCAGTCTTTTGAAAGGCATACACACACACATACAGTACATACATACTCACTTATTATAAAGGGATAATATAAGTATTGCTGCTACAAGTGCAAAGATAAGCACACAATGAAGGGTTGGTAAACAATAATATTAACAATAATAAAAAGAATTATATAATTAAAAGTTTAGAAAAAAGTTTCAGACACAGAACTCCAACTTTAGTTTGTGTCAATAGATGTAGAGAATAAGAATCAATGACTATTTAGCACAAAAAGGAGACTATACAGAAGTGAAGAATTCTACCAGATGATCAATCGTGAATATTGGTGTAGCAAAAACAATGAATGTAAAAACATGGAGTAGGACCTGTATTAGAGGGTTATTCCATATGGTCTTTGTGACAATTTTTCACTTTAGTTTTTGTTTTCTTTTCTTTCTTTAACAAGACAAAAAATAACAGTTTTTCACCTCTGTTGCACTTTGCAAACACTGGGTGGCTGTGGCTCAGGTGGATGAGCAGGTCGACCAATGATCTAAGGATTGGCAGTTCAATACCTACTCCCTCCAGTCAATTGTTAAGTGCCTTGCCCAAAGATTGGGCCCTCCTTGTCTCCAGTGTGTGGCTCCACTGGTGTGTGAATGCGTATGAATGTACCGGTGATGGTCAGGGCAGCTGTGACTACATCATTTGCTTACTACCATGAGGTGTGAATGATTAATGGATATGTTATTGCTTTTAGCATCTGGAAAAGCGCAGATAAATCCAATCCATTATTATTGTTATTGTTATTATTATTATATCATTAGATGTTTTGCTTTATTTTTCCTTATCAGTCACTTAAAGCTACAATCGGTTACAATAGCTAAAATGGGTTTGCAACAAGTAAGCAGCTGTGAGCTCTTCAGTCCTGCAGGGATCTTTATTTTATTATAACACAACTCTATTTGAATGGCACTTGTATTCTGTTTAAAAAACAATAATACGTAAAAAGTAATGTTTTGAGTCAGATAATGAAAAATTATTATTACAAAAAATTAATTAGCACTTATTTCACAACATCATTATGAAAGATCCTTATGCAATGGTCACAGGGTCACTCTAAAACTTTGTTGTTGTTTTTAGGAAGTTTCTTATTAAAAAGCCAAACTATTAATCTCACACAGAAGTGATTGGAATTGCTTTAGTTTGTCCTGATTTCTGATCAAAACATGAAGCCAACAACGAAATATCTAAAAAAAAAGAATATATTTCTTTGAAGTATTAACAACACATGAGCAAAATAGTTTTTTTAAATAAAAATCCATCACTAAATGTGAAATTACAGAAGTAGTTTGTACAAAAGTGTTCAGTTAAGCATGGGATACCACACTGTTTAAAAGAACAGCCATGTTTAAATAACTCATTTGTAAATAATTTACCTTCCATTCTCCATTGAATTTAATTAGGGTCTGTCGGTTCTACTATTTAGCTAATGTGTTACAGCTGCAAAAGGCTCTATATTTTATCAGGCTTTGCCTGAGGAATTGGCAGTCGTGATTTTCTCTCGAGTTTAGAGAGACCTTTACATTTCTCAGACTTTGGGAGGGGCATGCAGAGGTAAAGGACACATAGGATTTGCAGTGCAATGTGAGCAGTAACTGCAGCTAAAACGAATGCAGGCACCTCACAAGCACATGGTCCTGTAACAGCTGCTGCTCAGGAAGGGTTTCAGCTGGCCAACTGTCTACCACAGCAATGGACACATAGCCACCAGCTTTTCAGGAAATAATGCAGGACGACATGTGCAAAAAATGTAAAATGAAAGTGATGTCAAGGAAAACTTTGTTCTTCCTTTTTTTTCCATAAATAAACAAACAAAATAAAAACAGACCTAACACTTATGTGTGACATAAGAAAAAGTAAATGGTTCAAAAGTAAAAGAGAGAGCTCTTTGCATCGATGTCATGTTTGCCCTTGGGCCTCTAATACCCTATATGCTGCAGTACACTTTGTTATTCATCTGTGGGGATGTTGATGTTTCACATGAGCTAGCAGGTTTTGTGTGTTTGTATGGAGGGAGGAAGAGAAAAAGAAGGGGAAAATCTCACACCCACACAATAGAAAACTGAGTGTGTAAGTTAAAATGCACATATAGATTAAAGAGGAAGCAGAGTTAACAGTAAAGGAAAAAAGTAGTAAAAGGATCTAGGCTGCCAACATTTGCTATAGCATAATAAAACCAGGTAAAATAATATAAATTAGTTAAACTAATGTAGGCTAAGGATTTGTTTTTGAGAGTAATAACAAAGCAAAAAAAAACTTTTTTTTTTTTTTTTTTTTAGATTTTATGATGTCCAAAGTCTCAAAAACCCACGTTGTAATCAGCTTCTTCTCTGTAGTACACTATAAACGTTTTAAGCCATCAAGGGGAAAAAATCTTTCTTGCATGTCCGTAATCTCCCCCGAGGTCTCCTTCTGCTAGGACATGTCCAAAACTACTCAGGAAGAAGACATTTGGTGCATTCCAGAGAGATGCCTGTTCCATCTCAAATGCCTACTTTTAATGCAGAGGAGCACCAGCCCTACTTTGAGCCCTTCCTAAATGAAAAGCTGCACTCTCTGTGGCTAAGGGTGAGTCCATGCACCCTTCGGGGGGAGCTTTATTGTATCCGTGATCTGATTGCTATGCTTATTGCCCAGAACTAGCAGGAAAGTAGATGAACTGTGTTTTCTCTTCTGGCTAAATGTTGTCTTCACCATAACACATTGGTCCAGTGCCCTTAAAACTTTATTGTTTTATCAGTCATAGAGAAGAAAATGCAATAAATAAAGCATAACAGAGGCAGAACAGAGCTTCAAAGTGCGAGAAATTTTCCACTTTAAAAAAAAAATCTGATTTGAAGATGTTCTAACATTAAAATTGAGGTTCCACTTTGTGTTAAGCAGCAAGCAGAGCATCTTATTGTGATGTAGAAATCCTAAGTCATAAACCATGAATTTTATTTTATTGTTTTTTCTACTTTTCTTTTTCCTCTAACAGAGCTAAGTACAATTTAAGAAACAGTTAAACCAAAACCTGTACTTTAGTCCACACAGTAAGTAGGACACATTTACTAAAACAGAAGCCTTTTGGTTGCTAAACCTTATTATACTAAATTGCACATTGACCTATGAATTATAATTAGTCTTGTAGTTAAATATTTTGCATTTTCACCAGAATGTTCTACTGGTAATTAGTTTTTTGTTTCATAACAGTAATGGGTACATTTTCATTTAATATTTCAAAGCTGTGGCAAATTTCTTATCACAGCTGAAGTTAGCAAGCAAAATGAAAGCTAGAAAATTCTCACAATGCTGGATTTCGGAAATGTATACTGAAGAGACAGCAGCATGCTTAAGCTTCAAAGGACATTTAAGGGCTAGAAACTCCCTCGTTTGGACTATAGGATCACTGGGGCCCCATTCTGGAGCCTTAACTCAGATGAGCAACATGGGTTTGCACTCCTATTAGGTTACCCCCCAGAGAAGGGGCTTATGGGCTATGGGGCATTTTTAAATCCATAGTTGTAGAGGCAGGTATGCTCCTGGACCTGTTAAAAGACGGGACGGCAGAGAGGGAGGTGGGATTCCTTCCTGAGACTCCTGCCACATATAAAGGTAGAAGACGGTGGATGAATTTATAAAACCTTTAGTATAATTCAGGGTTACGTACAATTAGTTGAAAAAGCAAAACAAAGAAAAAAGGTTTAAAAAAAATAAATAAAATCAAAAGTACAATTCTGGTGAAGAAAAATATTAGAAAGACAAGAATGTCTGGCTGAAATGATGGACAAATGTCATCATCCAATCAACAATGTCCCATAGTACCTACATTTTCCGGTTTCTTCTTTTTCATATATATTCATATGTATAAATATTAGGGCAGTAAATTTTAGCGCACAAGATTAATGAAAAAAAAACGTGTTAATATCTAGTAACACTGATTAATTAGACTATGCAAAGTAACCGTCTTCTGCCAGTTCGGGCTTCTGCAGCGTGCGTCAATTTCTGATAACGCACACTTAGTCGGGCACAATCCGCTTATAACATGGTTACTTACAAAAGAAATACATATTCAATCGATTTTTAGCACTTTATTCTTGGTATTTTTTAGGTTTACATCGCTTTGTCGCAAAAAGTGGACTATTTGATACGTAATGCTGCCCGTTGTCACTGTGGCACAAAGCGGCACTGAGCCGAGAAACCTCAACTTCAGCGGCAAAAAAAAAGCCAATATGTGTGCTGATCGTCATGATTGGTTCAATAAAGCATCAGTTCAGATAGAAAGTTCACCTCTTACCCCTTTTTTTGTCCACATCATGAAGGAAAAGTTTGTTTTGAAGAAGCCTGAAAATATAGAACTTTGTGACCAGGACTTCTTTTTGAAACATCCAGCAGCCAATCAGCCAATCAGTTCACCCGGACCATTTAAAGTGCAGAAACACTGTGTTTGTTTTCTTGGAGTATTACAGCAGATTTGTCTTTAGAGTTCTGTTTATCTTACAGTTATGTGTTTTGTGTACACAAATTAAACTTCTGAGTCTATAAATTGAAACATTACAGACAATAAAAAGGAAGAGAAATATTTTATCTCAAAAATGTAACTCATAAAACATTGTGATTAATCACCACCCAAAAGTGTGATGTGATTAATTATTAATTTTAATTAATTGTTTTAATCTATTGACAGCACACACACACACACACACACGCACACACACACATATATATAATAATAAAATATGATATATACATATATATATATATCATATTTTATTATTATTGTAATCTTTAATATGTTTTAGCAGTTAATTTTCTATTCATGGATATTGTCATCATCTGAGGGGGAATATAACTTTTAGAACTAATGTTTGCATAATGAGAGTTTTTCTTTTTTTGGCAGGTTGCTGACCCTTTTACAACCCCCACATTAACACTAGAATCTTTGAAATTCTTGGTCAAATTAATATATGTGGATGAGCTGAATGCAGGACAGATTTCATGCAGGAGCTGTTTACTCACAGCAGTATTGCGCTGGAACAGTGGTACATTTGCTTTCGGCAAGTTGATAATTTTCAGCACGCATGAATTCAGGCCCACCGTAGCTTTCAGTGACATTGCCCAACCAGCACAAGGGCAAAGGCCCACAAGAGGACTCTGTCAAGACTAATTAGCTGGGGCAATGTTGACTGAACTTATGAGAAATTTAAATATTCTGGTACCTGTTTAGGCTACAAAACAGTTTAAAAAAAATAATAATTTCATGCATACAGCTTAAACATATCAGGCAGTGCTTATTCAGCACTGCAACACTAAAGCCTTTAAACACGAGGCATCATTTTTACTATAATCTGCAAATCACAGTGACACTGATAAAAATCTGGATTAGGTTTGAATCAAAATACCTGCACTTATTCAACTGAACAGCCATTAAAGATGCTTGGGATGGGAGGAAAGGATGTTCTGATTATCTGATACCAGTCATTTAGCCCATCTATCATCCACTGCACTGCTGGAACCATGCATCATCTGATCAAGAAATTATCAAAAATCTGCTAGTTAAGATCAAGTGCACTCGTGCCATGAATTTGACTCAGAGAAATAGGACCTTCTGATGAAGTAGCAAGGGACGTTGATAGGAGAGGAGGAGGAAGCAAGAACTGGAATGAAAGTGGAACATGGAGAGAGAATGGGGAGAAACAGTTGTCTCCTTTCAAAGGGGGAAGGCAAAAAGAAAAAAAAAGAAACACAAAGCAAGAAATCCCCTTTCCCTTTTCACACAGAGAAATGGAAACTTGTGTCGTTACAAGGGTGGGTGCTTTTATTCCGGTGTTTCTATAGCAACAGCTCCTATGTGCTCATTTTTACCGACCTGAAGAGTTATTATTATGTAATATCTAAGAAAAACAAAAACAGACGAAAAAACAATGTGACTGCTGGTAATCATACACAAAGAGACATTGGTTTGTAGACATAAACATACACGGGGCTTATACACACACGTGCATGCACACACACAGAATGATGCACAGGACATAATCCATGGGCTTTCTCAAAAACAAACAAAGAGGTGAAATAATTGCCACCCAGTCCCAAAAACAGCTTTTCGTTTTTTACTTGTATAAGAGTTCACCATTTACATCCAATCTTCTTTCACTTTTAATCTTCAAACTCATTTCTGTTTTTTGGATTTGTGTATCCTGAACTCCATCTTTTAGTAATTTGGTCCATGTGTCCCAATATATCTTCTTCGATCATGCAGCACTGTCCTTACAACAGCAAGCTGAGACTGAGATCATAACTGGGAACCTAACACATCCATCATCAACCCTCTGCTTCGGCACGTGCTTATGTGTCCATCTGCACAAAAGCCCATAGCTCTTTAACAAACCACGTCACTGCCATGCACGATTTAGCAGGAGAATTTAAATACCCACACAAGTATGCAGGATCATTAAACTCGGTAGATGCTGCCTTTTGCCTTCAGCACTTCCCATGACAACAAGGCTCTCACCTAACCTTTTGTTGCTACAGTAATCACAGATTGACAGCCCATTACAAAGCCAAGACAAAGCTGTGCAGGGACACTGACAGAGAGAGATGGGGTGAGGCTGAGGCAAAGGGGAGAGAGGAAAATAAATAAATACAAATGATTTCAGTATGCAGCCAGCGGGGGCAAAGTAAAGGGGGCATGTTTATACACAATCAATAACAGTACAAACCCAGTGTGCCTATTCAGCGAAAACCATTCTTGACAGACATATGTAGTAACGTGTCATCCCAACAGTAACTATGTAGCAATAAGCATAAATGCTTTGAGATAAAACACAGCATTTTAGGCTGCTGTGACGCTCCAGCTTAAAGACCCACTCCAATGAAAATCATATTTCTGGAGTTTTTAACACGTTCTTGTAACATTTTCTCATGATGGGTGACATGTCTAAAATATTTTATGATTAAAACTGCATTTCTGAGTATTTTTTTTAATCCAACCGTGGTGGATCAGGAAAATATTAAAAAAGCTCAGGTTTGGGACACAGCACCTGTGATGTTCAAATGCCAATGTCTCCTTGCTCCGCTACAATTTTGATGCAGACAAATAGATACATTAACGTTTTAATCTTCCTTGTCTAATCTGGCATCTGAGGCATCTTAGACTACAGATGACACCTGTGGAATCTGTGGTCTGAAACTGTACAGCTGCAAAGCTCCGATGTTGCTCATTGTTTTTTTTCACTACACTGATGTTAGCTTGGAGAGAGTGTAAGCAAAAGAATGCTGGGATATCAACGTAGGGATTACTTCCACGCCAACAGTCCTGCCCACAACCCAGAGACGTATTTCTAATGAACTCCTGCCACTCTCCATAAGATGTCTAAAAAGACATTATTTTTTAGGCTAGAAACTGCATAATCATACTTAATATAAATGAAGTTGGAGTGGGAATTTAAACTGCTGTTTTTTTATGTTATTAAAATCAATAAGGTAAATACAAAGCCAATCGAGTTTCACATAGACTTTTACTATTTTATGGTTCATTTTGTCAACTTTTAATAATTGTTTTTCTTTTTTTTACGCTCATTAATTATAAGCAACATAGCTGGTGTTGCTTTACTTATCTTTGCAACAACAAAGAATTTCTTCAATGGGTCACGACATTTCTTTGGCTTTTATACATCGATGCCAGACAACTGTGTGTGAGATTGTATCTTTGTGTCTATCTTTGACTTAGGAGATGTTTTTTGTGGAACGTATCATGCAATATTTTTCATTTATTAAAGGTAAATAAAACAGGACTGATAGGTAATTTTGAAGATACTACAGTAAAAAAATCAATCCAATAGCCAAATCTAAACTCAAACAATGGTTCACAAAAAAGAAAGAAAGAATTAATGAATTTTGCTTTAGCCTTCCTGTGATCGCAGTCTCAGTGGGTTTTGACTCCTGAGAAGCATGACATTCTGTCACCATCGGTACCCTTAGTATTATGCATGAGCACCTCTTTCATTTAAATCCCTTGACATTGAACTTTTTGCTGGCATTGCTATGGTTGTGTTGTTGTTATTTATTTTTTTCCCCACATTCTCAATTCATGAAAACTTCTAATTCACTGCACTCTGTAAGATATAATGCTTGAAATCCCCCCTCCCCAAATACTAAGTAGAAGAAGGATGGCAGCTTGGCAAAAAAAGCAGCAACATGCAGTCCTTGAGCTCTTTTTGTTTAACATAAAGCTCTAATCACAATTTGTTAGCAGTTACTGATTCCGTTTGGTTTTTTTTTTTTGGCTTTTGGGAGTCGTGTATGCTTTTTAATTTGCCCATTTTTTTCCTGTGGTCTAAATATTTAAATGGAATTCCAGAACAAAGGAAAAATGAACATAAAATAACTCAACCAGGATGAAAATCAGCCAATTTAACAAAAAGCAGAGGTTGGTTATCAAGACCGAGCATGAAAGTTTCAGGGTTTGCAGCGACACATTTCTAAAATTCTAACTGTGCTTCAAGCATTTGAGCTGTGCAAGACTAAACATGTTTTTAATATGACTGTTTGTGCCTTTGGTACATTGATGTGGACATTTTTTAAGCCAAGTTTTGCTCACAAATGGACATTTTTCAGAACTATTGATTTGTTCCTACAAGGAAGATTACTGTTTCACTCAAGGCTGTTACTCTGCAGCAGTTCTGGATGGGAGGCAAAGGGGTAAAAGTCTACAAAAATATAACTTTTATTATATTTTTCTTAATTATTATTATCAATATTACAGCACAAATTGATACTATATATATATATATATATATATATATATATATATATATATTTTTTTTTTTTTTTTTTTTTTTTTTTTTCTAATTCACAAAATTTGCATTTGTATGTCAGGAGTAGGTCTCATAGCAAGGAAGCATAGTGGGATGGATTTACCTAAATATGTAATAAAAAGATTATTGATAAAAATGAGGAAGAATCAAAGAAACAGCAAGTGGAAATCACATAAAGGGACTTTATTACTTAAACGTACTTTCTTACTTGAAAAAAATAAAATAAAACTGAACACAGATGAGGAATAAAGGGGCTGCATTCTCATTGTTTAATGAAAGCAGTGAGAAAAATGCCCCCTAAAAAAGGACTGAGCTTTGGGAAGAATCACTTAATGTACAACTATTTAAAGATTTGCATCTTCCGTGACTGTATTTGAAGTTCAAATAGACATCAATAACTTAAGATGTGTGTTCAATCAAAGCTATGCACATCAAAAAGAGGTTTTATTGTCAGGAATCAGTGGTTTAAAACCCAAAAATGCAGGATACTGGGCTTGTGATGGAATTGAACAGTGGCTCTAGTTTGAATCCTGGCCGGGTTCTTTCTGTGTGGAGTTAGCATGTTCTCTTCATCCATGCGTGGGTTTTCTTTGGGCGCTCCAACTTCCTCCCACAGTCCAAAAACATGCTTCATAGGTTAATTTGTGACTCTAAATAGTCCATCAGTTTGATAATGTCATGGTGTGGCCCTGGTACGGATTGATAATCTGTTCAGGGTGTACCTGAACAGATTATCAATCCATTCCAGGGCGTACCTGAACAGGTACACCTTTCACCCAACAAAAGGCTCCAGCAACCCCATGACCTCAAAAGGGATTAAGAAGATTTAGAAGTTGAATGAACAAAATGTGAACTAAGGACAAATTAAAAGATGTGACAAAGCAGATGACCTGCCTAAGCTGGAGTGAAAGCCAGAAGATAGTTAAATGAAATGAAGACAGCGGTGGATAATTGAAACTTTGACCTAGAGTGACTATGACAGGGAAAACGCAAAACCTGAAAACAGAATATAAGGTGACAAAAAAGAAAAAAATAAACTGAAAACAAACCACAAAACAATCCACACACTCATTTAAACACAATTTAAAGGTGTCTTGAGTTATGGCTCACCAGTCAATGTTTAAAGATTCATTTTAAAAATGTTGTTTTCCTCTAAGGTTTTAATCTGGATTTCTGTGAAAAGGTGTTACATTTATTTTATTTTTTCACTTTTGATTCCAAGTAAAAAGTGTACATTTAAAATAGATAGTTTGGTGTTGGTAGTTTTTTTTTTTTTAAAGTAAAAGGGTTTATTTATTTAATATAAAATAATTATGGTGAGAACTAGCAGAATTCCAGGCTTTGAGCAGTTTAGCAAGACAGACAGTTTTAGTATAATACCTTTCCAAACTATAAAAAAAAGCAGAATTGGTGTTTTCATCAATTTTTACTTTGTTTTGCTAAAAGTAAATACATTTGGTAAAAGGAAAAAAAGTTGTTTTGTATGACAGTTTTTAATTTATGCAAATCTTCAATTTATTTATTTCTTGATGACTAAATATTTTGATGGAGATTTTTTTAAAAACTCATCAAATTTAGATATATAAAGTTGTCTTTTTTATTACTGTGCTGCAGGTTGTACTAGTCAACTAAATACCTACACATCTGCAAAAACAGCATGAAACAGTTATAGTGTACACTCATCTCTCCCTCTCAACTTCACTAGATTAACCTTAAAAACATTTGAACTTCTGTCTGTATCGATTGTCTCAGTCAAAGATTCTGCTGTTGCTGCTCTATTGGCTTTGAGGTGTGAGGCTGCATTATGCTTAGCCACTCAGCCAGCCAGCCGCCCATTCATCCAGTAAGCTATTTCATCAAGCAGCCAGCCAGTCGGTCAACCAGCACTAAGTCTGTCAGCCAGTTATACGGCTAGTTAGTCAACCGACCAGAGAGCCAATTGGTCGGTGAAGCAGTCAGTCAGTTTGATAGAAGAACAGCCAATTAGTAAAACGCTCCAGCTGGTTGCTGGTCAGGGGAGATGTTTCAAAAGTTTGACCAATACTGAGAAAGCAAATGGATACACTGTGTTTAAATGTGTCATCAGATGACCATCTCGGATTATTATTATTAAAAAAAATAAATAAAAGAAAAAACACAGATATGTACATGTTAATCATAAGCATTTGCATATCTCTGTTTTTGTTTGATATAGAGCCTGCATCCATAGAAGCAGTATAAAAAATAATTTAAAAAACATAAGAGAAAGATGCTAATTAAAAAAAACAAACAGAATGTATGCATCAGTGTTTGTTTTGTTCAGTTTCAAATGTTGCCAGCTGTGTTTCCCTTTTCATGACGCTGTCAGACAATTGTTCACTTAGAACTCAATGCAGTTCGGACCTCAAACCCTTTTAAATTATAGACAATAAAGAAATGTCCACAATGTGGACTCTTGAAACTGTTAGATAACATTGGATTGGGCTTCTAGTTGAGCTCACATCTGTGGTGGGTGCATATACCGTGTATGTGACGGAAGGTGCTAGTGAAAGGTTAAATCATAGGTGACTTGTTCTTGCCAGACCAAATTTATTATGCAGGCTGTCACAAGTGTGATCCATTAAAAATCCTAAATTAACTCTGGGATTTCTTTCTGTTAGTTTGATGTGACAGAAGGGAAGCAGAATGAGCATTATAGATTTTTTTGTGCTACAAAGGCATAAAAAAAATCTAAAAAGCAATCAATTTTTGTTCCTTCCAATTCTTGTTGTTTTATGAACTAATAAAAGGTGATAGAGGAGATAAGTCTTGATGGCGTATAACTAGGACTGCCTCTAGTCTGTACTGAGCAGCTGGCAAAGGCATAGATGGAAATCTTCAACATCTGTCTCGCACAAGAAGCACTTCCAGCCATCTTTAAATCCTTAGTCAAAGCAGCACTTCTAAAAAGACAAAGCCATTAAATTGCTTGAGACCTGTGGCACTTCGATTCAATCAAGGTCACACATTCTATTCCCAAATTTGAAACTTCTAAGAACTACATTTTGCAGTTTCTGAAATGACCAGTGGGGGCTGGTTTCAAAAGGGAACAATTTCCAGTTGACTCACATGTTAAAAAGGTGAAAGAAACTACACTAAAAAGCAAACATAAACTAAACTCTGATTTCCCAAACTTGTTGGATGTTCGTTGCTTTCTTTTCCAAGGTTGATGATTTGTTGCTTGTCTTTTATTTTGTAAACTGTTTTCATTTCTTTGGGAGGGGGGCTCAAGTTTGTGCATATACTGTATAAGGGTTAAGTTTTACTTTATCCCATCACCCATCATTCATTTTTGGAACATTGTTGCGGTGGACTGAGTAAACTGCAGTCAACATGGCTGTTTCAACCAGGCTTGATTGTTGCCATTCAGGGGATCCCACAGTGCTGGCACTGCAATTAATAGTGGCACACCTTGACAGCAGAAACACACACGCAAAACTGCTCTTCCTGCATCACAGATGGAGCAGACTGAAAAAGAAGTACCTCAACAATCATTGGCACCTTTCCTCCATGGGCAGTGTCTCCATCCAAGCACTAAAAGAGGAAAGATGCCCGTTTCCACATAAATAAACATTATTCAGTTTTATTTATTTTTATTTTTTTTAGACTCAAAGCTATGTTCACAGCGCCCTCGACAACCTGCGTTCAAGTGACCATTTCTAATGAAATGTCTGTGTAAACGTGCATATATGCATGTTTTGGGCTTTTTTTTGTTCAAAATCCTCACGTTCATGCAAGTTTCTTGGACCCTTTACAGGCTTTCCATACAAAACGTGCAGACATTGAATGTGCATTAAAAGTTTAACCAGAGTAAACTTTGATCATTCGGGGGCTCAGATTTGGTAGTGACGAATGAATGATGTCCCCTTTAATTCACAAAATGGCCAACCATTTGAAAATTATTCGTTGAAGAGAAATCATCAATGTGGTTTGTGCCTGACCGGAGGTATATGACAGAATCTTTCATAAATCAGAAAAGAGCTGTGAAAGAAGCCTTGTACTTTGACACTCACACCAAGCCTCTTCTAACTGTAGGTAGCGACAGTGCAGTGTGAACACCATTGTCTAAACTTGTGTTCATGAATATGTGTTAAGAATGTGAGTGACATGCCTGGTGAGAAGATGAGACTTAAAAAAAAAAGAAAAAACAACCTTACTCTATATTCTATACTCCTTTTAGGACAAATCTGAACAGCATGTCACAGTGTTCTTTTGAAAACCTACATTAAAAATGCTATTTTTTTTTTTTTTTACAATCATTTGATTTGAGAAGTTGTTTAATCTACAAAACAAATCCCTACATTTTCTTTTTTTTTTTTTTTTTCAAAAAGCTGCCAATATATACTCTATGCTGTAAAGGAAACATTCACTTCCCTTCTGTTTTAATCTGGTCAATAACCTGGGAACAATGATAATATAGAGTTTCCGATATTTTCATTGTTTTTTTTGGGCAGGCAGATTTGTTTAACTCTACAGGACAAAATGTATGCAGATAACAGACGATTTAGAAAAAGCAACTATTTGGAAATACAAAAATATTTATCAAATATAAAAAAAAATAAAAATGAGTAAATGCATCCAAGCCTAAACAGTAACATTACAAATGAATTAGAAATCACTTAAAGAAAACACAAACTGTGGGAGAAAATTTGAACAAAATGTATTAATTGAAAACTGAAACCAGGTTTCTGAAACCAAAGTGTCTGGTATCACTTGTTAAATTCTTTTCGCTCGTTGACAAAGCAGCATTTGCTCCAGGCATCAAATATTCCTGCAGCCAGCGTGCATCTTCGAGATGCTTTTGGCTTTGACAAAACGACAGCGTTTGAGGGGTGTGCATGAGAACGGATTAGACTGAACTGAATACATTTATTCCAATCCAATTTTCTAATCCCAATAGAAGTGACTGATTTTAGGGCAAAACATGCGCCGATAACAAACTTGGCAAGACTTATGAGAAGTACGGACGGAGAAAATGTGAAAGGGAGAAAGAAAGAGCAGGGCACGTGTCCAAAGGGCAATTCAGCACAGCAGCCAAATACTGTGTTGTCCAGATGGTCTGGCCTTATTATGGAGAGTGTATGTTTCTGTAATGAGCACAATGACCATACGTCCTGTGACCCACAAATATGCATGCTTTTGTTGATGTCACTGATCTTTGCCTTTGAAGATATTTTACATAACAAATTATGCACACCTCAACACACATAGTGATGTTTTTGCTTTTGTTGTTTTTTTGATTTGCTTCAACAGAAAAAGCGAAGCAATAAATTAAACCCATCTGCAAAAAAAAAAAAAAAAAAAAAAAACCTAATGTACATTTTTTCATCCTTTTCTGGTGAAAAAAAAAACGTTTCTTCTTTTTGCTTTCAAGTTACTGACAGACTAAATTCACTTCTACCTCCGTCTTATGTGAGCTGCAGATGTAAGCTGCCCTCTGGCTACAGCACAAGCCTTTAAACACTTGTGAAAAATGTACTTTGAGTAGTAATTTCTACAGAAATTATAGCATTTATTTATAGCCAGACAATGAAACCATTTTCTCTTGCGCACGCACTCACTTACAGTACAATGAAGGCAAGCAATCTCAGCGCAATGAGGCACTGCAAAGTGAGTTTCTGTGTTTCAATTTAAGTGGTGTATTGCAAAACTGATGATGTATCGCTTAAAAGAGGTTTTTCATATGCCACTGCACATTGTTACACTGAAGTTTAGAGGTGGTCTGATCCAAGAATCCGCTCCAGGGACATGTCGTGAAGCCTTAAAATTTTCATTTTGCAGTATTGTTAAGTAATAGCCCTGAAATGACTAACACAAAAAGGACAATGAGCTGACTTGTACTTTTTCGTGTACCTCACAGGGCCAGATTATTGTTTCCTTTTTGTGTTGCTGTTTTTTGCTTGCTGTAATTGATATCGAGCAGTAGAGAGAAGATTGCTAATCTCTGGAGTGGCCTTTGTAATATTGGAAGTTGATTATCTTTGAGCTTTTATCGTTCCCATGAGAACCAACTATGCCCCTGTGCAATATCACTTAAATATCAAATGATTCTAAGCTCACCTTTCAATAACTGGATTATGTGTAAACTCAAAAGGGGACCATTTCCTTAAGACAAAACAACACTGAAAAAGGCAGGCTCCTCAGGTGGAAAGCCAATGTGAAAAACAGAACACTAATGCTGTTGTTGGAAAGGCATGCAATCATTTAAGAAAGGCGAGCAAACCAAGGATAAGCAGTAAATTGAAAATGGATGATCAGGGTCACAATGAGAACAGCTGAACTTTCAGAGTGCAGCACTAAGAGTCCATATGTATTTTGCATTGGGGTAAGATGGTGAAAAATGCCAGATTGACGAGGGAAAAAAGAACAAAATGATTTGCAGTGATGAAAAATGATACGGAAAGACCTTTGACCACCCAACTATCAGTGGGAACACAGTTGTGGCAGCAATTTCAAGAAATGCAATGAGCCATAGCACTGTTAATTATAGCTGCAGTCCTCCTTGAATGATGCCATAGACAATGGCCTAGTTGCAGATATTAACTAAAAAAAGCTGATGGGCAAGTAACCCAAACCAAGGTCAGAGTGGAGTTTTGAGAATCAATCTTACCACATAATATCATTTGTTTGTTTTTTTTTTAAGGAAAAATAATTCTGGGAAAGTATTGCTTGGAGTTTAATTTGTTGGGACCACTGCAAGGTCAATAGCAAAGGGATTGTTAGATCACTAAAACACAGTGGATACTAATTTAGGGCTGGAGGTCTGCAAACAATGTAGGAAATAGGTGTTTGAATGTCCTAAGGAGTATCTGCTGATAGATTAAAACAATGACAGTCAGCATGACTCATAGTCTTCAGACACTTGTTAAAAGCAAAAATGGTTGTGCAAAGAAAGAAAAAGTCCTGTCTGAGCCGGTAATGAGCATGAGTGCAACACAACACAGATGATATAAACAATAAGAGCTACAGTAAGGCAAGGAGTAAGCCCGCCCCCATTCCCATCATAACTGTGTTTACACTCTCTCCCGCTAGTTTACAGCTCCTCACAACCTATCTAGTCGTACAGTTCTGAGCCAAATGCCAGCTTAGATGAGGAAAAGTACATGAATCTATTTCTCTGCAAGGGGAGCCATCAGAGTGGAGTGGAGCAGAGAGTTAGCGGCCCTTCAACTACAGGCTCTTTCCAATTGCATTTTTTCATCTGCTCCTAATTCACAACAATTTGAATAAAGACATGCTCATAAACACCTGTCTTAATCTTCATTGTGTTTATATAGGTCCTCCATCATAAGAAAAATGCCACAAGAACGTGTTAAAAACACCAAAAACACAATTTCTGTCGGAGTGGGGCTTTAAAAGGGTTCAAAATTATTTTTGTATGTATTGATGCATAAGTGAGGGCAAATGTCAAACTGAAATATTTATATTTAATTTGATTATTTTTTGGGTGGAATGTAGGTTTCTTTCTACAAAAAGAGAATGAGATGCCTCATTAGGGGCAATTAATCTGCTGTAGGTGTTTACTGGGGTCTCTAAACTCTCTCTGTTACAGCAGCCCACCCACACGAGGAAGCACATTTAAAACAACACACGAAAAGGTACCAATGCGTGTCTGTGCGTTTCTTTGTGTTATGTGGTGTTATCCACCTTATTCTGTCCCCAGCTACACTTCCCACTCACTGGATTAGCTAGTAGGCTTTGTCAATAAACTGTAGAGGGCCTGAGTAAGAGCAGAAGACAGAGTGCTTGAGTGAGAAACATGAAGAAGGAAAGGGATAGTCTGTGCATGTGTGTGTGACAGATTAGGGGGAAGGAGGTGGGAGTAGTCAGACGGAGGACAGTTTTCATTTAGATAGAACAAGATTGAGTGTAACAACTGTGAGTGCTTCCATTTGTGATTCTGCGTTTGTCTTTGTCCCGGTTTGTGATTTGATTTTATAATTTCATGCAGCCAGCGCAGATAAGGAAACACACAAAAGGACGCAGAGAAAAGGTCTCGAGAAATATAGTTTGGGAGAACACAACCACAAGACTGCACCCTTGTGCCCAGGCCTTCCAGATGCTGTTTCAGAGAGCGCAGCAAAGTGTTTGGGCGCAGGAAGGTTTGGAAAATGATGCGTTATTTATCAGTATCTTCCATACGCTGGTAGCCCTAAACTACATTACAGAAGCGGCATTCACTGTAAAACGACAAATGCGCTTTTGAGAAGATGGATTTCCTTTTTGTAGCGTAGTGTACTGTAGGAGAAGAAGAGGAGGAAAGATGCTTTGTAGGGGAGGAGGAAGATGGAGGAAATAACAGAGGAAAAGTGAACATAGCCTGGGCTCATACTCACAGTGGTTGTGTTTCTGACTGGAATTGAGTTTGTCTTCTTCTCGAGAAAATACCAGGTTGAATTGAATAAAATGGCACATGGGTTTCCCAATGTTTGTGGAAACACCCTGCATGTCGACTTAACAATAAAACGGTATTGCAGCGCTTTACATTTTAAACGTCAACACCTCTAAAAAAAAGTGTTAAATTTGATTTGAAGCTGTTCCACAAGCCCTTACAGCGTTGACTAAAACTTCAATAAATCACTGAAAACCTAAAAGAAATGGAATAGCGGTATAAAAGAGACAAAGAATTTGCAACCTACTATTTGAACATTTCAAAATAATTACCAAGTAAATATACTTCAGCTAAGACTTTAGTTCCATACTTGTTTCTATGTATGGGATCTATGTTCTGTTTACATCTGCTCAAAAAAGAGATAAAGTAACAGCAAAGAAATGTAGTCAACAAAAAACTTAAGAAACGTTTTTTTTTCTTTATTGCAGCACACTTAATTATATCCCAAAATGAACATATTTGTCTCCAAAGGAAAACTCTTCCAGACATTACACTTAAGTCCTTCCACTGACAGGCTCATTGGGGCTACCAGCGATGTAACATGCCTAAAGACACCATCACAAACGGATAAGAAATAATAATGAATGTTCTCTGTGTGAACTTGTTCAGTGTTGATTCATAGGATCTAAAATATTTACACATTGATAGTACAACTGTTTTTGGACGGCTTAAGAATAAATCAGGTTTTCCCAAGAAACTCGTGACCCTCTTTTTCAATATGTTAATAATCGTATAAAAAATGTTAAGAACGTAGGTTTTCAAATGCAAGATTTAAACTAACTGACCAATTGACACTAATGTGTATTGACATCTGGGTTTATGTTTGATACAGTGGCAAAATATTGCTTAAAAATACACAAATTAAATAAGATGAACATACTTGGATGAAAATCAAGTATTATTTTTAGACATGTTTATCCTTTGATTACTTTTTTTTGTGGGTTTTCAATGTTTTCTTTGGTTAAAAAAAGTAGCCAATTTAAGAATTTTTTTTCAAATACACGAGAAAGCGGCAGGTGAGGCACCATCCACCTGTCCCTACCCTGCACCCAGACTGCACCGCACACACTGACTGGAGCTGCAGTTGACGCATGCGCTTTACTGTTTCGGTCTTTCTATCATATAAAAGACACTTCAATGACCTAATTCTTCTACTGCTTGTCAGCTATCACCACCAATTTTGAATATTAATATGGTTCCCTTTTGTGAAATATTGTTACTTTTTTGCTAATTATTCTTGGACACACCTTCTAAAATGCTCTTGTTTATCAGTCCACAGAATAATGTTCTAAAAGAAATGGGGATCATCAAGGTGTTTCCTGCCAAAACTTGTGTTGGCGACATTTGAGTTCTTTTAGCTCAGCAGTGGTTTTTGTTTTTTTTGTTTCTAAAAACAAATCATAATTCATACTACAAAAGCTTTTTATTACACTGTTGTATACTAACATGTAAACATACACTAACCAGTATAACAACCATTTCTTAAACATCAACCATACCTGAACACATAAAGACATCAGTTATTGCTGAGGTGAGCAAGTATGGGTATGTAGATGAACGCATGATTACTGTCTTATGTTATTGAGGTGAGAAGTCCATCTGGGCCAGGCAGACATTTGCAGCAGCCCAGGCTTTCCAAGAAACCCAGCAATATCTATTGCTAGGACCACCAGATACTGACCACACAGAGGTTGGACCAGAGGGACTTCACCAAGAACCCCAACTGATGGAGAACAAGAGGTCTCCATCCAGAATCCCAGTGATCATCCCCCAGTGTGTGGACAGAGGGTCATTGGGTCCAAGTTGTGAAGCTCTCCGTAAGTGTCCACCGTTAAGCCTTATTAGACGACATGATGGTAGGGAATTAATAGAACCACCCTGCTAGTGTCATGTGTGCTTCATCTATTGGTCTTTATACATTAAAATGTATAAGTAAAATTTTGTGGGTGGGGCTTAACTCTGTGCAAAAGTGTGATCGTCACTCTAGCCACTTCAGAGGCATCTAAGAGGCCATCATTTGGAGTTCTAGCCAGCCAAAAACACCTTAGACCCCATCAAATTGGAAAATCGGTCCTCTAGCAGTCTCCTACTTTTGGCTTTATGCTGTAAAGCCATAAATAAAAATGCAGGCCTAAAGTAGTTTCTGCTTTTGTTCAATTCTTCAAAAAATAAGTTTTAGACAGTTATTTTCTATCTGGTCTATTAAGGACCCTGAAAAACAGATTCTAAGACAAGAAAAGTAGACTTTAAATGGAGCACACCAGCTCCTGATAGTTAAGATTATCATAAAAACTAATCACCACTGTCATTTGAAAGTGTTCTATTCTTAAAAGTTCATCATCTGCTACATTTGTTTTGCAGGCAGCCAATCTATGCTCCTTTTCTTTATATGCAAATGGGGCATTTGCATCATTCCACTGTTCAAGCCAAAAAAAACGAAACTCAGCTGGGATTTGATTAATACTGCAAAAATATCTTAAAGTTTCAGTGGAGAGACAAAACTTTTTAGTAGTTGTGCTGTGTGAGACAGAGCGTTACCTGATCCAACAGATGTCTAACACATGAGCATGAACACATGCATGCACACCCAACCAGACATCTGTCCCCAAGCACTAAAGTGGGGAAAGATGCTGGTTGACGTTGAGATTGATTCTGCTGCTGCTGTCATCCTTTGACTCTGAGCTTTTTTTTTTTTTTCCCTCTTTGTTACAGCTTTTAAGACACAACCATGAGCTGTATTGAACATATGTCCAGATGCCCAGCAAATTTCAAAACAGTTGGCCTGTCAAAACAGCAACTGCACACAAATATGCAAGTACACACACGGTGTGAAGAAGATTGGAAGAATAAAAGAAAAACATAAGGAGGACACAAAATCATTAAAGAATGACTCATACTCAGCCACTGGGGTTCAGATTGCAGATGTTAAAAAGAAATAGCCAGCCTATTTTTCTTAGGTCTTTATCCCACAAATACAAAAAAAATGACAGTATCATAAATATTCAAAAATGCTTTTAAGTAATTTTGTCTACATTAATGATAAAGTATTTTCTTTGGAGACAAGCTAAATATTAGTGTACTCCAATTAAAAGCACTAGAGTAAAAATGTGTAAGATCTCTCTGGTTTTAACCACTGCCTGAACTTTTACTTTTTTTATGTATTTGTGTGTTTGATTTGAGATTTTTACCTTGTTTTGTTTTGTTTTTAGTAATGTCTTGACATCAAATCTTTTATTGAAAACTTTTTTTCTTTTTAACAAGATTTCCATCAGTCAAATATCCATGTCAAAAAGATCTTAAACTTCTGTCAGGAGTTTGAGCTCTGTCTCCCTCTCTGGTCACAGGCAGAGAGCCATCTCCTGAATACTGACACTTCATCTCCCATCAACCCCAGTACACAGTGTCTGGATGCCTCCTACCTGACTCTCATCTACAAATCAGCCACAGGACTCTTAAGCACTGCTCAGAGCCAGGCTCAATGTGAAGTATTGTTTGTGGCTTCCAGCCTGCATACCGAGTGGTTTATCCTGACCTGATCACCAGTTTACCTGGCCCTGCTTTGTGTTTGACTCTGCATCTTTGGTGCCTGCCCTGACCTTGCCTGGACTGACCCTGATTTAGCTTTGCAGACTTTTAGCTGAGCATTGGTCCTGTCTGTCCGCCTGAGTTAATAGAACCGGCTGCACGTGGAACCAGTCGTCTGCCTGTTTGTGACAGCTGCAGTATACAACAAAGAGAACACTAAATGCAGTCATTCCTCTATTATGCATAGGAGGACTGGCAATCATCTTTCTTTTTTAAAGCTCTGTTACTTTGAAAAATGGTAGTTTGCAGTAATTCTGCAAGTAATTCTGATAAACATTAAATAAGAATGTATTAAAACTAATTATTTGCTTTCTTTGGACAATACTACATTATCATGAGATGACTAAGTATAGCAATTATCAATTCAGAACTTTAAAATGTAATATCAGACATGACTGATTTTGTTCTACTTCTACAATAAACTGAGCTAAATATATTCTTCATCACAAGATTCAGCATTTTGTGGGTATTCTATAAGGACAAAAAAACCCTGAGGTAACTTGTGATTCACAAAAAAATAAAAACAGCTTTTTAAAAATGTGATCAGGCTATTTTTTTCTGAAAATGTCCATTTGGATTATTGCAGTCCTTATTAAATCTATGCCCCTGGGTTTGCATATAAACACAATTGTGTGATTGTCATAGGTAGAACGCCCATCTAGAGTAGACTGAAGCAGACATGGGTCTACTCCAATGCCACAGGTATCAGAGTTCATACAGCTGGCAGGAAACATGTCAGCCAGATGACGAAAGCTTCCTCATGCATCATACACCCTGTGACCCCAGGTGGCTCTAAGAGCAGACAGAAACAATAGCGAGCAGTTCAGCTGTCTTAGCGGAAACATTTATTAAACTCAAGACAGCGGCAACTCAGTGAGAGACTGCCACCACAGGGTCACCTAAACACATGGCTCTCCCTTGTGGTACTTGCTCTTGTACAGCTAGCAATTTACAAAAAAAAATTGACAATCAGAGGAACACATCCTGACCAACAAAATAAGAATAAAAAAAATCATAAAACCAAACCCGGCAACCAACTACAGTAGGTAGAGTTACAAAAAAAAAAAAAAAACTCATATTCTTTTACAACTTATCCCTACTTCAGTGATGTGCATTGAGGGTTGTGGCTGGTAAAGCACTCTGACTCTTTCTGAGTCAGGTTTACAAACAAATGAGAGGCATACACAGTCCATATATTTACATAATATATATGCAACTACTGATTGTGTTTTATATCTCATATGTTTTACTTTCATTTCAATTATGATTTCTTTTCATACTGGAGCAAGGCGGAAGGTAAACTGAATAGCAGTTCAGTATGACTCTAAAATAACACCAAAGTGAATGCTACAGACAGACTATAACACAGTGCCATGGAGGATGCTCTCTCACACACGCATACACAATGGTCTAACCTTTAAGTCCATACATCTTTCCTTTTATCTGACTTTAGTTTTAAAAGTCCTCTTTATCTTCTTTTAGTTTTAGAAGGGTCTCAAGGTGCATTCACACCGGACGCGGCGGGGGCGTCAAGATTTAATGTTAAGTCAATGTGAAGACACGATTTGAGGCAGTGCAGCGTAAACCAATCAGGAGCTTTGGGCACTTGACGTTTTCAGTGACTAGTTCAAAAATTAATTCAATATGGTCGCGCGATGTGAAGATTTTCGTCCTTAACTTCTATTCATTCTTTTAACCCGTTGGGCGAAGGTGGAGTACATCTTGAACAGGTCGCCAGGCTGTGACAGAAGCCATGGAGCTGAAGGACCCGCTATGCTAGCCAGCGTCCCAGTGGGCAGTATAGCAAGATGTCCTGCACAAGGGATCACCGTCACACAGGGGACAGAGCTGCCCCCCTGTGCGACTACACCCACTGCAGCCCTTAGGTCTCTGCCTGACTCCTCGCTAAGCTAGGCAGAAACAGGAGGACAGTTGACGTCGTAGCGGTGCAATTGGTCGTGCATTAATTACTTCTTGTTTTGTCGGAAAGTCCAACTTTGAAACATTTTAATGAGATGACATCCACCATTTTGCAGTCAGTCAGAGCAAAAAATAGAATCACTGGCTCATTTTGAACTTTACTAGCAACGACTGAAAAACAAAAGTGATCTCACAAGCGCCCCTCTTGTTGAGGCATTGCTATTGCCTGCCTCAATTTGTGCCTTTTCAGTGCAGCTTCGTGTCAGATACAAACACTAAATTAACAAGATACAAATGTGAAATAAATTAACTATAGTAAGTAAAGGACATGGAATAAAAATTTATTTTGTATTTAATAAAGCATTACATTATTATCATTCGCTGAGTAAGCTAAACACACACATTTAAACCAGTTTGAATGGAATTGTGCAAGCTGCTGTGAGGCACAGCTCTGCGCTGCCTCAGCTCAGCCTATACTGTAATGGAATATAAAACACACAAAATGAACTACAATGATCAAAATCTCACATATAAATTCTTTTATTGGACATATTAGACAGGAAATTTATTTTAATTTTAGTGTCAATTTAAGACGACCGGTCACTCTATTTAATGCCTCCCCTGACCGCACGTACCTACCCAACTTATTATATCAAGTTTGCAGTTTATTTGTCAAGACAAGAGTTATATACCTACTGTTTTGCAAAGTTTGAGATTTGAAATACAGTTTTTATTTCTTGCAAATGTTAGAGTCACTCGAGGTGAGAAAGCAGAGTAGAGACAGACAAACAAAACAGGAATAATGCATCGCTTCTCATGCATTTATTTATTCCAAGTGACCTAAAACAAATAACTTTGCTCATCACAAATAGACTTTTTTTCTTTTTTCCAATCAACTGATGCACTTGCCCTGTTGTGCATTCAGGCACCGTTATCAAAATTCCCACAACGTCCGGTAACATCTCAATCCCAAGGGGCAACATTTCTACTTTCCATTTGATGGTTAGCGCTTGCTATCAGAGGTAACAGCAGCAAATATAGGTGTGCTCCAGGAGCAGTTAGGTGTGTTTGTCCTGCTCTCAAACTGCCCAGCCAAGTTGGCTGTGACCAGTGAGCTAAAATGTTAGACTTTAAATTAGTTTTTCAGAATTCTATAAGTGACATCCAAGTAACTAGTGTGTGTCACTTTTTCAACAGTAGGTGCTAGGTCTACACTCAAAAATTCAATTTTAGGAGATATGAAATAATTTCCAGGAAATTTAAGAGTGTTTCAATTACAGTTACAAAAATTCATTTCAATTTGTTTTTGTTGCTTTGTCTTGATGATAAGCAGGTCACATCTGTGCCACAACAACTTATCGTTTACTTCTACCTTCTTCTATAGAGGCTTCACTATAGAAACAGTTTTTATCAAGTCTAGCAACAACATATAGTTCCAAGCAAAGACGTAAAAGAGTTCCACATGTTTAACTACAACTGCACACTGGCTTAAAAAAACAGATTGTTTTCATTATTATAGCAGAAAAGGAAAAAGAGAGAAAAACTGAAAAGGAGGAGAAGTCACTTTGGAACGAGTTAAAGAAATCAGAAAGGCCATGTGGGAAAAGCTTTGATTATAATTGGATGTAAAATTAGGCAACTATGATAATGATAATGATGACAGCACCACTTTGTTGTGACTCAAAGCTGTCAGTAGTTTGAAGTCTAAAAAAAAAACGGTACCGTTTTTTTTCCTTTCATTTTTTTCTCTCTTTTTTGGTGATTTTAATCATCTGAATTTTGCACAAAAATAAGTCCCACAATGTGCTTTTACATGCATAGGTCTAACTCACAAATCACCACAGCATTGATACTTATTTGACTAATCAGAAATGTTACCAGAGTTTCTGATTTGCTGTAATTCATAACATTTACAGAAACATCAATGATCTAGTCATGTGAACACCTGCTTGTGTGCATCCTCCTTCTTTAGGTCCAACAGCAACTAGGCAATGAGAAACAAAAACAAGGGAAGAAATCTCGAGTTTTTCTGTGCATCTTTGCAGTTTTTGCAGAACAGGTACACAGCTGGAATCAGGAGCTAATAGGCGAAGACATTCAATGACCACATGAACGGACAACTGACTGATTGGCTGACTAGTATAGAGGATTGCCATCTCTCAGCCAGCCTTTTCCCCGTCCCCTGCACTGTGTGTGTCTCTTTGACTGTCAGCCCCATTAGCTCATTAGGCAAACTCTGTGAATGGAATAAGAACTAAGTTCGCAGTTACCACTAGCCTATGACACTCAAGAGAAATGCTCACCAATCTTTACAGCGTCTCTTTGCCTAAGCTGGCCCTTTGTCAGTCTTCCTGTTGACCATTCCGTTTTTTTTATCCCATTTTGTTCTGTTTTCAACCACAAAAACATGCATTTTAAGCCTTTTTATCCAGAGGCTTATGCATTTGCAGTAAAGGAGACCATGTAAATTAACAATAAATCCTGGAAAGTTACAGTAATTTCCTAAGACAGGAATTTCAGCTCAAATAGAACTGCTGCTCTTCCAAGTGGATGCAGCTGGCAGAATCAGGAGGCACAGCTTAATACTAAACGGGCCTAAGTATCCATCTACACATTATGAATTCCAGGCTAATATACTCCATAGGAATTTTTGAAAAGGCTAATTACTATGAACAGCTGCCAGTAAACACCATATTGACAGCTGTACAAAGAATATCTCCTTTCAGCCATTAAAAAGTTACTTTCAGTCAAGCCTGACAGATGCTCTAGAAGTCATTTCATCGATAGAGTACTTATCATAAATAATGCACTGTATGTGAACAGTAAAACCCCACGCAGCTCTCAGCAGGGATCAGAAATTCTAAAATGTAAAGTCAAGGCTGATCCCGCTTCTATCCCCAAGCAATAGGTGTTGTAAATAAATTATATTTAATGACAGTAGCCAGCCATGATTCTGATGTCAGCATCCTGCAAACGCTGACAGAAGAGAAATCCTTTGCGAGCACTGTGCTGCTTTTGATAAAGTGGAATACCAAGAGAGTTTTAATATAGTGTTCGGATTGTAACAGGTGCACTCATCAACAGGACCATAGTAGCAAAAAGCTCCAAAATCATAATGATACCCATGTCACGCCCTAAACATAGCAGAATGTCCCACCCTGGACTTCCACTGTTCCACTGAGCTGACTCATCTTCCTCCTCCTTGTCTGTTGTCGTGACTTGACTGTGTCCGTTTTCTCTCCTGCTCACTTTTTCCCCCATTCTTATACAATGTCTCTCTTTCCTTCTTTGTTTGTTTTTCTTTTTTAGTTTGCATCCGTCGTTCTGTGCTTGTCCATCACTCTTTCTGCCTTTGGATTTTTGTTCCTATAGTGACTGGCTTCTTCTTTGATGTTGCTATGGCAACTTACCGTTGGAATCAGGGTTTCCACTCCTTCTACCATGTGACTAATACTTGACCCGTTACTGTAGCTTTAGATTGATATACAAAAGCTAAAATTTTACAATATTTTCAACAGGGGAAAAAAAGAGACAAATTCAATATAAAAAAATTAAAAGCCAAGAAAGATGAAAAATAAATTGTTTTTCCTTCAGATTATTATACCAGTGTAAAGTTGGAGCTAAAAGAGCTAAATTACAGCTTGTGATAAATCTATTTTAATGCTGAAACACAAAATGAAACTACAATAACCACTTAGAATTTCTCTTTTCTAAGTTGATGTGAATTGTGTTTCAAACAATAACTAATTTAAAGATGTCATACAGGAGAGAGAAGACTTCAGGACCTGACTTGGCAGTTTAGTCACACTCATTTGAAAACCAAAAAGAACTGATTTTTGACAGATTAGACACATGGTTTGAAAGAAAACTCAGAGTAGCCATACATGTACATGCTGATAACCCTTTCCTTAATAGAGTGGGAGGCCTCTGACCCAATTTGTCTCCTATTTACCATGCTGCCCTTTCATTAGTTCTTAAGACCAAAATGCCTGCGCGACCACAATGAGAGGGAGAGGCTTCTATTCTTTAAAGAATCATCCAATTGCAGAAATGTGGGTGTCTCACCTGGATGATACAAATGTAGACTGAACCCTGCACCACTCCGACTGGTGAAGCCACTTGGATGAGTGACAAAACATTTCAAGGAAGAAGACTTTGAGTCCAGTTGCCAGGGCTCAACTTCAAGACAACACCACCGTGATGAATGAGTATCTTTGCCAAAAAGATGTCCAAGGGTGATTCCAGAATGTGTTTAAGATTTTGTCTGATATTCCACAAACGATGCAAGTTAAGAAAACAAGGCATTCACGAACAAAATGGAAAGTTGGCTCAGGCCTGGACCACAATAAGCAGCCTTTAATGGCAGAGACAGTGTAGAGGATTTGCCTAAATCTTTTTCATACTATATTGTTCAAACTTAATGCATCATGATTTCGATCTTTTTAGACATTAATATAAATATCCTTTGTAAACTTTTACAACCATTTTTCTTTCTTTTTGAAACTTTTAAAAGTACAAAACTAACACATATACTCCTTTACCTCATCTTTATCAATCATGATGATCATTATCTCAAGTCTCTACTTTCTTTGGTTTAGTCCTCACTGACTCAGAAGTTAATTGGTTAACTAGACAGTAAAGGCTGTGGAGGCTGTCCTGATATGCTAATTATTGCCATAGAAACACAGTCACAGCAGGAAGCAAGAAGGCAGTGACTAATGGCCCACTCATCTGATGTCCCATTCAATTTCTTCTTCTTTTTCCCCTTTTACTCTCTTTTCTTTTCAACAGGCCTACTCCTCTCATCATCCTGCTGTCATTCGTTTGTGCCCTGCTACTCTCCTTTGTCCACATTTGCCCTTCCCATTTTTTTTCTTTGTATTTTCCCCTCTCTGGGTTACCTTTTTAGAAGCAATGCTGGCCTGCTGAAAACAAAAGAGCTGCTTCAAAATAACACCCATCCATAAATCACCTCTGAGCCAGCAATCCTCTCTTTGCTTTAAGTGTTCACATTTAAAATTGGCCAATAAACCAATTACCTATCAATATGGCAGGAAATCAGACACCCAAAAAGTATTCCTAGAATACAGATGAAAACAAATATGTAATCATGACCTTTAGACTCATTTCATATTTCTGACATTTTTCTCCCTGATGATTATTTTTTTTCTTTTGTCTTGTAAAAACTAGACCTGTGCCTCTATTTTGATTCCAAAAAGTAAAAGGAAAATTTAACATAAAGTATAAACTACTTTTTGAAAACCTAATCAGCAGATTAGACGGTTGACAAAGAATAAAGAAAAGAAAACAGAAAATGAAAAAGTACATTTTACTTATTATGGCTTTAAAGTATTTAAAACCAAATTTAATCAACAAACACACATTTACTAAATCTTTTTAGCTGTCTTAAAACAGAATTTAAAGAATCCTGTTTCAATAAACTCTAAAAGAACAGTTTTTGTTGGTTCAAGGTGACAAGAAAATATAAGTTTTCTTAATGTTGGTTAAAAACCAAAATCCAAAAAACAAAAATCTCTCAGGTTTCAATCGGCCAATGACAATCTAAAATCATTTGAATGGAAACACTGTCACTAATTGCTCTCCTCTTTCTTACTTACTTTTCTTTTCATTGGCTTGTTCACACTTGATGACAGGTTACTTTTATTAGGAGACAGCAGATTTTTTAAATATTGTAAATTTCCAAGCTGTCTAAACTTCTTAGCAGGAATTTAAAAAAAAAGCATTATTTTTTCAGGTCACTCTTTATTTTCAGCAAGAAAGACGGCCTCCCTCAGCTTTGATACAAAGTCAAAAGGACTATGTGACTTGATGTTGATCTGCTATTGCCCTGTGCTGCACATGCACAGATCTCTATATATATATATACAACTATATATATATATATATATATATATATATATATATATATGTGTGTCCAAGTAAGTAGGACAGCTTATATATACAGAATATAGGAGAACAACAAACATTTACTGTGTAGACAAATTGACAGTGGTTTGACAGGCCTTTACTACATCAACCAAAGACAATCACACACCTATCATCAGATATTGTTAATGACATAGTATGTATCTTTAAAAAAGCCCCTCCACTGAAAATTGTGTTTTTGGTGCTTTAACATGTTCTTGTAGATTTTCTCTCATGGTGTAGGATATAAAAAAATAAGATTAAAACTGCATTTCTGAGTATTTTTTATTCAAATCAAAATGAATCAAAACATTGCAATTTGAAAAAGCTCTCTAAGTTGTGACATAGCAAACTTTTTAAAGTTATAAAATCAATGTTATGAGTTTTTCAAGTGCTTGCAGCTACGCATTAAAGTAGATGACCGGTGATAAATGATCACGTCATCAAGGGTTAGCATCTAAATTTGAATCTCTCAGTTTGAAGGGCTAAATGTAGGAGTAGGGAGAAGCTGTAGTGGTAAGGGAAGAATTCAGATTCAGCCAAAGTCTTTCTGCTTCACTCCATTCTGATGGATCCACTGGAAGACAAGAGCTTCTTTGTTTTCCTCGTCGGAGCTAACATTTTGTACAGCTGGATAGCTCTGATATTGTTCGCCATTTTTGTTACACCACTGATACTAACTGGGGGTTGATGGGGCTTTGAGCTAACGTGAGAGAGTGTAAATGAAGGGATGACGGGAAATGAGCTCAGGCTTACTTGCCAACAGTCTCGCCCACAACTCAGATGCAAATTTCTGATGAACCTCTGCCACTCTGCAGAAACTGTCTTAGAAATCGACACCTTAAAAAAAAATATTGCTTAAAACAGGATGATCATAATTAAAGGACCAATGAGAACACAGTTAAAAAAGAGCAAAATATGACTGGAATGGGACTTTAAATCATTAATTAGATGTGTTCTTGTTTGACTTCTGTTTATTTAATTTCTTGCACCTAGAACCACTAAGTTAAAATAAAAAAGCAAACATTCTGACCAAATAGTGAAATGAGCAGTAACAATAATAATAGATTGGATTTACCTGTGCTTTTCCAGACACTCATTTACAATGTTTATTCATTGTTCATTTAAACTTCATTCATACTTGGTGATGATGAGCTACGATGCGGCCGCAGCTGCCCTGGGGCGCCTACAGTACGCGCCTACGGCCCCTCTGACCATTACCGGTACATTCATACGCCACTGGACCCACACTGGAGACAAGGAGGGTTAAGTGCCTTGCCCAAGGTCACAACAACAATTGATTGGAGGAAGCGGGGATGGAACTGCCAATCCTTCGATCATTGCTGGCCTACTCAACCACCAAAGCTACTGCCACCCCTAAAAAGTAGAAAGTAGAACAAACCTTTTAGTGCACATGTCCTAAACATCAACACACTGTTGATATTTCAAGAAAGTAATTACAAAAATGTTATGATAATGTTATGATAATGTTAAACCTTGCCAGTTTGGTGGTAAAAATAAGTAAAGAAAGAGCAGTCAATACTGAAATTCAGCAAGGCTCATTTTGGATGGCACAATTTAAGGTAGGCTTTGACATTTTGGAGGGTGACGTGGTCATCATCATCGAGCAGAATGCAGTACTCTGTGTTTTAGTCCATCACTCAATCAGTCTTTGTGCTTATCACAGAGCTTTGATACAAGAAACCATCAGCATTTCCATTGCTCCACCATCTGTCACTGCAAGAAAGTCTAAAATCTTTAGCTTATCTGTCTAGTGGGGAAAAAAAAAAAAAACGTTCCCACTTCTTCTTGTAACGTGCTCATGTTCCATGCAATATACCAACTCATAGTATTTTTATGTTTTGTTTTGGGTTTTTTCAGCCGTGTTCCAAAATTAAATGATTGATTATTCCAAAACGAGATGATTACTTTGAAAAAGCGAAGCCTTCTTCAAGCAGCTATTAGTTTCCTTGAGCTTGCTGGAGCCTGTTTGACTAGACTCTGGTTTAAATGATGCACCTTGGACAGGTCACAAATCTTTGAAAGCACCACACAGGAAGGTTAGACAAACAACTGCCATGCGCACGTTTTTCCCTACAGGTAATTTAGTAAAATGATTACTCCAACATGGAGGGTGTTTTTTTTTTTCTTTTTTTTCTCTGACTTTGCCAAAAACGATCCAAGTCTGCATTGGAGATAAACTGCACAAAAAAGCCTCAGGCAGGTGTCAAACTGGCAACTGCCTTTCTTTTAAGCCAATCCTCAACTCTAAAAGAGGTTGGTTATTAATATTCAGCATGCTGTTTTTGTTTTCAGAGTCAGACAACAATACAGATATGCATCCCTAGAAGTGCATGGAGACAGATTATGCACAGCTCTGTCATAATGAGACCAGGTTTCAGAATAAGTTCTCTAAAAATGTAGCTTCTTGAAAGTTTCAAAAGTGAAAAGAAAGGAACGAGTTATTGCAAAAGTTCCGCTGCCACACACTAGCTGATACAAAATCAAAGTTGAAACTATTTTTCCTTTCAATAAAGAAACAGGTCTCTGAGCTGCATATATCATAGCATGTTAATTTGACAAAGACACTAGTTTCAGTTTGCTGGAGGCTTTTCATTAAGCAGAGCCAGACTTGGTCTCCTGCTAATTTCAAAGACTGAAACTGCAGGTGTTAGCTTTACCTCAGCTCTCTTGTTTTTTATTGGGTGAAGGTATCTAAACAAACGCTAAACTTGCCAACTGAAGGAATAGAAAGCTGTTCTCTTAGACAATTTGAATAACGCTTGGCAGGCAGAAGTCTAGTTTTCAATATTTAGAGCATTATTTTGTATTAAACATCAAGGGAACTACAACAGCAATTCTTTGTGGTACTTTCTAATCAGTTTTTGAGTGAGAGGCACGCAGTCCTGCAGGACGGGTAACCACTCTGACCATCATTTACCAAGAAATGACTTGGTTAGTAAGACAGCTGATTTAAGTTAAGAATGAAAGGGCATCTTGTTGCAGAAGAGACTTTATTCAATATGTGAAAAATGAGTGAAAATAAATTTAAAAAAATTTGAAAAAAAGAAAAGGACTGTAAAAAGGAAAAAATGAGAATGTCACAAAACTTCCTGAGATTGTGGATTGTAGTCATTTTACTGAAGACAAAACACATTCTGAACAGGGCTCAATGGTGGTTGACACTCACTTCACAGAAAGAAACGTACTGGTTTGGGTCCTTGTTGGGTTCTTTCCATTGACTTTATATAAGAACTGGACTGAATAACCCCTACCCCATTGCATTCCAAATATTGGAAATACCTGCTGCCTCCAAGAAGCCCAAATTTTGTAGATTTCTTTTGAGAAATAAAACAGCTACTCAGTCATATTTGTCAGAATAACTATTTTTGCTCTGCTACCTTTTTAACATGTTCTTGCTAGTATCACTTTTTATATGACATATATTATTTTTATTTATTCCAAGTTATTCAAGTCATAAATTGACCAATCAGGTCGACAGATTCTCCAAAACCTGTTTACAGTTCAAGGGGTGTGGACTACCAACAAGCACACTCCTGATTGGCAAGAGTGGTTGCCATAGAAACGTTAACTCAAACTAACATGAACTAATCACTGCTTATGGATGATGTCTGGCTCCAATATGTTGATGTCTGTATTGCAAAAAAATGCCGACTAAATTGACTTAATTTGGTTATAGCCAGAAGTAAGGCGTTTTCCATGGGTGATTCAACTATTGGCTAGATGGACACAGCCGGATGTCACATCACCTATAGAAAGTGCCTTAACTCCGGCTCCAGTGAAATGAACCCAATAAAGTCCCCATTCTTCCACGATATAGGTGCTCCCAATGCATGCAAGGGTTTTCTCTTTGGGCACTTCAGCTTCCTCCTACAGTCCAACAAATGAATGTGAGTGTGTGTGGTTGCTCGTCTGTGTGTGGCCCTGCAACCCTATCCTGCCTTTACTCTAAATTAGTTGGGATAGGCTCCAGAAACCCCTTTGACCCCGCACAGGACAAAACAATAGTGTAGCAGACTTAAAATTTGTATCAGAATATGGGATTTCTTTGCAACTTTCCAACAAGACAGGTATTTGTGTTATCTGCAAAAATGGTTTAGAAAAATTAAAGTGACAACCGTTTTTTAAGCAATCCAGTATTCTGTAAATGAAAAAGCCTTAGCCAAGGCCGCTCGACCTCTGAAGCTTAAAGCCAAAAAAAGAGATTATTTCCTCGCCGTCTTTTTCTCTCCCCCCTCCTCTGTCTGTTTTGTTCTCTAGTCATCTGTCTCTTCCTTCCATCTATTTCAGTGTCTCCTTCACTCACCCCCTCGCTGCCCTTGGCACTATCATGGTAATAAAAGCTAAAGAATACCTTTGAGTTTGGACTCTCCCCATTTCTTCCAGCCCCCTCTGGCCTGCCATTATATCACAAATGCATCCAAAAATGCACACACACACATACTCACACAACATGATATGTGCAAACACACAGACTCACATGCTAGTATATCAAGTTCTGACTGAATTACATTTTGACTGATAGTGCTCTTGAGGGCAAAGCAATGATAACTCAGCTGTTTACGCGTGTGCAAGTGAGGGAGTGTACCTTTAGTTAGGTACCTACAAGGCTGCAGGATTTACTTGTGCACCTATATGTGTGTGTGTGTGTGTGTAGGTGGGTGTGTGTGCGTTTGACTGTGCTATAGCTCAGGGCTACAATAATAAAAGGGAAGGCTAGCTGTTAGAGACTGCTTGAGTGCTCAAGCTTCCAACCTCTGCAAACACAAAATTCACTCATTCATTTTCCGTACTGGCTTCACTCTTTTCAGTGCTGTGGGGGTTCTGCTGGACACAATCAGCTTTTGAGGTCCAAGAGGGAGGCTATTCCCTTCTCGAATCAGCAGTCCATGATCGAGGAAGCCGGACAACTTGGATAAAACAGCTGCTTCCAGGTGATTAGTCCAACTCCTCATGGACATGAGTCCCACTTTAGGGATTTTCAGTTGGTTCTTTATGTGAAAATTCATAACTTTATTTGTGAAAGTTTCACTTTTGCTTATTTTATAAGCAAAAAAGCTAAATGTACAAAAATTGATTTTAGAAATAAAAATGCAAAAAAAAAAAAAACTACATCAGTAAACAAATAAGGAGAGAGGGCATACCAGTGTGCCCTGGTATTCACTACAAAGGGCTTAACCTGCTAGATTTTGCATGGTCCAACAGAGGACTTTAAACTTTATGGTAGGCTCTAAGACTCTCAAGTAATAAATAAAAAAGATGATTTTTAGCTAAGTATAGTCATATATATGACAGTTCATAATTGAATTTGTCAACTATCGTCCTGAGAAAGGCCCAAATATAAAAATTACATTTTATCGAGACAAAGATCTGTTGGATTTTATCCAAAATCAGTAACAGATTCCATCTGAATATGATAGATCTATTTCCAGTGATTTCTCAGAAGTAGTCAGTTTTGTTTTCTTTTCTTTTCTTTTTTCTTCACAACAGCTAAGTTGTTTAATCTGATAACACTGCACAAGATCACAGCCACATGTCAGAAGATATAAATTTTAAATTAAGGTACTTGTCACTCAGCATGGAGACAGCATGCTCCTGGCTGATGCTAGAGCTGGTTTAATAAAAGCAAAACAAAACAAAAGAAAAAAACACAGTAACAGTTGTCAAGGAGGAAACAGTTTGAATGCAGTTTTTTTGTTTAGAACTGACTGATGTGGCAAAGCTGCAACTGTGAATGATTGAGAAGTGGGATTTGGAGATAAAACATGGAACTCTGCTCTAACTGAACCCCATGGCTGTTGGATATCAATCTTTAAAGAAAAAGAAATACTGTTTGACTCTGGCAAGCAAGTGTCTCTGAACTAAAATACTGAGTTAAAAATCGTCACGTAGGTGTATTTTTTATAGAAATTAGCAGATGAAATACTTTGTCACGTGCTGCCAACTCTTCAGTACATAAATATACAACTGGAACAAATTATTTTCAAGGATAAGATGGCCCTTAGAAAGTTTTTACTGAAAATCCCTGACATGCAACACTCTCTTGAGATCAGAATGTGAGCTCTCTCTCAATACCATCAGGAAATGTAAAAGCCATTGAGCAGCATGCAGTTTGCATTAACTTTATTTTCTGCTATTTTATGCATCCAAGAAAAAAAAATCTATCTTATGAAGTAATCACACTGGAATTGTGAAGCCTTCTTGAACATGCTCAGCACTCAGTGTTCACACTGAAAGAACAAGGAACGTTTCTCCTATTTCTTTTTCTACTATTTATCAGTGTAAATTCCAACTACAGTTGGAAGAGGATTGGTGTGATTTGTTGAAGATGTGCAAATATCACAAATCCTTCTCCAGGTGTTTTTTCATAGCTCTATTCCAATATATATGTATATATATATATATATATATATATATATATATATTAAGGCTAGGCAATAAAATGATAGCTATTACTATTGCGCTAATACTTTTGAGGGGTCTGAAATTTACTTTCGCCAGTTGCAAGCTTTTTCTCCTCTTTGGTGAGTAAAAGTTAGAGGCTTAGTCACCACATGGCAAGTAAATGTTTGTGTAAACTTAGTTGTGTACATTAACTCTTCTTTTGGTGAATTTCTTCCTTCCTCCTCTTACATCTGTACAGTAGGTAAACAAAACACATGACGCGAGACACATCACCCACCCATACAGCGTTTAGTTTGGCTGATGAAACAGCAGAATACGTGGCAGTTTATAACATGATCCAGTCAGAACTGAAAGATAAAGCTGCTTCACTTAAAGCAACAACAGACAGATTAATAAAATTAGTTGATTTGGAGACAGATCTGTTGTTAGACACTGATGCTGTCATGTGTGATAATGGACCGGTTTAAAGTCGAACAGTATTTTCATGGACCGGCCTGTAAGACGCGGCGGGTAAATACAACAAGATTAATCCATAGGACCTTCATAAAAATTGTATTTCCTAAATAATAACAGAAGTGTTTCACTCTTTTAGCACCGTCTATGCAGCATAAGAGTCTGTGTTTCACAGAAAACTGTGACCTGTCAGATGTTGTGCTCAATCCTCTAGCCTTCTTAAAGCTGCAGCTTTAATTTCAGTGATAATATATAATGACAATAACCCAAAACATTATACTGTTTTCAGGTGTTTTTTTGTTGGTTTAATATAGGATGTGATCACCTGGAGGTAGAATTCTCCAATCTATAATACCTATAATAAATCTGTCCTTGTTTTCTCAGCATGTTTGAATTTGAGTTTACAGTTAGATGACTGTAAAGACATAAATTATTTTTATGCCAATTCATAAAATAAAATAAAAAAAAATCAGAAAATTTTCAAAAAAGTAAAAACGCCTAAGGTATTTCTGTATAAAATAGTGCTCGAATTTGGCCGATAAAATATGTTTGGTTGGTAGATTTTTTAAATCAGTCAGATTGGCCAGTGATTCAAAAATTACATTTCAGCTCCTGCGTAGACATGTTTTAGTTATTTCATATTTGACAAAAAACAAGGTAAAGTGCACTGCAAATTTTGCAGAAGACATGTTCCTTTTAAAACGGGAAGTACCACCAACCTTTTTTATCACCTGAAGCAATGCCACCAAGCATGCTCAATCTTAGACTGAAAGAAAGATTAGTTTTCCAGAAAAAACAAGAAAAGCTTCGCAGTAGCTACAATCTAAACTAAAAGAGATTCGGATCATTTGTTTTCAGTTCCTAGCTTATTCACAGGATATTAACAAAAATGTTTGTCAGTTTTATGTTTGTTCGGTAAAACTTTAAAACATTAGAATGTATTTGTAGAATTAATGCTTTGTCATTAAATGCAACTTATCAAGCAGTTTAGTGTTCTGTTTTATTTGTGGTGAAATAAAACTTGAAAGCTTTTGCCTTAATTTTCTGTTTAGTTTGTAATATTTACACCTTTTTTTGTTTTCTGCGGGGAAAAACTGTTGCATCATGTTCCTTCAGTGCATCTGTTACGTTTAAAGCGTGATAGAAAAAAAAAAGTTTAAATCTAAACAACCTGCTGATGATTACACATTTGTCCAATGAGCTACAGAGCGTTGAAATTTGACAGATATAGTTATTTGATTTATCTCCACTATGATCATTTTTCAAAAGGTTGGTATTTCTGACGAGGCTACCAAATCAGAATCCCTTATTGATCAAAGTTCAACCTGGTTTAACTTTCAACTTGCATTTAATGGACGCATGTTTTGTACACAGAGCCCGAACATGGACTTAAAAACTTGGTTAGCAACACATGAACGTGAAGGTTTTGAACCCAGAAGCCCAAAATGAGCATTTACACGAATTTGCATTGACTTTTCATTGAAAGTGATCGCTTGAACGCGCATTGCCAAGGCAAGAGTGAACGTAGCATTACAGTCATACTAAAGGCTGATGATAAGATTTAAACCACTATTCTTCTTAGTGTCAGAAATTATGTTTGTGATGTAGAATTTTACTAGATTTGAAAAAAATCTAGTAATAATAGGAACTTCAAATCTGTGAGCTGGATGGATCATATGCCCTCTGAATAGTATTGCAGAGTTCTAGACCATAGTGAAGAACATTTCCAAACAAAACTTTAAAGTAGGAGCAAAAGTCTAAAGAGCTGGTGTCTGACATTACATGAACAAATGCTAGACTTCTAAGACCTTTAGGCAACACAAGGGATTCCTATGACACTCCAGTTGAGCTTAATTTAGAAAAACTCTCCTGCCTCTGGTTTGATCACTGTGACTTTGGCTCTTCCGGGCTTTTATATTGCTTCGCAGCTGACTTCAGAGTAGGACATTTACACACATTTGTAAGTATTGGAAATGAGAAGGTCAGTTAAAAAAAAAGATGAAAGAAATGGATTCTGATCAACATGACTTTACACAAAACTGAGGAGTGCAAGAGATTATGTATTCACATGGCCCTGGATGTTATTACAACATGGGAAAAATAACGTTTAAGTAAAAAGAAATGCTCATGTGAGCTTTTATTCTGAAAAAGTACCATGGGGTCAAAAAATAAGATTAAGATTTACTGAATTGAATTTAGTAAATTTATCACAAATAAGCATTTTGATTAGTGTTCTAACACTTAAAGCTGCAATTGCTGCCTAGTTATGGGAGAGAACCATTTTTAATAACAACTGATTAGTTTATAAAAACTACAAAAACAAAAATTGCCACAGGGGCAATACATTACCATCAAGCATTCAATTTAGTTGAGTGCGACATTAACAAACAGGCTTCTCCAAAATCTACTGAACATGCAGACGTGAACTCACACAGCGGTTTGCATTACAGTGTCAACCTGTCACAGTAAATCGCTCCGATACTTGGCCTCATATCTCCCTTCCTTCAGATATACCGAAAATGAGATTTAATTACCACACATACACACAGCCACAGGTGGAAATAGAAAGCTAGAATTAATTATCTCTCTTTTTCTCTATGTCCCTCTTTCTCTCTCTCTCTCACACACACACATAAACGGCAATGGAACTGAAAACTTGAATTCATATGTGATTTTAAACATAAAACTGACCAAAATTTTAAAAGGCAGACCTTTGGAGAGAACATAATACTATGTTACCATGAACGTGTTTGTACTGTTGAATTATTGCTGTTTCTTTTTCTACTTTATATTTGTTTGAACAGTATATAAGGGAAAGAGATCATTAGATTGGCTTGTTTATTTTTGTTCGTGGCGATTCTGGCACAAATGACCCCCTGGGCGAGTCACACCAGTTAAGCCTCAGTACTCCCCCAATTACGACCCAAACGTAGAGTTCAAATATTGAATGTGTTTTATGTGTCTTATTTGCTACAAATATTTTAGAAGTGCATGTAATATGAATGTAAAAATTGAAAATTTTTACAACATTTTTAGACCAAAGTAGAGGGGATTGAAGCTGTGTATTTTTTAAATCAATCTCTGACAACAAACTGAGGAACCATCACAAAGTAATTCTAATCATACTGAGACTAAGAGACAAAGTACTTGATATATGTAATTACAAATATCTAAATCTGACAGCAGGTCACCATGTCTTATGCTATTTTAATAAAAGCATGATTGAAGGAATTCATCAAAATTTGTTGGATATGAATCAAAATAAAATTTTATTTTTATATAGCTGCATGTAATGCACAAATTGAGTTAGCCTAACAATAGCCTTGGCCAAACGCTCCTAATATTATTGTGCATGTTTAAAAAAGTTGTCTTAGGCTTAAATAATAACACTAACAATGTTTAATATCATACCTTTGTCCTTTTCCACATTTCTCTTGGTATGCTTTCCTCTTTTTTTTCTAAACTGAGAACCTGATAGTGTTGTCCTTGTCTTTTTATTGCGAGTTAGCATCCTTTGACACCAACTACCGCTTAGCATCGCTTCAGCTCAGCTTTGGACTAAACCATTGCTTGTTGTATTTAAATTAAGAGATTGGTTCATGGTGAATGTTATCTGTAAATAATTTGAGCTTGAGATTAGTGTTTGACCGAAAAAATGTTCCCAATTACCTGTTTGTTACTTGCCTTAATCAAGTAGGTTTCATTTGGAACTAAATTAAAATATTATATATGAAGTAATGTAAAATATAAAAATGCTAACCCAGCCACCGGTGAATTGAACCCCCTCTTGTATTTTTTCACTTGGTATATTCCACAGTTCCAGTTTGAGTGTTGCTCAGCAGAGGGGGCTGTTTGACATTTTAATTCACTTTTAGATAAAAACAGCCGTGCTGCGCTATTCATTTTAAAGAAACAGAATAATTATCCCCTCGTCCTGCCGCCCCCTGAAAAATGCCTCCCTGGGAGACCACCCGCGACGTTTATATCAAAAACCGCCACTGGTTTTAAAAGTATTACTATCTTGCTAAATCCCATTTCTTCATTAGATTCCTAAAGGGAGTCGATTGCGATTAAATCTAAATCCACCATGTTGCTGAGTGGGACTTTACAGCATCAATGGTTTCTGCTTAACCTCATTTTGGTTTTGAACATTTCTTTCAGAGGACTTTCTTGAACCCTTGATATCAGGAAGTTTTTGGGTTCATGTTCTCCATTTTCCATTGTCATGGATGTACCAATTGGCAATTTCCCCTATTGAGTTTAAAGCCTGGAAAAAGTTAAAACTATCAGTATTTAAATCATTATCAAGGCTTTGATGTAACCCTTACTTACATCTTGAAATGCCTCAATGTGACCTTACTTAAATAATAGACATGCAGAATAGTCAACACTGAATAGGTAAAATTAAATAGGCCACATCCCTATTTACAAAAACACAAAATAACTTGCTTTTTGTGTCAAACAAAGGTGAGAAAAATAGTTCAAATGACTCACTATTTCTATGCAGTAAAAATGAGCAAGAAAAAAATGAGAAATTAAAAAAAAATAGGATCAAAACTGATTTACAACAGTTCCTCTTGCGACTAGTTGAGTGTTGTCCCCATCAGTTTTTTTTCCTGCTTGATTACAGACACATTACAATATCTTGGCCAGTTTTCTTTGCTTGTATTTTATGTGGTGTTGGTCACCTTCGTAGTGGACCTCAATTGTTTAGTTGACCAAGGCTTCAGAGAGTCATGAATGATGTTATCAATGCCTAGGGACAGTTCTACATCAGCTTTTCTATTCTCTGAGACACTAAGAAGGGGGTTAATCTTTGACTTTTCAGCATCAACCACTATGAACTCAGAGAAAACCTGGAGGTCAACATCTTCAAAGATGTCTTTGATATTTTCTCCAGAGAGTTCATAAGCCATTAGCTGTGAAGCTTCAGCAGCTACAGTATAGACACCAAGAGAGCCTCTGACTCCTCTTCAGAGACTTCCTCAAGATTCTCCTGGGATGGTATCAAGTATTGGCTGTGGAGCTACTGCAGCTTTGAACTCCCAGCAGGCCTCTGAATCCCCTTGGTCAGACCGTTCATCGCATTGCCTTCCAGGAAGTGCGGCAACCACCAGCCGTGAAGCTTCAAAGACCATGCACACCTAAAAAGTTCTGTCTTCTTTTTTAAAGGTTTATCATTTTCCCTCCCCACTAGGAAGGCCTGCAGGAAATTTGGTGAAGTCAACTTTTTTTCGTTTCAGTTTTCAAGGATTAATTACTGTCTGGTTCA
The DNA here is from genome assembly GCA_014656515.1 of Oryzias celebensis. NCBI lineage: Eukaryota > Metazoa > Chordata > Actinopteri > Beloniformes > Adrianichthyidae > Oryzias > Oryzias celebensis. The sequence continues at coordinate 12,777,291 of BNCR01000003.1, read as the reverse complement.
GGTTTCTGCCATCTGTGGTCTGACCATCATCTTTGGAAGTTACATGAAACAAATCTTGTTAAGGAAGGATCGTTTATTGGTTTCACATGAAGCTTTTGGTACCACACATAACAACAATGGCATGCTTGTTCTGAAATGGACAGAATTAAGTCTTATTTGGATGAGATCAACCTAATTTGGCCAATCCATCAGATCAACCTCAGACAAAGACCTCACGTGAAGACTGAACTCAGCAGTTGAAAGTAACCAGCCATCTGTGGTGCTTGCCTGCTATTAATTGAATGTTGAAATAACCTTGTTGTCCAAACAAAAAGCTTATTCTTCAGACTGATCTTCCAACTGCTGTGTGGGAAAGTCACACCCCACCGTCACAGTTGCGCATCAGCATCATTTGGTGGTTTAACCCCCTTATCCATCCTTCTATGCTGGGTCTTAATTTTAGATTCTTTGGTGTAAGCGGTGTGAGTTTTCAGCCGATCCCATCCGATTTTTACGTATTTTATCATCATTTCAATGTTGGGAAGTTTCTACTTGTTTTATATATTAATTCTTATATTTGTTCATTTTGACATTTTATCATGACGCTATGCTTGTTTCTTCCTGCTTTTCCCAGACAAATCTTACCTGCTGCCAGTTATCCTGGATCAAAAGTGTTCAATCAAAACTGATTGATCATCAAATCAAGCCGATGAGCAGTAAGAAGCAGTGAAAAACACACTGAATTTGAAACTGTATTAATTTTAATTTGTTACTTAATACATTTGTTTCTTTTACATGTTTAGGCTAAATTCTACCTTCAGATAGCTTATCCCATATTTAATGAAGGCTTGTTAGAATTTTGGAAAGCATGTGTTTTATTTTGTAGAATAATCTACTTTGTCCATTTTCTGGACCTGTTTTTGTCCCTTTCGGGGTCACGGGGCTGCCGGAACCTAACCTGGCCACTCGTGGGCGAAGGTAGGGTACACATTGGACAGGTCGCCAGTCTGTCGTAGGGCCACAATCACACACTCATACACACTCGCAGTCACACCTAGGAACAATTTAGAGTGACCAATTAACCTATGAAGCATGTTTTTGGACGGTGGGAGGAAGCCGGAGTCCCAAAAGAAAACCCAAACATGCAGGGGGAGAACATGCAGACTCTACACAGAAAGGTCCTCTCAATATTTTGTACAAAATAATTTCAATGTCAAATAAGATTATTCCTAAATTTCAACTAAAAGCCTGATTAAAACGGTAGGTCTTGAGCCTTCTTCTCTGAGGCCTGAGGCTCTCTGGGAGGCTGGACCACAGACGAGGTTCACAGTAACTGAATGAGTCCTCGTCGTAAGTTTTACTTTTAACTCTTGGAATAAGTAATAGACCTGCACCAGAGGACCTTGGGTTCTGTGAGGGCTCATACTTTATAATAAATATGGTTTCATAAGTTAAGAAATATGTAGCTTTTGTTATCTGTAGCTGCTTCTGGGGAATAAATAATCCCCTTTTTTGTGATTTTTTTTTTCTATAACAAAATTTAAACAGACTTTTCCTAAGGAGTTGTTTTAAAAATAAATGAAAGTACGAATTTATGCAGACTTGTGCAATATAGTTGTACACATCCAAAAAAAACACTCAAATGTTTGCAGCACTTGTGAGTATGAATTTTAGGACATTCCTGTTAAGTGACATGTGTGCAGTTATTTCTAGAATATTATCATACACTTTGGTCTTCCACAAAGAATGTTGGAAAGGATTCAACGTCCTGAATGGGTTTTCACACAGTCCATGTGCCAGCTGAATTGAAGCCATTCTCAGGGCAGAGGACAGGTATAGAGAGGTGTCCCTGTAGAGGGAAGGAGACAGTTTCACGGATCAGCCACTGCCTTTAGACAGCCTGTAACTGGTGTTTAAAGAAATCCTGACAGTGAAATGTAGATAGATTCAACAAGTTCAGCACTTCTTTAGCTGGTCAGTGGTACATCTTGGCATCCTTTTTACTGTGTCTGTCTAATCATAAAAACATAGCCACATTGAGGCTGGTTAAGTTCCTGACTTCTCTTATCCTCATATTTTGCAGCAGATTGTGGAGTAAACTGCTCCCACCCACTACACACTTGGCTGGCTAACATAAAGCAATTTGTAAGGCTCATAACATAAACGATGACATTGACTTCTACAATTTCACGTTTCATCTACCCAAAGAATGTTTTCCCACAACTTTTGAGGAGGATCTTATTAATTTTATTTGGATTTAAATGCTTTTCCTATAACAACAAAGCAAAAAAAAAAAACATATATTGCAATGCACTTCGAATTGTCTTTGTGTATGGAAGCTGCTGCTCTAGCACATTAAAATATTTCTTTAGGGTTTTGTTTATTGGTTTGTTCTTAGAGCAGACTTTATGTCAGGGTGTTCAGAGCACCTCTATTACAAACTCTTTCTTTTGAACGAATTACATGACTCCAAGTTGCTCTTCAAAATAAATTAAATTAGATTACTATCTTAATCCACAAAAAAAAAAAAAAAAAAAATTGGGTTAACATCAACTGCTCCAGCACAGTAAAGCTTTCATTCATTATATAAGAAAGGAAATCAAATCAAAATCAATAGAAATGTCATGGTGCAACATTGATTGTTAATGACTTCACACACAATTTTCAGACAATTAAGTTGCAGGTTGGCCAAAGCATCCATTCATGTATCTCAAATCCTTTAAATAAATCTGAAGATGAGCAACAACAATGGAGGGGTAAAAATAAAACAAAAAGACATAAGTGACAAAAAATGGTCAAATCAAATTAGAAAACAGCAGAAATTCCTTTATTGATTTAACTGATGTAATACCATAACTAACTTTGAACAAAAACGTGGAGAATAATGGCCTCCTTCTGTTCAATACCTTGATGAAGTAAACATTTATTTTTAGCAAGAGTTGCTCACACTTGTTGTCAAACGAGAAAAGCTCAATCCACAGTCTGCTTGATCAGGACCGGATCAGTCAGGGGTCTGGTGACAAATCTTGTATCATGTGACTTTGTGTTGACGAACAGTTATGACTCTATTTAAAATTCAAAACTCCCAAAACTCCACTTTGTGACTTCATAAATGCAAGGAGAACACAAGAGAATACCAAAAAAGTGCATACTATCTTTGCTTAATGTCTTATTTTCTCTTTTTGATGGAAAAGGCTGAAAATTGGATGCTGTGGTGTCTGCAGAGTATGAAAATCCTTTTAACCCTACCTACAAAATGTATCTTCTGCTTATTATGCACAAAGTGTATTTAAGCACGGCGATGCAGAGCAATGGTAAAGATCATGATCGACTGTGAAAAGAAGCTCACACAGTCACAGGTGTCATTATTCACTTGATGCTCAGTGAGCGAAGCCGGCTCTGCTGCTGCGTATTGGCTCTCCCATGTGTTTTTCCTGAGATAGTTAGGCTACAGTGGACATTTTTGATGGCACGTTAATGGTGTTGAGTGAGAGGATATATTCAGCTTTCCTGGAAGATTATAGAGCTGCATCTACAAGGCACAAAAAAGCAATTGGTTCAACGAGCCTTATAACAATGTAAAGCGAATCTCAAAACAGTCTGTGACACTAAATTTCTTTTTACAACTGCACACTCTGTGAGATCCATCAGTGCCAAAGAGGTCCACTGCCAAAACACAAAATAATGGAAGTTCTTGTAAAAGAGATTTGCTGCATCTATTGCCACTCATAAACTTCAGACACAAAGAAACTGTGACGGCCTGCTGAAGGTGGCGTCCCATAAATTATATTTAAATGACTGCTACCATTTTCACTCATGTTAAAGTCCCACTCATATCATGTTTTGATCCATTTTAAAAGCGTTCCCAGCATTTTTAATTATAATTATGTTGTTTTTATACCCCCCCCCCCCCCCCCCCCCCCCCCCCCCCCCAAAAAAAAAAAAAAAAAGACTGTGTTGCTCTCCATGACAGTGTCTGTAGAGAGGCAGTAGTTCATCAGAAATTCACCTCGAGTTGCGGGTGAGTAAACCGACTCCTACTTTCTAGCATCCATCTGTTTACACGCTCTCCCGCTAGCTTACAGCCCCTCACACCCTAACATTACCGGTGCAACTAAAATGCAAGCAACATCAGAGCTATCCAGCCTTATACCTTTGAACCAGATACCAGTTCAGCCAAAGAAAATAAAGATGTGGATCTTGCATCTACAATTGGATGCATCAAATGGAGCGGAGCATGGCGCTTGTGGCTTGCCATAGTAACTTCTACGTTACATATACAATCTTTTTCAAACTGCGTTTCTTCATCTGTTTCTGATTCACAACAATTTAAATAAAGAAATACTCAAAAATGCAATAATCTGCTTAATTTTCTCTTCATGTGTCCTCCACCATCAGAAAAATATCACAAGAACATGTTAAAATATACCAAAAATACAATTTTAATTTGAGTGGGTCTTTCAAGAAATACAAAATAATAGAAAAATACTTCTCACATTAATCCTAATCATGTAAGAGTTACCAAACATGAACAACGTTTTACTAAAATGCCCTTTAGTGAAGTCATAAAGGACAAGAAAGTGACATTCCTCTTATCATTCAAAAAAAGATCGACTCCCTATTTCCTTTGAAGTCCTTTTCGATAAAAATATTTGCTGAGTAAATCCTTCCAAAGTTGTTTATTAACCCCTGAAGTTCACATGCACAGTTTGTAACATCTAATTTAGATTTATTGTTACAGAGATTGTAGACAACTAGTCAGGAAATGAAAAATGAGGTGAATCAGAAAAGAAGTGAGCAGGTAACAAACTGATTTACAGCAGGGGCCTCCGCTTGATGAGGCCAACCTGTGGGGTTGTGTGCTAACAAGGGAAAAAGTGGGCAGGTAAGCTGATCTACAAGCTGCACAAAGAGGCTTCTTATCGGCATAAGCTTCCTCCCCTCTCCTGAGCACAGAATCACCCGGAGTGCTGTAACAGACAGGAAGGCAGCCACAAGTGGAGAAAGACAGAGAGAATCCTGTGTTCCAGTAATTAGTCGGTAGAAAGTGAGCTGGACTATAATTCGGTCAGTCAGATGGATGTCTGCCCTCTAGACATTAGGTTTAGCCATTATCTACACCCATTCCTCCACTGTCCATTTATCCATCTCTCCCTCTCAGTCTCCCCTTTTCAGCACATTCATCCTTGCACTCTGTCCTACCATTCATCCATTCTGCCCCTTCTCCTTCTCCATGTCCTCTGTATTCCTCCACAAATTAGACCCATCTCATCATTTATGCCCCTCTCCTCCCTTTTTTCTTTATCTCGCTTCTACTATTGTCTCTCTACAGCACTCCTCTCTTTTGCTGCCAGACATCACATCTAACAATATTTTAAACTGGCCCCTCAAACTGCCTCCATCAATACATCCGTCTCTTGCTGTCACTTTAACCTTCATACTGTGCTCTTCTGTTCTCATCTCATTGTGGAAGCCTATGATCTACAACATTAGGGCATAAAATTCAGATTACATGTCAAGTCATGCTGTATATTCAGCTACGTCCGCACCACTCTCGACAATGTACGTTCAAGTGACCACTTTCAATGAAAAGTCTTGGTTAATGAGTGTAAATGCGCGTTTCGTAAATCTGTCGTGTTCATGCGTCGCTAAGCAAGTTTCGACAAATGTTTTTTGGCTCTATGTGCGAAACGTGCATCCATTGAATGCCTGTTTAAAGTTAAACAAGGTCAAACTTAACTCATCAGGGACTCTGATTTGGTAGCGACGAATGGATGACATCCCCTTTAATTCACAGAAGAACCAATCATTTGTAAATGGATCATGGACAAGAAATTAATGGTTGTGGTTTGTGCCCTTCCAAAATTAAATAATACCAAGTCTTTCATATATCATAACTGTGAAAGAAAAAGCGTGGAGCAAGATTCATGAGATTTGAATCACTTGAACATTTCGCACCAAGCCTCTTCCAACCGTAGGTGGTGAACATGCACTAGTATTGGGTGGCGGCAGTCCACTGTGAACACCATGGGTTAAAAGTGTGTTCAAGAATGCATGCATTGCCCATTCTTGAACGCACATGCCCAGTGTGAACGTAGTAATATACTTTCACAAAACTTTCCAGTCATCTCTTTTGCTTTTTCTATAGCTTTGCGTCCTTTCTTCACACCAGAGACAGCTTATTAAATATAATCATCACACTAGACATGCACAAGTACAAATTTGAACCTTCTAGTATGCATTGCTTCTTCTACCTTTGACTTGAACTCATTATCTACAGTTTTTCCCCTCTGCAAGTGTCTTTGCATTCCGTCTCTGCTTTAGCTTCCCCTCTCTGTCACTCTTCCATCCTCTGTCTGCCGGATATTATGTCTAGCCATTATCTACACTCATCCTGCCGCACTAGTCCATCCATCTACCCTCTTTCCCTTCCTTTAGCACCTCCTCGTCTCTCACCTCTAGATAGAGCCACCTATTATCTCTACCAGCCCCTCCATCCATCCTTCCTGTGACACCTTCTCACACACACTCTCCAGTTCAGATGCACATTCACAGTCTTGACCAATCCTTTGTCTAGACAAACTATCCCAGCACTCAGTAATAAATTAAAGCTGTAGAATCTTTTAAAAACGCTAGAAAATGTAATGTCTCAAAGAATATCAGTAAAGCATTGTAGACACTTGCCTGTTGACTAAAAAAGTTCCAGTTTCACTTGAAGCCAACATAAAAATAAATGTCATGATGGCAAATCGAAAATTTAACATGCAGAAAAATCTAATATCAAGTGTGAAATTGCTTAAAATAAAAGGAAAAGGCATGTACCTACTGATGATTTTAAATGTTTTAAGTATTAATGCTGAAGACAGAAGCTGCAAAGCAGTGAGTCTGCAAGGAGTTACGTTTTTAAATAAAGCAGTCCATGGGTGAACTCAGTTGTGTGCAATCACTGTCCTGTGCAGGTGCTCTGTTTGCTTTACTTTTGTCTATACTTTTGCAGTAAAACGTATTATTTGCCTGATTTTTAAATACTTATGAAATTCATCTTAGACTACATTTACTTGTTAATCAGACATTTCACAGGTGAAAAATACAGTTCTTTTAATCTGTGATTAATCAACAATCTTTTTTTAATAATTAAAGTAGCTGTTAGCTACATTTACCTAAGTTCCACTTCAGGAGTTGAATCTGGGATTTGAGTTTCACGTGTAGTGAATCAAAACTTGATTCAAGTCTTGTGCTAGTCACACGAGCATGACCTGAACCCGTGGGACTTGTGCAGTCTTTGTTTCTCTACACAAAACAATCACCATCAGAATGTATTCTTGTTCTGTACTCTTCTTGATGTGTTGAGTTAAAGGTAGTGCTGACAACAAATACACAGCACTGCCTAAACTAGTTTTTTTTTCCTCCGCACACTTAACTCTTGACTTTATCATAACCATCAAAAACATTTTTAATGATGAGTTTTAAAATAAATTTTACTTGTCCCAGATTTTTTTAACATTCTTGGGTTTTAACTTGAACATAGAAAAAAAAAGTTAGAATCTGCAAAGTAATTTAATTATTTCTTGCACAAAAAAGAAATCTGTTGGTTTGTATGAACTACGTTTTTCTTTTTGCTAGACTGCATAATGTTGTGGTTGTTATCATTGCGGCCTCTTGCCAACAATGTCCACCTGTCAAGAACTCGGATACAACAAAACTGGACCACAGCGAGTGAAGACTCAGAGTAAAGAATAATTTATTGTGAGGGGTTGAGAAGGTGACTGAGCTGGAGCTGAGCAGGAACATGATGCGAGCGAGAAAATGATCGGTGCAGGGGAGTTCTCAGACAGACCGATGAATGACGACTTGAGAAACGATGAGGAGGTTTGGAGGAGTAAACAGCAGCTTCGGCGAAGGTTGGAAAGGTCCAGGGTAAGACCTGGCATTGAACTTGGACCAAACAAGAAAAAGAATTACCCAGTATGGGGAACCAATTCCACACTGTCAAAACAAGCCCCTAAGAAATAAATCAAAAATTATTACCCCATTGAAACATTTTCTATAGATAAGCTCAAAAAAATCTGCCAATGGGATAAAAATTGTGTTACAGAGAATGTGCAATTTAAGAAAAAAACTAAGTGTCACTAAGACATATTTTCTCTATTTGCTATTGAAACAGTTTCTAGACAAGATTGTTGGTCTTGCGAAACAGGAAAAACTTTTTTTTTTTTTTTAAACAAAGGTCTCTTTACTTTAAAATGCAGCTTTTGCAGTGAAGGGGTGACAGTGGAGGAACATCCAAGAGAGATAATCCATAAACTGAATCCAGAAAGGCTCACAATACTGTAGATGCAAAGGGAAATGCAAAACATGATCAAAGTAGAAACAAAGTTCAAGGAACCATATGAATGAGAGAAACAAAGCAACCACAGGCAATGCAATCCATTGGCATTGTCAGGTAGTGGAGAAGCTGACTATAAAGTTAAAGGAACAGGTGAGAGGAGTGAGCTGGATTGTTTGCTGAGAATGAGGCAGAGGGGAAGTGGAGGAGCTGGAAGCTGACACCCTCTGGAATAAGTTTGCATGTTAATGATGGTAGTTGAGTTTTCCGATTGGGATTTTTTAGATGTAATATGTGGATGGAGGCTCCGCTGCCCCACCTCTCATGTCACAATCTATATTTTTTTGTATTTATTACTATTCTCCACATATAATTGTGACATTGAACCCTAAAAGTATTGTTACAGTTAAGCCAATGTGCGGTAAATATGTTTTGAACTAGTATTACAAGTGTAAGAACTATTAATAAATTTTTTTTTTTTAAAAGTTGAATGGATTCTCCAGGAAAAAAAATCGTTCATGATTAAATAATAGGACTATATTATCCAGCCTACCAAAGAAGCTATTGTCTATCTCTTTGTATTCTGTTTAATATATCATTCCCATTCATTGTGACATAGTTCAGAGTGGAAAAATCTAATCTTGTGGTGATTCAGAGCTGATTCATTTTGAACTTGGCATGCTGAGTCAAGAACCACCACCAGTTTTGCAGTGCTCAAGCAAAACTGAGGCTTTTGCATCAGCAACTAGAAAATCAATGTAATGATATTGTGAAAAATACTTTAATAAAAGTTAACCATTTCACTTTGCTCTTGCTTCTATTTTTTAGGCTTACACAATCTCACTCGAATGTCATAGTAGACACAACAAACCCAGAAATGTAGATATTTGTAGATGCTTTCCATGATTATTATGATAAATGTTCAATACATCTTGTGCTTCAAGCAAATCATGAACTGCAATAGGTTTTTGAACATGAATGGTGAGGTCTGGTCAAACTCAGACTGAAAACAGCACAGAAATTGTTAAAAGATGTAGAAAAAGAAAAACAGCCTACTTACTACTGTAGCTGGGAACTGAAATCAGGAGCTACAGCTACAAACAAAAATATCCTGTTTACACCTTTTCTCTTGACTCTAGTACAGACTTGTGACATTTCAAAGACGTCCAGTTTATGGAAAAGCTGGAAGTAATTAGTAATTTTTGTTGTTTTTGAAGTTTATGCTGAAATAGGACAGACAGAGAAGTGTCACAAATGATGGTTTCTACCCAATCGGAAGCCACATTATTGCCCATGTGCCAAAACTGAAAGATACCACAGCTGCACTGCCTTTAACACCACGAAAGAATTTATTTAAGTGGTGATAGACTTAAACTCAGTAATCTCGAAAAAAGCGCTCTCAGAGCACGTCATGTGTCACTGCTGGATTTTTGTCATTGACAAAGTTTATCATATTGATTTTAAAATCCAATTTCACTGGTGATCATGCGTCAGCTCCCCTTCACATACAGCAAACATTTTACCAATGCAAATGGAATTGTCAATTGAGATTAAATATGAAGTTGAATTATGGATCAAAGAGCCTTCCCATTTTTTCTTTTGCATTGTTTCTTTTAATCTAATTGTCCATCTATGCATCAGTAATTCTTGTTTGCAACCTCAGACAAACTCCCTATTCTTCATTGCTTTGTGGAAAATCTTTGCAATCTCGAAAAGCTACGAGCACACCATAACTGTAAGCTTGCTTTATAAAGAAGAAGTCAGTTTATTTTTGCCCAAACTTGAGATTTGCAGCACTTTGCTACATCACTGACGATGAATTGTTAGTCTGGCACTAAAAACATGTGCAGCCAGGGGTTTTCTGGGTGCACAAAACAATTTACTGCACAATTTAAACTGGCTTCAGAGAGAGGACTATTTCAAGCGAGAAATGACATCACCTCATTCTCTTTCTATCACAAATGTGTGTTTACTGCTGTCTTCTGGAGAGCCATGCCTTGCGGGGTTGAGTTTATTGAGTCATTATTAATTCGCCCTGAAGGAGAGTGTTAAAACTGTCCGGGCTTGCAAACACACTGCCATGCTGTAAAAATGTTTCCAAAAATGAGACGTTCAAGTTGCAAACAGATTGATCCAATGTATTGCTTCTGATAAAACATATATTTATAGGCTCTCTATCAAAAATAAAGTGCTTTACTTTAATGGACAAGTTGTTTTTGGATCAGTTTATTCACATCTACTTTATGATTTAGCATGTTACTTTTATTGGTAGAATGTAAATTACCCTGCTGTTGTAATAAACTGTCACGGACATCCTCGTTTCCTCTACCCTTTCTTGTACCTCTATCCCATAGTGTTCTATCAGATATATTCCCCCCTTCCTTTAACTCAATTTTCTTGTATTTTCTGCCTTTTTTATTCTACATAAACAATACATTTGTCTCCTGACTTATTTTTCTTGGCACAAATTTTACCTACTTTCTCTTTGTGCAACATTTAGTACTTCTTCCCTCAATCATCCAAATCTGTGTCTCCAAGCACGTTCTGTCAGAGAGCGCACACTGGCAGGCTTGCACCACAGTGCATTTACTCAAAAACACCACTTTGTTTGGAAGAAGAGGTTCCCCTGAATTCCAGTGTGGACCCCAGTTCACTTGCAAACAAACTCTGGTGTGACTTTTCATGAACCAATGTGCAGAAACAAATAATAATTAAAAAAAAAAGAAGTCAGTACTCTGCATCACATGTACAAAGCAAATATACAGCTTTGCACAGAACTTAGGATAATTGGGAAACACAAAGAAGCTGAAAAAATATCTGGTATACAAACAGGGTGTAGTGCGAAGGTGGAAGAGCTTAATAGTACTAGTAAGACTAGCCTTTGAATGGAATTTTCTTTACAGTGAACAGTTTTTGCAAGTTCCGAGCGATTTGAAAACTTGAAGTGTTTTTATGTGGATAGAACAAGCCTTAAGTTCTGGGTCTTCCCTCCATCTCTTACTGCTGACACAGCAAAAAGAGACATCACACCAGGCAAAATGTGCTGACATTAATAAATGAACTTTTACACCAGACTCTGCTGTAAAAGACACTACCACGTTGAGGACAGTAAGATCCAATGCAGAAGCAGCTGTACAACTGCCTGATTTTGAACAGATTCATGTTTTTATTTTAAATGTGATAGGTGTGATAACTGCTGTTTCTCAAATTTTCTCCTGCTACTGCTTAAAATTTGCCAAAACTTGAGGAATATGTAATGTGTAGTTAGTGTGTGGTGGCAGCTGCCAAAGGCTATCTGAATGTATCTTTTGTTCTTTATATGATGGAACAAGGGGCAGAAATAAAACAAGAATTGTATTCTTCTTACTGCTCCTTTTCTGTCACAGAGATCTGTTAAATTATGCTGTGTATGGAATATGTTAATGTCAATTACTTTTCATGAAAGATTCAAACAAACAGAAACTATGTAGCTACAGATGGGCCCAAATCTGAGTCTCCCTGTGCCAAGGTACACCCTGGACAGGTCGCCAGTCTGTCGCAGGTCCACAATCACACACCCATATAACTTGCATTCACACCTAGGAGAAATTTAGAGTGACCAGTTAACCTATGACCTTGAGTTTTTTTACAAGATATTTTTTAAATTACTTTAAAAAATGTCATTGTTTTTACCTGTTTATGAAGGATCACTTTATAAATAAACTTCAGATGTAATTAGAACGAGGGCAAAAAGAAAAACGAAAACTGCCCCAGCCAGCAAACTGACATCACAGATCAAGGCTGAATGGTAAAATCCCAGACACAAACATTAAGTTTCACTGCTCCTGAAAACAGACTAGTGATCGTAAAGATGCTTCAAAGAGAGAAAAATATTAAAAGCGTTCACAAAGCTAAGACATGGTCACTGTAACCACTGATCCTTACATTGATGAACACTTCTGGTGAGCATGGCCTGGTTAATTGTAAATCAATACAAAGTCGTTTTGAGAGGTTATCTGTATCCAGCTGTTAAAATATCATAAGCCATTACAGGTCAATAAATAAATGGATTGGTATGAAAAGAATCCAAATTGTACGTTAAGGCATTAGATCAAAGACCTATTTTATGATTTTCTCCTAAAAGAAACATCACTGCATTTAAAGTTGTGAGGGAGAAAATAAATTAATCAAGAAGATTCCTGCCTTTTGCTAGCTTTCACAAACGTTTAAAGACAAAAAAAAAGATCTTGCTTATATTTACTAAGAAAATGAAACATTAGCAATATATCAACTCTAGTTTCCTGTAACTTGTGTTTCACCTATTGGGTTAGACATGGATTTAATAAGTGCTGTTTAAGGAAATGTTCACCAGAAGACACAGCTTGACTTGAACCACACAAAACCACAAATCTAAGAAAGTAAGCAGGGAGTCATTCTAGGTAATGTACATGTGATTAAAATGATGGTTGCATATTTTGTTACTTGTTATGCCTTATTTTGAGCTGTTCAAGTTCTCTTAGTCTTTTCTTTTAATTGGTATGCAGCAATTACAGTTATTTATAAAAATGCAATTCAGTAGTTCCTTAACAAATCAGTTAAGTCCCGCTCCTACTTTATTTTTCCATTCCCAGTGGTCCTATAATTATGATGATGCGGTTTTTAGCCAAAATCAAGAACCCTGTGTTTTTATTAAGACATATTTTCTGTAGAGCAGCAGGAGTTCGTTAGAAATTCACCCAAGTTGTTGGCAGAACTGTTGGCGCGGGAGTTAGTCTGCAGCTAATTTCCCATCAGCCCTTTGTTTACACTCTCTCCTGCGAGCTCATAGCACCTCACAAACCCAAGCCACAGTTTTGAGCCAGATGGCAGCTCAGTGGAGGAATATGTAGACATGAATGGATCTTTTTGTCTGCAAGTGGATGCCTCAGAGTTGCAGCGGTGAAGAGAGAAAATCCCCCCCGTTCTTTTAGCGTCACAAACTCAAGCTTTTCCAAAACATGGGTTCATCTGTTCCTGACCAATCATGATTTCAATAAATAAATATTCAGAAACACAGCTTTAATCTTAGATTATTGAATACATGTCATCTATCATGAGAAAGATGCTAAAAGAACATGTTAAAAACACCAAAAACCTGATTTTCATTGGAGTGGGTTTTAAAAAGAAATTCAAATACCCAATAATAACATTTATTTACTGCTGTGCAAGAATGAATTCTTTTTCTCACTGCCTACCTAACTTTTTCTGTGCTGCACATAATCTCTGGACTTAATTAAAGCATCTAAAGCTCAAGTTTTAATAGAAGGAATTGTCCTAACCTGGGGCAGCCCAGGTACAGAGCCAGAATGGTCAACCTCTCGCAATATCGCAGGGTTGGTTTCCACCTTGCCCGCCCATGTGTCAAAGTATGCTTGGACAAGTCGCTGAACCCCACATTGCCTCCGGTTGGCGCTTGTATTTAGCAGTGGAGCCGGTATCAGTGTGTGAATGAGTGAATGGGATTGTGACTGTAAAGCGCTTTGGGCTGTCTCAGAAGGTAGTAAAGAGCTATATGTGAATACGCTATGTTATCATAATAATCTGAATATAGTTAGTTCAGGTTAAAGCAGCAGTTGAGGACTAAAGAGAGCCTTTAAGGTCAGTCTTATCAGTTTAGGTCAGCACGTAATGCTCCTTTCAAAATAAAATACACCATGCTGCAGCAGATTTACTTAAATCAAAAGTTCAAGAAAGTCAAACAGGGCATTTTATATCATTATCAACCTTTTTATTGTTTCACTGGTATGGAATCCTTTTTTTATTGATACATGTTAAATGCACTTTTATACTTTAATGTCTTTGCCTCTGAACAATAACTAGACACTGTTGTGCAATAAAAGAAACAAATATGTGAATTAAACGTATTAAAATAAAATCACTGTAAAAAAAAATAAAACATTTTCCTTTCATTTTGCTTGCTTATCTGACATGTTAAAAATCTAAACATGAAAGAAAAACTCAATTAAACTACAATCCATTATTAAATCAAATAGTAAGAAATTGTCTTCAAAGCCAAAGAGCCACAATGGAGGTATTTATGTAAGGGCCACATATGCTCCAGAGCCTCAGATTCAGAGGGTTACAGTCACTTAAGAAACTTAAACTTCAAATTCAAATTTAATTTCTTCACAAAGCAATTTTCATGTAAAAAATACACCTCAAAGTGTTGTATATATACATATATATAAAGAAAGAGAGAGAGGCCTGAAGACACTGTAAGCCTTATTTTCTTAACGTCTGGAAGTCCACATTCTGACCAAAGGAGCCTGAGCCCCACCCCACAGTCAGGAGAGACCAGAGCAAGGGAATCGTGGGGCATGCAGGACCATGACCCCAAAAGCAGACATCCCAGCCAGAAGTTTAAAAGCAAAGATGTACTAAACTAAATGAGTAAATAAACAAATTTTTAAAAATGAGTTAATAGTAATAATAATAACAGAAATTAGTAATAAATCACAAGAACAATTAGAACTAAAATAACATACATAATACCAATAAATATATAGTAAAATTATAAATAGCACATTAAAGCAAACCACCTTTAGGAACTACTTAAAAGCTAAAGAAAACAGATGAGTTTTGAGGTTTTTCTTAAAAACCTCCACAGTTGATTAGGTTCTCACTCCCTCAGGCAGGCTCTTCCACAGGCGAGGGGCTTAGTGTTGGAACGAGGCCTCGCCATGGGTTTTTGTTCGAATTCTAGCCCCTTTTAGCAGTCCTTCACCTGAGGACCTTGGGGCTCTTGGAGGCTCATAAGATAAAAGAAGGTCCAAGACAATTAACACTCTTATAGACAAATAAAATAATCTTAAAATCAATCCTATAGCAGACTGGACTTGAAAAGATTCGGCAAACCTTCAGTGTTATATACCAATGTAACACAAAAAGGCCATTGTTGGTTATTTTTTATTTTGAATCTATTAAAATTTTGGGGAAAAAAGTTCCAAAGTTGATCATTCTAATGCTTTTAAATTTGCCACAGAGTGATAAGAAGTGAACATCACACAAAGAAAAAAACAACAGAGCAAGACAGTTATGTCCTTTACACACCATGACGAGTCTTGTCAATCTAGGATTTTAGTTTGTGCTCAAGCAGCTTTCATTTATTCTTATCTCCTGAATGCAGAAGGGTTTGACCCCACTAAAAAGCAGAACGCATCTTCTTTATCCTCCTTTTCTTTCCTCCAAACTCAGTGTTTCATTACCTCTTTCTGGTTTTTCTTAATGTTCTTCTTAAAGAGCCCTCATTTGCCTCCAAACTCCTCAACTCTCTTGTGTGCACCTTAGCTTTTCAGGATAAAAAGCCCAACATTAGATGTTCAGCACATTTGTACAGCACCAAAGTTGAGAACAGTGGATTTGACTAGGATATTTTTTTTTCTTTAGTATGTGCGTGCATGTATGTGTGTGTACATTATAGGGGAGTTTGGTCAATCTGATTTCGAGTGACAGCAGTTGGAAGGACTGCCATAGCTGTGCATACTAGCAAAAGCACATGAAAACACACAATACTACATTAAGCTGAGAAAATTGGGTTTAAAGCAAGCAAATACCTTTTAACGCAATTAGTACTGAATCCATCTGGTGCTGATGTTATGGAAAACATACATTAAAAAGCAGCTGCTGTTGGACTTATTTGCCATCGCTATAGGAATAGTTCTTTAGAAATCTCCACAAAAAGGAACAATTATGTTTAAGTAAAATGTGAGTTCGGCATGGAGCAGAGAACCATGACAGATTCAACACTAAATCTAAGGGTAAAGGCAATAACCTCTCACAGATTATCCATATATTTCATTATAAGGGTATCAGTGGACACTAATCTGAGAAGTATAAGTGAAAAAGAACTTTTTTAATTACTTTGTGACAAAAGCAGTCTTTTTAACTGATTCTTTTTTGACTGGTATGCAAATTCATTTCCCTTCTGTGCAGAAAATATTTCATAGAGAAAAAAGATTATTGCTGTTATCAGAGTTTAAAAAATTACGCTAAATCTCTGAGAGCAGCAGAATTGTTCCTTTGCAGCAACTGAAAGACAAATACAGTTAATCAGAATCTGTAAAACAAGTTTAAGCAACAGAACAAGGCTCCTTTAATCATCTTTGTGGGATTTCTTTTCAATTATTTTCTCAATACATTTAAGGAGTCTTTTTATTTTTTATTTTCAATTTATTTCTGATCTAAATTTAACTTAAATCTAGTGATTGGCAAACATGAATATTCTCAAACAAATGTCATCAGCTAATTTAATAGTAATGTGAAACAGAGCAAAAGATGAAATTTTTTTTCCATCAAATTTTGATTTCAGTTTAAAAGTTTGTTGTGATGACTTTGTACTTTTTTTGAAGGTGTTTTATAAATGAATCTCTTTGGTGTTTGCTATTTGAAAGAATTAAAAGAGAAATAAGAAATACTTGATTCAAAACACTGAAAACAATTTTTGCAAATATTTAAAGACCCACTCTAAATGAAAATTGTGTTTTTTTTAGAGTTTTTAACTGAATTTCTTCTGAGAATAAAGGACAGCCCTTAAGAACAATAAGCTCAAAATTAAATTTCTTCATTTAAAAGGTTGTGAATCAGAACCAGACAAAAAAATGTATTTTGAAAAAGATTGTATTTGTGACGTAGAAGTTACTACGGCAAGCCACAAGCACCCTGGTTGGTAGATTTCTAGATTAATGTATTTAAATCGTTGTGAATCAGGAAAAGATTTTTTTTTAAATGCTGTTAAGAAAAAAAAAAGATTTATCTGCAGGGTGGGCCACAAACTCCCTGTTCTAAGTTCTCGACAATGGGGAAGGCACAACTCCCAGAAGACAATCACGAACAAACTACAGTACTGCTGCACTGCAGAAACTATATCCTAAAAAACTATACAAGTTTTTTTTTTAATCTGGTTAAACGCGGCATAATCATAATTAATTGACCACTGGTAAGGCTTTCAAAATAGCTCAAAAGAGGATCGGAGTGGGTCTTTACATACTCATCCACCATCCACATGAAATACTTTTAAAAAAGTAGCCACTTAATCTAAACTTTGTTTACCAAAAACTAGCAGTCTTTAATAGCTCAGGGTGTCGAGTACATGCTGAAAAATTCATGCAAGTTGTTTGCTGATGAAAACAGTAAAAAGCAGTCCTATCTATAAATCATGGAGAGGCAAAACATTATTTTAGAATTTTAATCTTTTGACAACTTTTTAAGTTGTAACTAAGCACAAAATTATTTGTCAGACAAAAAAAATAACAGTATTTTTGCTTCATTAAGTGTAGCACATAATGACAAAGCGCAGCTAAAAGGGGGAAAAAGGAAGTTTAATTTGGTAAAACCTTTGGGGTTTTTTGGTCACCGCACATAGCTGCACATCAATGCAAAGATATTATTTCTCTGTGCAGACACACTTAGCAAAGGCAAATCTTTCACTGGGCTGCACGAGCTTTGCTTAAAAAAAAAGGAAAAGAAAACTTAGCTTGACATTTTGCATCAAATAGTTTGAGCTGATGTTGAAACAAAAAAACTCTGAAGCTCTGAGAAAAGGCAGACAATTAGAAAAGGTGAAACAGTTGAGGAAGAGGATGGAACGGGAACAGTAAGAAAGGATACAATTTTTTTCTTTTTTATGATGACTCAAGTTGTTTATGTCAGTACTCTGAAAAATAAATTCAAGAAGAAATGAGAGTCTAGAGTAGGCGCCTGATATATCTTCAGGCAGTTTTTTTTCATGTATTTACTTTCTATTCCCTCGTGACTTTCTGTTCCTTGAATCCACTAAGATTGCCTTCTTCTAGCTTTAGCAGTCTCTTGGCACACCTTTTTTTCTTGTGTTGCATGTTTATCTTGTTTGTCAGGAGTTCGAGCTCTGTCTCCCTCTCTGGTCATTGGCGAGAGCCATCTCCTGAACACTGACACTACATCTCCCAGCTTCCCCAGCGCACAGATCCCAGATGCCGCACACCTGACACTCCTCTACAATCATCCACAGGACACATAACCAGCACACAGAGCCTGGCTCAGTGTGACCAATTGCTTGTGCTATGTCCTGATTTGAGCTCCTGTTCATCCTACTTTGTATTTGACTCTGCCTTTTGCCGCCTGCGCCAACCTTTGCCTGGACTGACCGTGATTTAGCTTTGTACTAAATCAGATGCACTGTAATGTTTAGGACTTTTACATTAGATGAGCTTTACTCCTGTCTGCCTGCCTGTGACACCAGTAATACAAATGACAAAATCTAGCTTTTAAATGTTCACAATAAATAACTTATATTTTTCTTTATGTATGATAGTTTTCATTTGTTTCAATTTAGACAGTAGCACATACAAGTTCTTTTCAAAACAAAGTACATCCTGTGTCACATGACAAATGTTCTGTTGTAAACTGGTAATAATTTAATGTTTGTAGGTAAAACACAAGTAAAAGTGCATCTTTATGGAGAAGCGAATCATTGCTGCATTTTCACTACACCAGAAGAGGAGGAGGATATGATATAGTATTTGAAAACAGGAAAACTTGGTGTTAAAAATGAGCATGCAACGCACTGGTATTTTTTTTAATTGACCACAAGCTTATTTCTTGCTGACTTTCATCCATAACAAAGGTCCCATTTTCCTTAGATGCACCGTGAATAGCTCTGCTGTATTAACAATCTAAGAAAGGTTTTTCTAAAAATACAGTGAAAACTTGGCCTGACTGCTAAAATAAACCACTTATGTTGCAGCCTTCTTCTAGACTTCTAGAAAACAAGCACATAACTTGACCAGTAATAGTGCCAGATCTATTAAGATTTACAGTAAGCAACATAAAACTGCACATCAGGTATTTTTGAGTATAATTTGTTTTAAAAATGAATTACTATAAATGCTGTCTGTTGGGATAGTAGTCTAATAATTACAGGATGTAATTTGTAAACAAATGACAAGCAATGGGACTCCATCTTTGGGTTTTTGTGTCTTAAAAGTTTTCTACTTAGTTAACTGAAGAATAACATTTCCAAAAAATCCATCAGTCACATGATTTCAGTGTTGAGTGAGAATATTTTAACAATTTCTGACCAGTTCTACCAAAATAAAAAAGACATTTTTATTTCTAATGGCAAAATTTGCCTCCAAAAAATGATCTATGTCAGCCAATAAAAGCTTAAATTTGATTAGACAAGACGCAATAAATGTGTCTGAAACAGATTAGGACCAAGTTATTTTAAGCATTAAAAAATTGCTCCCACGCATTGACAGTATGGCATTATCAGTCAGTGTTTACAGTTCCCTCGGTATGCAGCATTTGTTTTTCAGTGCAGCCACAGATTCCTCACCAGGTGTGCTTGAATTCCATCCATCCATCATTTCATCTATCCATCCATCCATCCATCTATCCATCCATCCATCTTCTTTCTCAGGGAGGCTCAACTGGCTTCTCTCAATGTGAAGGAGCGGCAGCTCTGCTTCAAGCTCCTCATCCTCTCTCATAGGGAGCATCCATCCACCCTGGACTCTAACCAATGCGACACACTGGAACTCACCTAAACAAAATATTTAAGTGTAAGAACTGGTTGGGTTTAGTCCAGTTTTGTCAATCAGTTTTTGCACCATTTACTACAAACCTTTTATACATAAATGAAACACCTTTTAAAATGGATGTTGAATATTGTTGTTATTTCTAAACACCATTTGAAAGAAAAAGAGAGGAATGTATGTGAGGGCAACAAGGTGAAATATGTAGCAATAAAACAAGCAGCGAGTCCTGTTCTTTTCTTTGAAATGTAGAGATGAACTGCTGGCTGAAAGCCAGACCATTTCTGCCAGCTTTGTAGCTCCTGAGCTTCCCTGAGTGCTATAGTCAAGGTCAAAGAAAATGGGTGAACTCCCCCTTTAATACCAGGTACATTAAGGGGAATTAGAGCTGATACAAGGACAAGAACATCGGTTATCTCCTTCTGCTCTTTCTCCATCCTTTCCCCTATTTGTCAGCATGCACTTGATACCCTCTCGATGATTTCTCTTCCCCCTTTTCCCCTCAAGTTTTCCTTCCCAAACATACAAACATTGTGTCTCTGGCTCACACACACATTCTTTGCAGTTTTATGTGGATGACAAATGTTCCGCATGTTCAACTCTTTCTGTGTGGGTGTGCATGTGTGTGTGTGTCTGTGCAAATGTGTGAGGATGCCATAGCAGTTAGCAGCAGCAGCAGGCTAAGAATAGTTTTTGACTTGTCTGCTCATCTCTTCCTCTCCTCTGCTCAGATTTTAAAGCTCCATGTTCTCCCACAGATTTAAATCGTCTATCCATTTTCATTGCAAAACCCCTCTAAGCTCATGTGGGGGGCTTTGTTCCATTGAAAAGGCAGCATGCAAGCAGCGATTCATGCCGATGTATATTCATAGACATGCAAATGCAATGCAACTATCTCCCTTTTTTGCAGCACGCAATTTGAGCGACATTAAAACTGTCTCTACACCTATATCTTCCGGTAAGAGATGTTGGTTTTGTTCTCATCTTTTTCAATCCTTTTCCCTCTTCGACTCTCTGGCTCTCGCAGAGTTTCTCTCTTCCTCACTGTGTCTCACTTTGTCTTATCTCTAAATTTCCAAGTTACATGACACAATGTCAGAGTTTGCTGCCTAATCTAAAGAGTCCTTTCCACAGCCTTTTCACACTTTTCCTTTTCCTTCCTCTTCTCTCTAACTTGAGAAAGATCTCCAAACATGAGCGAGCACACAAGCACAACTCCTCGACGGGGTGCGTGTGTATGCTTAAAAAAAAGTGCATGTTTATGGTTCCTTTAAAATTCTCTTTTATTTTTCTCCTCTTCTTTTATGTAGAAGGGCTGTCAGTTTTGTGCATCTGTAAGTCTGTTTTTTTTCTTTGCTGCTCTTCACCATTCACCCCATTCACCATTCTTTCTTTCCAGTGGCTTTCAGCTTCTCTACTTTTCCATCTCTCTCTACCTCTCCATGGCCATGAGTTTAATTTCTCTTTTTCTTTGTCAACACTCTGCCCACGCTGCTCAGCTGTCCGTGAATTCCCACCTGTGGGGAAAATGAATCGCAGGTTTAAAGAAGCAAACATAAATGTCTCACGGAATCTTATATAGCCAGGAGGATAGACAGACTATTATATGTTCACCCTTTCCACAGTCTCACAAGATCCACGGCCCTGACGATTATCAAAAGCTGCAGTGTACTGTAAGGCACCGCTGTGAGACAAAGCATAAATCTTTTGAGTAAATGTAGGAACCTAAATCCAAACAGAGCACACAGAAAATAAACAAATTAAGAGTCCGTATTGATCGATCAACCTGAATCTTTTTATCCACTGCTGGACAGTGAATGAATCAGTGAAACTGGGGAGACATGGGGATCATTTATAAAAGGTACACCTACAGCAGATTTGGAATTGTATATTTTAAAGACCCACTTTGATGAAAATCCTGTTTTTGGTGTTTTTAACATGTTCTTGTGGAATTTTTCTCATGACGTAGGACAAATATAGAGCTTAAAATTGTATTTCTGAGGATTTCTATATTCAAATAGTTGCAAATCAGAATCAGACGCAAAAATGCTGTTGATTGTAGGTGTGAGAAAAAAGCTGTTGGCAAGCTACAATCTCTCTGCTCCGCTCCCTTCTGATCCGAATAGATCCATGTACGTCTACGTTTTCCATGTCCAAACTGGCTCAAAAAAGTATGGCTGGATATCTCCAATTTTGTTGCACTGGTCATGATAGATTGAGGGTGTGAGGGGCTGTTAGCTAGCGGGAGAGAGTGTACACAGATGGATGATGGGAAGTTAAAGTGGGCTTACTCCACACTAACAGTCCCGCACACAACTGAGGAAAATTTCTGATGAAATCCTGTCACTGCAGAAACCACTGCACGTCCCATTTAAAATGTCATGTTTTTAGATTTAAGCTAAAAGAAAGCATAATCGTAATTAACAGATGGCTGGGAATGCTTAGATTTAAAGATGATCCGAGAAAGACTTTAAAAAAAAGTATTTGGGTTTTCTTAACTGTTCTTTAACTGTGCCAAACACAGCACTGCCACATCTTTGGGTTAAGGTTAAAGCACTGTTGTAAATACAGTGTAAGTGACACCATTAATCAATTTTAAAAAGCTTTCTCTTATACGTAAAAACATGGAAGATGTTCTTTGGATTTTCTCATAGAGTCAACATCTGCTGGTCTATTCTGGTCTATGAGAAGCTGCAGAAAAATGCAGATGGATGACTCTCAATCTGCCTCAATCATTATTATTGTTTAAGAGGCCCAGGGATTTGTGTATGTGCAAAGGTGGTCAGCAGGTCTGAAGCACTAATTGGACTATCATTGTACTCATGCTGAACACTACTGTACAACTGAGTTATGACATGTGGGTCAATCAGTGGTGGACAGAAGTACAGGGAATTGATAGAGCTCTTTGGCATGGGTTGTAGGATTGATGACCTTATATTAGATGTCCCATTGACAAAATATATTGTTACACATTTGAGGAGATGGAAGTATTCATCCTGGTAGAGAGGATAACAGAAGTAGAGAACTGCAGATGGAGGAATGTTTTAGCTGGGCAATGAACTAAAAATGCAGCACTGAGGCGGCAAACTAGGATGTACACAAGAAACCAACATGTGAAACATCCTTCAGAACAGCGATCACTTGCAGATTATAGCAGCAGCATCACAAAAAAAGATTTTAAAAGACGAAATGGGTTAACCCTTCAACATTCTTCTTCTTGAAGTTCTTCTGACTACTGTAACTCTTCAACAATTTACACAGTTACCAGGGGATTTTCATGATTCCAGCAGATTCTAAAGCGGAGAAGAGCAGCCATCCATTGATATTCAACAGTGTGCACTAGTGAAATGCTTTCCCAATCAATGTAAATCAGCTGATTCTGTTGCATAAAAAAGCAGCTTTTTATGCAAAACTGGATGTTCAAAACAGATATTAAAATTCGCTTTTCTCCGCATCAGAATCAGCTGATTCACATTGATTTTGTGGACGGTCGAAGAGTTAGGCATGTCAAAGAGCAACTGTTCTTTAGGTGTCACTGACGACCTCTCCGATGTTAAAAAGTTAAGAACGGTTATTTGTTAGGGATAAGAAAAGAAAAATGTAGAGTAAGGTACGCAACCTGATAGAAAATTCTGCTGACACCCTACACTGAGCACCAAGGTCAATTATTCCACCCTGCTGCTGTGTACTTCATAACGTCTATTTGCTGTGACTTTGTGACCTTTTCATTTTTGTGACTGTCAAAGGATTTTGCAACAACTTAATTTCCGTGAGAGATTTTTACAGTTTTTTTTTTCTTTTTCAATCATACAGAAAATGTTTTAATTAATTTCTAAGAAACCATAATTGACTTGTCCCACTTGTCTGATTTAACCACAGCTAAATTATTAAAATTTTGAAGAAAAAAGAAAAATCATTGAAGTAAAAGAAAAAAGTAATCTGATTTTTTAAGTAAGCTATCATCTAGTTTAAAATGTAGTGTAAAAAGTGTAGTGTAAAAAATATGTGAGATTTGACAACCAAAAGATGGGCCTATTACTTAAAGCCATAAGAGAGATGCTGACATAGAAGAGAATACAGGTAGAACACAACCTGTACTTTTATAGAAGAACATTAAAGTGAAAAAAGAATAGTCCTTTTCCTACATTATTGATCAGTTTCCTATCAGTCAGCTCCACGATGGTGGGATGGAATCACTTTAGTCACACAGTAAAAGGTTTTTTCATTAGTTTAATTGCTAAACCTAAATTAGCGGAAGGTGCAAATGTCGCATGTGATTGCCCCACCCCCTGGCCTTTCCCCTTCCACCTCCAAATGAAGATGAAAACAAGAGCCAATTTGATGCAAATGGATGCCAATCTGATGAAGGTGGTTATGACTGAAACTTTTTGGCAACAAAGTGATTAAACTAGTTTAAATACAACCCAAACATGTGTTCAGCTAATCCTAGGTTTAAGATATCTCTGTATAGGTACAGATATCTGTATAGATTTCTCTTGTCTTCTTTAGTTTTATCTTTATTTTGATTGCTTAAAAATAAACTATTTCCAATCCAATGTAATCACATTCTATTGAGCCCCAGAAAGCTGCATTCAGTGAAGTTGAAGCGGGATGCAGTTTTGTACATGAAATAATGACTCATACCTATGTGATTGCACACACGCTCTTCTGAGACTCATACAGATGGCCTCAGTCACACACAAAATACTGTCAAACCCAAATAACCCGTGGAGAGTTGGAAACCTTAAAGAGAAGGTATAACAAGAGCTCTGAGCCTCGTGTTTAGCATGTTTCTTCACAAACACTCTCTATTTCCTCAGAGAGTTGGAAAGCCTAAGTGACTCCCTCTGGAAACCAAACCAAAGCTTTGACTCCAAAATGAACTGAATTATTATCTTATGAACTTGCATAACTATTTCAGCGTTGAGTGGTTTGGAGAGGTGAATGGCAGGACACAAAAATGACCAAATTGGACATGAAGGGTCACCAGTAACTGATTGCATCTAACCCCATTTCTTGTGTAAAATATCTACTAGTCTCAGCAGCTGATTTCTACTGTGATGATGGTGAAAGAGAAACAATTTAGTTTAGAAGCAAAGCAATGCAGTGTCTTTGTGTAAAGTTTCATTTCTGCTTGGCTGCTTTGTTATTACCCGTCTATTCCCCTCAGTGTGGCTAGGTGTCTGTCTGCCCCATTTGCAAAGGAAGATGCAGTAAGGTTGTTCTTTTTGTTTGTTTTTTGTTGCTTTCTTTGCTTTTGCAACATATTTCTGCAGCCGCCAAACAGACAATAGAAAATCTGCACAAACTAATTTCCTTGAAAATATTTATATTTCCAGTAAGTTACTCAGTCTTTGTACTTCACTGTAAATTTCAAATGTTTTGATTTAAGGAACTGTTACTTCCTGTTAACAATGCACTTCTAAAATGTTTTATTGCACAAACATGCATTATTTTGTCACAGCGCGATGGGGAGGCAATGGCAGAACCTTCAAGATTTCATGCTGCCACATGATTTTCTGAAAATCGTCGACATGGTCATAAATGTAGACAGTGGCTATCAGGCGTCAGTCAGTTGGGCAGGAATGGCGCCATTCCAAAGTCGGGTGACAGCTGGGTTTGCCACCGGGCGGTGCCAGGCAAATCCCCGGCCGGCAGAAGCTGTGACTGGAGGATGTGTTAATGTCTCCGGACGGTGGCCATCCATATCAAGTGCCACCAGCCGCCAGCCAGGGGTATATTAAAAAGTGAGCCATCCTGCACCAAAGGTCATTTGCAACTCAGATTTTGAGTTTTTTGTCTTTTCTTGTCCAGCAAATGAACACACATATTGCAGCCAAGTGCCTCTTGTGATGGACATACTTTGCTTTTATAGTCAGGGTTGTTTAATACTCTTTTGTGTATATAAGTCCCTTTTGTAACTGAACTTTATTGAGTTTAAGCCTCTTGGACAGGACACGGTGTGGAGACAGAAAGAGAGGGAGATGGTGGTGGGGTTGATGATAATACAAAGTCACGATATGAGATGAATGTCATAAGTACATTTGTTGCATTGCTAGTCACGCATACACGTGCACAAAAAACTTGCATGGAGGTCACAGAGCTGTGACATTTTAGGATAAGTGACCGTAGTCTTCCAAAAAAAATTAAAGAGCATTGCTTTATTCCCCCCTTTAAGTGGATTTAAAATATTGTCTCCTCATAGTGCATTTTTGTTTTTGCTACAGAGAAACAACCTTTGTGTAGATAAAAAATAAACAGAAGTAGTGTTGTGGGAATTTGTTTTCAGACGTCAACAAAACAGAACTGCATTATGCTCCTGCATCCCCAGTAACAAAATCCTAAAAGAGAGCGATGGCCACTTTTCTATATTTGAGTATTCATTTGCTTGGCAGTGAAGCATGGAATTGAAGGGGGAACCCCCAAGTGAGCCTTCCACAGCTGAGACTCAGCGGGTTCATATGAAAGCCCCCAAGCCCACTTTCTGTTTTCTGTGATGTCCAACTAGTCAGCATAAGGAAAAATAATGGCCCAGCAGCTGCCAGAGGGTAAAAAAAAAAGAAAAAAAACCTCTGTGGAATTTCGTTTGCACAGATTTTTTTAACTGCTCTCTCAGTTTATTAATCTGCCTGCACAGATTAAAAACATGTACTGTCAGTTTCGTAATCCGATAGAGTCGTACTGTATGCTGTGAAGTGTGCCGATCAAAGAGTACTGCTTCATTAGATCTACAAAACAGTATGTTACAACATGGCAGCTGGACTGGTACCTGAATTAGTTAAGTAATCTCTGCGTATGGATTGCTAATCTGAGAGAGCAATTTCTTAATCTGTGTGTAATTGAGGATTTTATGCAATGTCTAAGACTTTTTTTAATAAAATGAAATAAACTTTAAAATAGCAAACCAAAAATAATAGATTCACCTCTTCATTTTAAATTTGGTTTAGGTTTCAAGCAGACTAAATAATATTCCCTCATCTAAAATCCTGAAGAGACTGAAAGAAGTCTGACGAGCTACAACTTGTCAAACAGTCCTAACAGAAAATTAAGATTGTCTTAATTAAAATAGACCAATTGTATATGCAATCAAAAACATAAATTAAAAACATATATTTTTCAGACTTCCTCTGCCTGGTGAGATGTTTTGTCCTCAAAAATGTAAGTGGGGGAAAAAAAAGACAGTCAGCCTGGCTCTGACAAATTGTAGCAGGAAAACATCTGTTAATCTTAGGTGTCCAAGAAAGAAAGTGAAAAAAGTGTACAAGTGTTAGTGGTAATCCTAAACCATCTATCACCATGAACAAGATCAATGCAAGTCTCCCCGGGTTTTTCCTGACTGTCGCTCAAACCTCGACCACAAATGTCGCTCCTCCAGCATCTGTTGTTTCACTTTTGGAGTTTGGAGCTCGTTCTTCAAATTCTGCTTCTCACATTAAATAGGCAGCCCATATTTTTTGGATAACCCTTAAGTAAAAAGCTCGTCAATGCAAAAGTCAGCTGAGCAAACGGCGAGTTGTAATAATGTGTTCATGGATTAAGACCAACTTTTGTTGACAAAACACACTCCCTATGTCAACATACCCTCATTTTTAACTTTTTTTTGACCCTATAGCTCTTCAGATTTGGGGAGACTTCAAGCTGAAACAGTCAGATAAAAGATTTTCTTTTTGCACATGCAATTTTCTGCTGATGGCAGGAAATAACAGGGGAAGAAAATCTATAAGAGAAAACATTTCTTCCCTCTTCTGGTCCCATTCTGTAATTGTCTTTCAGCTGTCCACTCTTTCCATCAGTATGCTTCACTACCCGACCATCCCTCATACATTGTCATTCTTTCTATCCGTCTGTTTCTGCCTCCCTCTTGCTCCTCACCCTGCCCCAGAGTGTTGAGTCACTCCGTTGGGGTGAGGCACAGTGTGCAGAACAATCCCTCTGTCTCTAGCCCATCAGCTGTCCTCTGATAGAGCTGCGGTTATTGATTAAAATGTCTGAGAGCTCAGCCCTCTGGGGCCCGGAAGCTTAATTCAACCTTCTCCCTTTGCTCTTCACACTCAATTCTTCCTCTCCGTATCACTCGTCTTGCCTATCCCCTCTTTTATCCCCACTCTTCTGTCCTTTTTCTCCTTTTTTTCTGGAGCCAATCAAATCATTGATTTGCAAAATGTAAATGCTGGCATTTACTTGCTCTGCTATGTCCAGATGAATCTGATACTGCAACCAATCAATGGGCGATGTCACTATTTGGTTTTGATATTGAGCAAAAATGGCAAAGACATATACATTCCTTTATTATGATATCCTTTTTCTGAAAATATCACTAGTTTCCTATTTATCAGAATTGTATTTGTCTAATCTGTGAACATTTTTATAAATCCTGCTACAAACTTCTTTACATGTGAGGATGTTTTAGTGGCTGTAAAATGATGAAATAACTGCTTATTGTGTGATTTGTTACACCACAAACTCAAAAAGTATCACTAAAAAGTCAAAGTTGAAGTTGATCTGGTAGAAGCTGGAATAAATTATAAACTTATACAGTATCTAAAGATTTTGTGTTTTTTTGTGGACCAATCATTTCATTGCAAAAACTATGTGTCATACTAAAAGAATAGACAAGAGCTCATCAGAAAAAAAGTCGCATTTTCTATTTTAATTATTCCTTTTTAAAATTAGTTTAGTTTTATCTTTTTTAATGACACTAATTTTCTAATTTTTCATGTACCACCTTCCTTCAACGAAGAGAAAAAGTGTTAGTCCGAGATAAAACCGAATGTGAAGTCTCCCAATCTCTTTGTGGGTCTGCCTAAACCTCCTCTCTCGGTTTATCTTGGCACCCATGAAGCCTTAGCTGTTTGAAAAATGCTAATGGAAGGTGATTGAAGCTGCAAGTTCACAAATTACTGGCTCTGCAATTGCAAAATGCTGCGATCACTGGGGATCATAAAGCAAAGATGACTGCATGTGCATTTCTTTACAGAGCTTAACCATGGGTGTAATTGAATCCTGATTTTTACAAGAACATTTTTTTCTGTGTCGGTTACCAAAAATTGTTTTAAATTTTATTTGGCTTTGAAATTTACTGATGAAATTCAGTGTGCAGCAGGTAAATAACTGTAGCATTAGTGTTTTTCACAACTGCAACATGCATGCAACATTTGTGTCTGTTGCTGCCAAGAGACCAAGAGTAAAACATTTGAAAAAGCAGAAATGATCATCAAACACGTAAATATTTAAGAAAAAATAATAATAACTTCCATAAATGTCTCTCTTAACAGAAATAAGCAATTTCCTACATAAAGCTTTGATATTATTTTTTTTTCCCAAGGCCATCCACTTGAAGATGTCAAATGTTAAGTTTTCTTTAAATGAATTGCATATTTTGCTTTGTCACAAAAAGGTCTGAGCTGTATCATCAATTGGATTTGGATACACAATCTTGTGTGGTGAGGATTCACTAAAAACAGACAAGCGCCATGATATCATTACCAGCTGCAAGAGCATTATGATGAATCATACTGGGCTTTTTATCATGGTGATGCTCAGGCAACACTGAAAGAAAACACCCCATTGCTGTCAAATGTAACCTTCACAACAAGATAAATGGCTGCTGGAGGAATTCTAAAATATAACCCTGTTTTCCATGTAGAATGTGAATTAAGTGAGGAAATCCTCTCTCTAGCTTCTAAATACATGTGAAATTGAACTTAGGATATCATAACAGCTCAAAGTGCACAGCACCCATCAGGGTTCTGAAAAATCCCTGTGTACATTTGCCCCCAGAAAAGTCTCCCTTTTCAAAGATGCTCTTGTTTCCAACCAGCTGCTCTGAGGCCATCATATGTTACAAAGCACATTAATCATGACAGCTTACATCCAGTGACATTTTCTGTGATACACTAAAAAAGTAGCTTGATTTGTTGCTTGTCACTTTTCAGAATTAATGTCACAGAGAGAGAATGTTCAAGAACGAGTAAATCACTGAGAAGGATGACAAGCTGAATGTGAGAAAAAATGAGAGAGGAAAGAAGAGAAGAGCACAAGACGGGTGACTGTTGTTGAATATGCAGACTCATTTCTTCAAGTAACACTGTCAGTTATCGGTCGGCTCACCAAGTGTATGACTGCAGAACATGTCACATGAAAACTATTAAATCATGTCCACCAATAACCTGGAGAGCTTTGGAGCTGCTTTCACTGATTTTCGTACTGCAGACAGAGCAGTTTGAACAGGAGTTTAAATACATTTTTGATAATACATTTTAAGACCCATGCCAACGAAAAAAGGATTCTTGGTGTTTTTAACATCTTCGTTTGGCATTTTTCTCATGATGGAGGACAAAAAATGTAAGCTTAAAATTGCATTTCTGAGTTCTTCTTTATTGGGTGGATGGATTTTAATCCAAACACATAAGACTAATGTTTTGGTTGGATTAAAAAGTGTAATGCAAGTTAAGATAAAGTTCTTCATGTTCTGCTAAATGTGAACCGCAAGCCTTTTTAATAATAAATGTTCAAAGGAAGCATATCTGAGGAGGCAGTAGAAAAGGATCCGGCGACGTCCTGAATGCTCATTGCCTTCTGTCCAGCCACTGATCTTATTGTGAGTCATATGTTCGGAAAAATCAGGATGAAGCTAAAAGAAAAAAAAAATCAAATATCTCTAGAAAAAGAAACTAAACGCAAAATTTCAAGAGTCATCACTGCAATGCCTTTGTTACGGTCTTGACTGGACGCTGTATTTTCAGAGCTGACAACTGGGCTGTGAGTCACAAAAGACTCAATGAGTTCCTCAGGTCATGCTTTAGAGAAATAAACTTGTTTATATATTGCATATCCTCAAAGGTTTCTTCTGTCTTGTTTGTGTCCGCAGAATTACAGCCAGAGTCTATGTAACAATCATTCAGAGTCAAGGCAGATGTCAGTGGGTGTGCAAACGATCGTTCAGCTCACACGTTTCAAAGTAGTGAACTAATTGTTTAAACTTAGAACAAACTGAACACCTTCTGTCACCACTGAAAATGTTTTATTTTAGGATGTGCTAATATTAACCACTGTCACTGTACAAAATTGAACTGAAAAGAGAGGCGGACAGCTTTGTTAAAGCATCTTTAGTCACGTTTGGCTCATGCAACAGGTGATATGAAAATAGTTCTGTATAGATGTTCATTGATGAATAGATTCATTGATTAAGATTCTTAAAATCCAACAAGATCAATCTGTCTGAGGCAAGTTATTACATTAAATCCATCTATACAATTATCAGATCGTTTCAAAATCAAAAAATTGATGATAACAATATTGAAAAAAAAATACCATTTGGATTGAGGCATGATTAGTTGATGTTACTATAAAGTAAAAACGACTAAGTGTCATTGTGTCAAGTGTCAAAGAAGTGTCATCTATTTATCTATCTATAGGTTACCAATGTTGGTTGTAATTGTACTTTTTCACATTAGCTAAAACAGAACAATAACATTAAAAGGCCAAGTGATTTAAACCAGGAGCTCCTTTAGAGAACGTTGGAAATCACCAGACCACACTGTAGAACTAGTTTTCATACCAAAATCAACATCAGAATAAGTTAAGGGCAACAACCTTTTAATGAAGCAGCTGGTTAACAGCACAGCTAACTAGTGAAGAATTTGGTACTCGTAGTTATAATATTTTTTACTCTTTAGTAATTGCCCATTGCATAATACACATGCGCAACTGGCTCTTTGTGTAAACTGTCATTCAGTTCCTCAATCATGCCTGTGACTGCTGTTGGAACACACAAGGAGGTCCTTTCAGGGGTCTGAGTCAGTCAGCCTCTCATTCTGTTCTTCTCAAGCTGCAGTGTGGAAAAGATTCCATCACCGGTGACTTGAGTAGTAACAAAACCTGCATGGAGCCATAATTAAGTATGCCCCCTATTGTGTCAAAAGAAATAAATACAGTGGCGCAGCTTCTACGTGAAGATCAGGTTCTGCACCACCCATGCTCCACTCAAAAACTATGACTTGTGCTGCAGTCATCGTTGCTTTTCAGCTGTTTGATCAGCAGGGGTATTTGTAGCTCACATTCTACAAAGCCAAGACTTTTTAGTTTATTTACTGCATAGGCTACATATATCATAGACTGCTAAAAATATCTCAGATTGTGTTCATTGCTTCTAATTCAAAGTTTATTTAAATGAAACTGTCTTGAACTGTAAAAAATGTGACAGTTTGATAGTCACATTCATCATTTTTGTACTTTGATGTTTGTTGTTCTTGACACAAAACGTTACACTTTTTTTAAACCTCCTCTCTTCCGTCTACTAACCCTTTTTTACTTTTCATTTCTAGTTTTTTTTTTTTTGGTTGATTGATGATTTAAATCCTCTTCCTCTCTTTCATTTTCTCACAGGTGAAAACCCCCATATGCTCAGGTGCTGTACTAACACTGGTGTTTTGCTGACAAAAAAAAAGAGGTCTGCACATCTTGAGAGCCAGCTTATTTTTGCAGATGCATGCCGGTATTTATTCTTCTCTCTGTCTGACCAGAGCAGAGACAAACAAGAGCAAGGTTGCCTTCAAGCAAAGCTCCTGAGGCTTTCACTTTGCCACTTTGGGTCTGCATAGAGAGAACAAAACTACTTAAATTGTGAATTGAGATCCTGTTGTTGTTGCTTTTTGTACTACAAAATTAAATGTACATTTTTAAAACAAGACATCCTTGAGAACTAGCTGTAAAATCACAGCCCAACAGTTCTGATTAAAGCAGGATAACGTGATCCTTGTTGAAACTGACAACAGTTTTTTGCATGAAAGGTTTGCCTTTTCATCAACAAAGTATAAAGAAAAATGTGAAAAAACAAATGACAACATCAGTAGAATAAAAAAAATACATCCAAAATTAAATCGGAGGAAAATGTTCTGCTAACCGATCCATTCATCTTCCAGCTACGGTTGGACAAAGCAAGTTAACACAGTGACATACAGTACATGTACATACATGTACATTCACACTTTGAGAAATTTAGAGCCATCACTTGATCTACGTTTCATGTTTTTGGACTATGGGAGGAAGGGGTCACTTTTAATTAG
Organism: Oryzias celebensis; assembly: GCA_014656515.1. Classification (NCBI taxonomy): domain Eukaryota; kingdom Metazoa; phylum Chordata; class Actinopteri; order Beloniformes; family Adrianichthyidae; genus Oryzias; species Oryzias celebensis. The sequence goes on along the minus strand of BNCR01000003.1, from coordinate 12,744,391 downwards.
AATCCTGCTGCTCAAGAGAAATGAAAGTAAAGGAAATGGGAGAAAACAGCAAGAAAATATTGGATAGGAGCATCGCCTGCTGTGTAATAGTGCAGCTGACCAGAGGTGTTTCACTCCCAGCAAGTTGCAACATCTAATCACAGAAGGACTCGGATGTGGATGACAAGTCCAAGAAAAACAGCATTATTTGCCAAGCTTTGCAATAAAAACACTTTAGTCACTACATGTATTAAGCATTAAAATATCTTCATATCTTAACATTATTTCTTCCCATCATCTCGTTTCAAATGTGCCAAATAACAAGCATGTAGACGTCGTGCAGCTTAATATACAGTGAATGATGTGAAAAGCGTATGGCACCTCAGTCATGACCTGCATGTATTATGACTAAGGTTGGGCACCATTGCAGAAAATATCAAATTATTTTGATTTTGATTTACAAGTTCGTAATTAGATTGGATTTGAAACTAGATCGAGGGGATAAGGCCAAAAAAATAAAATCTAAGATTTTTATACACCAAATTCGATTTTAATCGAATTTCTCCTTTAAAAAAAATCACAAATGAAGAAATATTATTAACAAAGACTATTTTTTAGCATCTCTTTTGGAATATGCTCAAACACAAAGTTCATCTAAATACATAATGTAAAAATGTTTGTAGATCAATGCAGCAGTGCAGCATTGCAATGCAGTTTGAAGTCGCAACCCCACTGGTCAACATTTCACTTTTTACTCACAAGGCAGGTAAGCCGACAGATGAAAACAAATATACCAGCCAGGCATATTTTTACCAGCCAAATTATGACATTATGCTACAAAGAAAAAGTATAGGTGTTATTTAAAAAAAATGATATTATGTTGAATGCAGAGAGCAAGGACGTCAAAGCATAGCAAAAACACAAGATAATAACTGTTTTAAGTGACTCAGATTTCTAATCAGTCTTTGCTCTCTGCTTTTGGCATTTTCAAATATTTGCAAACCTAAATTTTCTGGACAGATTTACTTTGCGGTATGATGAAACTCGATTTATGTGCGAACACGTAGTTGCGGTTGAGAATTTTAATGGCGTTATATTGAGACCATATTTTCTCTTTACAGTTGGAGATTCACAAACAAAGTTTGATTGCTTAACACAGTCAAGCTTAAATTTCCTATTGGAAATATTTTTGCATTCAAGGCCAGCAAAAAAAAAAAAAAAAAAAAAATAGTGAAGAAAGAGCCATTTGTTGATATCAGGTGATGAACCAAACCTAACTAAGTCAAGTTTCCCGATGACTGAAATCAGTTTTATGAAAAGAAAATTAACATGACTGTAAACATCTTGATTTTTTTTAATCTATGTTCTTTATTCATTGAGTGTGTGGTCATGGGATGTATGTGTTAATGGAGAATTGTTTTTAATTGTATAGCACTTCGCAAAGTAGAAGTGTTTTTATGAATAAAGTTTGATCTGATTTGGTTTAATTTGACTTGAAGGATTCCAATTTAAAATTATAAAGATTGAGCCGTGAAATGTAAAAGGGGAGTTGTGCTGAAACTGGATTTATGTTCCAGTTTGGACTTCTTCTTTAAATATGACAAGCCTATAAGAGATTAAATGACACAGGGTCTGCTATTCTTTTTCTTCTTTAAGAGAATCATATTTTATCTATTTCACATATAAGTATTTTGTTGCATTATCGTCTTCTTTCCAGTCACTAGTTTAGCAAACGGCAGGCACTATCCTATGCATTTCAAAACAGGAAATTAAAAACATTTTTTCTCACCTTTTGCATAAGAAAATTCTGTCCTTACAGATCTAATCCACTTTCTTCTCTCTTGAAACAAATTACAGGGTTGTACAATGAAGCACGTGGTTTGTTGTGCCCTGTAATCCACAGCCAATTAAAAATCTATAATTTCTAATTGGTAAGCATGAGGATGAGTCACACTCATAAACGCATATTCATAGCATTCTACTGCAACCCTGCATAACTTTTTATGCTATGTTTCATTAGAACAGGAGACACATTTTGAATGACATTCTGGGATTGATGTATCAATAAACGATTTCCACATTCAACCATAAATAATGCTGTGATTAACAGATCAGTCATGTTGACAGAGCAGATGCTGGGGGTGGAAAATAGCTTGCTGAACTGGAGTTTACAGATTGATTCCCTTGTGAGGCAACGTGGCTTCTGTATGTAACTGATGTGAAAATCAACCTCCAAGATATATGGAATCATCACTATTTCCATTTACTTCATAGAATTATTACAGGGCCTCTCTTTTTTCAAATATATAAAGGGGGGGTGGGGGGGTGACAGTAAGATCTGTAATCTTTCCTCATCAGACCTAGAGATCATTTTTTTCCCCCAGCACAATGGATGCAGAGAGATAGAAATGCTTGAGATGACATACGTTTCCGAAAACGCATTAAAGCCCTAAATTATCCATGAATCTTTCCATCTGTCCATTTTTTATGCTATCCCTGCTTGTTCTAAGTTCAGATTCTTTTTTCCACTTTGCATTACCTCAAACCATTGCATTTATGAAAATGGTTTATTTTATAAATCACAACCTTACTGCAAAAGGATTAGATGTATTATGAATCAAAATTATAGCCTCGACCTTAGATTTTACTTAATATTTTCATAACATTCACATTTCATATTACTTTCACATAATTACACAGGCACCACATACACCTGCTACTCTGAGAATTGCTAGACTTTATACATATGAATTAAGTAATTAGTGATATTGCAGTGAGATTGTTATCGTTCCAACAGACTTCCACAACGGCCGCCTAAGTTCTCATTGACAAATGATGTACAAATAATTATCCTTTTCCAATATTCTGACCATAACTCCCAGGTAAAAGATCCATCATCTAATTAGTACTTCCAGTCAAAGGGGTATTATTGCAGACAGGAGACAGAAGCTGCAACAAAGTGGATCGATCACACAGACAGGCACAGAGACTGACAACTGCCGGCTCACTTATCTAGTATAATAAAGAGAAAAATCTCTAAAACCACCTTGTTAAGGCTTCACTTGGTCAAAGAACAATCTTAGACTTTTTTCTGTGAAGAGAAAGTACAACAACAAAGCGATTAGCAGGAAAAGTCTGAGCAAAAAGGATTGATGGGGGGAAAAAATGTATAATGGAAACACCATATAGGAAAGGAGATGGAAGGGAATAAGATTGAGAAAAAGAAATCACACTAAAGGGCAGAGTGCGAAAAGGAAGAAAAAGAAAGGAAAGAGCAGCCAAAATGGAGAGGAGGAAGAGAAAATGGGAAAATATTCTATCAGATGTTAGCAGAGGAAGTCGTTCAGTTAAATTTAGCCATCAATTAGAAAGATCTTTCTTGTCTCCCAAACAGTTCCACAGCAGTGGGCTACTGGATGCCACTGAGAGGAGGAGAGGAGAGGAGCAGGCTGACTATGTGACACCTCACTCTGTTCTCTGTCTTAGTCAGTACAGTGACGTCAGATTTTTAACAGCACTGGTGTCAAATCTGGCCTCCCTCCTGTTTCCAGCACTAAGTCAATCTGAAAGACACCATTAACTAGCAAGTGTGGGTTTTCGATGCATATTTATGAGGCCCTTATCCTTTTTTGACTGCGGTGAAATATGCACATTTAAGGATGGACACAATATCAGAGCACTTGTGCAGCTTAAAGGCACCTTCGTAAAACTTAAATGTTCCGCCTTGTTCTCTAAGCACTCCACTTCCTGAACTCCTACTCTCAGTGCAATGGATTTGAGACCAACAGAATGGGAGGGAAGGAGAGCGTCGAGTTTAGCTGTGACATTTACACAGTGGCATCTCCTCTATGCTCGTCGCTCATTTATATAGAGCACAATGTGGATACAAAGAAAGATCCATAGTCATGTGTGAACAGCATGGAAAAAAAGAAAAATCTGCCTTTTAAGGAAATTATTGTATGCTATTTCAAAAAACCCAGGCATGACATGTATCTGAAGGTGCACTTTTCTGAGTGTTTGATTTGAGACATCTCTAACAGACAGAGTACTACTCAAACACATTTGTGGTGTTTGTTTTGCCCACTTTGCTACAAAGAACTAGTCCTCTTTTAAGCAAGAGGACCAGGCTGCAGACATCAATGTCCAGAACCAAAAGTACCCCCTATGTTGGTTGGGGGAAAAAAACGTAATTTAAACTGGCAACCCTAACTATTTTTCTAGTTTTACTCCATTTTAAGCTTTTATAACAGTTTTTTTCTACAATTCAACACTTTTGGGTAAGGGTCATTCACTGAAAATAGCACTAGACAGAGTGACCCCTCCCCTTTCACATTCCAAGTGCACAGTTTCTGGCTAGTATGCATTTTTAGAAAAATCTACAAAACTTGGTTGAAATTTGAATGTCAAGAACTCAGTATGAGGTGCTGGAAGAGTGCTGACAACTTAAAAAGAATGATATTTTCACATAGATATCTTAAAACGGACTTCCAACTTTGCCTATTGATCTCCCCTTCATCTGATAGCCCTGACTCCTACCCATCATTTTAAGTGAATGCAGGTGGTTGAACATTAAACACTAATGCACTTAGCTGCAAAACCTCAACACCTCATTGTGGTTTGTAGCCATATATAGGCAAAAAAAACTCAATTTGGGTTTAGGGATTTGTTGGATAAGAAGCAAAGTGGTGGTTTAAAACCACTGAAAATGAGTTGTGCCATAAATTAAGACAAAAGTACAAATGGTTAACCATCACTTCTGATGACAGTTGGCTTAGCTCTCTCAGATGTTAGATGATTGCATTAGACAGTGTGTTGGTTCAGTAAAACTGTGTGTATTGATATCTTATGGTCTGCCTCATTTGCATTGCGTCTAGATATGCCAGCCTGTTCTTGTAATGAGCATCAGTGCATCCTGGGAGCATTACAGCACTTCTAGCTTCTTTGGCAGTAGCAGTATGCAGTGGCACACTGCTGCAGAAAGATCCGAGTCTTGGAGAGATAATGGATTATTGTCTGCTTCTCCTTACCCATCAACAGATTAGAGGCATGTAGACAAGCAGGGTCTCCCATTCACTTTATTTCTATCGTTCTGCTCCAATTTTCTCCTTTTCTTGCTACGTCTTCCTATCTTTTTCCTTCAACCCTTTCGTTTTCATATCTCTTCTCTGCAATTCAATCCATTCTCTTATTTTTCTTGCATCCATCCCACCCCACTTATATCTTTCAAATTTTCCTTTAAGGTTTCTATTTTCAGACATTTTCTTCTTTTTTTGTAAAGCTGAAAAAGACAGGAAAACTGCAGCTTCAGCCCCCACAGCCCAACAATCTGCATCTCTCTATCTTTCTGTGCTTATAATACCAACACCGGATGATGTGGCCATCTGACATTTAGACAAAAGATTTAGTAGTGGCCTTGAAATTTACAGAAAAAAGAGAAAATCTAAGAAAATAAAAAGACTGGCAAAAACTCAAAAGTGATTTAGATGGAAAAATGAGATTGCAGAAAGACGAGCAGCTCAGAAAGAGGATGAAACGCTGTTGAAACACCAAACGCCTGGTAAAGGGAGGAGGAAGAGATGCCGCAGAGTAAAAATGGTAAATGAAGAGCCAGAAATAGACGAAATAAAACACAAGAAGGGCAGATGAGACTGTTACAGAAGAGTTATTTCAATGGTCATGTAGACATCTCAATGTAAATGCCAAAGGCCTAATCAAAGGACCTTGAAGGCCAGAGAGAGAGTGGAAAGGAATGCACAGGATGGGAATGAGAATGAGTGAGACGAGGAACATTCTGGGATGGAAAAAGAAAGCAAAGGACAGAAAGAACAACATTTGAGGAGAGTGAGGTCACTCACAATGAAAAATTAGGAATTACAATTGGGAAGCAATAAAAAAAGATGACACAATTGTTCAGTAGAAAGAATGGAAAGGAGAAGGAGGAAAAACTAGCAGATTTATGCACTGTGAAAGAGATCAAGTGAAAAAAAAAACGTATCAGAGTCAGGGATAAAAAGACACGAGGATGGAAAAAAAAAGAGGGCAAAGAGATGAAAGGAGAGTTGGGATAAGGCATGAGGATAAAATACAAGAGTTTGCTTCCTGAAATTAAAAAGGCATTTCATAAAACTCCCCAAAGAAGCCGCTTATGATGTAATGCATTGAATGGGCTTACAGTCAGATTGGCCGTCAAATTAAAACAAATGTGCATAAAAGTACATAAAGCTTGTAAGTGGCTAAAAAAATTAAGGTGGAATGAAAATTAATTAAAAGGCAATTGATAGATAAATTTGAACTCATTTTTATGGCCGTTGTGATCTTTCTTTGTAAATGTGCCACGACTTTTGATCTACTGGGAATAGAAAACGTTCTTTTTTAACTCCTCTAGCTTTCTTCCTGTCTACGTTGGGTGTTTTCCTGCCCATCTTTTTTCTGACTGTTTGAGAGTTTGTTTGTTTGCTTGCTTGATTTCAGATCAGCAAACAGTCAGACAAGAAGACAGGCAGAAAAAGTGTGTTATTTAGCCATCATTTGTCACAGCCAAGAAAGCAATTGCTGTTGTTCAGACTTAATGGCGTGTAAAGGACACTGCTAAATCAATTTTCAAACAGCTGTGCGTATGTGTGAGGTTGGTGGGGCAATATGTACAATGAGCATCACTGACAGGACAGCTCTGCACCAAAACAGTCACCACAATTTCAAACCCAAATCTTTATAAATGTTTTTCTTTTTACATTTTACTTATTTTTGATATAAACATGTGGCACAGCAAAGCAATTATTATTTTTTTATTGTTATGAGAGTCTAGTAACGTTTTGGAATATTTGAGTGGTCAGAAAACCTGTGCTGACCATCCTTTTTGCTCCCATGTTTGTTTGTTTTTTTTTTAAACATCTTTGGCACCTTTTTTCTGGTAAAGTGTTAAAGAGAAAGAACATAAACTCTGAAGCCCTGGCTTGAGCTCAGGCTTTAGATAAGCTGTTAAAATTAAACTTAAGACAATGCATGGTCTAAGGAGAGATAAGCTTGTGTGTGTGTTTGTGTATAGCAGATAGTGCTACAAAGCCTTAAAGCCTTTTAGAGCTTAACCCTAAATTATCCTTATTAAGATGCATTGGACAACTTTTTTCTTGCACTGCATCCTTTTCCCAAAACCTTTTTTTTCCACTCTTCTCTTTTTTTCCAACTCTTTTTCATTTTTTTCCCTCTGTTCCATCACCCATCTTCTCTCTGATTCTTTCCAGCTATTGCTAATTTTTGATTTTGAAGTGTCAGCAGTGGTCTAAAACCTTGGTTGCTAACTATTTAAATATCTTTTCACTTTTATTGATGAACTATTTTGAATGTTTCTGTTGCTCGCCTAATGTGGTTAGATTCAATTTACCACTTAATTTGATTCTTCAGGTTTTAAGGGAAAAGAATCCTGAGATTTCCCTTAAGGATGGGATGCGAATATGTTGGTTATAAAGTGTGCTATTTTCTTTAATGAAAACAAGTAAAATTTGCATTTAGCAAGACACTGTTTTGTGCTGTAAAAAGTCTTCCAGTCATTGTACCTCTCGCACATTTGTTCACCTACTCCAAGGAAGAAACCTGCGTCCCTAAATCCACAAGAAACTTTGTGTTGTTCATCTACATAGCAAAAAGAAAGCTGTAAAAATCCCTCAACAAATCAACTATCACCTTAGTCAGTTGCATAGCCAACCTGTTACACAGCCAATCAGCCAGTAAGCCAGTCAATCAATTTAACAACCATCCTATAATTTAGTCAGTAAATCAGTCAGTCAGCAAACCTGCAAGCCAGTTTTCCACCTTATTTCTTCACATCACTTCTCCCTATAGGGTTGTATTGCAGCCAAACATTTTATTGCCCTCTTCTCTACTTAGGTAACTCAAGCTAGCATCAGTTAGCTTCGTTTTTTAGCTGAAGTGTCATGAAACGGAGATGATAGAGTTACCCTAAATGCAGAGGAACAGGCTTGTGGTGCTGAAATAACACATATTTAAACAAATAAATTAAAGCAGGCATTTAAAAAAAGAATATAGTCATGAGCTTAAATAAGAAAAAGCAAAACAAAGGAAAAATCAAAACGCTGAAACTATGAACTCAAATATATTAGTAAGTAATTAGTTCCAGCAATAATTAGAGTAATTAGTTCCCCTCAAAAACAGCTTTTTTGTAAATTCAAATCTGGTGCGATCGGATCCCATAGTGAGTAGGAATAGAAAGCTAAGCAAAGCCTCAACACTTTAAGCAAAACAAAAGTTACTCATAATAAATTTTTCTTTACAAAATGTTTCAAAATTGGTTTGGTTAATTTTGTTTTGCCGATAGCGAGCAAGTTTTTTTTCTATATAAAATTACAGTGCTGATCATTTCAAATTTTGATTGTTTAGTTTGAAAGGGAAAAAATGGGTTTAAACATGTTTTAAACAAATGAAAAAATTGTACTACCTTCTGTAGAAGGCCCAAAAGCCCTGTACAGTCACAATTCATGAGGATTCAACTGCCCAGCTCCACCTCCACCTCCAACCAACAGAGGGAGCGCTCACTGATCACCTCTGCTCCCTTCCTCACTCCAACTCCCATCAGTCACTGCTCTACCACTCATATCCTCACCAGCTGCTTTGCATCATCATCATCATCACCCTCTCTTTGTCACAATCACACTCATTCGCGCACACATTCATACACTGATGCTGAACATCAGAACTCTGCTGCTGAACTTTGGGGCCAACCTACAGCCACCAGGAACAACTCGGGGTTCAGTGTCTTGCCCAAAGACCCTCCCACACTTGGGCGGAAATCTCTGATAAAGTTAAATGCACTTTGTGTATCCCTAAGGTCCATAACCCCCTACTGTAACAGTAAAGTCTGTCCAAAACAGGAGGCCTTCAGCTCTTACCTGCTTGCTCCTCTGTTGGACAGGACATATATATATAAAAAGAAAAGAAAGCAAAGATTGAATGCAAACGTCCTACTTGTTTGATTTATTCTAAAAGTGTCTTTTGAATGTTGTGCTCAATTGGGCATCGAGGCAGTGTTTTCTACTGTGTTGTTGTAATGTGCTGTAACACTGCTAGCAACCATTACCAATCATTAAAAATGAATAAAAGAAGAACGATGCTACTGGAGGAATGATAGCCTGTGGCTAGTGCATTTATACTCACACAAACACACATGCTCAGTTGACAATACTCAAATACTTCTCTGCATGCATTATTGCAAGTCAAGAAGGTAAAACATTTTCAAAATACCTCTTAAACCAAGTGCTAGCAAGCTCATAAACACTCGCTTAGAGCAGCACGGGAAACAGCAGCAAAATGCCTCCACACCTTTTACAAACAATTATCTCAACTTCAGGAGTACACGCCATTTAGATTTGCGTGGATGCACTTACAGAAACAAATCCGCCCACTCATGCAGTCTTGTGTGCACAGGAAAACGCTAATGCACACACATAAACAAATTCACGAGAAAGGAATTTACTTTCTTTTTTTTTTTTTTTTTTTTTTTTTTTTTAAACTTATCCTGTCCAACAGCTGAGCAAAAAGATATGAGCTGAGAGTCTCTTGTGTTCGACAGATTTTACTGTTACATCAGGGACACATTAAAACATTAATCATTGGACACACAAGGTTTATATTTGTATAAACCCCTTTTGTAATTTAAACATAACTTCATTTATATTGATTACGTTGTATCCTTTTTTTGTTGGACCGGACAGAAAAGAAGAAGAGGGAAGAAGTGAGAGGGATGTTAGAGAGGTGGGGTAATGGCACTAAAGAAAGGGGGAAAAGGGTGGGTTAAAGAAATTGGAGGACGATTACTGCGGGGGTTGAATCATAAAACAACAGGTAACAAGATACTGGAAGTTTATAATCATTACAGTCAGGTGTGAATGTTTGAATGTTCGTCTAAAATGGGCGGGGCCTGTCCACACACTCAGATGTCACAAACACACCTGTTGGCTCCAAGAGTTTTCACATACAAACTTGTCAACATGTACACAATACAACTACAGTTCACATTATACATACAAACTAACACATGAAAAACATTTCATTCTGTCACGCATACTATTTGTGCAAAGGTGAACTGACACCTGTGTGCAGGCGATGGTTTATATTTTGCTGTGGTGGATGATGGAATGTAAAAAGAGGAGGGAGAGTTTCTGGCTCATCCCCACACCAAGACCCCCGCCATAGCAGCAGCAGCGGCCAGGACCTCCCCACACCCATACTGTTGGCCCGATGGAGGACATCCGCCTGCCGGGCAATGAATTCACTTTCAACATGAAGAGCTTTGTTATTATGACACATAGCTTGTAGAGCTTTCACATGGTTGAACATGGAAAAGCTTTGTCTGCACACAAAGCTCAGATACAGCAGCACAAACGTTTTGCTTAGTCATGGACATTTACACACAAAGGGGTAGCCAAGCACAAAATAAGGCCATCATAGCTTCCCAAGATGTTCTGTTATGACCGCAAATCTAAGCTTTTTTTTTTTTCTTAAAAGTTAGACAAATATTTGGCAACAGGATGCACACAGCTGTGTTATTCCTGCAAAAATAATCCTCGTCTACACTTGTACTGTGCTTGCTTTGTTTTCAGTGCAGTTTGCCTGTTAATGTAAGCGACAGCAGCATTACAACACGGGACTCAGCAGATAAGTGGAGTACACATAACACAAGTAAAAGGTAGGTAGATGTTGAGTGCTTGTCAGTCAAAAAAGAACAGAGTCAAAGAGACAAAAAAAAAAAAAAAAAAAACAATATAAGGACTTTGCCAACCTGGAAGTAATACTTGATGTTGCTCAATGTACAGTACCTGCTAGTATGTGTGTGTCCCTGTCTCGCTCTGTGCCTAAAATCACATTAATGGATGAAAGTAGCTTCTGCTGCTGCTGACTCGTTGCTTTGAAATGGAAATGTATCTCATTGGCTCCATATGTAGCATGCGCACCCACACAAACACTTCGACAGGGTACACGAAACACAGAATTCAAACCCCAACAAACACTTTCACACAGAGAGTGTAGGTGTGCTCTGACAGATTCCCTTTGCCCTTAAACCAAAGAACTAAGTGAAAGAAAAAGCTGAAATAACACTAATGTAACATTAACAGCCACATTACCCTGCTTAATGTTACCCTCGTAGCCAGCTATTAGCCTACAGCTTATAGAAAATGTCATGCTAACACAGAAGCAAAGCAGAAATAATATAAAAGCAAAAGTGATGAAATAACAGACACATTAGCCTTTACGCTCAGTGGGCAGAAGCTCCAGACGAGCAGACTCCGATTCAAAACTGTGCATTTTAGCTTCAGGATTGTTTCTTCTACTATATGATCCTTTCTCAAGCCAACTGTTTCTAACCTGCTCAGATATCACTGAGGAAAATGCCCAACAGCTGATTTTAAAATAAAGTGGTCCGAACCACCTGGATAAGAAGAAGAAAACACAAGTTATGGGTGTATTCAGACTGAAACTGTTAGGCGGGGAGCAGGAAAGGGAGGATCCAAGCGCAGGACACAATTGGAGTTCTGAGGTTTATTGTAAGGGTAAGGCGATGAATGTTGATGGGGGAAAGTCCAGCATGGAGTGGTCTGCGTCGGGAGCGGAGTAGGATGAGCCCAGGGGAGCAGCAGGGGTGGTGGAGAGAAAGCATGAGCCACTGGCAAGCAAACACACTGGTTAGTCGGCAAATCTATGACACGAGAGTAGAGTCCTATGACACGTCTTGAGAGCCAGCACGTTACCGTCTTGGGCAAGCTAACAGTCTGGCGCCGGAGCTGGGATCTCCACGATCCTTTATACACCTGCTGGAGACCCAGGTGCAGGCAATCATGGTGGCCATACCTGGTGGCTGATTGAGCACAGGTGGGAGCTGTCATGGCGTCTAACGACCCACAACAGAAAAGTCTGTTGGTCCAGATTGAGTCCTGAACCTTGTGTTTAGTCTGTATTCAGACTGCTGTCAAGTAGACTTTCCTGTTTCGAACTAAAGCCTGTAAACAAAACCACTTGACCCAAGATCTCTGCGGTCATTGGCCAGGATTTACAAGTGCAGGACAAAGCAACGACAGAAAGAGTAATGGAAGTTCTAAGAATTCAATACATGTCGGGATAGTTCATTTATCCAAAATGTATTTTGCTGACCAGTTTTGAACTGGTCAGGTACAACATTTTTTTTTTGCTACTATGGTATGGCAGAGGCATGCTGCAAGATGGTTCCTGAGGAGACGATGGCTAAGAAGGTTCGCTGATTGTTTATGACGTATAGATTCTTGGGAAAACCGTGAGAAGCAATGTGTATCCAGTTAAAAGTTGTCTTTATAAGCCTGCATTCATGCGACCACATTTGAATAAGTTGCTGTATCTCAAAGCTCCGCTACTCTGTTTACATCACATACTGCCTGGCTACGGTGGCCCTTTTGGTTCAGCTGTTCCGCTCCCAGCACGGAGCATAGTCAGACTGAGGAAACTCAGAGCAAACTGGAGCTCAGGGTCCCAGACCAGGGTCTGCTTGGGTGTATTCAGACTGAACATTTGTTCCGGATTACTACGGGGAAACAAACTCTGGTTCACTTGAAGTGAATCAAATGTGTCCAGTCTGAATACACCCTATGAATCGTTAAAAGAAAAATGAGAAAGAAGATTTGATTGGTAACCTCTAAATAAAAGTAAACAAGAAGCTCTTTAAACCAAAGACTGTTTTGACACCAGTCTGGGCCAATCAAATATAAAATGTTCGTGTAATATCTGTCAACGAATTTTTGCTGTTGATTTAAACACTTTGAGGAGTGACATTTGGCATTTCAATTCTATATGAAAAGTCTCATCTTTGTGTTTCTATCAATAATCAGTTGGTGTCTATTCCTTGAAGATGCCCTGATAGCACAATACATAACAGTTAAAGCGGAGAAAAAAAATGACAGCAGAGGAAGTTATATATTTTACTGTTAAAAATGTACCACAGTTGTTGATCTTCCAAATAATCTGCCAAATCAAATTTGGATGGTTTTTATGGCAATCTTGTAGTCACACTAAGAAATTTTTCATTATGAATTCCAGCTGAGATGTTCATTTCATGCTTATTTTTAGAGCTGCTTGGCTGAGTAATCCAATGAGAAAAAAAAAAAACCTCGGCTCCCACCAGCGAGGAATTGGCATGGCAATGTAGAGAAAAACAGTAACAAACTGTTGTTGCTAAAGAAGCAGTGCTTGAAAAGTTTTAACACCATATGGTGAGATTTTCTTTAGATGTTGGATCTGGTTGGCAAAAAACTATTAACAACTGAACAAATTTGTGTTTCCGTATTTGAAATGAAAAGTAATCATCACGACATTTCTCTTTTAAGAGGAGGAAAACCTAAAACAAAACTAGATTTGGCATTGAAGATCTCATGCAACGTAACATAAAACCACAAAACTCAAACCTAGTTTTATCATTTGTGTGTTCCATTTGATGTGACGCACACGTGCTTGCTGTAAGTGCAATGACATGCAGGTAAGTTTCTATTATGAGTTATGTAGCATTCATTACAAGCACGAGATAATTGACTTCAGTCATTAAATCCACATCACCATCACTGCAACATCCCACCAGCACACCACTGTTTGATGTATGCATGAGTATAAAGGTCTGACAGATTACATCCCATGAGTCTTTGAGCAAAGGCAGGAAACACCCTGGACTAGAGAGGAATATCATGAACTAACGAACCATTAATTAGTCTGTCTGATTGATTTAGAATGAGATTTTTTTTCTGAAAATTGGGATACTGTCACTTTTGTTCTCTAAGGTCTGGTTTATGTTAAAAGCCTTATTTTATTCAGAACAAACTAAATGAAAATTAAAGTAATTCTTTGTTTAATTGCTATGCTTTTGGATTTTGGAAAACATTTTTGCTTTAGTATCATGCATTGAAATTGTACATATGTAGGTTGCATTAACATAAAAAATCATTCCAATCTGCTACATCTAAAGCCTTGTTTAACCAATGCCAGGTGTTTTTCTCTAAGCAACAAAACTGTCAGGAACTGGTGGTGTAGGACAGAAACAACAGTAAAAAAACTTTAGCCACCTAAGCAACATAAGAGAAAAAGAGCTGATGATCTGACAATGACAAACGGAAAACACCAGACTGATATAGGCTAAAGACAATTAACATTAACAGAAATGAGCTGTGGATGATTTTTTACATAAACCTGCACATGACCAAAAACAACCTCTAAAATGTAAGATAAATGATATATTTAAAACTTAAACAAACTGTTTAATTAGAGGGCTACACTTCCATAGGCTAAAATAGACTATAGACTAGACTATTTTTCTATTCTATAGACTCACTAGACTACATAAACAACAGTTTTTTTACATTAACTAACAAAAAAAAGAAAAAAACATTTAACTTTTTTTTTTTTTTTTTTGCTTTCTAGTTGATTTTGACAAAAAAATAACAAGTGGGTGCTTTACTAACTTATAAAGACCATTCTTAAATATTATGTTTTTATCATTAAAACGCTAACGTTTACAACACAGATATAACCTGTAAATTATTGGCAAGGGATTGTGTATTTCAGCAATTAGTTTATTTTGGGAGACACATTTTTCTGTCCTATGTAATTTATTTAGGTAGGAAAATATTGAACATGCTGAACTATCCAAAAACCACATTCCTGTGAATTAATTTCCATGAAGCATTTTGAAAAACACAACACATAATACATTCCCCACCAATAAATTCAAAACTGGGACTGCCCAACCCCAGTCATTTAGAAATACAGCTCTGCTTGTTTCCAGCACCCTAATAATCGCTCTGATTACTGGGATCAGGTGTCCTCATTAGGTCAGAATCTGGAACACACAACTCCCATTGAAAACCAGAGCTCTATACAAAGGTTACAAATTGGAGACAATTTCCCAATGAAGCCTCCTTCTAACCAGGTGATTCAAAACCTTCTAACAACAAATTCTAACATATAAAAAGTGTCCAAAATACTTTTATTTATGTTTGCATGTAGAGTTTTTTATATTTAAATTAAATTTGAATGTATAAGGAATGTTTGCAAAAAAGCCAGCAAATAGAATATATAAGTAGCAGAACAAACAGAATAGGTCTTTTAGAACAAAAAACAATGCAGTTTTTCGACTAGTCTCTACCTTCAGTCTTTTTGAAGAAATTTGACTTTCACTAATAACTTAGTAAATAAGGTCAGACATCATTTCAGTCAGTTATAACGTCATTACTTAATGCCAAACCCTACAAAGAAGATGCAAAAGTTATTCTTGATTATCAGAAATAACATTCCCAAGAACACTTTTTTTTTTTATCTTTGTCCCATTTTTTTTTACATAAAACCCTTTTTTTGATTTTCTTTGTTCTAGTATCTTTTTAACTCACATGTTCTTGTGTCTGTTCTTGTGTCTTTTAGACATGCTCTCTTTTTCACGTATTCTCTTTTCCCCCTCGGTCTGTCCCAGCGTAACTGTACTGAATGTAGGCCATGTTTCCTTTAAACATATGGCATTTGAACGCATAAAGATGGATTGCTTGTCCGCTCTTGCTCAAGCCAGCACAAAATGCCCAAGGAAGGTTTCCTCTTTCTAAGACAGATGCACAATGATGACCTGTGTGGACTTGATGCTCTGTTTTCTTATAGTTCATAGCTTATCACTTTACCCTGAACTGCTTGCCGTAGATGTATATTTGATGTTCTGAACTTGGATGTGAAAGAAGTGCTTTGAGGCTCCCAGTGTCCCTTATATCTCTCTGTAGCCCTCTATTCCTGTCCGCACACTTAAACACTGGCCCTTTGCTCTCTGTTGAACTGTGTACTTTGTGGTAGTAAACTGTACTTGAGTTCCTGTGTGCCTCTGTGTTTCCACGGGTCTCAGTGGACATCTAGAAGAATCAAGTTTAGAAGGATGATCAGTTCTGACCGATAACAGTCATATTTGCTCTCTTCTCTGAACTTCTCTGAAATATGTCAGGGGGAAAAAGAAAAGAGGAAATCTATAGTTCATTCTATACTACTACATGACTATATATCTGTAAAATCTGTAGCTTTCTGTTTTGTTGACAGTACCCGTTGCTGCCTGTGGGGCGTCTTTCTCATTGGCTCTAAGCATCAAGCCTCCACTGTTCCTGGCACAAAAGCCTCCTTCCTGACAGGTTATGATGTAGACCTGTACCAACAGAAGGGTTCTGGTTCTCCCGCTGTGCCGGTGCTAGTTTTAATTAAACAACTGAGATTTGTTGGGCCTGAAGCTGGATATAAACAGAGATGGCTAATGACCATGAGGCACCTGACTCAGACTGTGTTAATGCTGCCTGAAATTGCCTGAACAGTCACTCCCAACGCGCAGTACATCAACCCTGGACACGAACCTGTGTGCTGCCGTATCCACAGGTATCCCAGACAAATTGGGTTTGCTGCACATCTGCTTCCTCAGTTTTATTTCAGACATATATTGGTGGCCATCTACACTTGGTGTGTGTGCATTTTTAAACATCCTCTTTTTTGTGATTTCTTCTTAAACATTATTAAAAAAAACATTGCCTTTGATTAATATCAATAATAACTTTTGGTATTTCCAACATAGGATTTTCAAATTTTTCTTAATGAGCATGTAAAAGGAACAATGAGAACTCAAAAAAGGTCCATTGGTCGTTAAATTTGTTTTTTTTTATTCTGCTGTAAGAAAGTTTTTCCTCCTGCTTTATAATTTCTATTGCTTACCTAGGTACACATTGCTCACTGATCTGAGTTGATCATCTACATTAAACACATTAGTATTCTGGGATCGTTGAGGTACGTATTATGGCTCTTATAAGAAAGAGAACTGGTGCATTCCAACACAATGTTCTGTTTTGTTTTCCTAAAAATATTTAAACTTAATTATACAAAAATGTGAACTTAATAAAGTAACCAGTGATATTTAGAATTTAAACTGTATGCGGGATTCACAAAAGTAATTTTACAGTGCTTACAAAGTGCAGACTATTTTTTAATTCTTTAATATTGTTTTTTTTGTTTGCATCATTTTATTTTGATATTGTTTTTGATGAAAAACAGAAAAAAAGTTCAAATATTGGACTTTTATAGGACATGTATTTGTGGTCGTTTGTTTTTATTGATTCCTTTAACTAATTTTTTTATGGCTCAGTCTAAACAATCTGTATCATGTATGAACTTGGAAATTCTTTCTTCTGTTTATTTACTGCTCGAGCCACACCAACAATTCATACGCTGACCCTTTATGGACAGCCTTGTTAATCCAAGCACGTAACTAGCAACTGAGCTCCAACACGCAATCAAGTAAAACTTAATGAAAACGCAATAACGAATGTGATTACATATTTTCTATCAAAATAAAATAAATGACACCTCTTCATGACAGTAGCTAGCTTTTCATCAGAAAACCTCCTTCCCCCCACTCAGTCATCAAACTAATGCATACTTGACATTATTAAAGTAATCACGAGATATAAAAACCTCTGAAAATTTTTGTTTCGTTAAATTTTGTTAGCATCTTCATAAACTGTAGGTGGCCTATGTTCTTTTGTCTAAATCATTAGTTCTTCGCTGCCCCCTAAAGGCCCCTCTTACCACCTTTACTACAGTGATGCAACTCAAATTATTCATGAAAAAAGACAAGAACAAACAAACAACAAAGTGCTGGCATTTTAAAAATATATAAAGCTAATGTAAATTACACAAAGAACATTACAATATTTTCAAAAGTTTTCAAGGGAAAAACTATTACCAAAAGTCTGACATTGATCAACTAATCTGAAAAGGAACACGATTCATGAAAAAAGTTTTAAAAATTCCAATGTATTTGTTGATTTTCTGCACATGTATACAGTGTCCAGATGCACACAGTCTGTACATCCTTTCTACGGAGAAAGCTGCACTCATGCTTTTAGTTATTTATTACTGCATACACATCAAAACAACAATGTATTCACACACCCAAAATGTATTTTTTTTTAGCATAATTGACTAACTCAAAAATTTCCTTTAAAAAAGTGATGGTATAAATTGTGAATGTCTTTCATCAATTGAGAAACTAGTAGTCCAGTCATGCTTTTCATTTTAGTTTCTGATCCAAAAATAGGACTGCAGATCTGGCGCCAAAAACACTTGCGGTTTACTATCAGAAGTTATATCTTTCAGACTCTGACATCTAGTGTCTGGTATTTATTTTTTGTTATATGAAAAACTACTTTCAAAACTACTTTGTTTTGACAAAAACTATTTTTGTTCATGCTAAACAAAAAAAGGAATAAATAGAAACATTTTAAAAGAATCTTTTCTTTAGTAAATGAAATATTAAGACCTTGCAATTTAGAAAAAGAGTGAAGTTTTTAATAAAGCAGTAGCTTGTGTTGTTTGCATGAACTTACAGCTTTGTGCCACATTGGTTCTTTGCTTAAAAGAAAGTCCAAATGTTCAAACTGTGTAATTGCTCAAGTTTTGAAAAACATTTTGTTTGTTCATCCATAAACATGCAGATTATTGTTCAAGACAGACTTAACTAATTAACTTGATAGTTTATTAATCAAAGCATATAAACCAATACTTGTATGACAACAATTAGAATGAATTAGAATTTATATACACACATACATATATATATATATATATATATATATATATATATATATATACATACATTTGCATACATATATATTTATTTTAAGATGTTCCCAATTTGAATTAACAAAGCTGGGCACACAAAGCTGAATTCCAGCAATGTTTTAAACTGGCTCAGTTTTTAGCTCCATCACAATGGAAATGACCACATGATCCAGTTCCACTTTCTGTATTAATTGCCACTTCATGGCTCTGCAGCCAAATGGCATTAGTGCTAAAGTCTGCAGGCTGCATTGCAGACACATCCATCACTGAAAAGCACATTTGGGAAAATCTGCATCTAAAGCAGAATCCTTGAGAAGATATGACATCTGAATAAACACAACCCAGTTTTGTTTTGAGTTTCAAATGTGTTTTTTTTAACTTTGTGTTTTTATTATATAACGTTTACGTTCAGTTCAGAGATAAGCACATTTTTGAATATTTTTTAATTACATTTGGGGTTTTAGTGATTTATCAATGTTTTTAAGTTTTCATATCCGTACCAACTATATCTAAACCGGGTAAATACTTTTTTTGTGTGTGTTTTTATCCTATTCCACTTTCTGGATCTTTGCACACTTTAGCTCTGACAACACACCTCTTCCATTATTAATGTATATTGATTCCATAAGCTTGGTGTAATTACACTGCATTTGAATTGGACTGGTATCTCCGTTTTAATTAATTTTCCCTCACAATGAATGTGTGTGTTTGTGCGTGTGTGTGTGAAAGTGTGCGATTGTTTCCTCATGTGTGATATCAGTATGCCAGGCAGGAGGGACAGACAAACTAGTTCCAATATCTTGTTTTTGGCATCGACTCGGTGTCAGTAAATTGTCACCTTGTTCATGCTTTTTTAGATAACTTGGGTGGGAAATTGAGAATGCCAATATGTGTAATATAAATAACCTCTGAAACACTCAAATGTGAAGTTTCAAAAATGACATTTGATCAGGTTTAATGTTCAAAAACAAAAAGAATGCAAATGTGTCAATTGCATGTGTGCTCAAGTGATCAAACAAGTGCTTTATTGTCCCAGTGGGAATCCAGACTGAAGTTCTCAGACATGTTTTCCTTAATGTGTGTGTGTGTGTGTGTGTGTGTGTGTTTGGGAATGCGTGTACCAAATGTCTCATGTACAGTCCCCTGCAGAGTGCAGTTAACAATATAATTAAATAAGCACCATGTGAATTGTCATCACAGTTGGACGTGTGGACGTTTCTTGACAATAATAACCTGTTGATTAATGGGCTAAGGATTTCTCTTTTGCCGTCTGAGCTTTTGACACAGTTAAAAAGGGGAGGATTTGTTGACGCCCGACTAATGTAATATCAGTTTTTTTGCCGGGTTGTCTTATATAAAAAAAGGTTATTAAAAATCTCACAAAAATTAGACTTTTAAAATAAAAGTTTGTGTTTACAAAATAGTGATAAACCCCGCAGCACATTTTAGCAGGACATTTTAAAGACGTTTAAAAGCCTCACGACCGTTTGAGGTTTGATGAAATGATTTATTGCCACCCCTCCTTCTGTCTCTCCAGATGTCTATACAACCTTTCATTTCTTTTTTCACGCTTTCTCTTTGTGAAATTACCTCTAAACTGTAGAGGCCTTAATTATAACTGGCACGAATCAAGGTGAACATAATGATATATTTTTGGAATAAAATTGGCCAATTTAGACTTTATGAAATACGGGGGGAAAAAATCATATGAAGTGATCCCTTTATGTTTAAAAGAAAAGCAAGCAAGTTGAAGGGATACATTCTACCTTGTAAGCACTGGTTGCCTCAATCATAAGTTTTTTTTTTCTTTTAAAGCATTAAAAATTCATCTGCACACACAATTCCTGATCTCAGTTCCACTTGAATCCCGTCTCTCCAGGCCCACAGCAGGAATGTGTGATGGTGGAATACATATAAAGGCACCAGAGGAAACCACACACACCTTGATATATAATGGGATGGGTGAATGTGTGCAACAGCATGACTTTGACTTAAAAAAAAGATACCAGGACAGAAAAAGAGATGAAGTGCACACAGAGAAGCAACTGATAAAAGAGCCACTGAACCCTGAAGAAGACACTTTTTGCTTCATCTTTCTGCAGCAGCATGAAAAACTTCAACACGGATCTAGACTGCTGACACATGGTATCCATCCTTCACCCGAGCAACTGCATCAGATCTAGCTGCTCTTCTGCCAGTGTGGCTCCACAAAAACCACATTCATAGCACATCCTCCTCATGATCATCTCTCCCTGATCATTTAACAAGTTGAGATGTGGAAGAGGAGGTGTTGCCATGTTCCAGGGAGGAAGTTCTCTGTGATTCTGCATCAGCTCCGACCCCAAAACAGAGCATGCCTGCACTGCACATGTGCAAGCATATGATGTCCAACTTCTGGATTCCTCTCACGCGCCTACACACACGACTGAGTCTGCATATTGAGTCAAGAACGCACGCACCTGATGAAACGCACGACCCCCCCAAACACACGCGCGCGCACACGCACACATTCTAACTCCCGTCTTTTCATCACACTCACACAGATGTCTCGGCTCCTATGAGGGCATGCGCGCAGGTTTCAGCACCACGCACAATGGAAAGCTCCCAAACTCACCCTTGGACGGGGAGAAATCCCCGATGAGGAGCCCCAGCAGGAGGAGAAGGGGGAGGTCGCATCTCAGTCCTCCCGTTTTCTTCGCCCTCATCCTCCTGATCATCAGCAGCAGCATCTCCGGTGCTCCCAAATCCGGCATCATGCTCTCAAATTAATCCAAGCTGGCTTCTTCTGAAGCCCTCTCCCCACCTTGCCGCTCTGCTTGGTTGAAGGAAGCGGAGGGGGGTTCAAGGAAGACGGCAGCCCCCCCTCCTCCCTTTTCTGTCGTTTTTTTATGCCCCCAATAACGAAAAAAGGAGATCAATCACGAGAATTGGCCACACACTTGTCCATGGTGATGTTTGGACAGGACAACCGGTGACGGGTTGACGGTCTGAGATCGGGCAACACGCCGCTGGTGTGAGCTGTCATATCAGAGAGTGGAGGACCGGAGCAGAGAGAAAAAAGAGGGAGGAAGAGAGAGGAGGAGAGTCGGTGAAGGAGTGGAGAGATGGTCGGTAGGTCCGCACGGCACGGTGCGCAAGCAACGAATGAGACTGGAGGCAAGGAGGAGGAGGTGGAGGAGGTGGGGAGGGTGGAGGAGGCAGGCGCAGAGAGACGGGCAGAGGTTAGTCTGGAAGGTGGAGGGAGAGCAAAAAGCAGAGACAGAGCGAAAGAGGATAAAGAAAAGAAGGAGAAATGAGAGGAGCATGTGAATTTAAAGTGATGGAGGATAGACGGGTAAAGAGGTCTGAAACAGGTCTGAGATGGAAGGGAACACTTGGGGAAAGGAAAGTGTGGAGCTGTGACAGGAAAGGGTAAAACTGGAGGAAAGAACTGGAGAAGGAGCTGAAAAAGTATGAACTCTATGAGGGGAGTGACAGAATGGAAAAAAGAACAGCAACAAAGGACAAACATGAAAAGAATATACTTTAGACAATAGAAGTGGACTGGATTGAAAATAAAAGACAACTAAAATGTTTTGTTTTTTTTAAAGAAAGTTGCAGAAAAGGCAAGGAAGCCAAAGAGATACTATCTAAAGTTGTAAAAAAAAATGTGTTTTGCAAATGAAATGATCAATTACGAGATTTAATTCAGTGGTTCATGTTTTTAACATGTTTTTTGTGATATTTCCTCATGATGGAAGACATTCACTTTTCGGCATATCCTGTCAGCTTTCAATGCTTTGACCAGGTGGATTTGCCTTTTTTTTTTTAAGCCACATGTGCTTCCTGACACAACCCGGTATTTTCACCGGGCTGGGGACAGGCACAGGGAGACCCAGACTTGGGTAGCGTGAAGGGCTTTGCTTGAGAACACACACTGTATGAAGCTCATCGTGCCTCTGGGAAACAATCCCCGGTTTCCCTTACACCAGTCCCACACGCAGCCAACTGAGCCATCCAGCCAAGACATGTGAAGACATATAAAGAAAATTACTATTATATTTGCCTTTCTGACTTTTTTTTTAGTCAAATCATTGTGGATCGTGGGGAGGATTACTCCATACCAAAGGTTCCACTGACCATTCAGAGTCGAATTTCTGAAGTTATATGTATTTTAATATTATTTACATATTTGACCTCCTTGAGGTTTGAACTGTTTTTTTATTTTTATTTTGAAAAGCTGTCTAAGCAAATTTATGTTCCTGCCGCTCTGCAGAAACTATGTCCTGGAAAACGACACAAGATTTTGGATTTTAGAGAAAAAAAAGTATAATCAAAACCAGAAGACCACTGGGAGCCCTTTTAAAATGGATCAAAAATATTATCAGAGTCCAACTTTATCCCTGGAAAGCCATTATTTATCCCTATGTTATCATCCATATAACAGACTTTTCTGAGACCCAGTTTCTGAAATCCAATGTATATAACTTGGCCAATGTTTGATGGGTTTGTGTTGGTCATTTCAAAATGGCTGCTTCCATGACACTTTTGGCAAAAAAGAAAAAAGTTTTGCTAACTTTCAAAACATGGTGAGAATGACCACCATGAATTGTTTTGCATTTTTTAAAGTGACTACTTCATGTTTTTTTAAATGCAAGAATTAGTTCATAATTAATTAATTTAAACCATGTCAAAAATGTGTGAATCAAATTTAAAAGTGGATAAATAAGCTGGTTTTTCCTGTCAATGATTTTGCATCCCAGACTAACATTGATGAGAGAAAAACCTACCAAATCACCCAAACTATCATAATTGATACAATCTGTAGATCTCATGAAAAAGTGGTATTGGAAAAAAAATGTGTCTTTCAATGGTTTAAGCTATATTAATTTAAAAAACTTTGAGTTATCCGTCAATTCTGTGATGTAGTGGGCTTTACATTTTTAAGCAAAGAAGGAAATAGTAAGTTAGGAGAACAAAAACAGAAAAACCCTACAGACACAAACACACCCTCAGCTTCAAGCAAATGCCTCATGATTTGTATGACTAACCACGTACCCCAAATACACTCACAAGCCACCTATTGATCTCAGATTCCGTGTGGTATGTGTAGATGATCATGCTAACAAGCTCACAAAAACCTCAGCGGCTGACAAGACCAACAGCAGCTGCATTTTGACGTAAATACAGATTTAAAATGTGACATCTCACAGATTCTTATCTAAAAATGAACTCTTTATGTTGAGACTACAATTATTTGGAACTTTTAAGAGGATTAACTTGTTGCGTTAGACATGTATTGAGTTGTGTGAATATCAAATTTGGTTTTTGGTCAAATCCATTTCAAATTTTAATTGGTGGTTAAACATTGTTTTCAACAACTTGCCAATAAAAAGTTACATGCATATACGCTGCACTCCAGTCAACTGATTCCATCCATAATTGTTGCTCATGCTCACCAGCACTCACACTGGAATGGCAGCAGCGTGAAAGGCTTTGGACCTGAACAAATCAACATCCAGCTTCAGACCCCCAAACAAACCTTTGACAATATGCTTCAGGGTTTAACAGCGACAGGTTTTCCTTTGCTTAAAAATATATATATTTATTTAAACACAATCTTTGCCATCATGTTCTGTTCATGTGCATTCGAGAGTGTGTGGTAACCACACAGGCTTACGTGTCCTGAGCAACTGTTGTGCCTCAGTGTGTATGTGCATGTTTGCCGAGTGGCTGTGTGTGTTTTTGTGGGTTGAGCCATTTCACAACATTACTGTGAGTCATCCATCAAGCTGGTAGCTCTTTCTGCACTGGGCTAGTTTAGTCATTTTCTATATATTTATAAAAATATTTTATTTCATCATCTGGTAGGAGGCTTCATAACGGAATGGCTTCCTTAAAAGACTGCTGTTTTCAGCTCTGGTAAAAAGGTCAAATGACCCACTACACAAATGCTGCTGCACTTTAATAAACAGACAGACAAAGAAAAAGATAGATGTGTGGATACATGCAAACTAAAGAATGAATGCAACTCTCCCAGATTGCTAAAAAATCTCTAGTGGTAGGCGCAGTGAGGCTGCCATCTTCTGGTCAGACAGATCACAGGACAAGAGAAAAAAATGATCCACAGAATGAGATCATCCTGTTGATTCTGAATCGCTGTGGGATTAGTCAAAGTAACGTGGGGATCTTGGAACAGAAGATGTTTTTTTCTGAGGTGAATGTAGATATAAAGTGCATTACAAATCCGTGTTCTCGCTTGCATTGAGTAGGAAGCTCCAGTTTGAGAAAATAAGCGAATGTAGAGTATTTTCACATTAGCAATTGTTCTGAGAGTCTTTGGAAAAGCACAAGGTCTGGAGTTTTATACTTTTTGCAAATATTACGAGCAGAATATGTAGTGATATAACTGGCTCTGTTTTATGAGGAACTACACTAGTGTGAAATATTGCACATTTTGGAGTTTGGACTGACATGAAGCAAAAAGAAAAACTGAAAGATTTGGGTGCTCACTTTCTATATTCATCAGACAAAAATTAAACATATAATAATTAAAAGTTATTTTTCTTTGAGTAAATCCAAAGAAAATGTTCAATGAAAATTCCACATGTTTTATTCTATTTTCTTCATGATAAAAAGATTAACTAGGTTTTTTGTCTGAACAACATAACTGCATCTCATTCTGAAATATAACTTTAATGGCCCTTTAACAACATCAGCTGCCAAAGTCATCACTCCTCTCTAAAAATGCTCAGATTGGCTGAAAGATCCAAAGCAGAATCAGAGGAAAAGTTCAGATGAGTCATTATGCTTGTCACAAAGCTTCCTCTGGATGGACAGTGTTGAGAACTGAGGTTAGGGATGTTCAGGGATACAAAAATCAAATGTCTACACGTCATCTAGGTCAAATTTAACCACATGCATCACCACACTCTAGCGTGCATTAGGTCATTTCAGTTTAGTCGAGTAAGTTCTGTGAAGAGATTCATATTCATTAATTTATTATAGGTAAAAAAAGAAAACTTTGAGCAGCCCTTCATCTGGTGGAGCTAAATTCCCCATCTCTTTTATGGATTTAAATTTAGCAAGTACATATGCTTTTACATGTATGCAGAGAGAGGCTGTAGTGACAGTTAGGGGCTACTGATCTTTAATCCTGAAAACACCTCAATGTTACAATTATTATGAAACCAAAGTGAAACAACACAACCAAATTAGACAATAACCACATACAAAAAAGGCTTTTGGGTTCATTCTAGATACTGATCAAAGCACACTGATGCCCGTTTAAAAGCAAATCAAAAACATCTTCTCTCTACCCAATGGCATGATCTCAGATGATGCAGTCTGCTCCCAGGATATGTGTGTTTTTATATTATTTCATACATAGTGCAAATGCAAAGTTGTTTTTTTTTTTACATGTTTACGTTTGCCTTTTTTCTCATAATCTAATGTTAACATCAATGTAAATCCCATTTTGTTTCAATCATTTTCCAGAACCAGAAGCTAGACTGCAACTAAAGACAAACATTTTTTTCACCTACTAAAACCTAATAATGTCTTTTTTTAACATGTGGATCAACTAAACCAGTTTACCAACTACTAAAAAACAAAATAGTACACATCTAGTCAGTAGGTAAAGTGTCAATAACTTTTTCAGTCTCTGGTCTCTATGGGCTTAGAAACTAGCACATTTGGGACACACTTGAATGACTTTATATCGAAGGTGAACTGTATATTTATTCAACATGATAGAAAAATTGAAAGACTTTTTAGATGTGTACGTTGGACTACTTCAACATGCTGTACCATGTCCAAGCTGCTTCTAAGGGTTTTCCAAATCAACACAGGGCTCTCTGTTTGGATTTGACTGCACATGTAATTTAATCACAGAAGAACATCTACTGACATCTCTGAGAAAAAAGTTGCAAATTGTTCTTTCTTCACAGTCATCCACAACATTAAGTGTCGTCAAATTAAAATGAATATTTGTTTTCACACTAACACAATTAAACTCTCATTTCTACATCCATATTTGCAAAGTTTCTTCGTTTTGGCTGGAGCCCTTTATCTATAATCATTGTACATTAACGAATGATCTACAAGCTGTCTGGTTTCCGTGGGAGTGAAATCCATCATTTTTAGCTTCAAATAGCGATTAGCCAGGATTATAGATGTCATGAAGGTCAAAAAAATGCCCTTATCTTTGTCTAAATTAAGCAGACTTTTTAAAAACCTAACTCCAAGTTTATCCATGGGGGAAGATAACAACAAAATTCAGTGTTTTTAATCAGAATTTCCAGACCCAGATCTTACAGAGGCATCATTGGTATGATGATGCCTCTGAGATATTGTTAAAAGACACATGGATGACACTCTGACTGTGAAAAATAAAATTGTTCTCCCAATTAAAGAAAAAAAAAGGAAATTGTGGGGGCCTTGGGTTTTTCAGATCAGCACGGTGAAGTGTAGAAGAAAATTCACCAGAGCATAAACCTAAATCCATCTGTCTTTTGAAATTCCTTTTCCAAGTTAAATGAACTTGCATGGTTCTGCCACAGAGATAGACTTCCATTCTGATGCTTGATGTGACAAATTGTTTAAATACTGTATTAAGGCACACATAAAAGCCCTTTTTTCCCCAGAAAACAACAGTGAGTGTTATAATTCAGAGCGCGGGGGAGCGGGGTAGCCGACCCCCAGCAAAAAGCAACCCCCCCCCCATTTTTGAGTCAATGTCCGTGTAATAAGGGATCAT
Organism: Oryzias celebensis; assembly: GCA_014656515.1. Lineage (NCBI taxonomy): Eukaryota > Metazoa > Chordata > Actinopteri > Beloniformes > Adrianichthyidae > Oryzias > Oryzias celebensis. The sequence continues at coordinate 12,717,024 of BNCR01000003.1, read as the reverse complement.
CAATGCAAGCTTCCCTGAGCATTGCAAATGCTTCAAATACTTAATGCTTCTAGAAGCATCGGGTCATTTGCTCCCTTTCCAAAGCCCCCCTAAAAAAAAAACTGTTTTCCAGCTCTACCACTGGTTAGGTGTTATTGTAAAAACACTGATTTGTAGTGGTGACAAACTGTTTTTTTACGTATTACTAACAAAATTGTGACTTAGTGTTGTCACGGTAACGTTTGTTACGCAGTATCAGTCTGGGTTTTTTTTTGTTTGTTTTTTTTGGTAAGGGGTAACGGGTATTGCAAACATGCTAACCTGGCATTAGCTTCTAACATGTAGTGTGTCACAGGGTAACTGTGAACGCAGTCAATAAAGTTTGACCAACGTCCTGACTTATCTCTGACTCTTGTCTCACTTAATGCTCTTCATATTTTGGTGAGTTTAAAAATAGACCATTCATTGACAGTGTAATTTATAATCTGGTGTGCTCTATCGTGCAGAAAATGTTGTACCAAACAAATGTAATGATTTTTTTAAAGGTATTTAAATTTTTGTCATTCATCTTCAAGTCATTCTTAAAGTCACCACACTCAGCTACAGGTTAGAATGACCTCCTGCACTCCCACTCTTCGACCTAACGAAGCCCCTGACTGAAGACAGTCCCTCGGCACACTGCACAGACAGAACCCCTTTTCTGTGTTACTGAAAGACAAGTTCGGAACCAGCTCTGTTGACATCTAATGACATCCTGACTGTGAAGAAGCAGCACCCAAAGAGATTTTGAGCTGGACAAAAGCGTATTTTCCAGTCTTCCAGTCCTGAGCTATTTGCATCAACACTGCGAAGAAAATGGAGAAGAGACATACAAAGCAGGTGAGAAGAACTTTAAATTAGGATGCCACTGAGTTAATGTATGGTAAGGAGGAAAGGCAATGGAGTTTGAGAGAGTAAATAGACTGCAATGAGGTGGTGATAATGATGAAAGCTGTGTGATGAGTGTGAAGGCTGTCGGAGGGAAGAGGCAGTGTAAGGACGATGGAGATGCAGGGGACTGGGAGGCGGTAGTAATGATGGCACGGGACAATGAGAGAGGATTAAATAAGAAATGATTTGCAAAATGAGAAGGGGAAGGGGAGCAAGGAGCTTTATTTGTAATAAAATAGGTGTAAACATGGAGGAAGAAAGTGGAGAAACTACTCAGCTAAAGAGAGGATGTCGGAGGATTGGAGGGAAGGAGAAGGATAGACAACGTGTATGAACACACAAACTGTGCTATTGACTGAAGGCTTTCACCGTTAATTGCATATTCCCCATGATTACACTGTGAGACGCTTAGCTGAATGAGAATAACTTTTAAATCCCTTGTCAGATGTGCAGAAAAGGTGAGTACGCTGTGCAGAAAACATCCGTGACTTTGCCATTTTCATTCAAAGCATTGCAGGAGTCATTTAAAGTTTTCCTGAAATTATGACCTATATGATGTCTTTTTCCGACACTTGAAATAAGAAATAGAGCCATTGTCCTGATTCTAATTGAAAGGTCTGGTAGCTCTTAAGGTGGCACATTTATCCATCATTATTCCTGATCCAAAATCCAACTGTTGCACAATGAAGTAGAAAAAAGAATGAGCACCAAACATTACAGGCTTCGTTCTATACTTGATTGTAATAACTAACCTGTGTTTTTTCTAGATTATCACACATGTTTGGTGCAGTGGTTTGTGAGTGAATTTCTTATGATCCGGTAGACTGACTCTCCTCTGACTCCTGAGCTCCAAAGGGAAAAAAAAATAATTATACAGCCGATCTAGGTCTTCAGGAGTTTCCTGTGCATTTATTAGTTTTGCAACAACAACTCACACTGTGAAGCAGCCATACAGGCTTCACAGTTTTTCTAAGTTTCTTTTAAGTGTCTGAAAGGGTATGATGGTAAAAGGGTGCCTCCAGAAGGGGGTTGAAAGCAGACAGACAACCTCAATTCATCATCCTCAATGCCCTGCAATTGCAGAAATCAGACTAAATATAGATTAAATAAGTTTCTATCAAAATGTGTATGATTTGTTTTTAAGACCCACTCCAATGAAAATCCTGTTTTTATGGGTTTTAACATGTTCTTGAGGCATTTTTCTGTCAATGGAGGACACAAAGTCAGGATTTTACTTGCATTTCTAAGTATTTCTTTATAAAATTGTTGTGAATCAGCAGCTAATTTACACTAAAAATGACATATTCATAATTAAAAGACCAATGTGAACGCTTCCACAATAGATCAAAAGATGATCAAAGTTGGACTAAACAATTGAGCTTTATGGAATCATTTTTTATGATTTTGACATGCCAGAAAAAAACCACTACATACCACATTTGGAGTTTCCATAACTATGCGGTAAACCTTTGAAGATCAATAATGGTGTTTTTGGTCTGAAGTACTGCCTGAAAATTGTAACTGTCTAATAAAAAGTTTGTGCTTTTGTTAGGATGTGCAGCTGCTGTTGGGACGAGTAATCTCATTTGGCAGAGTTTCTAAACAACCTCCATGGATCAGTGTGGTACAGAAGAAGTTCCTAAACCAGGTCAGAGTCTTGCAGTGCAGGAAGCTCCTTAGTGCAACTGCAAAGGGTTTTTTTTTATCCGGTGGGAAACACAATCATACTTCTGCCTGTGAAGGGAGGCCCTTACAGCACTGCCCAAGAACAAAGACAGATGCGGTCCCAGGATTGAGAGCTTGCCGTTTCCTCTGGTTGCCGAGTGAGGCGCATTACAAGGGTCTCCAGAGGGTTGAGGGTACCTTGTTACAGTGTCCAATGCACCATTCATAAAGCCACCAAGGAGGCTGAGCCCCATTCATCACAAAGTCATCCACCTCTAGAAGACTCCAGAGGACCTCAAAGCACAATCCTATCCATTTCAGAGCAAAACAGACACATAGGTTTACTGACAGCGTGTTGCAGGAGTCCCAGGTAACTAACACAACTTTGTATAGAAAAATTACAGGCTTTAATTTTGATACAAATAGTTTGTTTTATCACATTAAGTAAAATTAGGAGTGAATTTGGCTTGATTGTGAGATTATGCAACAGCCAAACAAATTCCCCCAGAATTCTCCTTTCCTTTTGACAGACATTAACCTCTTAAGTCCCAAGCTAATATTTTAGCTAACCCTTCACACACATGGCCCCCAGCAGGGGGAAGATTTTTTACTGTGTTAACAAAACCCAAAATGTGATGTCCACGCACAGTTAAAAATACCTATTACCTAACTCGCTGTAGGAAAAATTGTTTGAGTCCCAGTAAAAAGCCCACATTTGACAATGCAAAGAGAAACATAAAATATACTAATACAATGTCCAAACAATCTTTTTTTGGTTTTGGTTGTTTAAAAAACACTTTTTTATACCTACAATAAAAATGTTGAGGAAGAACCAAAATTAGTAGATCTGGATTTACAATGAATCATATTTCTTGTCTCAGCCATGTGGAAAATGCTAATCATGATTGATTTAAAATAGCACTTGGCTTACTGGCACAGATGAAAAATATAACAATAAGTAAAAAGGTTTTAAAGAAAAACTAAAAAAGTTTATTAAAATAGTTATTTGCATATGATTTAAATATGTCCACTTTATAGGGAAACATGCCACACTTCAAAACAGAAGTTTTGAAAAGGTCAAGAATATCTGTCATCTTTAACAATAAATAACATACATCATCTTTGACACACTTGGGATCCTGTTTGATTTAAACCCAAAAATAAAAGAAGAAAAAGTTTGAAAAAAGTTCATTTTGGTCTAAAAACACGGCACTGCAGGAAGGCAGCCACAGACAGCATCAGGGAAAGTATATTTCTTAAAACCCACTCCAAAGAAAATTGTTTTTTTTTTGTGTTTCTAATATTGAGCATTTTTCTCATGATGGAGGACCTATATAAAGAGAATCAAGATTCAAAAATTCAAGTATTTCTTTATTCAAATCCGGGGTAAATCAGGAGCCGATGAAAAAAAAAGCATTTTGAAAAAGCTTGTAGCAGGTACGTTGGTTCTTCAGCGGGCAGGTCATAAGCTCCCTGCTGCGCTCTATGCTGATGCATACACTTACAAACAGTTCCATGAACGTCTTTGTTTTCCTCGTCTGAGCTGACAGGTTGTTAGGTTGGGGTTACAAGAGGCTGTAAGCTAACGGAAGATGGATGATGGGAATGAGGGGTGGCCTTAGTCCGTGCCAGTGAAGAACCACTGCTGCTCTGCAGAAACTGTCCTAGAAAACAACATGAGTTTTGATTTTGCCTAATCATACTTAAAAGACCACTGCCAAAGATTTTACAGATGATCAAAAGAGGACTGGAGTGAGACTTTAAAGGTTCTACATCTACTTAAAACATTTGAATTTTCAGGTAAAGTATATTAAACCAAATCAAGAAGCACATGACCCAAGAGTGATGGCCACTTGAACATATTTGACCCTAATTAAGTAGTATCTTGACCAAAATTTAGCAGACCATGCTCTTCTGTCTGCACTCGTTTTATTCGATCAACCTGATGTTTTCGTTCTTTCACACACACACACACACACAGAAAAGCCCCCCTTTCTTTTTTTTCCCAGTATCCCTGAACGAACACAGACACACACTCCACTGGTTCATACAGGTGTGCTCAACCATGCATCTACTTTTTATGCTTTTACACTCCCTAGCATGACAGCCGTTGGCACACACACTTTGACTAAGATCAATTCCAATTCTCCTGTTGGAGAACAAATCAGCAAACAGCTTTTCATCTCTTCAGCCTCTCTCACTCTTTTCCACACTGCCCACTTCTAACTATTGATCCATGGCACTCCCTTCTTGTCCTGGATTTCATCTTCCACTCTGTCTATTCCTATTTTATGCTCTTTCAACATTCCTTTTTTGCCAGTCTTTCCATCTATCTGTCTTGATATTCATCAGTTCTACCTCAAGTCCTCTGCTGAAGTATGTTTCAAACTTGTTTTATCTCCCCTCTCTGTCTGCATTATCAACTCCCCCAGTGTCTCATCTTATGCCTCAAAATGTTTATACCGTCTTCAGTACCTGTGTACTTCAAACTCCATACACACATCTGTCTTCAGACGCATTTAATTTATACAGCTTTAAAAATTATTGGCACCCAGCAGAGGTTGCAGATATTAGTTTACATTGAACAGAGTGGGTTGGATGTCTGTCTATGTCTGGTCTGTCCTTAACGAGAGTAGAATTTATTTACCCAAGTCAGAAAATCCATGATTTTACTTTTCTGCACCAAACTTTTTAGTGTTGAAGCATCACTACAATTCTGTAGGTCTTTTTTCTGCTATGTTATTTTTACATTTGAATGCCTTTTAAAAATGTGTAGATTATGAATTTTTGTTGTGATTAGATGAAGTTACAAACCAAAAAAAGGAAGATTTCAAAGCTAAATTAATCTGCAACTCAGGTTTCTACTGGGAGTTATCTAAAATGTGCGATTTCCAGGAAGAAAAAAAAACGACATAAAAACAAATGGCTGCAACTATATGATGACTAATATTGGTGGAAACATGATTGATGTTCTCCAATGTAAGCAAGAAAACATCTTAAATTATACATCTAACTAGTGTTTTTACTGGGTGAAAATGCATCTCCATGCACATAATCAAATAAATGGACAACTCAAAAATCTAACCACGCAGAGTTTTTTTATCAACACCTTTCAGTGCTTTCTTAGGGATTTACAGGTCTGATTTTTGTTCTTTTAAGAATTTCAGATTTCAGTTTCACTTTGCTATTGTACTTAAGGTGCAGCACTTTTTCACGTTAGTATTCTACAGGAAATCCACACCGATGCTTTGTCTTCTTCCAGAATTGCTCCGACAGCAATTTGCCTGCATAATATTTAAACATTTATGGTCATACAAATTCATTTATCTGAAGAACAGCTGCCAGGCAGAGCAGCAAGTTAGTAAATCCATTTGTTGTTTACATCATTTCCATGGCTAATCGTCTTCTGTTAATGATTACTTCATCAGAAGTTGATGAGTCAAGGATGGATGTGCGCAGGAACCAACCTACTAGAAAAAGTGAACAGCTTGTCTCCATCAAAAGCATTCATTTCCTAGCATCCCGTGATAGAATGTTGAACAGCCTATATCCACTGAAGGGAGGTCCCATTATATTTGGTTCAAAAATACTCTGGTGCAACTGCTAAACACACTGTAACTCTTATCTTTCCATTGAAACCAGTTTGTGCATCTTCAGCTGGAACTGTGAGCCATTTGAGACCATGCTTGTAAAGGTCATTTGAACCCCACAAATTGACATTAAGTGGAAAGCTGCAAGGCAGAGTCATAAATTGTAAAATGGTAAAGCTGTTGTGGGAAGCATGCAGAAGGTAGGAAAGATTTAAAAATGAGTTGGCTTGGCATTTGAAATTCAATAAGAGGTATGATGAGGCCTCCACAGGATACCAAACAACCACAAAAAGTAGGTGAGTCTTCTGCTTATAGAATTTTTGAAAATCAGCAACAACCTATTTTTTCTAAAATAATTTAAATAAAGCAGTATTTATTTATAAAAGCAATCCCAGTGGACTTGTATTTATGTCGTTTTTAGGCAAAATAAAAAAAACTGTTGTTTTTTAACACAGTTTCTGCAGAGCCTCTGATTTTTGGGTGAGACTGTGTGCGCAGAGTAAACTTTCTCTCATTTCCCATGATCTTTCTGTTTTAGCACTCTCCCACTAGCTTATATTCCCTCAACCCCCCAACCTAATATTACCAGTGCAACTGAAATGGCCAGCAATAGAAGGAAGACTTGCACGGATCTCATCGTCTACAAGTGGATGCATTGGAACTGTAGCAACTGTGTTACTGATGCAAGCTTTTTCAAACCTCATTTTTATGTCTGCTCCTGATTTACCGATTTGAATAAATAAATAACCAGAAAAGCAGTTTTAATCTTAATTTTCATTATACATGTCCTCTATCATAAGAAGAATGCTACAAGAACTCGTGTTTTTGTAGGAAATTCACTCAGGTTGGTCGGAATAGTTGAGCAGTTGTGATGATTGGGCACAAATATGACATTTAGCATGTGTGATGAAGAAATATCACATTAGCACAGCGGTGTGATCAAATCAGCATTCATTTTGCACAATTAGATCAGTATTTTATTGCAACCTTATGTGACTGTTGCAACCTTTTATTATAACTTCTTTCCTGTCTGCTTTGCTTCAAATGCATTTTTAAAAATGCCACAGAGAGAAATGACAGTGGAGCAGCTCAGTGCATATTCCTTCCGTGCTTGACAAATCTCACTTTTTTTCTTTTGTTACAACATTGACTGGTGACTGAACAGGACTGACAGGCTGCAGCTGAGCTAAAGGTGCAAAGGGAGAAAAAATGACTGCAGGCTGCAGGAAAAAGAGGAAAAAAGGTGCCATTCATTTGCATTTTCACATATTCCCACATGCAAAATAAAGGAAATCTGTGGAGTTACTTCAGGATATTTTACAGCCTAGAGGGTTTTTAAAGGTCGCTTTGCACTTGTTTTGATCAGATTTTACACCTTTTTTTTTAAACGCTAATTTATTTTTGGTATTAAAGTTTCACAAAAAACAAGAACGCATCCCTGCTGTCAGCATTGATGTCTGCAACATTAAATCACATTTTGGAGTTTCCAGTCATTACTCACAGTTTACTCAAAAAGCAGCACACAAACTCTCAGTGTCCTTTAATGCAGTCCTGTAAATTTGTGAAGTTTACTGAAGCATGGAAGCAATTCCCTCTGACCCATTCTTTATTTCACTTTAAAAAGCGTATCTCATTTCAGCAACTCTAATTATAAAAGAAAGTGGGTGTATAAGTTACACACCCCGCTGTTGTTTACACTAAAACTACTGTTTTCCCATCTTTTGCATCACTACATGAGATCCTATAATGTTTTGTGCAACCAAACACATGCACAGAATTTGAGACTCTCACTAAAACATCAACCTAACTTTGTAGTTGATGACTTACTTTTTTCATTTACTTTTTCAATCACTTACATTCCCAAAAGAAGATTTCAAGATTTCTTACTCCATTAGGTTCCTGTCAGCTTTGCAACATATTTTTATAAAAACTGTTAATGTTTAATAATTCAATTTAAGGCAAAGCAGTTGACCTCGACTCCCATTTAACACATTGGAAAAATGACTTATTTGCAATAACACCTAGTGTGAAATTGTTTTTTTTTTTTTTTTACCACATTTGTGTCAAAATATGTTGGTTCACTTGTAGCTATTTGGCTAAAAGCACATTTAGACTTGCAGCAGCAACACTACTTTGTTTCTCCGTCACCAGAGACTTTGACCTGTTTGTTGCCCAGGATCCCCAGATGATAAATCAAACATCAGATTAACAGCAGAAATATTTTAGTGAGGGAAAGCAGCAGAATGGTCACATGTTGGTTAGAATGATTCACCTTGACTCCAAAAAGGCAAAAAACAAAGTTTGTCAGCTTGGAATGCGTTAAAACAAGCATAAATAATATAAATTGTTTTTGAAAATGTAAGAGGATGTACTGTATAACTGATGCAGGGCTGGCTAATTTTTATTTAAACGACTTCTAGGAAAAGATGTTTTAACATTTATCAGGGGCACTTGAAGAGGATGAGGAGCATATAAAGTCGGTCAGTAACAGAATTTGACAAACGTGAACAGTGTTGCAGTGCATTCCGAATCTCTGCTACGCAGACATGGCAATTAACAGGATTTCTTTGTCATGCAAAGCTAGTAGTAAATGAACCATTAGCGGTTTGACCACATTATCTTGAAAAACTTTCTCTAGGCTTAATATTACTTACACTTACAAATGAAAATTTGTTGCCGGGCAACTGCGTCCTACCTGCGAACAGGACGGCAGGAAGATAAAGCTTTCAATGTTCTCCATTTGAGCTGCAGTACCTTTATGAAAACACAGTGTGGCAGGAATACGTAACACTATTAGGAAGTTTGCTGCATGTTTGCTGTTATACATGTTAGCTACTCATTGATACTCTTGTTTGGTTTTGTTTCATCTGATAGTTCTTTCTTTAAATTACAAAATCTTTTGATTATAATTCATTAAATACAGTTAACATCTGTCAAAAAAAGCCTTAAATTAAGAAACAAATTCTAGCTTTTGTCTGTTTATAATGAACTAAAATGGTAGTTTGTTGAATTAAAAATTGCTGACACGATGATCCAGAAGAGGATTCAGATTCCCTCTGTAATCTGATATGTTACTATATACTATATTCTGTCTTAATCCCTATAAGAGCTGACAGCCAGCTTGTCCTTGTGGTATCCAGGACTTTGCTGAAAAATAAGTGCCACCGTGTCTTTTTGGTCACAGATTTAACACTGTGGAATGAGCTGCCACTGCCGACAAGACATGTTTGTTATTCTCAGGCTTTCAACGGAGCTTGGAGTTTCTGACTGGGAATCATGACAGTTTGTGTTCCTTCTTAACATATTTTTTTGTCGCCGGCATAACATGTTGTTTTAAAAGGTTTAGTAAAAATGAAGTCTGCAAATCAAGTCTCATAACTGACCTGATTAATGTTCAAGATATAATAATTTCAATAACTAAGGTTTTTATTGTACAGCTCAAACCTTTGTTCTAAATTAAAGACTCACTTGAAAAAAAAATGTATTTTTGGTGTGTTTAACATGTTCAACTCCACTTGCAGATACATAGATCCATGTACGTCTTCGTTTTACCCATCCGAGCTGGCATCTGGATCAAAACTCTTTGACTGAATACCTGTAATATTGCTCCTCTTTTTTTTTGCAGTGGTAATGTTAGATTGGAGTTGCAAGTATGTGGGATTGCACCTAAAGAGAATGGTGACAGGAACAGTGCGGGCTTATTCTGAGCCAACAGGTGAATTTCTTATGAACTCCTGCCGCTCTGTGCAAATTATATCCAAGAAAAAAAACACAGTTTAAAAAAAAAAAAAAAAAAAAACTACACACTGCATAATAATAACTAAAAGACCACGTTTACAGTTGATCAAAAGATGACCAAAGAGGGTCTTTAAGCTGCATTGATCCCAAACTTAGAGTTCAATCAATGTATTCTTGCTAACCAAAGACAATTAATGTAAAACATAGAGGTACAGCCCCGTCTTAAATCCACAGGGATTATAATGGAGTTTGGGAAATATATTAGGAAGATAGAAAACTGTCAGAGAGAAAACAAAGACCAGGTACAGTGGCAAGAGAAAAAAAAGGTGAGAAAAGAAGGTAAATTGACTTTGCGGAGGTTAAACTGGGCCCATTCCCTGAAGAGACCAGTTAGGATAAGAAGAGTAAAGAAGAGAGGGAGAGAAAAGACATTTCATTATGCAATGAGTGGAAAGAAATAGAGGAGGGTGGATCGAGCCGGATTTTGTTTTCCCACCTGCACCGGACAAGCTAATTAAGTTAGAATCTAATTAGCTTGTTTTGATACACCAAGTCACCTTGACCTGAGCTTTATGCTATTGGCTACTAACAGAATTGACACACGCGTTAGGCATACAAAGAAAAAACACAAAGACAAATACACAAACAAAGGCATCCAAAGGGGAGGAACAACCTGCATGTATCCATACACAAACAGACACAAACACCAACACCGGTGGGATTGCGGTATTAGTAGCCGGCAGACTGTTATATTGCATTTGTTTGGGGGGTCAAGTCCAATGAAATCAATCAGCTTCTCAGCAAAAAGTCCCTTGAACACCTCTGTGGATACATTTTGGTAATACTCGCCTGTTGTCCTCTACGTGTCACACACACATGAATGCACACCCCATCACCACTCACTCTTACACACACACACATGCCGAGTTTCCAAGTGCTACATTACTGTAATAAAATTATAGATTTATAACTCAATAAGGGTAATCACATGTTGTGCATCTGTAATGTAAATGAGTTTAGATCTTACTATCAGCTTTGGATGCACAGTTAGCATTACAGTGTAAAGGAGTTTTTTTTAAAGTAGAAAAATAGTTATAAATGTCTCAAAGGTATTTTTTTGTGGATTAGGGAGCAAACTTTTTTAACGTGCTTTTAAAGAAAAAAAGTCAAGTCCATAATGCATGGCTTGACTTAACTACAAAGGTCTCATGTTCTAACAAATCAAAAATGTTGTTTTTGATGTCACCCTTTCATAATATTGTTTAATTCTTTCCTTTTCCTCAATTTGGTTTACTTAACTATAATCATTTAACATGCTTGGAAAAGAAAAAAAGGGGAAAAAAACCAGTGTGTGACTTCTGCAACATTTGCACCGGTCTCCGCAGCGTCCAATTCTAAGAAAAAGTCTATGTAGACAGGCACAAACGTGTGTTTTGGGCATCTATGTTCAAAACTTTTTGTTGCATTTTTTTTCAGTCCTGTGTATGCTCTGTGCTTTACAAGTAAACCTGCTTTGCCTACTGAGAGTTTCTGTGCTTCAGATCTGTCAAATAATTAGGTTTGCACATTCTAACAGCAGCCAGAAAAGTTTGTGGTAATCTGCACAAATCCATGCAAAGCTGATATTTATACAGCCCAACATCTGCGTTAAGCACAGCATAACTAAAATGTTTAACAGCGCACCTCCACCCCTCCAAAAAAAAAGGAAAAAAAAGACCCAACTGCATTTAATTTCTTTTCCTTGTGCAGATAGAAAAACAGAATGTCGAATACAGGGATGCAAACATTACATGCGTATGTTTTTACATTTTTATTTGAACATATTTTAGAGCACGGAAAACATCTGTCAACTGCAAAACTGATTTAAAAAATGTGTGTTCTCATGGATTTTATAGTATTCCTGTGCATTCTTTCCCGCATGCACAGGAGGGGTATCAGTGTCTTGTGCTTTGTGATTGGTCTCCACAGAGTTGCTAATTGTGCAAACAGATCTGTAAATTAATTCTCTCCTTACAAAACAAGGAAGTGTACAAACGTGTGCGAGATCCCATTTTAACTGCTAACATAAATAGTTAGCAAGCTTCACTTTTTAGGCAAACTTAATTCCTTCAATGTTTGCAGCAAAGCTCCAGTAAGCCTGTCACGGAGCGAGCGGTTTTCTTTGCAGTCATGTGTTTGGATTAGAATTAGAGACTCCAACAAAATAAAAATGCATATAAAATATGAGCTGGAACTATAGTTCTATTTAAAAAAAATGTGCACAACACTGTGAGTAACACAGCAGGAAAAACAGCACCAAGCAGTGAGAAAAATGTATCAAAACTTCTAGTGTTAGAGGATTTTCACTGTCATCTCCAGCAGAACAACAGTAGCTGCAAAACGTCTGGAGCTGGATGATTCCACTATTATTATACCCGTCTGTCCTAAAACATGTGTCACTGAAATCTCGAGTTAGTTTTGACTCTGTTTCACTTTTTCCTTCCTAGTGTCAGGTTATCTGTGGCCCCAAACAAAGGGATTGTTACTTCTTTAAATATATCAATGGTTGTGCTCTGAAAAACAGTCACATTTTTCTTCCAAGTTGAAAATGTTCCTTTTTTTCAATTCAAGGGTTTCCACTGACCTTTGGTTGGAGTTGTGTGGTGTCTTGGATCTTCGATACCCATGGCAGCCCATCTCCAAGAAAAACACCTCACGGACCTTCCAAGAGAATTTGGTTCAGTCTGCCACCTCCTGGAACACAAACAGAATTCACAAATCTAACTGTTCATTGGTCAAGTTGAACAACTACTGACACACACTGGAGAAAAAGAAGTCAACGGGTGTAGTTTTTTTTTTTTTTTTTCTGGTGGACACTTTAACTGGATTTAAAAAAAATATTGAAAGGACCACCTTTAATTTGAAAGTACGACTATTTGGGCCACTAAAAAAAGTAAAATTAAGTGATTAAATTTGCAAGGTTACAAGAAAAAAAATGGTCAATTTACAACTTTTTTTCCTGAAACTTCCAAGTTTAGGATCAGGAGAAAAAAAGTAATATTACAATAAGTGAGCATAACATACAGTCCAGCAAAATGAACGTCATGTTCAGCAGCAGACCAACTTCATGTGTTACAAATGTTTGGAGGCTGGTTTGTTTGAGTTATGGTTTATGATTGTTTTATTCATTGATGGGTGGCTTGCAGGATCTCTGCAGTGCCTGTTAATGAAGCCATCGATAACCCTGCAGCTGTCCACTTCCAATCATTTCTTTCTCCATGAAAGACAAGATTTCCTTCAAATCTGTGTGATGCTTCCGCCTGAAGAGGCTCAGTTTTTTCTATGTTCTTATGCTAAAATTTGATTTAGAGTCACCAAAAGGATCAGAATTTCTTTGTTTTTAAAACTTATCCAGACATAACGCTTCACAAAATGCTTCAAATCTTCTATCTTCGAGCACAGCTTGGATAAACAGACAATTGTGGTGTTTTATTTCTCATTACTTTATGCTTTTTTTTTGTAAATATATGTTTATTTTTAAATCATAAATGTGCATGTTTTAAAGTAATACAATTACAACTTTAACCCTGGAGAACCCAACAACTATTTTCTTCAGTGCTTATAAAGTAAATTAATTGATTTTCATTTGTTTATTTTGTGAAGCAGCAGTTAACTGCAGCCAAAAAATTCAAAATAAAAACATAAAAATAAGAAATTTGTAAAAAAAAAAAATTCCATGAACAAAAACAAAAAACAGCCAACTTTGACCCTGTGGATTCTCCAGGGTTAAATCACATAAATTTAAAAAGAAAATCATAAATTTAGACCTATGACTTTCAAAGTTGTCAATATACCACTTTATTCTTGTAATTTAACAGCTACGACTTTTTTCTCGTAAATTTATTACGTTAAAGTCGTTATTAAAAAATGTTTTCCCTTTGTTCATATTTGCTGGACATTTTTTTAAATCACCTCTAAGGAAGAAGTGAAATAGATGTGAGGGGAGACAGACTGAGACTCTTACAGGTGAAGCCCATGCCTCCTGCCTCAGACACGCCAGACACAAACACCATGCAGGAAGTATCCACAGCTGACGGCACTTTGCACTTATGCCAACACTTCCTAGAATAAAGCTGCTGAAAACTTTGATGCAACTTTGCCTGAGGTCAGATGTTGTATCATCATCATTTCTAGTTGGAAAGCTTCATGTTCTCTTTCTTCCTCTGTCTCACATTGAAGTAACCCAACTGAACAGAATACATAATGCTGCAAATGGAAAGCACATTTTTCCATCATGTGCAGGAAAGTGTGAAGGATTCAGTTCTCAAGGAGGTTCAGAGTCAGTCCTCTGAAAAATCTTTAAGTGCAAAGTCAAAAAAATAAACATGTTTCCATGATTTACTTTCTTTTTTTAAATAAGCAGTTCACACAATCAGATCACATGCATACATTCAGCTTGCATTGTTTTGTCAAGTTTCTCTAAATTGTTTTCTGGTTAAATGATGTGGAGCTGGACATACCTGATGAAAGCCAAGAGATGCTAGCAGGCGGAGACTGTATAAGAAGCAACAGGAAGTGGACTGGAGTGACATCATATGGGAATTGAGTGGACTTCCTACCCTATGTGTCTTCAATGTGCTAATCATCTAATATTAATATTCTTGTTAGATTGAATTTAGGTGCATGAATGAATAGGTTATGTAGTGCTAAATATGTTATATATATATATATATATATATATATAAACTATAGGATAGAAAATGATATATTTATAGCATGAGGTACTCCTGATCCACACTCCAGACCAGGTGGTGGCGGTTTATGCCCCAACCAGTAGATTACCAGCTGCCAAAAAAACGCTACAAAGAAGAAGCTTTTACTTAGTTTTTACAAGAGTTATTACATTTATATTTTGTGCTTTTGAATAGTTTTGTGAATGACATATCATTTTTGAGAAGTAATCAGTGCTTTTGTGTTCTTAATTGCTTTTACTTTCATGTGTTTTTATTTTCTTAAAAGCTCAGGTTAAAAGCTGTAAATGTACTATGATAACGTACATCATGAATGATGACAAGAACATTTTGGAAATTTGGCTTTATTTGATTATTATATATTAAATCAGCTTTCATTTCCATCCAGCCATCCATCCATTTTCCAAACCCGCTTTTTCCCTTTTGGGGTCATGGGGTTGCTGGAGCCTAACCTGGCCATATGGGTATCCCAGGTCGCCAGTCTGTCGCAGGACAACAATCACACACCCATACACACATGCATTCACACCTTACAGGTGTGAACTTTTATTTCTGTGAACATTTTTCTTTCCTTTTCAAATAACTCTTATTTCCTCCTCCTGTCTTCACTTGTTTCAGTATTCCATCTTTCACTCACACTCTCCGCTCATCCTTTATTCCCTCAATTAATTTCCATTTTTGTCTGTTTCTTATCCTCCACTCCTCCACCTTTAATGCCTCTTTTATCCTTTCAACACAAAGTTCCCTTTTTAATTATCCCCATTTGCTTTTTGTTTTTTTTTCTTGTTTGCTGGCACAGCTCCTTCTCTTT
Organism: Oryzias celebensis; assembly: GCA_014656515.1. Taxonomy (NCBI): domain Eukaryota; kingdom Metazoa; phylum Chordata; class Actinopteri; order Beloniformes; family Adrianichthyidae; genus Oryzias; species Oryzias celebensis. The sequence continues at coordinate 12,701,581 of BNCR01000003.1, read as the reverse complement.
TCTTTTATTTTGTGTCATCCTCCTGTTCTCAGTTGACAGTCTTGTTTCCAGGTTTGTCCATCCATCAGTCTGGAATTACATCATTTTACTGTCATCTGGCCTTCTAATTTGGTGATCTTTAAATGTTGTATTCTCTGCAGAGAAAAATGCATTCGAATTTTAAATTCAAAAGTCTTTATTTTGTTCCAATGTTAAATACTTAGTGAGTTCTTTGTTTGAGTGGAATAGTGAGTGTGTGACATGTCCTTGTCACGTTCAAATCCACACAGTTCAGAATATGCAGGTGAGAAATAAGAAAAGGTTAGATGTTTAACTATTTTTCCATTGAAAGTTTAAGAACAAAAAGACGAACCTGCAAGAATTCTGCATGATTTTTTTTAGCTCAAACCTGAAAACCTCTGACTGGCAGAATCAGCAGGAGGTCCAGCAGCTCTGAATGCTGCAGCTGATGATGGACACAGTAAATCCCATCTGTGCTTTTTCACACATGCTTTTTATTTCAGTCCACATACTTGGGCGGGTGATTTCCAACATGCTCACAAACCTGGCAGGCTGTCCTGTAATGGTTTCTCCTTTTCCTTTTTCTTTAAAGATCTTGTGGATTTGCTCTGTGATTCTCTCCAACAATCTTAAAATAATTTCATGTTCATGTTAACAGACTGACAGGAAAATTGTTTAACCTGACATTGTGTCCCAAAACGGGATGAATACTTGACAAACATTAAAGACAATAGAAGAAAACAATCAAACCTTGTTTGGAAAAGCAATTAAAAGTATCAAAAAGAGAAGGACAGAAAAATAACTATTTTTCTTTAAGATTTTTTCTTCATTTATAACTTTTTGAACAAATATTTTGTCTGAAAATGTTAAATCCGAGAGGGCATATTTTGTTTTTTGGTAGCTGAAAATTGTTTGTTTCAAAACATTAATCAAATCTTGGGACTAAATAAGTTCACAAAACATGCCACGTTGGACATTTTTTGGAAAAATGTATTTAAAACAAGTACTTTACTGGACAAGATACAGCTGCATTTTAGTGTGAAACACTTGTAAATCTCATAGATTTAGTTAAACCTTTTCCGCTTGTGCCAAAGTCCTCAAATAAATAAGCTTTCAGCTTCAAATTCAAGTTCTGATAACATGAAATGACATCCATAACCAATCTTTTCATTGTTGTCATTGCATTCATGTTTGGACCACCTTCTCACTCCATTTGTTTCATGGTTTTTACCATTTTTGTCTCTGGTTTGCATCTTATTGAATAACTAAATGTTTCAGCTTTCTTTTTATCTAGCATTTGTCCTTGGTTTTTAGATCTCATCTTTGAAGTTGAAGTCTCTTTTTCATCTTTTGTGTCTCTTTCTTTTCTCTACATTGAACCTTGGCATTTGGACAACTTTGCATGCATGAGTCATAAGCATGTGCTGAACTGCTCATACATGGCAGAGCTTATTTAGCTGTCTAGTAGTGTTCAGTTAAATTCAGACTGCTGAATTCTTCTTTGTATATTTCCCCGTCATAGTATAATGAATATTAAGCAATGGCTATTGTCTTTTGTCTGTTCTTCAGTGAGAATTGCTAAATATATCTCAGTAACTTTGCATGAAACCTGAAATGGAGTTAGTAAAAAGTAAGCCATAAAATATCCAATGATTTTTATTGTTGACTGGATAAAGTGTATCTAGATGGCGCATACTTTTGGACAGTTTTCAAGCTTTTGAACAAGTGGAAAAACCAACGATTGTCGATTAATAACACCTTTAAAAAACAGATCTTTTAAGGTAGTTTATAAAAAGTAACTTGCAATTGTTTTGCAAATCTTAGAGCATAAAGACCCGCTTACTCTTTTACAAGGTTAGTTTTCAATATTTTTTTGCTTAACCTACAAGTTTGTTTTTGTTGTTTCTGTTGTTAGCTCCCTGAGAACCAGATAATTACTTTTACTCACTCTTTTCAGGCTGTTTGTGTTGGCAACTAAAGGCCAACACCACTCTGTCCACTGGAGGTTAGCAGCGTGCTTCTCAAGCTGTACAGGGCCTTCAGTCTAGTGCAAACAATTCAAAGCAACTCAACAGCTTCTTCAAAGTTGTTGTGGTCACATTTTTCAAGTATATGGATGAAATGTTGCTTTTGTAGATTTAAACTTTTATAAAACTTTGCAAACTATGTCGGTACTTTATTCTATGTTTTTTCTATTAAACTAAACTGTCCATATTTTTTTTTTGTGCTTGAAATAGAGACAAGGTTGATGCATCTTTCTACACACCATTATCAATTAGGCTTTCACGTTCAATCAATTGCTAAATTGCCTGCCTTTCTTCTTAGCCAATCACAATCATATTTCTTCCTTTTAATTCATCAGTGATTGTCTCTCTTTGCATTCTAGATGGTTCTTTGGCGCTCTTCTACTTAGGGTGATCCTATGGAATGGTATGGCCTCTAACCAAACAACATCTGCCATCTAAACTCTGGGATCTATACATCAATATTCCGAGTTCATCCCAAGTACCCAAGACGTCTTCGGCCCCAAAGCCTAGCCGGCAAAGATTGTGGACTTATTCCACGCATGCATTTCTGTAGCACAAAAAAACCTTTATTCACATTCAAAAGATCTCTCATTGAAATGGAATTTGTCTGTTTTGGTCTTCTATGTGAGCCCAGGGATCAGACAATACTGTGACTATTTTAACTGTTTCTGTTAACATTTACCTTCTTAAAAAAGTTGAAATAGCTTTGGATTCACAGCCCTATATTTATTTAGACAGGTTCTGTCACTTTTGGGAGCATATAGTCATGTTTTCCCTGTTTTTACCCACAATATACTCTGTTTATATGCTGTTATACCACACAAGTAGCAACAGGACTTTTATGGACTCCTTAATTGATTGGGAGCTAGCAGGGGCTGCACAGGAGAGTCAGCTTAAATCCTAAACAAGTTCCCCAGAATCCTAATAGTTATAAAGCAACGTAGGGCATGTAGGGCACACCGGATTGTACGGTGCACTGTCAGTGTATTATTTATTAGAAGTTATGTCACATACTGTATAAAAATAAAAGAGTCCGATATAAGTCCAGCAGTCAGACGTTATAAACTGCGTTCACAGTAAGGTCTGTGCCTCCCACACACCTGTAGAAGGCGGAACTGCCAACGTTTTTCTGGACTTTATTAGTTCATTAGTTTATTAGTCCACATCATGTAAAACATGGATGATGTTGAGCGACTAGCTTGGGTTTCTATGTTTTAGAGAGCTCTCCAGAGGCGCCAGCAAGCACGTCACCATGTCTGGGTTCATAATGTCATTCAGTCTCTCCCAGCTCAGCGCACTTCACTCCTCACTTTGACTACGTTAAGTCCCATCATTGTAAGAAACATGTAAAAAGCACCATCTGACAGAGCTAGGCATTTGCCACGCCAGTGTATTAACAATAACACCTTGTTTGCAACATGAATGAAAACAGGCAGGCATTTTGACAGGGCACTGTCTACCTCTTAAAATTAGCACAACCAGAATTAATCCATAGGGCACTCCAGGTAAAAAGCAAACTGTCATTGTTTTGAAAAAAACAAGGCTTTTGAGTGCACCTTATAGTGCAGAAAATATGATACTGCTTAAAACTGTATACATGGTACTATTTGCTGTTTTCTGTGACCTCTGGTTTAGGTGTTGCAAAGCAAATTGTATAGTAAAAACTCTTCAAGTTTATGGTGGTAAAAGTAATTTATTTTGAAGGACATGATGAACTTTTTGTTTAATCGTCTTTTAACCCACACTGACACCGTGTTCAGAGAGAAAGAAGGTGCATTTCGGGTCTTTTCTGACAGAAGAAAACTTCCCTCCTGCGTGGCTGAAGGTGACTTTAGGTAGAAATCTTTGCAGAATGAGCTGATCATTTGCAGCCAAGTCTGAGTAATGTCCATTGCCATTTTTTTGTAATAATGATCTCAATAATAGTGGGCTGCACATTAAACCTGAGAAGATGAAATTGCAGGTCACTTGCTTGAGTGTGTTTCTCCCCCTAACAAAGCGATGATTGACCTTCTCGTCCTAAGCAGACTGTCACACAGTGTGCTGCTCAAGGACGCTCTGAGGGACTCAATCATCAAGGCTACCAGCACCAGATCACCCCTGTTACCAGTCTGACAAATAAAACAAGACATTTGTTTTTATTGTGGGGGTTTGACTAATAATGAATTTTCCAAAAAGGTGATCAAAATAGAGACTGCATGTTATAAACCACAAGTAAATCAAACGTTACCTCTGATATGAAGCATATTTTATAATGAAGGGATGATTTTTGATCTCTATATTTTATATTAATCACAAAAATTTTGAGAAAAATAGATATTAAAAAATCCAAAGCAGTGTTGCCTTGATTAATTAAACAGTTTTCCTTGTATACTGATTAGAAGATGCAACCTAGTTTTGTGTCATTCTGCCCTGAAGGTTCACTGCATGCACACTCCTCTCCCGCAGCTTGTCATGTATTCTAAATAGATTTCACGAGAAAAAAATGTCTCTGTAATGGAAATTTGACTGCACCTTTTGATTTCTGTGAATTTAATACAATTGAGCCGATCCCATTTCACCATTATTGACTGATTTTTTTTCTTCTTTTCCTGCGAAATAAAATCTTTTTATGCATCCCCAGCTCAAAAAGTGTAATTTTAGAGAAAGTCATGTCAGATCAAAAGTGTTTCATGGCTAAAAGCAGAACATTCTGATTCTAATTATGTGTCAAAAAGCATACTGCCTTATGTACAGCGTGCAGATCTACAACGCTTTGATGACGTTATGACTCTGAACTATTGACCTGGCATTACACAATATGCAGTAAATGCATGTGACCATGCATTTGGATTCATTGCAGTTCGTTTAATTCAGTTTAGTTGGTTTTAGTTTTTAAGATTGATTTTAGTTGTATTGAATCAACACGGGTTATTTCTTCAACCCAGCTCTTGAGTTTTTCATGATGGGATATATTTTTGGTTAACTTTTTTTGAACAATTTGAAAGATTTTTTTGGGTTGTAGTGGTTCCATTTTAACCAAATGTATGTTTTTTTTTCCTGATGTTTTTTTTTTTCCTGAGTTAAAATAACCCAGAAAAACGTTTGTTTCAAATTTGTTAAAACCACTTAACTTTGGTTATTTTTCATTTAGTTTTGATTGTGCAGTGTAAGGAATATTTGGGCATTTTCAATCACCTAAACTGAGAGCAAAACTTGAATCAAAAAAGCGGTGGCCATGTATGCGACTATTAGATTCATGTAAACCCAAAAACAAAAATTCTAAATCTTGCCAAGAGTCTACTTTACTTATTTTGATAAATAAAAGTAATGGTAAAGTAATTATCTGTAATATTTTTCCTGTCAATTTTGCATTTATTTGTGAATGGTAGATGAAGAAAAAGATTTGATCAATTTAGAGAAAACAAATAGAAATCTTAATTTGACTCAACAGCAGTTTTTGTTTTATTTTTAAGACCAATTTATCTTAAAGTGTGCAACTCCAATCTTAAAGATATTTGTGGTTTAGAAATATGAATAGTTGGACTGTTTTTTGTTTTGTTTTGTTTTTTTGTGGGATATCAAAACACAACTACTTAAAGATATAAAAACACTTTTTTTAAGTTACAGCATATGCAGTTACCAAAGCAATACACCTAAATAAGAGAGTTTATATGTAATTTTAAGATTTCGTCTCATCTTAAAAGGGCATAACATCACAAGTAATTGTAAGAAATCTTACCAAGACAAATTTTAGACAAAGACTAGTTCTGTCAGCTGATTTTTTTACTGGAAACAGTAGAAAGATATCTCTCGTATTTAATATGTTTTACTTGTCTTGAAAATGACTTTTTTTGTGTTATCTACATCTTTCGCATTAGCTGTGAGATTCTCTTTGTTTGTTTTATTATGGTGGCATCTGCCTTCTTTTTTTGTCATAATCAAGGATTATGTTTGTCCTTACACAACTATGGCTTTTTCAATTTTAAAGGTTCATCTCTCTTTTAAGGATGATTGCCATTACCGTCTTTTATCTTAAATCTGCTCAGAGGCAATGAATCCAAGGCTGTTCTAAACCAGCCTGAAGTAATTTCTTTGAAAATGTTGCTTAAAGGATCTATTGGACAGATTGTTTTAAAATTCTGGATAAGACTCATCTTCTTCAAGAGCTGTCTTACATGCTCTGAGCTGCAGACAAACAGAGAGTATGCATCACAGCCCAGTCTCCAGCAGGTAGCAAATCTCAAAACACAGCCCATATGGCCACAGATTATACTTTTGCACTGAAGATTTAAGAGAGTTCAAATCAGTGTTGACTACAACTTCCATGCAACTGACCTTTTTTGGATCTGAGCGGCATCAGCTGCACCTCTCAGTAACAAAGCCTCGGTACCATCGCCGCTGTGATGTGAACCACATTTCACAGATCATGGAGCACGGACTGCTGAGCTGAGATCACATCAACTGGGAAATGACAGAAACCACATTCATGCCAGAGACAGCTTTGGTTTTTTTTTACCCTTGTCCACTCCTCTTTCTTTAGAAAATTCAAACTTAAAAAAAAATACAGTATTTTCACATAAAATCTATAGAATGATTTATTTTTCCTGGTTGCTGTGTGTGTATGACACATTGGGACAGTTATCAAACTTTACCACCTGAAGGTGTGTGTAACTGAAAGGCAGGGGGGACATGTTGACCATATGGCCAAATTATTACACTCTGGCAGAACATCCTAATGAGAGTCAACAAACTGACAGAGATCCTCCTTTGATTTCACACCACAAATATTCTTAGATGCAAATGTACACACATTATCATGCGGGCGCATGCATATAAAGATGCTCAAACGCATAAACGAAATTAACAAACACTGATCACGAACCAAATGTGCCCTGCACATCCATCCTAATGCATAGGCACACAAATGAAAAAAAAAAGGTGGAAAATCATTCAGGCGTGAAAAAAGCCTGAAAGTGAAGCTCTGCAGTGACACCTAGTGGAGATAAGGTAACAGAAGAATCAGGAAGAATTCCCATAATTGTGATGATTTCTGTTGTGACATAAAAAAGACAGAAAAAGCAACAGAAAGAAAAATCTTTATTGAGATGATAGATAGGTGTTATAACCAAAAAAAAAGTGTTTACACTGGTTCAAAATTTAATTCTGTCCATCTTTTCAATTAATGAAGAGACCAAAGACAATGGCGCGCATAAAAGAAAAGTTTACATAACCCAAGAACTCATATTAGAAAAATTTCATAAAAGTTCTTGACTGAAACTATCATAGATGTCAAAATGGGTGTGAAGTGGTGCAGCAGGCAGATCATCAGCCTAAGTATTGGTGCAAATGACCCTTGGACCATCTTATTGCTCCTTATAAACACTGTTTAGATAACTTCAGCTCCCCTGTAACTGAAAGGGTTTGATTTACCTTCAGGCTTGCACGCACACACACACACACACACACACGCACACACACACACACACACACACACACACAGGCTTTCTTGAAGTCTCATACTCTTTATCATCCATCTTTATTGTGTGGTTACGGTAAGTTGTGTTCACAGTCATCTGTAAATATGGCCCCTTTTACATTTCCTGGTTTTGTAATCTTTAATAAACTGTGATAGTCAGGAGACACATACCTGGGAGGGCTGGGCTCGCTGTATGACTGTCTAAACTATAAACTAGTGATAAATCTGGAAAAACAGAGAGATCAAAGTACAAACATCTCAGAGGTGACTGGACTTTTTGTGGTTGGTATATTCCCCTGTCGAGATCAAGCGGTGTTCCTTATTTCGTTCTGCGCTGAAGAGGAGGCCTCAGACTGCCTATGGAAGAAATCCTGGAATTGACCTGAAGAAAGAAAAAAAAAACTCCTTGTAGGACTGAAGTGGCTGTTGGTGCTGTTGTGACACAAAATTACCATAATATCAAGGTAAAAATTTACTGCAAAATCTGTGTTTTTTAGAAATTAATCAAAAATTAATTCTAATCTATTTGATTTCAAAAGTGGTAGAACTGAAATACTCACTGATTTCAGGTTGTTGGTGAGGCCTCAAAATAAGCAAACATGACGGAGGAAATGAAATACAGAGGAAAGAAGAGGGAGGGAAGACACAGGTAAGTGTTTTTTACAACTAAAAACTGCCAACTCTTTAATGTTATCTTGTTTTAGAATCTGTTTCATTTAAAGTGGTTATTTCTGCCTTATAAGGGATAAAAATCTCGATTATCCAGTAAAAAACAAACATTCAGATTTATTATGATCTAATTATCTGTTTGTTCAAGGCACATAGTTATCGTGACAAACCAATTTCTATAATAAAATTTGGTTTAGCAATCGAAAAGGTACTTCATAAAAATGGTGTCTGCGACTACTGTTCACACATGGCAACTTACCAAAAGTGAATTGGAAAGTTTGATTTTGTTTCTGGTTACCATATGCTCTTTACATAACGGTGTGTCAGAAGTAACTCTATCTTGGTGATAATGTTCAAATCAGAGAAACCAAGACAGAAGTAATTTGAACTCATCAGGAAACTTTGAAACAGCAACTATTGCGCTTCTTGTCCATGGGCAGAAAATCAAGCTTTATTAACCTCTTCATCATCATTAGAGGGTTAATTGTTAGCAGAAAAGATATTATCATTGGATAAAATGAAAAACAGTTCACTTGTATTACCAAGTTTCAATTAAATATGATTTATAGTTTGAGGAAATACTTAATTTCCCTCGTGCAATGCCGCACCTCTCCTTATTGCTGTGGCTAATGTCGTCCCCGCTGTTGCCGCCTGCTGTTAGAGGGGCTGTTTAAAATGTTAAATACATTCTCTATTTGCATTGTACGTGTGAGATGCTATGGGAAACTGAAAGGGGGAAAAATTGATTTCTTGATTAAGAACCAATCAGAAACTTATTTTTGGAAGAAACTGTTCTGAAATCTTTTCAGCAATGGACACTACTGTCAAAGATGATTTTTAAACAGTTTGATGTTCATCAGAACTCTAAAGGAAGAAGTCATATTACTTTGGTTTAAGGAAACCTCGTGTTGTGTCACAAATGTCCTGCTACAGCTGAAGAACCTATTGCAATCGCACGATAATCAGATTTGATGTCTGAGATCTGGTTCAGTTAAGTGTCTGAATAGAAGTACCTTATTTTAAATGCTTTTAGTGTGAAACGTATAATTTCTAAGTGTTTTATTCTCTAAATGAACTTTGTTCTTTGTGATTGCAGTACTGAGGTGAATTTAAGTAACTAACTCCTACTAGTTTGACAGTGATCAGACGGTAAAATTCATGTTAATGTTAAGCTGAGCAAATGGTGCAGAATCTGAAAACAGCAAAAAACAACAATTACCGTGGACAGTCAGTGTGACAGCAAAAAAAAATAAATAAAACTGTGACAAATTTAACCATGACCAGACAACACAGCAGAGGTTAAGAGTTTTTGACCCCTCTTTTCGTCATTTATTCATGCCTGATGTTGATGTTAGTGCAATTAAAATGAAAGATTATTTATTTATGTCAACGCTCATTTGACAAAATAAATTAAGCCTGAAGTAGAAAAAAAAATTCACAAATATTAGGTTACTGCTTAAAAAAGATTTAGGAGGATAAATTACTTTTTTTTAACAATTCCTTCATTGAAAACTAGATGGCAAAGAGGTTGACCATTAAAAAAAAAGAAAAAACAGGAACTTTGTTTATTTGATGGCTTTCAGAACTTTGTTGTCTGCCAACCTAATGAGAAGATATCGGAATGATAGAATAAAAGGTCTCAGGAATGTTCTTATGTAATCAGGTATTATTTTGTTGACCACCAGTACAGGTAAAGTTTATCAAAACAATTAGACCACTGTCAGGCATGAAAAAAGTGCATTCAAGGCTGAATATCTTTTGAGATTTTGAGTGGAGTGCCAGCAAATGTATTCAAAGATTTATTTATTTTTTTAAGTAAGAGTCAAAGCTTTTAAAATACTAAGGGTAAAGGTGGAAAAGAAGAAGTGCTTAAAAGAAATTGAGCCTAATATTTTGGTTTCTTTTTGAGCTGAATATAAACAAACATGATTTGTGGATCAATTTCATGCAGACAGATCAAGCCAAACCAGAGCAGTTTTTGAGTATTCATCGTCATGGTTGGGTAAAAAATAAATAAATGAAAAGCTGCAAGATTCGAACTTGCTTTACACAGACAGTTTTCAGTCAATGAGTTCACCCTGAAGTCTCCTGAATACCAAAGCATTCTGGAGGCCAATGTGAGTCCGTCTGTCCATCAACTGACACTTGTTCAAGATCCTGTCAAACACAAGAGCACACTGGCATGCCTGCATTATAAAATTTAGACCAGGGGTGTCTAAACTAACAAAAGTCCTCCAGGGCCGGCCTCCTGCTGGTTTTCTAGAAATCCTGTCTTGTTTGCTGCTGATTACCTGGATCAGGTGTGTTTAGCTAATTAGGAGCTTCAACGGCAGGTTGGTTGGAAAACGTAGGACACCGCCTCTCAAGGCGTGGAGTTTGACACCCCGATCTAGACTAAATTTAGGGGTAGGAATACATTTTTCTCAACACTAATAAATATAATCCAAAAGAGTGGCAAAAGAGATTTACCCTGCGGGTAAGGGTTTACCGGGTTAGGGTTATGGTTATGACATTTTAGAAACAAATCCAAAACTCTGCAGGTCTTCACACAGGTGTAACTTATTCATTCATTCATTTTCCAAACCGCCTTATCCCTTTCGGGGTCATGGGGTTGCCACAGCCTGACCCGGCTACTCATGGGCGAAGGCAAGGGACACCCCTGGACTGGTCGCCAGTCTGTCGCAGGGGCGTTGTAACTTATAAGAGGCTAAAGTTGTTGACAAGCGGCAACCAAGCCTTCTTCTTTAATTCATGCTACTTATAACTGCTCTCAACAGCATTAAGTGTTAGCACTAGAAGATGAAAAAACATAACTCAAATAACTCAATTTCAACTCAACGTTACGTTACGTAACTCAATTATATAACGTAACTCATACTTGTTGAAGGACCAAAACAGCAAATAGGGGAATAGGGAGCAACTCATTAGTTGTAAAGACTTAATGTATTTATTTATTTTTTTGTTTGTCTTTTTTAAGCTGATGAAACTATAGATTCTTCTAAAGGATAAAACTATGTAACAATTCAGATACAAAATAAACAATTAAGTGAATTCCAGGGAGACAAGTAACAGATGACAGTCACAAAAAATTGGTAATTTAAATTTTGTAAGTGCATATAATAATATTATATATACATAAACATTTAAAATAAAACAGCTTTATTGGAAAAACATTTACAGCTGTTGGGAGGCTGTAAGTTACAAAGATTTTAAGCTTTTGAAACCAAAGAAATTTGAGTAAAATAAACAGAAGCTTTTAGTTGATCTGCACAAATACTTTACAGACTGAGAAAATCACACAATTTTATTTGACATAAAAACAGATTTTTTTTATATACGACGATAAAAAGAAGCACTTTTAAAACTAACAGTGTCATTTTTCTAGATTCCTTCATCGTCGTGCCGCTTACGTAAATGTTTTTACCAGAATGTCCGTGGTAACTCTAAGAGTGCCTGCACGACAAAGTCAAAGATCACAGCACATTATCAATTCAGTTTAGACAATCTACGCCCTGACAGTTGTTAGGTAAAGACAATGATCTGTCAGCATTTAGGATGACAGATGAAAGCTAAAACACTACATATTTGCCAACAGTGGATAGGAAAACACCTATTCTGCCAATATTTTTGTCTTAGGATTGTATGGTTCTGATCAGTTCATCTGCATTGAAACTCTTCAGTTGGATTCCAACCTTTGACCCCCTACAGTTTATCCGCCATCACAACCCTCCTTCCAAAATCTGTCCCCACAAAGAAGCACACAAACTGACCGGGCCATAACAAAACGAAACACATTGTGAATTATGTCGTGAATAATAAATAAAAGCTGCTTCATGTGTCTTACAAATGTGTTTGTCTCAGGGATACATGGGATCCATTCCAACTGAACCCAATTGGAGCAGAAAAAGAGAAGAAGAGCAGCTGTTTTGTGGTCGCGCAATACCTGGTGGCTGTTATTGTGGGCTTAGCAGTGTTAGTCAGTGCTGTCATTGCTAAGGTAAGAGAGTCTTTTTTCAAAATGAATATCCTTATGAAACCTTGTATTTAACTTGGTAATTGAAAGAAAAAAAGAACAGTAGATTAAATCTTCAGGATGGTAACCTGAGTGTTTGATAAGATATTTTTTAACAGCCTAGTAGAGTTGCGTCAATAAAGCTAGAGTGCAACATTTTCATTCTTGGGCAACATGCCTGCAGCTTTACTTTCATGAGGATAGATTTAAGTGTTTTTAATAAAGGCTAAACAATATAAATGTATCTTTTAATTAGAGTATGTTTCGTATTTTTTGCCTGATCACAAATCAAGATGTGTCATTTTTGTACTGACACGTCCATGTACATAAACTTATCTTGAGCTACTTTACCCTCTTCAGTTTATTTGTTTGTTTGCCCTCTCCTTGTTTTAACATTTGATCATAACTGTGTTTTATTACTTTTCTGTACTTTTTCATTTCTATAAAAAGAAGTTATATGTATATTAGAATATAAAAAAAGTCATAATTGTTATCATTTTATTTCCAAGTAAATAAAAAGAAAACTTATAGATAAATATATATATTGTCTTCTGTATCAGCTGTTTTTATTACTTCTTTGTCAGTAATTTTTTAACTATTGTCTTTAGGGATCCCTCTTGGTGTTGTCAACTTTGTCTCATCCAATTTACATCAAAACTGGACGTGACAGCTCAGGACGCCCCACATTTAAACAAGATTACGACCAGGACAGACAGTTCTACCTGCTGATGATGGTGTTCTGCCTGGTCTGGCCCAACTTCCTGGTTTTTCTCAAATGTTTGTGGAAGATTCTCTTCAAAAGCTTTGTGAGACCCAACATGAAGACCTTGGCCCTGGTAAGTTTCTCTGCGGTTCATTAAAATGTCTGCTCAGCAGATGTATTAAAAATACTGAGATTCAATTGTGAAATGACAGGGTGAACAAATGTCACTCCAATGACTTCTAAGTCTTTTACATCGTTGGTCTGTATTCTTGATAATTAATTACAGATTGCTTTTAGTCATTTTCTATTGTAAGAATTAATAATTTAATCAAAAGTTTCCACTTTGTTCAGTTTAAAGCACAGTTTATGTGAAAAGTGTGTTTTAAAACAAATAAATGTGTTGATTTTGACCAGAAATGTCAAAAGTAAATCAATATCTGATCAAAATTAAACTTAAAGCAAATTTTAACGACCTTAAAAGCCTAAAATACATTAATTTAGAAGATACATAACTCTAATAATTAGACATTTTTTTTGTCAGGTCTTTTCCTTGTATTCACAGTGTTTCTTTTGCCTTTGCAGATCTGCCTCATTGAGTGTGTGGTGTCTCTTGGTACCTCTATCCTAGTGCTCATCGTTATGCCAAAGTTCGACATACTTACCAACCTCTTTATCAGCGGCGGAGTCTGCATCGTTTCTGCAGTAATGCAAATCATATTCAGACTACAAAGAGAAACTTGGAAGATCGTGTTCCCAATCTGCTCACTCTTTTTCACCATTACTGGTAAATCCTCTTAAGTGCTGATTTTAAACAAATGTACTTCACCGCTCCACATGATAAGATGTTACATATTTGTTGTTGTAGATCACAGGCTGAGCAGTGTGCTTTTTAATGGGTCGATTATCACATCCCTCTGATATTACATGAGAGTTAGCAGGAGGGTTATCATGTGTAAGGAAGGGTCAACCTTTTTACCCTCACACAGTTTCATCTCACCAAATCTGACCCTCTTTGCAAAAAGTTTGTGAACAAACAGCCAAAAATAAGAAAGAATGTAGTGATGCTCTGAATATGTTTTGGTTGGAATAAGCTTCAGTAGGTATTTAAACTTAAAAATGCAAAAGAAAAAAAAAATTAATTCATTGGATCCACCAGACAATTGTTTTCAGATAATTAAAAAGAAATAGAGTGAGAACATGACACAGAGCTGATCCTTTCAACACATTTATCCCCACTTGTCTGGGCTTTCTGTCATGCTTCTGTAATGCAAATAAATTTACTTATTTTTTTATGTAAAGCATTGTTTTAAGCATTAATGTTTTAAGCATTCAAAGATATCATTGATACATAATGATGTCATTCTACAGGGTACTGCCTTCTTGGAATTGACTTCTACGTCCGCCAGGAATTATATGTGAACGGTGAAAAACCTTCTCCTTATTTATATGTGGGAATTGGAATTTTTGCATCACTTCTGATCTCTATCTGCTGGTGGGAAAACACACTGCAGGCCACAAACCGCATGCAGGTATGCTTCTCCGTTTCAAAGGAGGGCGTGGAATGTTCCAGCCGCCACCTCTGTATTTTTCTGTGTACTTTGACTTGACATGATCAGTCACACTATTTTTCTGCCTCTCCCTTTACAGAAAACACTATCAGAGCTGGAGGGTTTCAGGGACTTTGCCTTTGTGATCAGCAGCGTTTTGAGGATACTCGTTATTGGTGAATATCTACTATTTTAATTTCTACGTGAAATAAATCAAAATACCATAAAAATATTCATATGAACATACGTTTAATACATTGTAATAGTCCTACATAATAAGCATGTGCAACCAAAGCAATATTTTGTAAATATTATAGCAACAACACTCATATTTAGACTCATTTTACGCAAAATATATAAAATAGTGCATCTTTGATTTTAAAAGAGCATTTCACTTCACTCTTACAGGAGCGATTTACCTGCTATACCACAAAGCCATTAACCCCCTAAATATTGAATGGAAGGAGTACAATTTAGGTGGAGAAAAATGGCAAATCTTGAGAACAGGACTGGTGCTTTTTTTCTTACAGGTAAGAAGCAGAAATGAAACAAAACAGAAGTCACACTTTTTTAGTGTTAGTGCATGAACCATGATTCACTATTCCCATGGGGAATTGTATGGGAAAACCTGCTGTCAAATGTCATCGCTTATGCTTTATCCAAAACTCATTTTTGCACACTTTACTTAGCAGGATAGATAGCATCAGTAATGAGTACATCAGAGGGACAGCACATGTTAGAAGAGTTGGAGATAAAGTCCGAGAGGCCAGATTGAGATGGTTCGGTCAGGTCCAAAGGAGAGAATATATTGGTAGAAGGATGCTGAGTCTAGAGCTGCCAGGCAAGCGGTCTAGAGGAAGACCAAAGAGGAGGATTTTGGATGCGGTGAACAGACATGAAGGTAGCTGGTGTTAGAAAAAAGGAAGCAGAAGACAGGGTTAAATGGAGAAAGCTGATTTGCTGTGACGAGGGAAAAGCCGAAAGGAAAAGAAGATTTTAAAAAATAAATGTACATAATTTGTAAAATGAGATCAAACTTTAACCACTAAAGTTAGATAATATGTGTTTGTTGTTGTCCCTGTGGAATGGGTTGGATTTTCCTTTTGTCAATATAATCGTGTGTATGTCTTTTGTGCTGCAGTTTACTTTAACCAGAACTCAGAAGTCCTAGATCCCAGCAAGTTTTATTGGTTGCATAAATGTTGCAGATGAATAAAAACATACTTCTATTTTAAAGCCAGAACCAGATGAACTTTGAACTGACTGTAAAAGGAGATTTGTGCTGCAAAATTGCCCACAGAATTGTTATGAGATAGAAATAAAGTTTACACAAACCAAATGAAAGTCCATCCAAAGGACTTTCTTTTAATGTGATGATTCAAAGCCAATAAATATCTGACGCGAAATAGAAAACTTTGCTTTTCAGAAACTGTTTTAAGTTAACTTTTGCTTGTTTTAAATGTACTTTAGGAAGGAAAAGAGTGCCGTTTTTAAACACTTCATAGTTTGAAATCAGCTATTAATTTGCAATAACTGATAATTTTGAGTCAATATGTGCCTTCTGTTGTGTTCCAGGCTTTCTGCTCAGCAGCCTGCCACTGGTTTGGTGTTGTGGCCTGCAAGATCCATGCTGTCAGGATGAGTTTTGCGCTTCCCCTGTGCTGCACAGGACCTGCAGTGTTAGGGCTGGGCTTGATACTTTTCATGACACAGGCATCCAAACTGGATAAAGACTCTTCAGAATCTATTACTGGTGAGGTTTTACATTCTGGATCAAAGACAAAATCACATCCTTCAATGTCACAAAGTGGCTCCAAGACTATGAATATTGAACCATACTTGG
Source organism: Oryzias celebensis (assembly GCA_014656515.1). NCBI lineage: Eukaryota > Metazoa > Chordata > Actinopteri > Beloniformes > Adrianichthyidae > Oryzias > Oryzias celebensis. The sequence goes on along the minus strand of BNCR01000003.1, from coordinate 12,685,322 downwards.
TACTTTGTTTAACCTCCTTTTGTCACATCCATACATTCATTCTGCTTTAGTTAAAAAAATATTGATTTCTTCAGTTATGGATGTAAACTAAAATGTTAGCTCTCAAATATTCTGTAAAAAGCTATTCTCAATGTGGTTAATGATTTTATCAATAATATTGACATTCCTCAGTCACCACCTATTCTGCTCCTGCACTTGTCCATAGCTTTGTCACTTTCGGATTAGATAAAAGCAAATTTCTTCTCTATAATCTTTTACAAAAACTCACCCATAAACTCCATTTGGTTCAGAACTCATCACAAAGACTCATTCTCCTCACCGGCATCCTGAAAGAACTCCATCTCGGTCCTTCCTCAGCTCCTTAACGCTGGAGCTTACTTCCTTTAGACTTTTTGTGACAGTGACTCACTTGCTGTCTTTGAGTCAACTCTCAAATCTCTTCTGATTAGAACAGCTTTTTCCATAATATTCTAATTCCTTTATCGGTTTGTTTTCTTCATCCTCTCTGTTTTTTAGCATGTCATAGTTTATTTTTTATGTTTGGAAAGTATCATTAGGTTTTTAGACGTTTTTCAAATCAAATGTATAATTATTGTTATTAAAACACTTTTTTTATTATTCTTAAATGTTGGCAGAATTTTGTTTGCGCTTGAGAGGCATGGGAAATGAAAACACAACCATGATCATGCTTGAGATAACCAAGAGCATCTGTCAGACTACCCTCAACAGGTTTGTTTCTGCAGTCATGGTTAGAATGTTGTCTGTTTTTCAAAATCAAACTTATACACTTCTGTATGTACAAAGATCTAGTATGAAATTTGACCCATGAGAAAAAAATGTCTCAAATTACAGTCACTACTTGCAATGGCCTTTCTCAATGCTGGCCCTGGAGGGAGTGTGTATGTGGTTGGGCTTGGTCTCATGCACCTACTATGTATGGAAAACTAAGGTAACACCAAAAAACAAATACATGGTTGTCTTTTGCGTAAAAACCTAAATGATAAACACTCTTCAACACTTTTCTGGTTCATCATAGGTCCAGCGTATAGAGAGAACCGCTCAGCTCTTTGTTCGTCGCCTCTACGAATCCGCTTTCATCGATTTGTCCATGCTGCTCAACACGAAGATGAAGCTACCGAAGGCTGAAAGCAACGAAAGGTAAGGGCTGCTTTTTATTGCTGTTTTTATTCTCCTTTTAAACTTTAATTAGTTCCTTCTTGTTTTACCAAAAAGAATAAAAATAAACAGTGTTAGGAGCATCCGCTTGTTGAATTTCAAGATTTTTAAAAAAGTTTTTATCAATTTCCTAATGATGTTTTACTCAAAAAGACATTCTTGCATAGATCAAAGAGCAACTGTTTGTTTTATAGACCCAGTCGAGACCTTTCCACTTTTAGTTTGTAGCATCTTTTGTAATGATCTTTTAGGCCACAAGCCTCAGGTTCTCTGTTCTGGTTGTTCTTGTTTCAAACCGATACATACGTATTAATACTTGGTACTGAGTTTTTTCAAACAAAGATGACTCAAGCTAAGTGTTGGAACTCCAATTGCACTTCCTATAAAAACATAATCTTTGTTTATAGTTCTCACTTTATGGATGATAGCTTTGGGTTCTTTTCAGTTTGAGTTCAGAGGATACAATTATTGCAACAGTAAAGACAACAAAAGTTGTCTTTTTTTTATTATGCTTTAACAAGTAATCCGTAATGTATTCAAGCTTGGACTTAACTTCCTTGATAAAAACAAGACTGAGAGTGGGTCAAGTCAAGTATTCAAAAAAAATGACAAGAGGGAGAATTGTGAGAGACTTTTGTTGTGATACAACCATAAAGCTCAGAAACCTTGAAGCTGACCCATTTAGATGAAGTCAAAACAAGTCAAGGGTCACTGTTTTAAAGCATCATCCAACACTTTGTCCCTGCTCTCATCTCTTTGGCCCTCTGGTCCGCAGCCAAGATGACCTTCAGAACACCATGATCTACCTCTGTGCCACCATGTGGCATGAGACTTATGATGAAATGCTGAAGATTCTTACCTCCATGTTCAGGTAAGAAAATGTCTCCTGTCAAACTCATTATAGCATCAAACCATAAACATGCTCTTTTAAATGCTTTAAAAGAACTAAACCATTTCTTAAGTTGTTTTTTTTAACCATCTGTTCAGTTTGTCACCACCACTCACAGTCTGGATGTGTAACATAACTGAAAAGACTATAAAGTGTTTGGTTTCTAATGCAATTCAGACACATGCTAACTACGTTTTCTTATAGCAAATGTGACGTCACCTATTTACTGAAGTGAAAACCAATTTATATGAATATATTACGAAGATTATATATGAATCCACTGTGTTCCTATGATCAAAAATTGAATAATTAAAAAATAATAATAATTTAAAAACACTTTTTTCATATGTTAAATTGTTCAAGCGCAGTGCATTGTGGTCTAAGTTTCCCAAACTAGTGAGCAACAATGCAGTGTGTTTTTTGCAGAGACTTCTGGGAAATTTCCAGGCCTCTGCATTTTAGAATTGTAGATTCAGACACCCTGACAAAATGGTGAACGCTTTATATAGTGCACTAAGTAGTGGGAAATTCAGACACAACTCAAGTTTGTTTGATGAGTGGATCACGCTGATGTAATCATGCCTCTTTTTCCATTCTCAGTTGCTGTTACAGTAAATTTCCTGCTCTTGGTTTCAGGTTGGACCGATATCGAGGAGATCCAAAGGAGGAACACAAGGATGCTTTTGACTTTGAGTGTCACATTTTTGTAGATGACGCCTTCATGACTGACAAGGAAACACAGAACAGGCTGGTGAACGAATACGTGGACTACTTGGTCAATGTTGTGATAGAGGTTTATAGGTAAACTGATTCCTTCATCTTATATTTTAAACTCCATTTGTTACTGCTCTAGTATCAACATCTATGTTTTTTTAATATTTATTCAGAGTTTTTACCAACAAAGAGCCAGATGATGTTTCAATTGTGGATACTCCTTATGGTGGAAGATTAATGTTTGTCATGCCAGAAGGAAACATGCTTTTCATTCATCTGAAAGACAAAAGTCTCATCAGGAACAAGAAAAGATGGTCTCAGGTATGTTTGTACTTTTGTAATAGAGAAGAGTTAAAAGACAAACGACTATTAAAAAAACAATAGATGCAAAATAACATTGTAATTTAAAGAAAGTCATGTGGTCTTTCAATACTTTCTTTGTTTATCTAAAATAGGAAAAATGTTTTTCACACATGCACCATTGTGACAGAAAAAAAGTTACAACTTTAACTTAACTTATTTTTTAACTTTCCATTTCTTTTTTTTTTTTTGCACCAAACTAACACTTGTCTTTTATATTTGATTTAAAAAAATATATTTTGCTGCTAGTGACTATTTGATAATGTGATTAATCATTTGTTAGAACTTTAAATGTGATTGAAATGACTTGGATTTAATTTTGTTTCATGAATTGACTTTCAGATCATGTACATGTATTATCTGCTGGGTTGGAAAGGCTACATTGTCAAGAACCCTCACAAGTTGCCGGTAAATATTTTGACAGTCTCACATCAGTCATGCACGTGTTAGTATGTTGAAAGTGTAACAAAAGAAACCTTCTCTTGTGTTTTTCCCAGCGTCAGAACAACACCAGAGACAGTTTGGTCTCCATGGATGGAGAGATGTTCCTGTTACCTCAGTTTGACAATGACCACAAGAGAAAGTTCATCTCAGAGGACAACACATACATCTTGGCTCTGGATGGAGACACTGACTTTCACCCTAAAGCGGTCATTCTGCTTGTGGACAGGTATGGGAGTTGTTTTCTGCACTAAATCCTAAAAGTTGTTTTTTTTTTTACTTAAAAAGCTTGAATTTGTTAACAGGCTGAGGATGTATGAGAATGTTGGAGCAGCATGTGGAAGAATTCATCCGACTGGGATGGGTTAGTTGTCATCTATTATGTTAATTATTTGTATTACCATCATACATTAAATAAAAACAAAGAAATTGATGTCTCTATTTCCATTTTTTTCACCACCCTAGGTCCAATGGTGTGGTACCAGAAGTTTGAATATGCTGTGGGCCACTGGCTTCAGAAAACAGCAGAACACGTGTTTGGTTCTGTGCTTTGCAGCCCAGGATGCTTCAGTCTGTTTAGAGGTTCTGCCTTGATGGATGACCACGTCTTGAAGAGGTACACAACAACCTCTTCACAAGCTTCCGACTACGTACAATATGATCAAGGTTGGTACATGCCGTGTCTTAAAATTAGAGTCATTGAAGTATTTCAACTCTGAGATCCTCTCTGATGTCCACATCTTTAGGGGAGGATCGCTGGCTCTGTACTTTACTGCTGCAGCAGGGCTGGCGTGTCGAATACAATGCTGCATCGGACGCTTACACCAACTCACCGCAAGAATTCAAAGAGTTTTACAACCAGAGGAGACGATGGGGCCCATCCACACTGGCAAACACACTCGACCTTTTGCACAGGTTACAAATATGTTCTCAAAACCACTGAAACCCTTTTAACGTTGTTATAAAATATTACCTATTTGTATTAAATACAAAAATGTTTCCATCAACTCTCCTGTGTTTGGTGTACAGTGGTCCAGAGACAGTGAAGAGAAACTCCTCCATCTCCAGGCTATACATCTTTTACCAGATGTTCGCTGTGGGTTCTTCCATCCTGGGTCCAGCCTCTGTAACTTTGATGATAGCTGGTTAGTTTGACGCTAATGAATGAACTCTCACAAAGACACTTGACTATATTGTCTTGAAGACAGTAAAGGATCACATGTGTAATTATTGGACAGAACACAAGCGTAATTGTTTTGCTGCTTATAGTTTTCAACATGAGGAATTCATGTGTGCTTGATCACTCTACTTCTTTAAGAACAGAAATACGATTTTGGACTTGAGACCTGACCTAATTTGATTTGAAACCTGAACTTTGAGGCTTGTAAACAACTGTTCCAGATCAAACTATAAGTCCTTTTTTGAAATTAACTTAACCTTGTTTGACTGTTAACTGAATAACTTTCTGCACCCACTTTTCTTTTCTTTTTTATCAATCTATAGGTGCTTTTCAGTTCATCTTCAAAATGGCTGGCACACTATCCATCATCATCGCCAGCATACCTCCTGTAATCTACATCCTTATCTGCTTTATCGTCAAGCCCAACACTCAAATCACAATCGCTGGCATTATGAGTGTGCTCTATGCCTTTTTGATGACAGCCTCTTTATTTTCCATCATTGGTAAGCACCATCTTGTTTTGCACAATGTGCTTTTTCTAATGGATGACGTGAATTCATAGCGTGCTCTCTCTCTTTAGGCGACATGGTGATCCAGGAAACCTTCTTGACCCCTACTGGCTTATTTTTGGTTTCTATGACAGTTATGTACTTAGTGACGGCTTTGCTTCACCCACAAGAGTTTGGTAGGTTCAAGATTTAAACACAAGAAATGTATCAACTGAGACTATATAAAGTGTTTCTATAATAATAACCTATAAAAAATAGATAGTTTGGCCTTCTTGCGTTATTTTTAATCTGTCATTATTTTCCTGCATGTTTGTTTTGCACTACATCATCTTTTGCCATTATATGTTTCCCCCCAGGGATGATTATCTATGGTCTGATGTATTTCATCTGTATCCCCAGTGGATACCTCCTACTAACCATCTACTCACTGGTTAACATGAACATTGTGTCTTGGGGCACACGAGAATCCAAGTAAAGAAAAGATCAGAGCTGTTACACAGCTTTGAAACAATTTAAAACTTTAATCATAAGTTTATGCTTTAATCAGTGCATGCTTAATTTCGTAATAAATTAGGATTTAAATATTAATCAATAAAAACCAAATGATTGAGCAACTTTAAGTGATTAACAGCGGATGAGGAAATGTGAATCAAGCAAATCATCATTTATCCAAAAACATTCTGATTTTTTCTGTTATGTATCTGAGATTTTATTCATTTTTTTTTTTTTTATCTGTCATACTTTCTCTTGTTAGGGAAGAAGGTGAAGTCAAGAAAAACCACAATATGGTGTGCAACAGAGACTGCAGACTCTGCTGCTGGGACTGGAAGATACAAGTAAATTGTTGTCTGCAGGATTTTTAATCAGTCAAATCTATGTGTTGCATGTGGATCATCTTTTTTCTTTGCTTGTCGGGTGTTTTTCTTCAGATTACCCAGGAGTCAGAAAACCAGATGTTTCAGCAGATCGTGAGTCAGGCCACACATGGAACACCTTTGCTCAAACTCACCAACAATGAAAAGGCTCTGCCGGCCCCAAACACAGAGCCTCAGACCAAACCTCAAGACGACGCCAAGAAGGAAAAAGACGAGGAGACGAAAAAAGCCGAAGCAGCAAAGCAAAAACCAAAGAAAGACAGCGGAGTTGCTCGGAGTGACAGCAGGTAATATTTCACATTTTATTTAGTTGTTGTTTGTTAAGATAAATTGCAATTGACAAATGTGCTTTGAATAGTGGCAGTTTTGAGAAGAAGGACACCGATCAGAGCTCATCTGATGACGACAGTAGTGATGACAGTAGTGACGACAGTGGTGACGAAAACAACAAGGGCTTCAAGATTGGTGAATTGGAAGAAGTGTCAGAGGATTCTGTCAAGGGTGAGCAGACCTTTGTAATTTTTAAAAACCCCACACCTGAAGTTTAGAGCTGTGCAGATCAACAGTAGAGTTTTGTGTGTTGTTTCTCTTCTGAATCTGCAGAGTGGGTAAAGCCAGTGAGGGAGGAGTTTTTGAAGAAGCTGACGTTTGCCAACATGAAGAGGAATCTACAAGAGCAAATCCGGTAAATGATAGAGTGCTTATTAATTAGTTTAAAGTCCCACTCTTTGATCTATTTTAAAATGCCTTCCTAATGGTCTTTTGATCACTATTATTATGCCGTATTTAGCCAAAATAAAATTTAAAAAAAAAACCTGTGGTGTTTTCTAGAACATAGTTTCTTCAGAGCAGCAGGAGTTCATTAGAAATTCACCTTTAAGTTTTGGGCAGGACTGTTGCCACAGAAGTAAGCCTCCGCTGACATCCCATCATCCCTTTGTTTACACTCTCTCCGGCAAGCTTCCTGCCACTCACAACCCCATGCTAACATTGGGGATTCAACAAAAACGGCAAACAATATCGTAGCTATCCAGCCGTACAGTTTTGAGTCAGATACAAGCTCAGACAAGGAAAATGAAGACATTTGTGGATCTATTTGTTCACAAGTGGATGCATCATAATGGAATGTAGCAGGGAGACTTTGGTCGGCCCATTTCAGTTGCTGTAATTCACAACTGAGAGTTTTTTCAAACTGCATTTTTGATCTGCTCCTGATTCACCACAATTTGAATAAAGAAATATTCAGAAACACAATTTTAATCTTAAATTTTTTTACATATATGTCGTCCATCATGAGAAAATGTTGCAAGAACATGTTAAAAACACCAAAAACATTTTTTTTTATTGGAATGGGTCTTTAATGTTAATCAGTTATTAAAAGCTGAAATGTAACATTAAAATTTCAATTTGTTTCAAATACTTCTTCTTTTTCTGTTTAATATTTTCAGTGTGTCAACATGTTTCTTTCAGCTGATGTGCTTCCCCCCTTCAGGTACGCACTACGCAACAACAAAAACTATGATGAAGTGTGTGAGGACTTGGTTCTCATGTTAACCGACACTCTCAACGTGGAGCTGGGTGGAGTGGGGCCCGAGACTGTTTTAACACCAGTTGAGCTTGAAAACATACAGTTTCAATTGACCAAACAGGTGAATGCATTGAGACTCAAAGGTGTTGAGCTTTATGATTTAGACTGTATAGATGATGAACTGAGTTTTTATTTACGCATCAGGCCCGACAAGTCCTAAAAACCAACCGAATGATGAAATTGGAGAAGAAGGTGAAAAGAGCCATTGAGAAAACACTCTCTGCTCCGCAGGTGCAAAAACTGGATGAAGTAAGTATTCAGATCAGCACACTATTAAAAAGTAGTGACTTGTAATTGTATGTGTTTGCTCTTAAATCCTAGAGGACTGCCCAATATACGTCATATCACGTTTAAACACTGCTTCCTTTATGATAACTTTACAAAAATTATGAATATATCGACAACTGAAAAGCATGTTTATGTGTGTCAAGGGGGAACAGGACTTCTGGGTCAAGCTCATTGAGCGCTACTTGGAGCCAGTCAAAGAGACACCTGAACACAAGAAGATGATCACCAAGGAGCTGAAGTCACTACGGAACCGGGTACACAAATGACTTTTCACAAGGATTGATTAATAGCCTTTTATTTTCAAACACAAAAAAACATAATTAAAAGAATGTGCTAAAGTGCTCAAAAACACAGTACGTAGAAGAATATCTTATTAATTCCCCAATCTTATTATATTTTCTGCATACATTTTTACAGATGAAGCATTTTATTCACAAAACACTAAAGAATTAAGGAAAAAAATAAAAAATATCTAAAGCAAGTCATGAGAGTCCATACATCCCATTAGACTTCTCATTTTCCAAATAATAAATGTTACTCATTTTGATACTTTTCTCTCTGTCATTCCACAACCTCACCCCACAGATAGAAATGCAGACTTTTCTGTGTTGTTCATACACAAGTTTTGTTCTGCGAAAGTAGTTTTTTTTAGCTCCATAAATATCTGACAATATTTTTTGACCTGCTTGTAAATTATTCCAATTGCTCTCATCCTAGGCTGTGTTCTTGTATTTCATCATCAACTTGCTGTGGGTGGTAGCAACCTTCTTCCTGCAAGCTATTGGCAACGACGTCATCAGCATCAAGATCCCAAAATATTTTCCAAATGGAACTGAAACTGGGGAAGTCCTCAAGGTTTGGACAGCAGACATTCTGCTTTTACTGGATCACTGAGACGTCTGTGATAAATGATCATCAGGAACCTGCTTCTGTAAAACAGCTCCAAAAACATGACGATCTTTGTCCTGACAGGTGGAGCCCCTCAGTTTGATGTTCTTGCTGTCCTTTGCTGTTCTTCTCCTTGTCCAGTTTCTGGCCATGTTGTATCACAGGTACGCACTAAAAGCTCACAATAGTTTACACTCGGTTCTACTTTTAAATCCACCAAACCAGTTTATGCTTTAACCCCAAAACTAAACCAGCACTGAAGATGTGTCAACACTACTCGCAAATAATTCATCAAAAAATCTCTGTCTGTGTGAAGCCATATTAAATCCCCATAACCATCCTTTGGATACCATAACATTTCATTCTGCATCAAGATTTTTGTCATTTTTGCAGTATTTTGATCTGTGACTCCCTCTGTTTGCAGAGTCTACACCCTCATCCATGTGGTTTCATATCGCAGCTCAGAAAAGGACTACAAGGAAAGGAGTGATGTGAGTAACAGCATCCTGCATAAAAAGGATCATCTGCAAAATACTGTTTCTTTTGCATTTTTATCACAACCAAACACTACACTGTAAAAAACTGCACATTCGGAAGTCTCTAAAGCATCTACATTTGCCTTTTGACAGTCTTGGGGTTTCTAACTAACTGCAGAAAGTTCTAATATATATTTGACTCACAATTTGCCAGATTTGAACAGAAAAAAAGAGATCAACAATAAAAAAAAAAAAGAAAATGCTGTTGCATATTAATTTTATCTTCTAAAAAGAATTATTGCAGTGCATTGAGACATTAAAGTTACTGCTTTTATAAAAAAGTTTTATTTCAGTAATATGTAATAATAGTACATAAAAATCAGTAAAATGTAAAATGTTTGAGAAAACATGGCTTCAAAAAATATGATTCTACTTATAAACCCTGTTTTTGCTTACAGGATGAAGAGGAAGAGGATGATGACATCATCGGAAACCAATATGCTCTGTCGATTACCACTGAGGATAGCTTTTAAGTCATTAATGTCTTTTTTTAGTTCAGCATAGACCAGAACTATCAGACTTCACTTCTCAAACTTGCACTTTTGTGTTTATTTAACACAAGAACACATTTTAAATGTTTTATTAATCCCAAAATAACGTCTTCTAACATTACCCAATTTCTGTAGCTTTAACTATTTATTCTGTTTTTATGTGTAAATGCAACAACTTTCAAAGACTTTAGGAAAGTGCGTTTGCCTTTTTTTTACAGTATCAGATCTAGCTCATTCATCAAGTGTTTATTCGTATTTCTAGACATCTTTGAACAATGTTAGGAGTCATTTCAGTCCAGTTCATGGTATTTTTTGCACATGGTGTATTGTGATCAGTACCTTTTCTGCTGGCAGCCTTTACTAAGTGGAAAGAGAAATCATCTTTCAAAAAGTGTCATAAGTTTGTGTGAATGAGAGACTTTTAAAAATGCTTCATATATTGCAAAAAAAATTAAAAAAAAATCTTAAAGATCATCTCATCCTTAATAAAATAGCATGTAAATATTAATATTCCATTGCAAAGGTGTCTTCATCATGGGTGCAATCATTAAAAAAAGCACCTTAATGACTGGTTGGTAAATGTGATTATAAAATGACATTTTCATCTCAAACAAACTGTAAACAAACAAAATAAAATCATTTTTATTGCATGAAAACCTGCTTGTGTCTTTTTCCTCCATAAAATAAACAAAACTGAGAAACAGAGGGATATAAACATTACTGAACAGTGCAGGTGAAGTTTTCCAGATTCTTTGTGTTTCTTGTCAGATAATCAAGTGTAAATTAAACATGTGGACAAAAACAGAAAACAAGAATTCATGGCAAATCAATTCACATTTTAGTTTGAAAGTTCAGCCCACTGCTGTTTTTCCACAAAAATATACAGTGAGGCAAATAAGTATTTGAACATCCTGTGATTTTGCAAGTTCTACTTCTTAGAAATCATGGAGGGTTCGAAGTTTTCATCATAAATGCATGTCCACTGTGAAAGACGTATAAAAAGAGTCTGCAGATTATATAATGGCAAGATTCTTATATCATTTATTTGTATGTTTTACTGCTGCAAATAAATATTTAAACGCCTGAGAAAATCAGTTTCAGCATTTGATACAGCAGACTTTGTTTGAGATTTTACAGGTCAAACGTCTCCTTTGTAGTTTTCAGCAGGTTTGTACACACTGCAGAAGATATCTTAGCCTACTTTTCCACACAGATCTTCTCTAGATCGGTCAGGTTTCTGGGTTGTTGTTGAGAAACAATGACATTTTTTCAACTGGTTTTTGGTTCCTGAGACTGGCTAAACCAGGGGTGGGTAAATTACAGCCCGGGTGCCAGATCTGGCCCGCCTCCAAGTTTGGTCTGGCCCTTTGATCAATATCCAAGACAATGATAAATGATATCACAGATCAAAGATCACCTTTAGCGGCCTTGCTGATTCTTTTATTGTGATTATGCTGCTGCTTTTTTTATGCTACTGTTCTGTGTCCTGATTAGCTGGAGACCTTGTCAATCATTGTCCTCCATGCTGTGTCTCCATTCATCCAGCTCTCCGCATCCACATTAATTTTTGATTTCGACCAGATTTTTGTTTTCCTTCTATAGTCCTGGACTTGACTTTCAATGAAGATCTGAACTTTGAAAAAGTGTGAAAATGTTCATGTGTGAAAGTGTGGAGTGAAAAGTTTTATTGCCTCAAAACATCTGTAATCTTTTTTCACGGATTTCACCTTTCGCAGGTTGTTTATAGAACTTGAGTAAATGAGGCAATAATGTCCTGGTGAAAATCTAATGTCTATGTCTGCCCAGCTGCAGCAGAAGACAAAATCATTTGTCTTTATTTTCCATTACCAATGAATAAGAACACAGAAGGCAGGACACAGTGCAGCTGCTCTTTTCTTACTTGTGAAGTTTAGCGCAAACTGTGAGATGTATGAGGAGCGGCAGCCCTCCAAAGCCTCAAAGGGACTATTTATTGGTTGCAGTATTGAAATGTGTTAGTATTATTTTTCCTAACTCATTTCTTCAAAGATCACAGTTATTTGTTTTTGGTTTGTATTACCAGCAGTAACTTTGGAAACAGCGGTCCCTGCTCTTTTAGGTTATTGACCAGCTGCTGCTATGTAGTTCTGGGATGAGTCCCCACCTCACCTCAACCAAGGGTCTTTGAGACCCAAGATGTGAGGTCTTGCATGGAGTCCCAGTCCGAGGGAGATTGACAATCATGTTTAGCTTCTTCCATTTTCTAATAATTGCTCCAACATTGGATCTTTGTTCACCAAGCTGTTTATCAATTCCCCCGTAGCCGTTTGCAGCCGTGTGGGCCAATGTTGTCTCTGGTGTCTTTGGACAGCTCTTTGATCTTGGTCATGTTAGTAGTTTGAGTCTAACTGATTGTATGGGATGGACAGGTGTCTTTATGCAGCTAACGACCTCAAGCAGGTGCTTCTAATTTAGTGAAGTGGAGGTGGACTCTGTAATGGTGAATTAAAAGGTCTTTGAGAGTCAGAATTTTAGCTGATAGGTATTCCAATACTTATTAGCAGCAGTAGCAGCACACATTAACTAAAAATCGTACAATGTGATTTCCATATTTATTTTTAGATTTTGTCTCTCACGCTGGACAATCACCTAAGGTGAAAATTTCAGACCCCTCCATGATTTTTAAGTGGGAGAACTTGCAAAATCACACGGTGTTCAAATACTTCTTCGCCTCACTGTTATACGAACAGAACATTATACTCTGCCCACTGGATGGTCACATCTTTGCAAACCTCTGTTTCCACACGGTGGGCAGTAATTATGCCTTGATCATTTTTTTGCTGCCAACACGTGTGTTGTCCGCTGATGGCACTTGGTCATTTTTTAGAGTATAGTAAAGTAAAACAAGTGTGGCTGAACCCAAATATTTTTCAATATTGATTTTAGTTTTTTTTTTCTTCTCATTTTGACACGATTTTTTTTCATGAGATAGGTCAATTTGATTTAACAACTTGCTTCAGATTGATCTGGTTGGTCATCTCAATTCATATATTAATCCATTATTCATTACGCCCCTAATAAAAAAGAGTTTATATTTTGTTACTCATTAAAATGATGCTCATTCTTTGTACTTTTTAAACACAAATAATCAGGTTTGTGTGATCTATCCACTGTCTCTTCTACAGAAACTTTCCCCAACTTCTTGATTGTGTTAGCTGAAAGCAGTAAAATTAGATTTTGGATTTGAACTGCAACTACTTCAAAAATGTTTTAATACACAAGATTTCTTTTACAGTACAATGTCAGGCTTATTTGTAATTAAATAACGAAAGAAGCAGCGCAAGTTCACTTTTTTTATTGAATAATTTCATTCAAATGAATGAACGAAGTTGACAGTTCTTAAACAAAAACAATTGCAACGCAATCATTAAATACATTCTCGAGGAGGGCGATCTTAGCTGGGGGTACTGGAGTGACTCCTGCATGATGGCGTCTGATGTTCAGTGTTGTATTATGGCACCACAAACTCTAAAAATTTGGTTACGTTAAAAAAAAAAAAAAAAAAACTGGTTTACAAATTGTCGGGCACGTGCAGCCAAATAAAAGAACTAACTTTTTTTTAACAACACCCCCCCCAAGAAAAGAGAAAGAAAAGTAACTTTTCTCCTTTTAGGATTTTCTTTCATGATTTTGAGTTGATGCCTCAACTTTAAAAGATTCCAAACACCCTCACAGGCCTGCTGGGTGAGCATACCAGTCACAGAAGAAGCTGTATAAAAACTCCTAACTGGTAACTGAAATTATTAGATTATATTGGTTTTTATGAGTATTCTCATGACTGAATGAAAATACCTTGAACCTGGTTAATAATGAACGTTTTACCAGCCAATAAAAACACTGCAAGTCTCTAAGTCACCGTTAGTCCGGCCTGCAGGCTGGCTGTTCAGTAATCAAAAGCTTGACTGAAGGAGCGTTTGTGTCCTCCTCGGTTGTTAAAGTCACCTCCACTGTTGCGGAACCGGTTGTTGCCATTACCCCTAAAATGCCCTCCTCCTCTTCCACCTCTGAACCCCCTTCTGTCACCGCGGTTACCACCCCCGGAGCTCCTGTCACCACGGTTACCGAGCTGCTTCTCCTCTAGCTCTGGAAGCTCTGTGGCTACAGTGAGCTGCCAGCGACGACCATCTTGCCAGTTGCTCTGTAAAACGTAAAATGTAATATTCCCTCAGCTGACAGGAAATAACATCTAAAAACTTGATCTGAACATTTTCAATACATTAAAATCTGTTTTGCAGTGTTTCTTACCATTATCTCCTTTACTTTATCAGCTGGGACATCAAAGCAAACTCCCTGTGATAAATAAAGGGACAGGTCAGTAATCTTTGTATTTTAAACAGTTCTGCCAGAAGTTTATTCTTTTTTTTTTTTTAAATCAATTGTGCATGCATTTACTTACCGATTTGCCTTTGAGGAACGTCATTCTGTGAATGTGGTTTTCAAAGTCGTCTCCTAGCTGTTCTTTAATGGTTCTCCAGGCATAACCCAGATTATGGATCTGCTGAGAGCACATTATCTGTATAGTGGTGTAACCCTGAAAGAACAACAACAGAAGAAGTTCACATGTTTAGAAACTGAAATATAAATTTTTGAGTTTAAAACATTGGGACCTGAAAAATGAAGGAAGAATTACTAAATCAAAAGTAAAAAAACAAAAGCAGAAAAAACTATAATGTCTATTCAGAGAAAATAACATTATCAAATTTATTCTGGGGGTCAACATGTTTAAAATATTTAACTAAACAGATAAAACATACAGAACTTGAATGAGTGTTGCTGTATTGAATTGAGTCAAAGCAAAGGAACATAAGAGAAAAAGAAAAACTATGCTACATTACATCATCCTAAATGCATCATAAAAACTCCAGACTTTAAAAGTCCAGCTAACCAAACCAATTAAAAAGAATTAAATAACTTTTCTCAATATATGATACTTAAATAACTGCAATATATCCACAAGTCTAGCTTAATGCAATTTAAAAAAGTAACAAAACCCTTCTTAACTTATAAGATTACAATAACTTTTCTCCTTAAATTAACCTCCTTTGAGCTGATTGGATCTGACAAGGTTTGCTCTTTGCGTATGTGTGCATTAAGGAATCTTACAGCATCGGAGTTGAGGAGGGATCTCTGCTCCAGACTTGTGGCTCCTGAAATGTGAGCCAGAGCTGCAGCTAAAGCTTCCACCGCTCCTCTCTCCTGGATCAGTTTTTCTGCAGACTCTTTGAAATATTCAATAGCTGTGACCGGAACAGAATCCAGAAATCTAATCACAAAGAGACAAATAAAAAACACTGTAAGAAAATGTTTATCAAATCAGAATTATTGATCTTTAAATTGTACTTTTGTGCAACAGCAAGACTATTTTGTGCAACTGAGAAACAAAAGACATTTTTTTAATAAACACAGACCTTAAAACTGAGGACACTGGGAGATAATTAGAAAGATTTAAAGGGAAACATTTTTGTTCATTAAGTGTGTGTTCACAGACAAATCAAGTTGTAGCATCATTCTTCGCCTCTGGCTCCTTTCAGGTACAAACCAGAACTGCAGGTAGGTTATTACATGTCAAAGATCGCCCCCTTCTGTCCTCTTTTGCCATTAGTGTAGTGTATGGACTAACATGTCAAAAGTATTTGTGCGTTTTAGTCCCTCATTTGGTTTTCATTTGTCAAGGACACTGACTTCGACGAATAAAAATTAAAACATTAAAAAACAAAAAGCAAAAAAAAAACCAACATAAAATAAAGGTTAATAATTCAATTCAATAATTCTGTTGATGAAGATTAATGAAGATGATTAAAGTAATTGGTTTTCACTCCACTTAGTTTCTCGATATGTAATTTAAAGAAATGATTCCTGATGATTATCAAATATGTGTTTTATAAAAAATATTTCTTGAATTATCCAATTTTATTTAAATATTTTAATGACAACTAATCTACATATTGTACATGTTTTTTATACTTGATCAGCATAAATTATGAGGATTTTTATTTAAATTATGTACTATTTACATAATCATATTTTTCATCTTTGTCATGAGATTTGTAAACGCTTATGGATTTTTTAATGACCTGAATATGTGTTTGTAAAGTATGAATGACTGATCAAAAGTTAAAAACTGGATAATGATAATTTATGTAAAAATAAATTAAAGATCAAAAGTAAAGCAAAGTAAGGGTGAGATTATATATGTGCGCTTCCTCCCACTTTCTTTCAAGCAATCTACTGAGCCTACTTTTGACAATCTTAATATTTAATAGTTTCATTGTGTCTTGAACTACGTGCAAAAGAGCTAATATACTTGACTAAGAGTAATAACTGATTTATGTTGTTTGTTAAATGTTTATATCATTCCTTGGCATGTGAGTAGCAGCAGTGGAGGAGCTGAACTTCTCCAAGAGCTGAAACTCAAACAAGTGCACACAGAGACACACAAACAGCACACTCACACGCAGACAAGACTAGGGGTCGTAACATTCTCTGTATAGATATTAATGTCTATTGTGTCTTGTTTTTCTTTTATTTTTGCTTGACTGCTGGAAATAAACAATTTTCAAACCCAAATTCTGTCCCAGCATTCTCTAAAATGAGATAGGGTTTAGCTGCTAAGAGTTGCTCACCTGACAGCGTCTTTGCTGGATGACTTGATGATGTCGTTGGCGGTCGGTACACCAACTCGTCTAAATGTGATGCCCTAAAGCAACAGCAGACATTTAGCATGTTTTTCCAACTGATGCTAAAACTCTTTAAGACGAGAACAAACAATTTATGTCTCTAAAAAATACTCAGATAAATTCATAAATACATTCAAAACTAATAATTCATTTGAACTGAAAACCTTTATTAGCAAAAAAAAAAAAACAAGGAAAAAAATAACATTGACACAAACAAAAGCTATAAAGAAATAAAAATAAAAGCTTCACATATCAGTTAAAGATGCATACATAAAATATATCTGGACTGCCTTAATTTGTCTTTTCCTTTTGTTTGTAGTCTGTTCTTTTCACACAAACTAAAAGATCTTTAAGCTTTTTTTTCTCTCTCTTATCTTATTGTTAGGATTAAAGACAACATTTCCTGCATAGAAAGATCAGAAGTGTTTTACTAATGCACACTTGTAAATTGCCAGGTGGTAACTTTACACATCCTAATTCTGTAAATATTATAGTTCCAACAAATAATGAATCAAATATTAGAAAATCTTACAGCTTTGTTTTCCACATAGCGCAGCTGTTCCTCTTCTTTTCTCTGATAAAAGCAGATGCAGACTCCGGTCCTGCCTGCTCGGCCCGTACGTCCTGAGCGATGGATGTATGACTCCACATCCTGATTAAAAAAAAAAAAAAAAAACACTTTCACGTATTTCAGCTAGAGAAAGATTTAAACTTTACGATCTATGCAAATGTTTGAGAGCATGAATACATTTACTGATGATTATCATATTATTATTTCTGTATCCACCATGAATAATAATAATCCTTTAAAGCCAAACGTATCATATTTAATACCTGAGTCTGTCAGCCTCCACAATAGCAAAGGAATGAAAAAACAAATTTATTATATTTCTTCTGGTCTTAGAATGTTTTTGTTAGCTCAGCAAGCAAGATATCTTTAGGCTGTGTGACCTGATGTATCAAATATGATACAAATTGAATTTAAAAAATTTAAAAAAGGTGTTTTGATTTGTTTGTTCAGAGGGACTTATAAAGGCTCCAAATTCAAAGAATTTGAATTTTCTGTCAATTATTTAATGGTTCAGGCTTTACAGGGAAAAACATTTTTTTAAAGGTTTTTTTGTTTTTTAGGTGTCTCATTGCACTTTATCTAATCGAAGGTAAATAGTTACTTTAAGAAGATCAAACCTTTGGTGGAGAAGACTGGATAACTAAGTCGACTTCAGGGATGTCTAATCCACGAGCTGCGACATTTGTAGCAACTAGAACCTCAAAAGCTCCATTTCTGAAGCCTTTCAATGTTAACTCTCTCTGTTTCTGAGGAATATCACCGTGGAGAGTCTGGGCCCCCTGTAAACACAAGAAAGGAAATAAATATTAATCAATTTTTTTTTTAAACTAATAATCTGTTGTTTTTTTGTTTGTTTTACAGGAGTTGTGAGCATGTCTACCTGTTTGATGGATGCATTCATTGAGAGCTCATTTGCATCCTTCTTTGTTTCACAGAAGACGATGGTTCTTCCATGGCTGCCACTATACACCTGGATGACATCGCCTATCACTGCAGCACGCTGTGACCAGTGGCATGCTATAGCCAGATGCTGCACAGGTTTAAAACACAGCATTTCATAAATGAGATATAGAACAGCAATTGGCTTTTTAAAACATTAGTTTGACAGTATTTATGATTTTTGTCACAAACTTACTTCAACAGTAGTTGCAGCTTTTTGTGTCTTTTTGCCAATCAAGTCCACATGCTTGCAACCTGGTCTCATGTATTTCTTGGCCACTTCATACACCCAAGGGGGGCAGGTGGCTGAAAACAGGAGAGTCTGTGGGTTGGTTTCACTATCTGCAGAAGAAAAAGAACAGTAAACTTTAGTGACTGATTTCCTTATTCAGGACAGAGCTGATGTGCAAATGAAACAATGACAAGCCAATGACACTTGCCTTTCTTGTATGATGAACTCAAAATTTCTTCAACCTGTTCGGCAAAGCCCATGTCCAGCATTTGGTCCACTTCATCCAGAACTACATGTTTAACTGCTGAGAGGTTGAGTTTATGGTTCTGAAGGTGATCTTTGATGCGCCCAGGAGTTCCAACCAGTATGTCAATCCCATTGCGAATCGCATCAACTAGACAAGAGAAGAGGAATCAAAAGCCATAAATAACATAATATATATTTTACATCAACAATTCACAGAAGCTCATTAGGAAAGGAGAGACATTGAAAAAAATTCAAAATTACTAGAAAAAAAATCTTATCTACAATTAAAAAGATTTCAATGTGAATAAAGTTAGAAAATGACAGTCCCAACCATTATCTAATGAGTCCTAACAGTCTGGTTTTGCTAAGAGAATGTACTATAATTAATAATTAATAATTACTGTAGAAAAGACCACTAAGTGTTTGGAAGAAATGTACTCTGTGGGTTGTATGAGCTTCCTCCATAGAAACAAGCAATGGTCAGCCTCTTGGAGACATCTTTGAAGTCCTTAGCCACCTGAATGGCCAACTCTCTGGTAGGAGCCAAAACCAGGACCTGCAGGCACAACATAAACTGAGTCATACTGCATAAATAAAACCCACCCATGCCACTGCTTCAATGCCTGCTAATTACCTTGGGGGGTCTACCTCGGGCCATCTCTCCACTGTCCTTCTGCAGCCTCTCCACCAAAGGTATGGCAAAGGAGAAGGTTTTTCCTGTTCCTGTGCGCGCCTGAGCAATTACGTCCTCCCCATCATAAACAGGATTAAATGTCTTCACCTGAATATCAAAAAGGTAAGAAACTCCCCGAGCTGATCAAAGGAGAGAAGAAAAGACAGAAAGTGATCGAGATGTTCCGAAAACCAATGAGGCATCTGAAGAGCGAGCACGTTTGATTATAAATGTAAAAAAGGAAAAAAAAAAAAAAACACAAAGCATGTCTGACATTCAGCTACATCAACAAACTAATAAAGTATAAGTTGAAGAAAAAACAAACATTTTTTTTTTTACCTTTCAGTTTATTGATCGTGACTTGAGAGATTCTGAAATTGGAAAATGCTCCTTCTCTCTGCTCTGGAGTCTCTTCCTAAATTAAAAATTTTGTTTTAGTCAGACATTCGCACACAAACACTCAGATGGTCTCTATTGCAGCATTGTGTAAGAATTTAGACAGTAGGTAATACAAGATGAAACAACAGAATACCAAAAATTAATATTCTAACCATCATAAAGATAAAATAAAAGGACAGGACACTGTTTGGATAAGGAAAGCTTGAGGAGAGTGGCTGCAAGAAGAGGTGACACCACATGAAAGCACACCTGTGGGAAACACATCGTCTTTGACAAATGTGATGTCCAATTAAACCCATATTGATTTTAGCTAATATTAGCATGTTAGCATTAGTGAAGTGTCTGAATCACCGGTCTATGAGGTGGTTTCTCTAATTTTTAGTCTCGGATCTTCCTATACAAGCTGCATGAACAGCATTAACTTCTGCTGGTGTGTTGCAGAGCCACAGAAGCTGCAACTTACAGGGTTGAGCAGCTTGTATGCCAATTCATTAGTCAGGACATAGTTCAAATCCTAGATTAGACAGTGGGCAAAAAAAAACCAACACACTCACATTGCTCCCTATTAAAACAAAAGGCATCTGTCAGCAGCTCTGGATAAGAGCAGAAAATCGAGTGTTATGTCTTTTAATATCAGAGCTATAAGTGACGACAGGAAATAACACGCTCTTTAAATTATCGACCATAACTCTTCTGCCGTTTACACAACAAAGTACTTCCAATAAGTTCTTAAGACGACAAAAGCAACTTTGTCCTGATACACAACACTTTATTACTATTGAATTTAGGTTAATTAATAATTAATTGCATAAAACAGTTGAAGAGTTACTGTAATGAGCTCTGGTGTTAAAGCGTTATTGCATACCTGGAGTACATCATTCTCTACAAACATGTGTTTTTGTGTTGCTTTGTAACTACTAACTTAGATGCGTTTTTTGTATTTTTATACCACTGTACAGATCAGGTTATAATCACAACGTGAATGTTTTTTTTTTTTTGCAAGAATTTACCACAAAATGTGTCCAAAGAATGGGTGAAATGAAAGAAGAAAAAAAACTCAGGAATGTGACAACTAAAGAGGCAGGAACAGAAACCAGCAAAATGTTTTCAAGAGTGTTGTAAATGTTACCGTTTCTTTTTCACTGTCACAGGAGGAGTCATCGCTGGATGGGGATGGTGTGTTCGGGGTGGAATGTTCTTTAATTGCGGTTTCTGCAACTGCTTTCTGCTTTTGTTTTTTCTGCAAGAGACAAATTTAATGCAAGTTACAAAGGGTTTATAGTGATATATAAATCTTAAATTTATATTAAAAAATTTGTTTTAAAGCACATAACTTCAATATATCATCAATATGGATTATTTTATAGAGTCAAATGCTTTAAAATACTTTTTTAGGAAATATATTAAACAAATACCAGCCCATCACCTACAACTGAAATCTACGTTTTCCACAAAAAAACACTTACATCTGCGTCACCATTTTTGCTCTTCTTGGTCTTCTGCCTCGGCGTTTGTACATCATCGCCTAAACCATTGGCCTCTTCTATGTGGCCATTTTGTTCTTCCTCCATCATCTTGTCTTTTTTCTTTTTCTTTTTTGGCGCTGGGGCCTCACAGTCAGCATCTTCCTGCTCCTCCAACTGCTGCTGTTTTTTCTTCAGCTTCTTTTCCTCCTTGATCTTGTTCTTCTATTGTGAGCAAAGGAATACAAAAAAATCAATTAAAAAGGTAATCAGAGAAGATAAACCATATACAACAGGTGTATTATAAGAGTTTAACAATCCAAGTTTAGCCTGGATCTTTGAAATATCTTCTTGTTAATAAAGATACATGACTAACATATTAAATGACAAAACAGTTACACAACAAGTTTGACTTTATAAGCAACGGTAAAAGAATATTTAATGGAAGGCAATGTCAAGTAAGCTTTCATTTGCCTTCTTGAGGAAGTTGGCCTCCCTGATCAACAGCAGACTTTAAATCTTTTCAGTGTAAAATGTAAATAGGTGTTGTGGCTGATGCACAAATGTCCTCATCTTCAAGAGGGGATCTGCTCAAATAGTATTTTTCTAAAGAAAGGATTCTTTTTGAAACAAATTACCTGAAAGTCACAAAACGTTTTATTTAAAAAAAAAAAAAAAAGATGGCCAAATTCACCAAACTGAAACTGTGGACCATTGAAGTTCCTCTCCAATCATTTTCTGATCCATTTTTAAAGTGTTCCCAGTTTTTTTTTAATTATGATTGTGCCATTTTTAGCAATAAAAAAACTGTAATTCTCTAGGACATAGTTTCTGCAGAGCAGCAGGAGTTATTTGGAACTTTGACTTCAAATTGGAGGCAGAGCGGTTCCCTTTCCCATCATTCATCTGTTTACACACTCTCCTGCTAACTTGCAGCCCCTTAGAACTCAAACATAGCATTAAGATTGCAACAAAAATGGCAAACAATATCCAGCTGTTCCAGTTTTGAGCCAGATGCCAGCCCGGACGAGGAAAACGAAGACTTGTTTGCAAATGGATGCATCAGAATTGAGCAGAGCAGGGAGATTGTGTCTCGCCAAATGTAGCACCTACATCACACCTACAAGCTTTTTGCAACTGTATTTTTTGTGTTCCTAATTCACGGTTTATAATAAAAATAAATACTCAGAAAAACAATGTTAAGTAGAGTTTTGTCTATATTTTTGCTCCCCGTCATGAAAAAAAAACAGGAACATGTTAAAAACACTAAAAGAAGCAGGTCTACAAGCAGGTCTACCACGAGACAGAACTACACACACTCAATAATTGGCAATCAAAACATTCAAAGAAAAACGATAAAATGAATTAAGCATAAGCATATTACAATGATCAACTTTGAGGCTGCGTTTAGGTTGTTAATTCGTGCAATTTCCGTTTAGATAAGATAGATCGTTCGTGTTATGTTAACAGCCACATAAAAAAGTACTCATCTGACATTTGACAGGCTCGTTTTTTACGTTTATGATGCAACAACATGTGTTTTGAGATTCACGTGTGTGCATTTAGTTAGCCTGGAAGTGATCTCGTTCTGCTCCAACGTTGATTACGGGGGTGACGGATCAGTTCAGTAGAAATCAACTAACAAATCACACGTCTCCTTTCTTAAAATCTCTCCCATTTCCCATCAACTGACCCACGACGTTTGCCAACAAAGTCACAGGAAAAAAAATACGGGAAATAATAAAGCACTGTACAGAAGCCGAAAACGGCCAATCCTACCTTTAAAAAAAGTTTCCTCGTGATAACGCTCCTGACAGTTTGTTTCAAATACACATTTAAAGAAGACTGCTTTTATAAAACCTGAAGATAAATATATCTTTTCAGCCATAATATTACCTTTCTGAGAGCCTGGTCACGAAATGTACATGGGTTAGCATGTTTAGCCACATGTTAGCAAACATGGAGGAACCTAGCAAGAAGTCAGCAGATTTCCTTCAGGGTGAAAACAAAACAACACGACAACTTCTGCTCACCTTTGAGGTTTTAACATCCGCCACAGTGTCCAGTTCTTCATCCATAGTTTGTTCCTGACTGTCAAAGATGATTTTTGACGGCATTTCTCTTCCCTGTTGGAGACCCTCGGCGTGGACACAAGCTAACTTAGGGACACGCGGATGGAAAGGAACGCGCTAGGCGGAGTCAAAGTGCGTCATCGTCAGCCGAACGTAGAACTAAAATGCATAGACAGGCACAGCAGCTAGAACCGGTTCTACACGAAAAAATAGGATGTGGTCAAAAAGTGGTTAAGCACTTTTAAAGCGAAAGTACGTTTGTAAATGCCTGAGATATCAAGAGGAAAAAACGGAACAAAAAATAAGATATAAGAATTTTCAAATCAATTTTCAATCAAAATTGACAGTTTTTCAGCCCATGCACAGTACACATGGCGCACCCTGTCATATAATAAATAAGTACATGTAATAGCAAGTAATTTGGGTTCAAACGTTTTTATTTTTGAAAGAGGATATTTTTTTCCGTCCGTATTGATGATCAAACAAATAGAAATGTGTCTTGTTGAAATGTGACTATTACTGGATTTTGTAAGTTTTACATTCTCCTTTGTATTTGAAGGTTTAATATTTGTGTGTATTTGAAAACGTGTGATTTCATTTATTTTTTTATATTGTTTATTATGTCTAAGAAATATTGTAACTTTAAAATCGCCATGATGCCAAATTTGAAAGAAACATGCCAACCATTTAAATATCTTAAAGGAAAAAACTTTCATGGTTTTCCTCCTGGGATTTTTTGAGGTTTCATTCAATCTAGCAAACAACTTCACAACAGAGCACATCAGTGCAAAGTTGACTTTATTTCCCTTCCTTTAAACTGCAATGATATTCCAACTCACAGCAATCAGAAGATGTAGAAATTTTTTATCAACTAATTAATAGAAAAAACCCTGCAGGAAAAAAAAACTTCCAAGGGAATAATTTTTCAGAATATGATTTGAGAGGTAAAACTGTATCAACTTATTGTCAACCATGCAAACCACACCTGAACATTCCTTTGTTTTACTTTTAATTTATTTCATTTTAATTTTTTAAATTTTTTTATTTTTACAAATCTGCATTGCTGCAACATTGTTTTTTGTTAGGAGAACAAAACATTCAAAATTAATTCAGAGAAAGAAACCAAGACAAAAAGACAAACTATTTACCTCTAAAATATAAATCTGATTATTTTGGCTTTTAACTCAGCTGACCTTAAAACCGTCTGAGCTGAGATTCTGCTTCATTCTGCCTTCATATGAGCTGTCCTCTCTATAAAGGTCCAGAAGAGAAAATAATAAATGAATAAATACGCCATTAAATTGTTAAATAAAAGTGTCAATAATTATTTAAAATGGCCATAAAAAAAACAAAATTGGAAATCAATAAATAAATGTTAAAATACTGCTATATGTGGCATTAAAATATGAAAATTACCATTAAAAAATATTTAAACATTGAATGACATATTTATTTATTTCATTGTGTGGGATGGAAGAGACAATATTAACTAAATATATAGGTCATGAAATCTTTAAATAAAAGTGTCATTAATTATTTAAATTTGGTATTTAATAAATACAATTGGACATCAATAAATACATGTTGAAATAAATGTGGCATTAAAATTGCCATAAAAAAGCACATTTAAACATTGAATGTCATTTATTTATTTCACGGCCAGTGAGAGATGGAAGAAACAAACTGAAATGAGGTGTGTGGTACTGGTTTGTCCAGGAGGCTGTGCTGTATTTTGTGTGATTTGTGCTGGGAGAGTGAGGGGGCAAATTCTTACCTAATCTTCTGCTTTCAAAGGCATCAATATATACATTTTGGCATCCATGTAAGCTCACCTTTACATGTCACGTGATGGAAAGTTGGTTGTTCCTGGCTTGGTCCACCTCTAAGCCACGGTGTGCAGTGTATGTGTGAGTCTGGGTTAAAATAAAGCTTTTATTCTCCAATAATTTCCATTGGACAATTTAAAACCTGTTTTGGTTAAGAATTTTAATTTTAAATAACCATAGATCACATTGAAAATACACTTGTACAATAAAACTCACAAAATCTTTGTTTAATGTGCACAGATGAAATCAAATGCCTGAGTTCTCTATTTTATAGGTAAAATAAAATGTAAAAATGCCTGAGAATTTGTAGTTCAAATGAAAACAAGACTTTAATGTCCACCGTTGGGCCGCACTTCCGCATAGTTCTTCTTCAACTGGGAGATCCTGACAACTTTAATATCTGCTGGTACTTTATCATAATCCGACCACAGATATTCTGGAGACAAAACCTTTGTTGGTTTGTTGTATAAAAGGTACCTGTAAAGCAGACAAAGGAGGAAACTTTAATGTTGCGCCTGGTTTCTACGTGCAGTGGGATAATTGATTGTAGTTTTAGAAATGTGGTCGATCACAGTACTTGTTGAGATGGCTCTCTTCCTGCCAAACGGCCTCAATATTATTCCTGGCATCTTCTTCTGACTGTTCATAGCAGTACCTGATAAAGTCAGAGAAGGTAAAATCTGAAATATGACACAGTTCAGGTCACACATGACTTTTTTTTAAATGACATCCAATTCAATCTGACAAAGTAACTATAACATTATAATTGTGGGGTTTTTACCCCGCTTTAGTTTGAGTTGTGTTTTGGTCTCCACTTCCGGTTTTATTTTGTTATGGGTCGTACTTCCTGTGTTCTCTCCCCAGTGTGTGTGTATTCCCTCTTGATAGTCACACCTGTTTCCACTTACCTCATCCCTTCCTCCTTGTTATAAGTCTTCGTCTCCCCTGCACTAGTTGTCGGATCGTTTTGTTGCTTCTCGTGTTTATTGAGAGTTTCTTGTTTGCAATAAATACGAGATTTTTGCATTTCCGATCCCTGTCTGCATTTGTGTCCGCCCGACAAACCTTGACAATAATTGCATAATTTCAGTCAAAAATTCCTATCACTAGCTATATCACGCGGCATAACTCAGTACTGTTCAGGTCTTGGACTAACTTGCAACATCCTTCCACTAAAACCCTTAATTGCACTTATAGTGTGAGGATGGAAACAAGTTTCACAAGTTTAAGCATTTGTTTTGGTCTGTTTCTTGTTTGCAGATTTCTTTGTCTTTCTTTGTGATTGTCAGCTCTGTGTTTCAAGTCTCAATCCTGAGTTTAAGTGGGGCTGGGTCTAAACCACACTCATGTATCCTCCCACCTAGAGGATATACAAGTATGGGGTAAGATAGCTGTAAATAAGAATCGTATTCATAATGAAAAAGTTGTATTCATAAATACAAAGTCCCATTCATGAAGACAAGATCATTTTTCAGAAAAATATGAATACAACACTTATCTTTACGTTTGACATGTCTGTTTTGAATACAAGTAGTTTGAATACTCATATTTTTTTCCTGCGAAGTTGTGCACAAAATATGAATGTGTGTACGACTTTGTCTTGATGAATACGTATCTTTTTGACAGCTACCTTACCTCATACCACGCCCACTGATGAAGTTACTGGGGTAAATGTTTCAAGAAAGAAGAGTATAAATCCAGTCATGATGTAACTTCTAGACAATTTCACCTGGATGAGTGAAAATCTTAATCAACAATTTTTGTTTAGTGTTACTCATAATGGTCACTGTCAAAAGACAACTTTTGGAAAACCGTTTGTGCCAATGAGTTAAAAAGAAAAATTAGAATAATTACTTTTATAAATGTGATGGTTATGATCACTGGTGGCATTGGCTTATGTGGTGGTGGGTGGAGTTACCTGACAAGGTTATAAATATCTTCTAAATATCCACCCAGGACAGCTGCTGTGTAGTAGTAATCTCCTTCCCCAACAGGGATGTATGCTCTGGACTCAGGTCGTCGCTCATAAGGAAAATTAACCCTCTCAGTGTTCTGTCAGAAAATTATGTGGAATTGTTTGTTTGGAAAGAAAAAAAAGTGCAGAAGATGCAAAAATCAGAAACTTCTTTAAAAAATGTAAACGCAATACTTGACAACAAAATGACTCGTGATAGAAGGATGGAACAGAGTAAAACCTTGTAATATCCACGGTGAAGGACCGCAGATAGTCGACTGAAAGACTCTGCTCCAAAACGATGGTAGAAAACACTGTCAACATCCATCAAGAAAAGATAATCTGTTTCATTACGGATCTAAAATAAGAAATTAATGCAAATGTAAACATAACACAGAAAATATTGTCATTCAAACTCAACTAAACTATTTATTTTTCTTGGTTAATATATTGCTAAATTGTACGCATAATTTTGAATTATAAATTGAGAAATATGTCACTCCTGGCTGACCTAAACGTGAATTAATTTACTGTCCCTTAACTTACAAATGTAAGTAAAGTAAGTAGTCTCACAAAAACATGGCCAGAAAGATTTACTGTGCGCATAAATACATTATGAAAAATATATCAGGAGATGTTATCTGCTATGATTATAAAACAAGGATAAAGAAAATCAGAAAGGGTTTAGTTTCATAATACAGTTATTCATAAATGAAATGACAAAAGCTCTTGTTCCACAGTTAAATTGAAATGTGCAGAAGTCAAACTTCATCAGACTTGGAGCCTGTGGTCAAGTGAACACTTAAGTGTTCAAATTGCTAAATCAGCCACTGGTTACTACTCTGAGTTTTATATGGAAATGTACTGTTTCATTCCTAAAATGATGTCCTTGCAGTTTGGTTGTAACATTATGATTTGAGTATTCAACACCAAAGCATTTTCTATAATGTTGCTTGTTGCTTATACACACAACAAGTGTCGTTACTGAAGTAACTGACATTTCCAAATTGGATAATAATAATAATAATAATAGTAATAATAGTAGTAATAATAGTAATAATAATAGTAATAATAATAGTAATATTAATAGTAAAAGTAATAATAGTAACTGACAAATCCAAAGAAAAATATCCAAATCCCTTAATAAAAATCATCGACTTTTTAAATATTTTGGGTTTTGTGCAGCAGAAAAATAGAATTTAAAGTTTGAGTTTCAAAGAATATTTTCTTGAATATCTATTGTGTAATAGTTTTAGTCTAAAACACAACTTCAGGATATGACTTTAGTGTTTCATGATTATTTGGATTTCTACCTGTTTGTCGATAGCGATGGTCGCCCATTTCATTCTGCCAAACAACACTTCCTGCCAGCGTCTCACTGAAGGGACAGGAAGAACTGAAATTTTCCGGCCTTCACCGAGGGGAATCTTAAAGCAAGAATTGAAAAAAGAAAAGGAAAAAAACAGTAAAACAAAATTTACAATCAATTTGACTAAAAAACTAAACTCCTTCTGAACACAAAAAGCTGCTTGAATATTGAGATTTACCAAATGATCTGACCCTGATATGACCAGTTTAATGAAAAAGGTAAAAAAAAATTATGAAATTCAGGTTCTTTGTATGAATAGAAAGTCTGTTAATCCAAATAATGGTCCTGCAGACAGACAGTTCTTATTGCTCTGAGACCTTGCTGCTTTCTGGAAAATCAACCTGCATAGTAAACTCTTCCACTGAGGAGAAACTCCCATGTCAACAACATTAAAGATTAAATGCACACTTGTGATTTTGCCTGTTGCTGAGAAAAAATTTAACTTTTTTGACTCAAAATCAAAGCCAACTTTTCAAATTACAGCTGAACTTTAACATCCAAAGTAGAAGGTTTTGCCCAAGAGAACCAGACTTTCCCCAAAAAACCTTTCCAATTCTCAATCGTTTTCTGAAAACAACCTTGGTTTGGATTTTAACTCTGTCTGTCTGACTGTCTGACTGACGTGGTGCAGCAGAAGAGCGGTCGACCTCTGTTTGAAAGACTGCAGGTTTGATTCCTGCCTTGCCTTGTCAAAGTGTCCTTGGGCAAGACACCGAATCCCACATTGCCTCTGGTGGACGGTTTTCGCCAATGTTCGGCATCAGTGCGTGTGTGGGTAAATGTGTGAATGGAACTGTGACTGTAAAGCACTTTGAGCCTTCAAGGAAGGTAGTAAATCGTTATACAAGTATACACCATTTTCCAGGCACACTTTAATTCCATTCTGGGTCCCACCCAGCTACTGAATGGCTTCCAGGTACACCCTGGACATTTCATCAGTCCATTGTAGGGCAACTTTAACAATAGTTTCATTCTAAAAGTCTGCTTTGAAAACCAGTTTGGCCAGTTATGAAGGTGACGTGGGCAAACCCTGACTGTTCAGCTGAACAAGAGGCAGGTGAAGTCTTTTCTCTCTTTGTCTGGTTCTTGTTTCTGAACCAAAAACATTATTTTGTGTGCACTCTTGGCTTGGAAATTGGATTTGACATGAATGGATGTGCTGACTCTTCATTTATTAAAAAAGAAAAAGTAACATTCTGAACCAGAAATGCTTCAATCGGCTTAGGTTTTCCTTTTTCTCTTGGATTGGAAAAATGAGTGGCATTTTGTTTTACAACAATCCAGATCAAGCACAAGACCCCTGTTGTTGCTGCATTTACATGGACACAAGTAGTCACATTAAAAGCCTGATCAGAATAAAAAGGTTTCATGTAAACACACCATTTGGAATACTCTGACCTGATCACACTTGTTCAGATCAAAATTCCCTTAAGATTAGCTGCGTGTACATACATGTGCATAGTGGCCTGTGCTGCCGTTTTCTGTATTTTAGGGAGTTCTGCACACGTCAAGAGGATTTATTTTGATCGAACGTGTGACGGATTTTAACATTTGTTATAATCAGATACATATTTTCACGGCTCATGTACACGGTTAAGTTCTAATCCAATCTTTGATTAGGTTAAAAAGATTTTGCACATGTACACACAGCTATAGTCTGGGTAAATATTTAGGCAGTAAAAAGAGCAAAAAGAAAAGTTTGTAATTTTGATTGTTTTTTCCTTGAGCACTTTTAGTTCAATCTAAGTAATTTCATTCCACTATTTTCACAGTCAATATATGCTATAAATTAATTAATTTATTTAATTTATTTAAGACTCAATTTGTGATTTTTGAAACTGGACCCATTTTGCATTACAATGTAAAAATATCAAGCATTCAAATGCTTTACTAAAGGTTAATAAAGAGATACTTACTGCAGGAACATCCTTTTCATTGTCTGTAAAGATGTAGTATGTAACTCTGAAGTCAGTAAGAAAGTACTTTTCAGCTGTTTCCAGAAAACCTTTCAGAAAACGACTATATCTGTTCAAATGACAGGAAAAAAGCAAGAAACAAGCAAAAGCTTTGAACGGAAAGAATGACAAAGATGAATTAAATATGTTTGTTTATATTTCAGATGTAAAATTACCATGAAAATATCGCAATAGTGGTCAATCCCACCAACCTTTTGTTGTGGAAGGTTGTGCGTTAAAAATAAAATGTTACGCTGCGCATTTGTAGGTGCAGACAGCATAAGGGTTTCTTCAAAGAAGCAAAAATTAAAAATTTATTTTCACTTACGATAGACTTTCTCCACAATAGCTAAGTTATTTGCACACACTATTGTTGTGAAATGATTTACTACTAAAGAGTCTCAACCTCTGCCAACAAGACAAAGACAGAAAATGCTGGATTTCTTATGCACGTTCCTTTTTTTATTTAAATTTGTAGTTTTGTTATTTAGAACATAGAGTACACTTTTATTTTTGCTAAACATTGAAATAATTTAATTGCTTGAACAAGTGGTCTTTATATTATATTTTATTAATTTTGTAACTCTGCATTCAATTCATGATGGCCAGGGATTCTGTTTTTACTCACATTTTGAGAGCAGAGTTACAAAAGCACGTGTTGTTGTTGTTTATTTTTCTAAGTGTAACGTATAAAGAAAAAACTGGAAGTAAATGATAATACTATAATACTTACAGTCACAAAGTTGACAGCTCTAGTTTATATTGAAAACACAGGTCAGATTAAAACTTTTCCATGATTTGCTGTAATAAAATCCCACTAACATACTTGCCAATGGCGAATATCATCACACCAACTCTTGGGTTGGTTTTCTTGTAGATTGCGTCAACAACGATCGGATCAAAGGTCCCCTCCCAAACCAGTGGAACATTCCAGTTTGTTACACAGTTCACATCAGTGCGTCTGAGAAAATACATTTTAAAAACATATTAATTAAAATTATTAGATTGTCAAGCATATTTATATTAAATTATTTTGTGCACAATTTTATGAAAAAAGAAAAGGTTATCCCTCAAAATTTCCGTTGATTTTAGTTTTAGCAACCAACACAAAGTCAAACAATTGTGTGTTAATAGATAAGTAAAACTTTTATAGATTAGTGCTTTAGAAATCTAAACAAAAGTAATAAAATAAAAGAGAATACTGAACAAAATTGTTTTAGTAGTTAGTGTATGTCTGCATGTGGGTGTCTACACAGCCTCGTGGAAGTAATAGGCCAGTGAATTAATATAACTACACTTGAAGTTGTATTGTTGGATTGTTCCATCTGACTTTTTAGTACCATCAAAGGCAGATGTTGTGCTGCATGATCTGCAACAATTATTAATAATATATCAATATATCAATAATTAATATATTCTAACATGCGCTCAAGTCACCTGGTTTCTGAAGAAAAAGTTGTTGTTCATCACTGCACAACTAGACTTTTAAGGATCTAAAAGAAGTTTTCTTGCTCATTTTAGTGTTTTTTTTTTCCTTCAGGTTCACATTTCTTTCCTGTTGCAGGTTGAAGATAACTATTTTTCCTGAGCCATTTCAGATTTCCAGTTTACACTGTGTTTAAGGAAACCAGATTACCTGAGGATGGTGATTGCAGCCTGGCTACTTAGCAACATTTAAATGCAGTCAAACCACCTGACCAAGTACTCGAACACCAAGTATGCAGAAAATGTGAACTGATAATGCACTCACCCCTTCTGTGTGCTTGGCTGATGATAAATTAGTCTATGGGAAAGGACCAAGAAATTATATCATGTCATTAAACAACAAAACAGCCATTTTTTAACACAAAATACATTCATCTTGTTCATGCAACAGGTTTGGTTTTTAAGAAAAATATCAGTGTCAAAAAGAAACAAACTTTTCAAAATGTCTTCAAACCAATCTGGAAATAAAAATGACAAATAAAGGTAACATTAAGAGAAAACATGTTGTAACATTCAAATGCAGAAAGGCCCGTGAATAATTCACTCTGAAAAGTCAAATAGATCTTAATTAGTTCTAAAGAATAAGAAAATAAATTCTCACCCAATCGGCGTTAATAGGTTCCCAACGCTCCAGCTATCTTTGTTCATGCAATGTTTAACCTCCACTATATACGTCTGTGTCTTCATAGCAACTGCTGTGTTGTCGTAGCACATCATTGAATCAATGCTTAGAAAAGAAAAGACATTTTAAAGTTGCATTAAATAATAGAGTGATTTATAAGGATGATAAATAATCACAAAAAAGTCTGAAATTCTAATCATAACAGTCAGAACCAATAATATTTGTGCTTAGACTTTGTGGATTTTTTTTTTTTTGCATGTTTAGCTCAGTAAAGTAATAATTAAGTTAAAAAAAATAGAAATAAGGGATTGACTTGATAGTACTCTAAGTCTAACAAAGCCTTTTTTGAAATGTGAATGCTGTTGTTCAATTTTGTACTTCTGTTTATTTTATCTTTCCAATTAAAAATAAACTAAAATCTTTTTAATAGGCAGTTTATTATAGGCAGTTCTAGGACATGTTATCTATAAAAATGAACGTGTGCAATTCATTTTGTGAATGATTTATTTTTGCTCTGGTTTTAGAGACACACGAAGGTCGTTTTCTGCACAGATTGAAGCCTTATAAGATAAAACTTAAAAGAGCGTCAACTCTTTACTTTAGTTTCTTACTTTTATTTTTCCAGAATGCAATCTTCTCAGTTTTGCTTAAGAGCAAACATTTGAGAGTCTTTAATAATTTACTGTCATAATGGTACCGAAAATTTGAAAGCAAATACTCAATAAACAACCAATCGCAGGTGAATGAAATGAACTGCCAGATCGCTCCACTTACCTGTTTTGGACAAAGCTTTGTAAATAGAGATAAATAGCCCTGAAATAAAAAGGTTTTACTTATTAGGCCATCATTGATCTTCATAGTTGCACACACGAAGTTTCTGTAATGCAGTTTGCAAGCAGAGCATGTTTTGATTTAAAAAAAAAAACTGTGCATCCTTTAACTGTAGTTTTAAAATAACAGCTTTTGTTGGGAACAATAAAAGAGCAGAATAGAGTTTTTCACTAAGATTATTTTTTAAAAGAAACTGTAAAAGTTTGGCTGTAAGTCCGATACACTTTTGCTCTGAAGCCAAGGTGTTTTCCAGGTCTTTATGTCTCTAATGCAGGCATTGTTTCTCTATGTGGTCATTTTGGTCAGGTTTAATGGATAAATATAACTGTTTATCTGTATAACAGTGAAATTCAATACTGTGTTTCCTGATAATGTTTCCTAAGGGCAGCATGTAAAGTAAAACAGGATGGGTGCTAGAACTGAGCCCTGTGGGACTCCGTAGCTAACTCAAGTGCATTGAGAGGAATGTCCATTCACATGAATAAACTGGTACTTATCAGAAAAATAGGATTCAACCCTAAACCTAGAGATTAGTCCTTTTTCTGAGGCCAGTAACAAGTCATTAGTGACTCTAACTAGCACAGTTTCAGTTTGTCGTGTAGGTGGCGGTATTACAATTTAACCACAACTCTTTCCAGGATTTTTGACATAAACTGGAGATTTGATATTAGTCTAAAGTTGGTCAGAATGCCAGGATCTATACTGGGTGTATTAGAGAGTGTTAGGTTAAACATGTGTTTTGTTTCCGAACCAAAAAGATATGAAAAGCACCAAAGACTTCGTGTAGCAACATGCATTCTTATTTCTGTTACCTGTTGGACTGGAACTGTGGAACAAGACACAAGATGTCAGACGCTTGTGTTCCAGAGTAATGAAAATAAAAGTAAAAGCCACAGCTTGTGGGTGAGAAATGTCAGTGTTTTCTATGTTTCCATGTAATGTTTAAAACATATTTCTGTAATCAAACGTGTAAGTTAAACGTGTTTTCTCCTTCACTTCTTATTTTGTCACAAAAATGTTCATTAAAGTTGTACATTAAAGATTTGCTTCAAATTCTTCTCTGCCAACTTATGATTTTCAACCACCTGCTTATAGTTGCTAAATAATAAGAGTTTAACCAAAACTTTTTAAAAAGTAAATTATCACTGATATCATATCACTTTTTTTTTACAAATATATTTCAGAAGTGTTAACATACATTTTGTTAACACAATATTAGCCCCCATATGTTGAGTTATTCTCAAACCTGACATAATTTTCCCTCTGAATGTGTTTCTTTAGCAGTGCACAACGAAGGAGGAAGCAAAAATACACATGTACCATTTATATCTTTTTATGTATAGCAAGTTTCTTCCAACCATTACAAATTATAGGATATCTCAAAACTATATTATGTATGCAGGTTGCTTTGCTGACTGGGATAACACCAAGGTATAACAATTTATCTATACATTAAAAAAGCCAGAACCTAAAAGTAACATTTAAATAAATGAAGCAAAAAATGACTTACCACAGAAAGGTGAGGACAAAGACAAAGCTAATTAAAAAATAGGGCTTGGAGGAAACTCGCAAAATGAAAAAATGCATAGTGAGAGTATTTTCCACTGCTGCTATTAGACCTACCAGTGATTGAAATGAGAAACACATAGATACCAGAGCTAACAGAGCTACAGAGCTAACCGGTCTAACATCATTGGCTGTATTGAAAAAAAAGTCCCTAAAGCAACATGAGAAAGACCTTTCTAAACCAATAATAGCGTAGCAGTGTGAAAGAGCCAAGAAAAAAACAGGAAACTGATTGCAGTTTTTTTTACTGTTGTCCATAAAGTATTACAGAATAAGATGTTATGAGCATTAACATGGACATTGTTAGCACAATAAATTGGAAAATAGTTTACAACAGCTCTAAACTTGAGAAATGTATACTCCTGAATAATACCTAACTTTTTTTTATTAATTATATCAGTGTTATCAATTTGGGCACATTCATTAACTTGATTTGTGTGTTTTGTTTTTTTTTTGTTTGTTTTTTTATCTGATTTGTTTTTGTTCAATAAATTTGATCCAATACATTTTAATGCAAAAGAACAAAATACACTAAAAAAATGTCATACCACATTCTATGTGAGTGTTGAAAGAGGAACATTTGTGATGATAAACAATTGTCTTTAGGAAGTGTTTGATAAAACTCAATAACATAGAACCAAGATCAGTACTTCAATTTAAAAGACTTGATTGTTTTTTGGAATGTTTATTTTCTACCTGTGGTGGAAAGTCTCCACAGGTCTTTAAAAAATATTTGACACTAAATAGCCTATGCAAAAGAAAAAATAATAATATTGTTAAGGGCAACAAGGAATATATGGGATGCAGATGTAACATACATAGAACAGGCAAATTTTTGTGTGTTATCTTACTGTGATTGTAAACAGTCAAGCTTTATCCAACATAAATTAATGGTAATGCTACAGTTTTTTAGTTGGAAATTAGATGATTTGCGGTGTCTAATAAATAAATAGATAAATATTGGGAGAAGAGTATCTTAACTGTTTATTCTATAAAATGCAACAAATCTGAGTTATTCCCAACATGCCCACAGGGTGGCAGTAATAAACTCACTAAAACAGATTACGACAGTGTCGTAAAAAGGCGATGTTGTGTTTGGAGGTTTGACCAGTCGTCCTCTGATTCCTGTTTGTAGTGTTGCCCTTCAGTTTAATCAGAATAGGAGCTCCTTTGGCTCGAGTCTTTAGTACGCGCTGAAAAATGGCAGGGACGATTGCACGTAAAGCTATTGATCACCTTCGGAGCAAAGAGTTCCGGGATTATTTGATGAGGTAAGAATTTTCAACGTGACACTGCTAGCGCGAATTCTAGCAGCTAGCTAACTGACTGAGCTGCAAATAGTTTCAAGTTGCGTTACTCAGACAAAAAAAAAAAATCAAAGTTTTGCTATATAAAAGTAGTTTTCTATCAGCGTTTTGGGATTTGTCCTTTTTATGTTCACATTACAAGTTTTCAATGACACTGAAGCTTGTGTTACAATTGTGACGTTTTCCAGCTGACACGGCTGCGCCTCATGAGTGTCTGTTGTTCCATAAACATTAAATGCGAGTGGTAATCTAAATGAACGGTCATGGGCTGCTATTTAGTGGAGAGTTGAGACACGTTTTTTGCTTTTTTTTTTTTCTTGAAGGAGTATGAGTCCATAGTTTTCTGATTTGCATGTTTAAGTAAAAGATTTATTTTGATTCTTCACACAATGTCAGGACATTGATTAATGTTTACACAAAGTAACAACTGTGCTCGTATGTTGCTCCAGATCAGCTCAGAAAATAGGCTAAAGGTGACTGCCATGACACAAGACTTGTTTTCCTGGTACATTGTTCTTTCTTTGTTTAAAAAAAACAAAACAAAATCAGACACCAACACGATTGCTTACTTGTTTTAGAGGACCTAATCTGTTGACGAGAAAACATTTAATTGAATTGTGTTTTTTTTTTTTATCCTAAAATTGATAAATTATGGATCTTTCAGTTATGAACTAACTTGTTTTTTTTCCCCTGTCTTTTGCATGGCACTTATTAATGATAACCTTCAACAGCACAGTAAGTAAATTAGTCTACTTAATTAGAAGTTTGATTAACTTATTGTATTGTAATAACCTACAATTTTTGTTTTTTTGCAGCATTTCTGGGGTCCTGTAGCAAATTGGGGTCTTCCTGTTGCTGCCATCACAGACATGAAGAAGAGCCCTGAAATCATTAGTGGCAGGATGACCTTTGGTAAGACATACACAAAACAGGACAAGTCAGAACTGCAAATGTTCCCTTTCCCTCCCTTAACTTGATTGCCCAAAGCGAGGGCCTCTTTGTCTCATTAGAACTATTTGATATATCTATCTTATCTATAAATCATTCTCACCGAGTTTGCATGATTTAGTAGCTAGTAGTAAAGCAGATCTTTAGTAAATGTGTGCTTTTTGTGCGTTCTTTTTTACCCAGCTTTGTGCTGCTATTCACTGCTCTTCATGAGGTTTGCTTACAAGGTTCAGCCACGTAACTGGCTGCTCTTTGCTTGCCATTTGACCAATGAGACAGCACAACTGATCCAGGGAAGTCGTCTCATCAAATACAAGTAAGTATCGTATGCTTAACCTGAATAAACTGTAACATTGGAAAAAAAAAACACAATAATATTGCTACTGAAAATCCTGGATGAGCAAAAATCCGTTTTAGAAATGTGTTTATAACTGTGTGAGTTTTTTATTTTTATTTTGCAGTTTTATTTAGTAGCTATTTGAATTGAATTTAACAGTAGCTAAATCCGTGGTGTTTTTCTGTTAATTCAGCATGGAGAAGAAGATGGGCTCTTCATAGCAGAAAAGAGTGGATGATGGATAATGACTTCAAAAGACTGCTTCAGGAGCCTTCTAAACATCAGTACTCATTCATCAAATGTTTAAATTAATCAGTTAAAAAAAATAACTGTTTCACTTTTGCTGATTTTTGACCCATTTTTCTTTAAAAAAAAACAGTCAGAAATTATGATTTATATTTGTAATTATTTGCATAAAACAACAAGAAATGTATTTGTGGAATTTACACTGAATATAAAAATTATGGGCTTGATTTGAAACGCCTTGCGACAAGTTTCCTGTTACTTGTATGATTATAGGTCATTGCCAACATATTTTTTAGAGCATCAAAAATGTACAGTTTGCCAGGCCATTCTGGTTGTGTAAACTTTCATCTGTTTATGCGTATCAAACACAGATAAAAACTAAGATTACCTGGAAAACTTCAACTTCAAAAATAAATTTATTTTTAGAAAATTATCAGTTTAAAACAATTAATTTTGTAAAATCTTCTGATGCTCTAAAATTGTATTTTATTTGACTTAAAATTCATACCTGTCTAAACGATTGTCCGGTAAAAATGGATGAAATGAAACAAACTGTTTCTGTCACTGTGAATTAAACACATAAAACATCTTGCAGTCGTGTCATCCACATTAGCTCATGTCATTTTCCTGCTTAGAGTTCCAGTTGTAGATATATTTAAATAAAGTTGATACAATAATGTGTTTTGTGAGATCTTTTCTTCTTTTAAACGACGCATGTGTTGTAGTTTGAATGTGAATTAGTTTGATTTCTGTTTACCAGGTATGTCACTTGACATTTGCAGCTGAATTATTGTTTTATTCCTTTTGAAGTATTTGTTTATTTGATGCAGCATGGTTTTAAAATATTTTTATACCTCCTGTAAGCCCAACATTTAACTATGAAACTGTAGGACTACATCTAAAATAAATAGATTTAAAAATTAAACTCTAACCCTGTTATGAATAAAAACAGAAACATTTTTTCTAGTCAAGAATATTTATTGATACTTTTTAGAACTTTCGAAAAAGGAAGGATGTAGTACCGCTGTAGTCCAGGAGATGGCAGTAACGCCTCTGAAGCGCACATAAAACGAACGTCAACCGCCGCCGAGGAAAACAGTCATGGCGTCCCTCGGTAGTAATGAGTGGAAAGCTGTCTGCACCAAATTCACCAACGCCCAACTTCTCAGCGACGTAGAGTCACGAAACGACCCCGAAAACGACCTGTTCCGATCAAAATACAAGGCGAGGGAACTTCTGAGAGAGATATACTGCTCGCTGAAGAACTTCGAAGTAGGAGATGGCGAAGAGCACGACGGCGGAGAGAGCAGCGAGCACGAGCCGACGGAGCAGCCTCTGGACGGGGAGAAGGAGGATGCGTTCAGCCGGGGCTGGAGCAGCGACTCGCGCGCCGGGGATCGAGCAGCCAAGCTCGCCGCAGTGGAGTATTACTTGGGCGTCAACCACGTGGACACAGAAGAGCTGTCCGCCGGGCAGGAGCATCTGATGAACTGCATGAAACATCTGGACAAATGCAGAGTTTCAACGGAGAATGTGTCGCTGTTTGTCCACGTCAGGGTAACACTGGCAATGTTGTGTGTGACCTTACACTTCATAACCACAATCTGCCACAGCAGTGACTTGTTCTTGTGTCTTTAGAGGTTAAAAAAAAGGAAGTGCTGGTCCAACTACAGGGTGTTCGACTACAAATAGAGCTTTTGTGGCAGATCAGCTGATGGAGATCCCCTCCCTGATCATGTGTTGTTTTTGTCCTCGTGTTGACAGAACCAGCTGGGTATCCTCTGGGCAGGCAGAGATGAGACGGAGAAGGCCCAGGGCTTCCTTGAAACTGCGGAGTCAATCTACCAACGTTACATGAAGGAGGTACACCTGCTTTTACATTTGAGCATGCAGCTATGATGGTTCAACTGCAGAAAGGTGTTTTTCTTTTTTACTTTAGTTGCAGAACTTTAAATATTACAAAAAGAAGAAAAGGTACAAAAAACAAATAAAGAGAAACTTAACTTTTTGAAACTTC
This sequence comes from Oryzias celebensis, assembly GCA_014656515.1. NCBI lineage: Eukaryota > Metazoa > Chordata > Actinopteri > Beloniformes > Adrianichthyidae > Oryzias > Oryzias celebensis. The sequence continues at coordinate 12,645,613 of BNCR01000003.1, read as the reverse complement.
TTTTTTTTGGCCCTCTGCAGCAGTTCCATACTATATTTTATGCACATCAGCTTGCATAAAAAATAATCGTTGACTAATCGACTACTAAAATAATAGTGACAGCCCTAAGGTGAACAAAGTTCCAAAATCTGCAAAAATATTCTTTGCGACTTCAGAAAGCTCGATTTACTGCTGGACCATTTTTTTTGCTGACACAGGAGCATAATACAAATACTATTGCAGACTGACAGTGATAAACAAATCAGAGAACACTACATACACTTACCTCTGCCACGTTCCCAGTGGATATACTGCAAGACAAAAAGGTTTTTAGTCAGGCACCAAAAGTTCTCTCACTTAAAAAAATGAGAGAGGCCTGCAATTTTTATCATAGGTATACCTCAACTATGAGAGACAAAACAAGGATTTTAAAAAAATCAGAAACTCACATTGTCTGATTTTTAAAGAATGTATTTGTAAATTATGGTGGAAAATATGTATTCGGTCACCTACAAACAAGCAAGATTTTGGGATCTAAATATTTCATTTTCAAAGATGTTAAACTTGTGTATCAAATGAAATTTAAGATGGCAAATGCAGCTTGCGCGGTTTAATAGTAACTCGAGAGCAGCAGTTAGTTAGTTATAACAGCACAGTAAAAAAATCTGACAAGCTCTGAGCCCTAATGTAAACTAGTTTGTACCAGATCCACCACCTTGTTCTGATCCAGGAAAACCAACAGAGTGGTGGAACTTAAGTGCCAGGAATGAGGTGCCATGGTTTAGCCACATTTTGATTAGTATCAGTTTTGTTTTGTTTTGGATTTTTTTTTTTTTTTTAATCGATCTTATTAAGAAATCCAACATGTAATCAGAGTGATCCAAGTGTAGATGAGTATTTCTTTTTTCCATACTAGATGGTATCTTTGTTATTCTAAAAAAGTGTTTTAATTTAGTATAATTCGCCAAAGTTGTCACACAGGGCTGCCATCTGCAGGAACAAAGTAGGGACATCCTTTTTATTGGCTATATTTCCTGGTTTTCAGAATGGGAGTCCTCCTACAGATATGACCGAGTACTTCTGCTCTGAGGAGAACCAACTGACACATCAGGAAAGAACCAAGAAGTAGAAACTTCAAAACTCATTTAGTTTTATTGTAGACTGTTTTTTCTAGTACAGTTTTTTAATGTAACTTTATCTCACTCCTCGCTAGGTTTGAGCTGGCCTACACTCATACTTTGTACTACCTTGCACAAGTGTATCAATACCTTGGTGAGTAAATTAAGTTAGTTTGTCGCTGATGATCAATATCCATCAAATCCTGGATAACTATGTATGGAGGTTCAGAAGAGACAATATGAAATAAATATATTCACCGTTAAATTGTTAACTAAAAGCGTTATTAATTATTCAAAACTGAAATTAGATGAATGAAATTGGAAATCTACAAATAAATGTTTCAATGTGTCAACAATTTCATGGCTTATATATTCATGTCATAGTTTCTCTTCTGGAGCTTCATAAAAATGTAATGAACGCAATTGTTGCAAATATCTACATATATTTTGATTCTACCATGTTGCATTTACTCGCAGATTAAAGATGTGTTGGTTTTTATTTTTGTTTAAAAGCAAAACTGTGATTTGTGATCATTATTTGTGTCCATTATTGGTCATGTACACCAAAGGAATTTAGGTGGTTTGTGATACATTTTTCCATTCTTGTCTCTTTGCCTTACAGTGGGGATTGAGAGTTTGTGCACCCCAGGTAAAATGTTTCATTATTGTGAATAAAGAATCAAAGGAAAGATTGTTCAATCTTCTTAAGGCATCAGTTTACAGATGATACATCCTTTTAATTGTGTTGAGGACGTAGGACATAGGAAGTTTTCTTCGGGTGACTTTTCCATAAAGACCATATTTGTACAAGTATCTCTTTGACAGAAGAACAATCAACCACAACTCCAGAGTCTGCAGGTCTTTCTGGAGGGATGGTTCAGTCAAACGTGGGTTTTGATTTGCTTTTCTCACAATCCTGTGAGCTGCTCTGTCTGAGATTTTCCTTGGTCTTCCAGATCTTTCATTAACTTCCACTGTTCCTGTTGACTTCCATTTCTTAATGACATTCTGAACAGAGGATATTGGTATCTGTAAACGCTTTGCTATCTTCTTATAACCTTCTCCTGCTTTGTCAGCATAAACTATTTTCTGTTTCATTGTTCTGGACAACAAGAACTCATGATGCTGATTGTTGGGGCGAGGTCAGATGACTCAGATTATTTAAAATCTTTGAGATTAAAATCACCTGGTCTTTCCAAAGGACGATTGTGAACAATCCATGACACTGTCAGGTCTCAGCTTTTTCAAAAGGGGCGACATACTATGAATTCTGCTGGGTTGCCAAACTTTTGCACACTCCATGATTTTGTTTTCTGTTATTTTGAAAGAGTAAATATGGAAATAAAGCCTAACTTTTTTTATACATATTAAAAGAATGTCTCATCTGTAAACTGACGCCTTAAGAAGATTTTTACATCTTTCCTTGGGTTTTTTGTGCACAATAATATAACAGTTTACCTGGGGTGCCCAAACTTTCGACCCCCACTGAAGAGAAACACACACATAACAGCCTCAAAAATATTCAATCAGAAACATGCTATAGATTCACAATCTCATCATGCTTTTATATGTTGAACTTTTCCTATTCAGCTTCACACTTAAATACAAGTGAAATTAATTTCAATTCCTCTGAGTTATTGAATGTAAATTAGTTTTTAAATGAAACAACAGGGCATTGGTTATAGAAATTATATGATTATAAATAATATAATCCATGTTTTCCTCTTAAAGGGGAAAATGAGCGGGCGGCCAGCTACTGCTACAGCACTCTGCAGAGGCAGCTGCAGTTAAAGCAGTTCAATCCAATGGAATGGGCTTTAAATGCTGCCACATTGTCTCAATACTACATCACAAAGGTAAGTATTGTTTTTGTATTAGTATTGTATTGATTGTTTCATTGGAAAATTGATTCTTAAGACTTTTATTTTTCAGAAATCTTTTTGGAAAAATGTTTCTTATTGATGCATCTTATTCTGGCCCATTAAAAAAATGAAATTTTATATTTTTTATTCAATACGATAAGGTTTGTGCAGGTTTCACCTGTCAAGTGAGACCTAAAGCATGCGTGTTGTAATCTGTGCTTGGGTGATCTGCAGGGTCACTACATGGAAGGCAGACATTGCCTCGCAGCAGCTACTGTCGTGTCCGGACTGGCTGGGGAGGTTCCTTCTGAGGCAGCAGCCCAGGAGAGTAAGAAAGCTCTGTATTTTATACATCTGCTTGAAGGAAGAATACTAACATATCGTTTAAAGATTTAATGTTATTGTTTGTTGTCATCCAACATGTTTTAAGTCTGTTGTTGTCTCCTCAGATGAGGCGGAGAGTGACCGCAGGGAGCAGCTCCGTCAGAAGAGATCAGATATTGCAAGATGTTGGATTAAATACTGCCTGAACCTTCTCAGGGATGCTAAGAAGCTGCTGGAGGTAACACTAATATGTTTGTAACTTGTTGTTAAGAGTTAGGGTGTGGGTGTTTTTGTCAAATTCACCACAGAAAAAACAACTCCAGAAAACCCAAACAGTTCTGCAAAGCCAGACGTAAGACATGAATGTATTTTTAGAGTCTGTAATTTCTCGACAGTCTCTGTGATGGATCGCTTTTGTCGTTGCACAATCAGCATCTGAATCAGAGCCTAAAATACACATGTTTGCGTCATTTCAGGATAACATAGGGGAACTGGATACTGACCGCCAAGATGAGCTGAGGAGAGCAAGGAGACGAGAAGAGGAAGAGGAGGGCAGGAAGCAAACTCTGCTGTTCGGCTCTGAGGACACTTTTGATTCCATTGCTAGTGTGGAAGAAAAGGTGAGACTTTTAGGATTCTGCTTCATTACACTCCAGCTACATTTTTTTCTGTTGTAAAATTGTTCCCAGTGGTGTTTTACTTAGTTTTATGCCATTTTTATCCAAAATCCAAAAATCTGTCGTTTGTTAAGTCATATTTTCCACAAAGCAGCAGAAGCTCGTTAGAAATTCATTATATTAATTGTGAGTGGGACTGTTGGCTAAGAAGTTACCTACACTAATTTCCCATTAGCCCTTTGTTTACACTTTCTCCCGCTAGCTTATAGCACCTCACAAACCCAAGCTAACATCAGCGTAGCAAAAAAGAAAAGTGGATGCTTCAGGGAGTGCTACTCTGCAAGTAAACCTTTATTTTTTTTCTTCTTTTTTTCTGTTTACAGGTTTCTTATTTGTTTCCTTTGGATTTCACAGAGGCCAGAGCCATTTTTCTGGTGGGACAGAACTATGTCAACCAGGTATGCATATCAATCGATTCAAAAGTCACTGTCCTTCACAGACAAATAATCAAAAACAGGCTAACATGTTGATATTTGTTTAAAATTTGAAAAATAAAGTTAAAAATGTCAAAACGTTTTAAGCTTTAGTGTAGTTATTGTTGTTTTTCAAGAATATAAAGCAACAGTTAACACAGAACTGAACTAATAAGGCTTAAATACTCTAATTACCACTAACAGAAGCTAAACTGAATCTGTTCTGTTTTACTTTGTTGATTAAGAAGTGTTCAATTCTGTGATGTTCTTTTTAACCTTTTTTTGAAAGCGATTCAATCCTACTGTCCGTGCTCAGTTTTACACTGAGGCTTATGAGGTTTGTATCTTGGTAACAGATCACTCGGTTTCTGTGAGTTTGCCTTTAATGCAATATACCACTTCCTAAGAGCCATTCATGCTCTGCAAAAAGATTGCAGCTCACCACACACACAAAAAAACACACACTGGGTTTAAAAAAAAAGATTGGTTTAACCTGAAATTATCTTTTGTGAGAAAAATCAAAATCAATCTGTTTTTCCTCAAAGGAATTTCTTGTACTTTTTCAGGCAAAAACGTCTTTCTTGTAAGAATTCTTTATTTTCATTAATAACGGTTTTTAGTTTGAACTTTAACTCTTTAGTTAAATGAAACTGCATTTCTGAACCCAAAGAAATTGGTTTTGGATGGAAATGACCATAAAAATCAATGTGTTTAACAGAAACAAATTCTGAACTTGTGAATTAAATCCAATCAATTCACAATGATAAAGTGCCCTGTGAGGGGGCGGGCTGTGGGTCACTGGGTTGAGTTGCACTGTGTCCTTGCGTGCAGTTTCGCTAAAAAAAAAAAAAAAAAAGTAATTTGTAAGTCATTTAGATGAAAGCCTCTTCATAATTCTATGTGAAGACTGCTTGATTTAGAAAAATGCGTCCTCTTTACGTTTCTGCATCTTTGTGTGTTATCCATCCCAAGGCAAAGGAATACTTCCAGATGGATGGGTATGTGACGGACCACATTGAGATTTTGCAGGACCACAGCGCTCTGTTCCAGGCCCTGGCTTTCTTTGAGGAGGATGTAGAGCGGCGCTGCAAAATGCACAAAAGAAGGGTTGACATGCTGGAACCCATCTGTAATGGTATGACAGACTTGAAGTTTTGTTCTCTAAAGGCTTTTCTTTGAGGTCTTGTCAGATGAATCAAATAAAATGAACAGAAGAATTGATCTTCTCTCACTTTGTCTCTAATGTTTCCTCAGACTTGAATTCCCAGTACTACCTTTTAATCCGCAGACAGCTGATGTTTGAGTTGGCCGAGACCTACAATGAAATGATGGATCTGAAGCTGACTCTGGCCAACCGACAGGCAGATACTCAATCCCTAGATAATCATACAATTAAAAAATTCAACCATCTGTGTTCCGCCTCTGCCAAGTAAGCATTCCCCTCAGAGCTTTGACGCTCTCTTGTGCATTTTATACAAGTGAGTGATCTGAAATCCTCTCCAGGTACTTTCAGATGTTCCTGGACTCCCTGTGTTCTCCGGAGGGGAAGTGTCCCGAACACCTGGAGGAAGACGTCCTCAGACCGGCTCTGGTGGCTCGATTCAGAGTGGCCAGACTTCACGGCAAGCTGATCAGCTCCTCGCCGCCAGTTCAGCTGGACAACCTTAACAAATCTCTAGAAAACTACAAGTATGTAAAATATACCTTGAAATAGGGATCAAATATGACTGGAACTAAATTTAGAGGTTTAATTTTTCATCTTTTTTGAATGTCAAAACTCTTGTTTAGGTACGTGGTGCAGTATTGTGAGGCTCACCCTGAAGCTGCAGCCGCTGCAGAAACTGAGCTGGAGTTGAGTAAGGAGATGGTTGGCCTCCTCCCTCTGAAAATCAATCGGCTTAAAGCAAGGATGGCTGCTAACAATTGAAAAGTGCTGCTGTTCACTAACTGGAACTCTGCTGAAACAATGTGTATCCGTTTTCAGTAGCAGAAGTCACTGAAAGTCATTGTCTCTGTTCATTCTGGTAAAACAAAAATTCCAGCGAGCATGCTGCTTTCACATGATTGCTGAATCCTTTACAGGCTCTTTAACTTGTGGCTCTTAACTGTAATAAATATTGTGATTACACGTTCTGCTTATAATTAATAGTAAAACAGTGTCTCGTTTTTGTGGCACTAAGGAATTCTGAAGTGTTGGAGTAAGAACATAGTGGACGGATCTTAAACACTCCTTTGTCAAGCTTTACGGATAAACTCAAAGGTTTAAGCATGTTTTTATGTTTGTTTTTTGCACTATTAAAGCGTCTATCCCATATGAATAATCACTTATGGAAGTTTAAGTTAACATTTCCTTATTTTCTATTAAGTTCTCCATTTAACTGGTTTGTTCAGCTTTTTTTTTTTTGTGGAGAAGTGCACACTACAAGACTTCATGAGTGCAATAATAATATGATACTTTGAGGTAAAGAGCAGTAAATGTTGTGCAAATATCTACTTTCTCTGAAATTAGATGTCTGTGCTGCAAGTCCACAGAACAACAGTCATTATGTGGACTTGACTCAGTTTTTATCACAGCCTGCATGATGTGATCTCAATCCATTCCAGCTTTTGTGTTTCTCACTGATTCATGCCGGTGTTTTTTTTTTGTCCACTGCAGTTATTGTGTACAACTTAAACCATTGTAGTAATCCATCCTAATACTATAGTACTAATATGCATTTCTTATAGGTGTAATAAAAAGCTGAATATGAAATTGGAGCTCTTGTTTTCCAACATCTTGACAAGTTTCAGCAGAAAACGTCTCTAAATTCACCATTTCATTTTAAATTGGATACTGTTTTTGAAAGTGTTAATATAAAAGCTGTTCTTTACTGTTCATATTTTTAAGCTGCAACTTCTTTGCCAATGAACTCTGTGTTTTGCCTTTTCATTTTTTTTAAATCTGTGCTAAAATATTAATGTATTCTTGTAATTCCTTTAAGATATTTCATACTCTTGTCAGAACAGATGTCATGATTAAGCAGAATAAAATAGAGGTAGAAGCTGGAGCTTAGGTTTCAGCCTGCAGTTGTGACTTTTGTGTGATGATCTGAGAGATCTGAAGACAGCAGCAGGAAGCCACACTTAAGTAGATCAAAGTTGCATGACCTCATAAATTTGGTATTTACCCACACGTCTGACTACAAACGATATTTGCTGCTCCTTTTTACAAAAGCAAAACATGCAAGCTGACAGTTCAGTTTCCACATCAGCTGCACCATTTCCATGTGAATAAAAGCATGCTCCCGAGTTATAACTTAAACAATAAACATAGCTGAAAAACAGGGAAAAATCAGACTTGATTCTACATAAACTGGCACTCTTAGACTTGTCCATGAATGTATTTTTTTTTGCCCTCGAGGCTACTTTGCAGATTTTGAGACAAATTCAAATTTCCCATAAATTATTGTCACTCCCTTAGCAAAACAAACAAAAAAAAGGAACTGATGGTTCCCAAACTGGTCCTGATACACTGGAACAGACCCTGTAGCCATACAAACTGGAAGATACCTTCGCTATCTTGACTTTAGACAAGTGGCAATAGGAAAAACTGATCACAGCAGCTTAATAAAGAGTCACCATTTCCTCCCAGCAGTTGCAGAGCAGTTGCAACAGGTTTTAGGACCGATCATTTCCTCTGCAAATGTGTGTGTGACCCTGATGTAATTCCACACATAGGTCAGCGGCTGTGCACATCTGTGTTTTTCCAAGTAAAATCTCTATCTTTGTGTTTAGAAGCTGTTGTTGATATTATCAGTGTTATTAGTCATGTTAGCAAATGATTGATTTATCCAGTTCCTGGTAGATATTAGCAAAATCACACACCACACACAGAAATAAATAATATTGAATAATAGAAACAAGATAATAAAGGAGGGAGGCCCAGTGCATCCTTTCTCTTCAGAAAACTACACCATACGATGTTACCACATCCTTTCTCCAAATACTGACATGTCAGCTGAATTGAACTTTACTCATTCTCACTCTTGTGTTGTTTCACTTCCAGTAAAAAAAATCAAATGAGTAAATGCATGCTCTAACATGAGGACATTAACAGGAAGCAAGCAAGTGTGTCTGCAGGCTGCAAGCACAATGTCAAAAGTTTATGCTCCACAAACTTCTAGATGAGATGTAGTATGCAGCTGTAGATTAGAAAAATGGGTTAAAATGACTGGAAGGTACTCGATGGACATGTACAGTTTTTCTTTTTCTGGTTTTTGATCAGTGTGAGCAGTTCTTTTTAAATCAAGAAGCTGTCCACATTGAGATTATCTATAAGGTCATTATGGGGGTTCTTTAACTCTCTCACACAGGGGTGTTAACGATTAATCGACCTATTGATGACAGGATTTATTTAATCTGATCCTATTCCAATTATATAGTTGTTTCAAAGTGGGTTGATTTCAGTAAATGGAATAGAAATAACAATTTTATTATAATTCAATCAAAACAATATTGACTTTGAATCAAATCAGCAGCCACAAATTATGATATGGATCGAATCGTTGAAATGAATTATCACACCCCTACAACATCTTTACTGTAAAAACCTGAAGCATCTTGTATTTTTTAGAGCTGTGACATAAGAAAAGAGTGAAATCACAATCCCTCAAAAAATTACCCAAAAGTTTGAATCAACTAAAAATAAAAGTAAAACACACTAAAAGTGATCTAAATAAAGGGGAAAACCCTCCACGAGCCACTTTTGTTTTTCTTTCTCTAATAAAAGACAGAAACAGACAGAGGGAGGTCAAAGCGATCAAGAAAAACGGTTTCTTCCTCTATCATGACATCCAGCGCATCGCTTGGAGATTGAACCTCTTACTGCTTTATCTGTAAGGACTTCTTCCGTCCATTTGCGCACTTGGCGCAAACTTAATCAGATGAAGGGAGGCAGAAATGTAAGTTTCCACTGAGGATGTTCACGTTTCAGCTGAATGTCTCAGGAAACCATGACGCACTCGGAGGGCTGAGCTCCTCTAAGGGGAATTTAAGCGGCGGAGGCAGAGAGTTATTACTCAACACCAGCCAAAGAGAGCGACGGCTTCTTCACGTCAGAAAAAAAGAAAGCGCCTTTTGACTGTGTTTACCAAGAAAAAGCTGAAGGATGAGACCGCTTCTGTTTCTGCTGGTCTGCTGCCTCGCCCTGCAAAACGCAAAGGGTAAGTCTATTGTTAGATTGTTTTTATTTTCTTGATAAAGTGTCAAAAATGCCGATTTATATAATATACAAAGATCTGTTTTGACATCTGGAAACTGAAAAGTGCTTTATAGGGGAAAATTGTTGCGTCATGACGCACATAAATGAGCTCCATACCTAGTTTTACTCCTCCAATATCTCTCCAAATGTCAGCTGTTTACTGGAAGTTCATGACTCAATTACCAGTAACAGTTCAAAGTCATTTCTTTGGAAAACAGCATCTGTAAAACAGACTAATGGGGGGAAAAAAGAAGAAAAAGTCTCCTTTTGTAGGAAAAAGATGCCATGATGATGTGATTAAACAAAGTTGATTATCTTTCTTACATCATTCTTATCGAAACGGAAAGGCCAAAGACGTTTCCGAGTTGATGAGTTTCTGTTTACTTTGAAGGATTTTTTTTATCCTTCATTTGAAGCACAAGTAGGAGAGAGAAGGAGAAAAAAGCAGCATTGCGCAAATATTAACACCCCATGTGCCCCATTCTTTAGTTTTAGATATTTCTCACCCCATTTGTTTAGCAAAGAATGCCCATACTCACTTTTAATACTTTTAATTATTCTAAAAACCCATTTTTATGATAAAAATCAGCTTGTGTTGCTATTCCTTTGCAATTATTTTAAGATTGTTTGCGTTTTTAGTCAAAGTTTAGCATAATGAGGAGTAGAGTTGATCAATGTTATTCCAAATTGTTTGATTTATAAAGTATTTTAAACACGTATAGGTCATATTATTACTAATTAGTTAAATGGTTTGTCAATAATTACAGTCACGTTGCACACTGAACTCAAACTTGTCCCAAAAAGCACCCATCAATCATTTTTGTTTCCATAGAAGAGTGCGAAATGAAATGGCACCTATCTTGCATTTCCTGAACTCGTTTTTTTCTTTTTTTTTTTACACTTGATTCACTTGAACCCTAATCTTGTGGTGAGTACCAGAATATTTTGTATGATTAGCCTCAGATGAGTTTTCTGATAAAAATGAGCTGCGAATGGTTCAGAAAAAGCCAAAATGTTAAGACTTCCTGTTGTGAAACAGAGAGAAACTGCCTGAAGAATAACCACTACACTCTGCCATGTTTCTAAATACTGTCACCATCTTTTGAAATGAATGAAGAACAAGCAGGTGTCATCTGCCAAGCTGGACTTATCCTAGAATGTCCATACAAGTGGTCAAAATGGCATTTGTGTTGTGAAACTAAATGCTAGGAGAGGACAACGACATCCTGCTCATCACTGACTTCTTTCTGTCTGTAGGAACACCCAAGACAGCTGTATATAAGTTTGTGCGATGTAATTCCAACGGTGACCAGACGAACTGTGTGGTCCAACAGACACCTAAGATGCCATGGAGCCCAGAGCTGCCTACGAAGCTGCCCGCCTCCACTGCCCAGTATCTGTACGTATGCACAATTTCTGCAGCCATGCTTTTGAGAGAAGGGTCAGATTCACATTATATGAAGCACAGGATGTATAACAAAGCAAACCTGCGTTAAATTTGATTTTAAATCAAATATGAAACCCTGTTCCACACAATTCTCACACTAGTTGCACAGAGTTTCGCTGTCTGTACTGTGCTTGCATTGGGCTGTGTGTTTGAAAGGCAGACTTTAAGTGTGAGGTACGAAGCCAAGAAAGACAAAAATAGAAGACAACGTGGAGATATGAGGAAGGACCAAATGAAGCTGAAAAAAGGGAAATTTAAAGTAAGAAAGTCTGAAAGAGGTCATGGTTTCTTAATATTGTCAAAAGGAAAACATTTAAGTTTTGTAGTATTGTTGATTTTAAGCTTTTATTTCTACTTTAGGATGAATGTCTGCAGCGAGGGATCATTTAACCTACTACAGTAAAAGACTTTTTTAATTAATAAAAAAATAAATCATACATTTTAATGTGCAAAATACTTGGAATGGAAAAAGTAGAATTTCCTCTGAAAATGGTTTCAATGCATTTCAACTCCTCTGTGTCTTTTTTGGCAAAGAGTGCATGTGGCTTTTAGTGCTGAGGCTTTGCAGGCTCCAGATAACAATGAAGAGGAAGTGTTGTCAGCCCTTGTTGAAGCAGACCGGGGAAACCGATGCATAATGATGTGGATCAAATCCACTAACTGCACGAATTATGTCTCTCATATTTGCAGCTTTTCTCTTTTTCACTTTTCATTGTGTGTAAACAGTTTTTATGCAGCTCCTTGCTCAAAGTCTTGAAGATGTTTTGTGGGCCTTAGAGGCACATTATGGTGGTTTTTATCATTTAGATTGGAATGTCTTGCTAAACTATACAAATGCTGTGATGACTGGGCCGAATATCCGAATTGCCTGAGCAACCAGTGCATGCCAAAGTTAGTTCCTTTTGGAGTTCTGATGGAAGCATGTCAGCAAATTCTGAGAAAAACAAGAAAGGAAATCCTCAAAGGGTAACGCAATCTCCAAGTCTCCCTGTTTCAGCTTCAGGACATTTTGGATTAACACGTAATCAGTCACTAAAAAACTCCAACCTGACCTTGGGACTCCCAGAAGTCAAGTACCAGATGACTCAGTTTCATGGTATAAGCGGTTGCCTCAAAATGTCAGTGAACAAGTCAATCGCTCTCAATTGCCATTGTTATGACACGTCACTGTGGCCACGCTGTTCATTTTTTATATTCTAATTCACAACATATTTTGTTGACAATACTTCCAGATGTTTCCCTGAATGACGCACATATTTTTTATGCAGTTTGTCCAAAGCTAGCATAAAGTCCATTGAATTGTTGTTATTTTTCCTAACTACAGGGGAACTCCAGATGTTTGCTCATAGCTTACCTTAGAACACATTTAAAGAAGTGGTCAACTGGATTTTCCCAGTTAGAAAAGAAATGCAGGTGTTCTCCTGAGGACAAGTGTGTGGATTTAATACATTTTCTGAAATATGTGTCTGACAGAAAAAAGTGCTGTTTACAATCTCAGTCTTTACTCAGAATTTCCTCTTTTTTAGTTCCTCATTTTGTTAATCTTATTCAACCTTATCTGTTCAAAAATATGGTAAAACATAAGTTCAGTTTTTTACAGGAAGGGCTCACTAGAAGTCATCCCGTAAATATGTTTTCATAATGCACTAATTTTTAGAGCTGTAAAGATAAAAGTTGGACCTAAACTTATTGTGGTTGTAAATTCACAATGCAAAAGAGAGACAAAAATGACATAAATGTATATGTGTCTGTGGTTGCATTGCCTATGTTTTTGAAGGTGCTTTTCCAGACTTTAAGCAACCAAACCTTTAGTTCTAGACTTGCCCTGTAAAGGAAGTGAGGGGAAGTGTTAAGAGGAAATGGGCTGTAACACTTTGGGGCCTGCTACTTCTGGTCTATTGTTTTTACATGTGATCGCTAGTCTAGATCTAATGTCTTAGCACTCGCAGAGTTGCAAAGTTTCCCAAATTAATTTTTCCAAAAATGTCCTGAGTAAAAATCAGCTTAGATTAAAATGTAAAGAAATATATAAATGTGTGTTTTGTTCAAACATTTGCTTATAATCACCCTCATACACTGGGTGAAGGAGACGACAGTAAACATCTATGTTTTTAGGATCCTTTGGTGTCATCATATCCCAAATATGATATCTAGCAATTATCATGCCACACGACATTTACTGTCTGATACTTAAACCTTAAAAGGTTAACAATTCATAGACATGATGTCAACTCAACAAGATAGAAACTACTAAAGAATGAGGACATGTTTAATTGTACTTTACAGTGCTTCATAGCTGTTGTAGGTCCTTAAGTTGTTGTTGTGGCTCATGTGACTGACATTCAGAGGTTTCCTCTAGATTGAGATGTGTGAGCAGCTGATGTGTCTTCACACGGAAAGTCAGACTATTTCCTGAGTTTGAATCATCTTAATGACCTTAGTCCAAAAGATCACATGAAATGATGCTACGATCAATGAAAGTTTCCTGTTCACACAATCACACACAAACAATATTTTCATCCATGATCACAAACAGTACAAAACCATGTAATGTATAAATATAAAATTCTAAAATAAAATGTATATAATAATAAAATACAATTTATAAATGCATTACCTCTGGGGTTGCACGATGGAGCAGTGGTTAGCGCTCTTGCCTCACAGTAAGAAGCCCCCTGGTTCAAGTCCCTGCTGGGGGACTTGAAACAGCATCACCAATGGGGGGACCTTTCTGCGTGGCGTTTGCATGTTCTCCCCCTGCATGCATGGGTTTTCTCCAGGAACTCCAGCTTCATAGGTTAATTGGTCATTCTAAATTGTCCCTAGGTGCAGATGTGAGTGTGCATGGGTGTGTGATTGTGCTCCTGCAACAGACTGGTGACTGGGATGTCCCCTTCCTTCGCCCATGAGTGAGTGGGTTAGGCTCCAACAGCCCCGTGACCCTGAAAGGGACAAAAAGGGTACCGAAGATGAATGAATTACCTCTAACAGAAAACAGTTTAATTCATGATAGCTGAAGCATAAAAAAGAAAGAAGTTGGACTCTTGCAGAAAGTTTCCATTTCTGAAAATGTGAAATTTTATTTAAAGTTGACACTTTTGTTACTTTTAACAGTCTGAACAATCATGGAGGACATGAGAAATGTGGGACTAGGTCAAACTTCAACTTTATATTTGTTTGAAGTATGGGTAGCATGAAAATTGCACTTTTTATGTTCCAACATAAAAACTGTTATGGGATCATGAACACTATTTGTGTATTGATTTTATGGAAAGTACACAAAGTTCACCCATCAGACTGATGATGGAAAACTAAAGAAGGTGCAACATTTGCGAACAAAACAGTCTGTAAACTTGCATGCTACGTTTATGGTTGCAAAGCGGGCTTGTGTAGGATGGCCGCCGGTAAGCCTGAACAGGAAATTGCGCACTTTAGAATAGTGGTTAGTGAGTTGTTAACAGCATTTTAAATTCAAAGGGAAACACTGTGTGACAGATTCTGTTCTAGCTGTGCAACAAAACCCGTTTCTTGCGTCATGGTATTTGTAGTTTATCTTTAAACAAGAATATAATCGACATTTTGTTCAAAGATTTCTATAACAATCTTTTTTTTAGCTAATCGGCCTCTAAAGAAATTCATTCAGATGCTGTACTTAAAAAAACTCTCAGTTGTCATGATAAAGGGACATATGGGAAGCAGAGGAATAGAAATATTTTCCCTGTTGTTTATTTCTGTTTGTCATTTTGTTTCCAGAGAGGCAGAACCTGTGGAAGGTGAAAGTCCACCAAGTGAGGAGGAAGATGACTATGAAACTGAGGAGGATTATGAAGAAACGCCAATGGAGAGTGAAGACGGAGAGTCACCTTCAGTAACTGAAGAAAATTTTGGTGGTTTTGAAGGTTCTTCTGATGGGACAGACCTGGCAACCGCAGCTGAAATTGACAACGGATCTGGGGACTTTGGGAAAGAGACAGCTGAGCTCACAGGTAATTTGGTGACAAAATCTGGACTGTCATTCAACAATTTATTGATATTTCTGAGTGTGGCTTGATGCATTCTGCTCTTTGTTCACAGGTGGAGAAGTGAGCAAACTGAAAAGAATGTTTTCACCTTTCATTGGGGTGAAACCTACAAAGAAAGACCTGGAAGAAGACCACCTTTTGAAGATATAAACTCTTTCAAAAGTCTGGGATCTATTTAAACTGCAACATGTCAGCAAAACTTATATCTCCACCTGCTGGGAAAAACCTGGTCACACAAGGCTACATATTCTTATTAGATTTTTTTTGCATATTTGTTTGGAAATAATTTTCCTTTGGTTGAAATTTAAAAATTGTCATGATAAAAACATACATAAAAAAGAAATGACATGTCAGAATTACTGTAATTTGATTTACTATACTTATCCATAGCCAGTATTCTTATTGTTTACCTTTTTATGTGAAGCATTTAAAAAAATACTTTGTATTATAAATTAAAATACAAAATTGAAATATTGTATTTAGAGTGCAATGAAAATCTTTGTCTGTGCTTAGCTTGCTTAGTGCAGTTTAAAGCTGTTTTGATTTGCAGGTTGCACAAGAGCTTCTTTATATTACTGCATCCCCTTTTCTTAAATCTTGTGACTTTTTACATGAAGAGGAAATGTTGCATATTCTGGTCACAAGACTCGTGTGGCGCAAACACCCAAAAGACTGCTACTAAACCATTGTGGACTATGAATACGGTGTGTAAATTGACAATGAGTGCATTAAACATATGCATTTGAAACATTTATAAAAATAAACTGTTTTACAAAATAGTTTCCAAAAGAGTTTCTGGTGGGTTTTTTTAAGTGGCTCTTCAAACAATTATTTTTGAATTAACTAAATAATTAAGAACAATCTTAAACAAAATGAAAATGTAAAGACTTGTAGGATAGAGGGATGCTTCAATGTGCAAATCATAAAGGATCTAAGGAAGGAAAAATAAACTAAATAATAATACCTTTGCCTTCATGATTCACATTTGAAGCTTTGTAATGTCATTTTAAACCTATGTGATTATTTCAAATATACTGCCAGTGTAACTTATTTTAGTATAATTACACTAGACTTTTGGAAGTTTCTTGTGTTTAAATCACCTGATCATACCTTGATTCTTCTTTTTCTGTTCATCATAACAGTTTGGAAGCACAGCTAAGATAGATATTTACTCTGTACTCTTACTCTGTCTTTAGTACAGAAATGTAAACGTCTTTTTAAAATGTACAATTCCTTCACAATTGTATACACAGATGCAACTTTAGTATATTAAATATGTATTTTCTCATATCTTGACAGAGAGTTTATTTATATTGACCTTGTGTCGTGGTGAAATGAATTATGTTAATCTCTTATTTATCTTATAAACCAAATCTCTCAGAAAACCACGAGCCTCTTTCTTATTAATGGCACTTTTTCTATTTTTTACGTCTTTTCTTTATCGTTTTTTGTTTGTTTGTTTGTTTGTTTACATGTATGTTTGTGTGTTTTTGTGTTTAAAATGTGCTTTTCTATGACTGCCTTCTGTTGTCGTCTGTTATCTTTGCCACCACGTTGAAATCAATCTTGCCTTTTTTATATTTTTATTATTATTATTATTGTTATTATTATTATAATTTGTACCTTTTTGTGTTGTAGTTGAAGAAAATGTGGAACTAGATACTGCGCCGCAATGGCAGCGATTATAAATGATACATGTCTCAAGTGATGGTGATATTCCACCAGAGATCGCTGTTGTACAACAAAAACCAATTACATTTCCGAAGCAACTTTTTTTAATTAAACAATACATTTTTATGTAATTTTATTTTCTAAAACTACAACTATTAAGTTAAATAGTTTGATTTTTATGTTGCTGGATCCAAAGATGACCGTTAACACGATAACAAATAGAAGTGCAGTACACTGATCTACTAAACACGTGACTGTGGTCACATGACCTGAGGACCTGTTAGCTCCACCCCCCTGTACAGACAGATTGGCTACTCGATGAGAGGCTAGCTGTTAGCTTCAACTGTCAAGACGGCGAGATGGTGAGTGTAAAAATCAGATAAAGGCATACTTTTGTTTTTTAATACTGTACTGTTTATTGAATTCAAGCGACTTCGCGCTCAATATTATCAAAGGTTTCCGGTTACGCCCTCCAGCAGTTTTTTTTTTAATACTTAAAACATTGCAGAATTTAGCTGGTGGGGCTGGGCTTATTAACATCGTTGCGAGGCCGTTTTTCTTAGATGTGTTGGCTTGTTAGCCTCCAAGTTGGTCTTTTCGAGGCGAACATCAAATTATGAGTGTCGACTTTTGCTGATTTGATTCAGATCTTGGGAATAATCAGCGAATGTAGGATTCCTGTGTATAATTTAGCCGCAGTAAGCTAACGGTTCTTGCTAGCCCATTGGAATGTGAAGTTGTACTGTTATATACAGTCCAAATTCCAACAGTAGCCCTTTAAATTCTTTTTATAAACCATTAGACATCTATAGTTTACTGATTTAAAGGTTGCCAGAGCTGTTAGAGATTGTTCTTTAAAAGTTCATTGTGATTTATTCGTAAAAAGCTGAACGAATAGGATCTCTCGTGGAACGTTTCTAAATTGTGTTTTGATCTTGAGAAATGTTTGACCACAATTGTATATTTAAGTTGTTATACAAGCAACAGGTGAACTCAAGTATGCGATATTATGTAAAAAATAAAAGATTAATCGATTCAAGACTAGACAGCACAGAGTTTAACTTTGCATCGTCTTCCTTCAGAAACCATATTGTTGTCACTTCCCCTTGTTTACCAATAAATGTAGTCATGTGAGTAAAAAGACATGTCAGCTTTTACTCCAGAATGACTGTTTTAAACACTGCTGAAGGTTTTTTTTTTAATCTCTCTGTAAACCTTAAGGAAAAAAAGTATTTTATTTAAGTCAAGTCTAAACTTGTTTAAGTATTTTGCATCAAACACGGATTAAAAGCTACTTTATCCTTTTAGCACATCAATTCAGTTATAAAAGTGCTGATTAATTTACCGATGGGGGTGTGTATTTTTCTAAATGTATTTTAAGATCCCATATCTTCTTGCTCGATATAATGTTGTGGTTCTCTGAATGTTTGTGCTTTCAGAGTTTCCTGGGAGGTTTGTTTGGTCCCGTTTGTGAGATAGATGTCTTGTTGAATGATGCAGAAAACCGAAAAACAGCTGAACTAAAGACAGAAGATGGGAAAGTGGAGAAGCACTATCTATTTTACGATGGAGAGTCTGTCTCTGGCAAGGTAAATAATTTCTGAAAGACCATTTGAAGATGGTCTGATGACTGGTTTTTAATATGGAATATAACGGGGTGTCTGGCTCTCATCTTTATGGAGTTAAAAAAAACTGGTTTCAAAACTGTTAATATTACTGATAAATTAGATTTTTTTTTAAATAAAGTTTTTCTATCCAGGTGAATCTGAATGTGAAGCAGGGAGGAAAGCGGCTTGAACATCAGGGCATCCGTATTGAGTTTGTTGGACAAATAGGTGAGCAAAGATGGGGATTTTTCATATGTGCTATCACTCTTGTTTGATTTAGAAATGAATAAGTAAATAATTTTTTACTTTTAGGGGGGGAAAAGATTACCATGTTCAGTTGGCTTTCCTGAATGCCTGAAAGATTTAGGAGGGCATGAGTTAGTCATGTGCTGTCATTATAAAGCTAAGCCCTTCTCCAGCCTTATTTGTTGTAAAAACTAGCAAAACCATTGTGCTGAAGGTTAAACAAATATCTATTATACAACTAAATTATGTGCAACTGATTTGAATTTCCCACCATCTTAAATTTAACTAAGTTTAGTAATTTTTCTGTTTCAGAATTGTTCTCCGATAAGAGCAACACCCATGAGTTTGTGGATTTGGTGAAAGAGTTGGCTTTACCTGGAGAACTCACCCAGAACAGAAGCTATGACTTTGAGTTCATGCAGGTGGAGAAGCCGTATGAGTCCTACACAGGAGTCAACGTCAGACTAAGGTACAGCAATAACACTTTCTGCAAGATCTAGATTTCATTACGTTTTTGGTTCTGTTTAAGCAAGTCTGTCTCTCACCACTGATGTGTTGAATAAACATATAATTGCAATCATTACAGCACCACAGCTTAACATATGCAGAAGCAAACTTTACAGGGGAGTTTTTATTTTCTCCTTTTGCTCCAGCAGAGGGAGATGTTTGGATACATTTAGAGCCAAATCAGTTATCAATGTTACTGCAGTACATATTTACTCAGAACTGGAGCTAAACTGTTTTTCCTTTTTGCATTTACAATCTGCTAAAGGGAAGGTGGAAAGGTGAATTTGCTGATCACAATTATTTTCAGGGTTTGCCAAAACATATGACTGTCCATCCATGGTGATCTAGATCTACCACTTCTCCTGTTTTCCAGCTCTCCCTGCACTTCTTTCTGCTGATTACCTGGATCAGGTGTGTTCAGTCAACTAGAATGTGGAAACACCTGAGTTAGCTAATCAGGTGCAAGGAGGGAAGGGAGACCTGGAAAACAGGCAGGGTGGTAGATCTCCTGGACCAAGGATGGTCAGCTGGCTTGAACACTAAACACTCAGTAAAGTTCTAGTAAAATGATTTAAACTGAAGTAAAAATATTCAAACTAAGCAGTATGTATCTTGCATTTTTCTGTTTATTCAGTAGGTAATATGTTTGCAGTTGTTTCTTCTTTGTGATCTGTTGAGATCTTGCAGGTGTTTTCCAATCTTCTGGTGGTATAATGGTCTGCATGGGTTCATGTGTTTTGCTCTTGCAGATATTTCCTCAGGGTGACTATAGTTCGCCGCTTGTCCGACTTAGTCAAAGAATACGAGTTAATTGTCCACCAGCTGGCCACCTACCCAGATGTTAACAACTCAATCAAGATGGAAGTTGGCATAGAAGACTGCCTGCACATTGAGTTTGAATATAATAAATCCAAGTAAGTACTAAGTATGTTTGAACAACTTTATCTTGAATAATATTTTTTTTCCATCCAAAAACTAATTTAAATAATTTGGGCCTTTTTTTTGAGGGTTTTTAAATATTCTTCTTAAACTGTTAGGTACCACTTGAAGGATGTAATCGTTGGAAAGATTTACTTTCTGTTGGTCAGAATCAAGATCCAACACATGGAACTGCAGCTCATCAAGAAGGAGATCACAGGCATTGGTAAGAAAGCTCAGAGAACACAGAAACATGAAAGAACTTCATCCTTACCAAGACCAATGCAATATTACTGTAAAAAAATGTGTGTATACAGTTTGCCATCAACTGTATAAATAAGCTGTGCACACATAAAAATATGGGCATTCCTACTTACTTTTTTTTCTTCACCTTATCCAGTTTTGCACTTTTAATTAGTAGAATTACTGTCTAAACTTAAAGGTCCCAGTACAACTACGGAGACCGAGACGGTTGCAAAGTACGAGATTATGGATGGAGCTCCAGTAAAAGGAGAATCAATTCCAATCAGGCTGTTCCTGGCGGGTAAGAATGTTCTTCACCCTCAACTCACTTCAATTAGAAAAAAAATCATGGTGATAGCTCATGGTGGTCTCTGGTTTTTCACAGGATATGATCTGACACCAACCATGAGGGATGTCAATAAGAAGTTCTCTGTACGCTACTTCCTCAATCTGGTTCTGGTTGATGAAGAGGACAGGAGATACTTTAAACAACAGGTAAATTATTATAACAAAAAAAAAAAAATTAAACAAAGCTTTAAAGATCAATTACATTTTATTTTAGCCAGGTACTCTTTTGTGTGGTTTCTTTTACTATATAGCTTTGCTGTTCTTGTTTATAAATGTGTAGTTTTAATCTGCTGCTGGCTAACACAAAAGCATTAAAACATAACTAAGTTAACTTTTCCAAGTTTAAAAAATAATAATTATAAAGAGATTTAGAATCTTCTTTACTTAGCATGGTTAGCATTTTAACATTATATAATTCACTGTGCAAAAGACTTTGTGTACAAAAAAGCTTTTTTTTTTTTTTAAGACATTAATTTCAGTTAGTGGACTAAACTATCTGCTTGCACAGCGAAAAAACCAAACTGATTTTTCTGTTGTTGTTTGCCTCTTTCATTATTGTATATGTAAGTTGGCTAAACACGCTTTATTCATTTTCCCACTTTCCCACGATCAGGAGATCGTTTTGTGGAGAAAAGCTCCAGAGAAGCTGAGGAAAAGAAACTTCCATCAGCGCTACGAGTCACCTGAACCACGAAACCAAACTGTTACGGCAGAGCAGCCAGAGATGTGAGGAGCTGAGGACTGTGACCTAAATAACAGACCTAATGCAGATCTCCACTTCTGAACGGCCAGATGTGTGAGAGCCGCCCCACTGTCTCCATGGACTGAGAAATGTCTGTAAACATGAATATACATATGCCTTTCTTTCAAACACCCCTTCATACTCCACACAGGTTGAACTTTGGCTACCTAATGTCACACTTCCTCTGGACTGAAACACCTGCATATACATGGGCACAAGTGAACAATAAAGTCTGCTGAATGCTTTGGCAAACAGAACCTAACACAAGCAATGAAGAGTGAGAGGCCAAATTTGATCATCAGACTAAAAACTTTTCTCAAATCAGTGAAGTCATTTGAGAGGTGCTGAGGTGAAGACTTGGCTACATACTGCTGCTCAGATCGTTTACTTAGATTTTTCTTTCCCCCTTTAAATTTTCAAAAGATTCTCTAACATCTTTGTCCTGCTTGAGATTTTTCAAGATGTGAGGAATTTGTTACAATCAAGGATGTGAGAGGCCAAACTTAAAGTTGACTCACATTCTCTTTGTTTACTCACAACCCCTATCTTCGACTGGTCATTAGCCCACTCAGCTATGAAATCTCATATTTAAGTTTATTAGTTTACCTGCTGTGACGTAAGAAAAATGTTGACTGCCTGCTTTATTTCAGGGAATGACACTTGAAAGTGTACAAAAGTTTAAAGATGTGCAACAACTCTGTAGTTCTGTTTTAATGCAATGCTTCAGATGTTATCAAAAGACTGTAAATTAAGAAAGCTTCCTCTTCATTTTTGTCATTGGATGGGAGCTTTTTTCAGGCAAATAGTTTGAAATAATTAAATGATAAATGGTTAATTACTTAGACTTCAAGCACTAGGAGGAATGCGCTTCTCACATGCTGTAAAACCCAACAATGTTCCACTGTGATGCTTAGACCTGTGGTTAAGGTCCTGCTTATAAAGACACTGTTTTCAGTCCGGTGTACTTTTTTTAGTCCACTGCTCTGATTCAGGGCCAGTTTGCACTTTGCTTTCCAACACTTGTTTCTGTACAAAGGATAATGGATGCTACAAAACAAACACCACTCAAGGACAACTTCACCTTGGATATCTTCTGAGTTTGCAATAAAAATGCTGTCTTGTAAGTATCACTACATATATTTCAGCTTCATATGTAAATGTTTACTTTTTGTTTTGTATGTGGGTGGTGGCCACATGTTGCATTTGATTTTATTAATTGAATGCTGATTAAAATTTCTCTCTTTTTGCTTTTCTTACCAAGTTGGTTTGGATCTTGTAGTGTGGGTTTTTTTTTTTTTTTTTTTTTTTTTTTTTTTTGGGAGAGGTATAACTTATTTGTAAACGGTTTATTTCTGCCTGTCACATGCACATTTATTTTAGGTGTTGTTGGATTTTCTTTCAAATAAAAGAAACAAAGCTGGAAAATAAAAGTTGACGTTGTCTCTCCACCCCCATGCCAATGTGAGTATGGCATGCTACGTGTTGACTGTCTGCACCTAACTCAATTAAATTAAAAGAAACTACTCTTTTTTTCATTGGTTTATTTACTTTTTGAGGGCCATTAGACGAAGCTCACATTGAATATAATGTATCGGGGCGAAAAGGAAATGTTATTTAAAGTTTTGTTTCAAATGTTTTAATTTAGATTATTTTAATTTGTATACATTTTTCTGATCAAATTCAACTATTGCAACATCTTAAGAACGGCTCTATCCTCAATAGGTGGCCTTATTTATGCCTGTATATAATACTTGTTTTTCGCCTTGCATTTAAACAAATGAAGATGTCGTAGTCTAAAATATTTTAATAAGATTTTATCAAGGTAAAAATAGGATAACTTAATGCTCTTTACATTAAAATCTGTTTCGTCCCCCAATATTTTATGTCAGGCATATATGAGGGTAGAGCGGTCCTTTCCCACGTTGTTTTATCAGGAAGATTATCAGGAAGGTGTGTGTTGACCGTCCTCTGCTGGGGCTTGTGGTGTGTTCTACTTGTAAATATGCCAAACTGTACTGTAAAAATAAAACACGCGTAATTTAAAATATTGTGGAGATGTCGGTAAACCGCTGTGTGCACGTTTTGTCCCGCCTTCAACGCCACATTAATGCCCAGATGACTCGCATCACACCAGGCAGTTGTCGTGTGGGACTCCGGCAACATCAGGCTGCTTCTATGGTTTGCAGTAGAGAAGTTTCTTCCAACAGCTCAGCCCCAAAACCTCCGGACACGTCGCTGTTTGTACCCCTCTCTTTGAGCACCGAAGCCCCTGCTGAGGGGAGTGTGGGGGCAGAGCTGACCCAGGCGCTTGATAAAAGTGCGTAAACTTTATTCAACAGTGGAATTGTCTAAGTCTTCTGACTTGTGTTTTGTAATGTGAGCTGTACTGTTTATATGTCTTTATATGTATTACTTGTCAAAAAGAAAAGAAAGCGGCCCCAGTAATTTCGTATTTTTGTTGTCATTCAGATGAAATGCTGAAAATTTTGAACCGTTTCTACAAAAGAAAAGAGATGCAGAAACTGGCAGCAGATCAGGGATTGGACGGTGAGGAAATGAACATTAGAATGATCTTCTGACACACTAAATGGTAAATGGTGTATACTTGTAAGGCACTTTTCTGCCTTTCTTGAAGGCCCAAAACGCTTTACAGTCACAGTCCCATTCACACACACACGGATGGATAAACCAGTTTCATACTTCAAAGTGTTTTTAAATCCTAATCCCACCTTTAGGCACCCATTCTCCAGCATTTTTTCAATGACAGTCCTCCTTGCAGTTTATATGTGTTCATGTATGTGTGTTTTTGTGATTAAAGCTCGCCTATTCCACCAAGCCTTCATCAGCTTCAGGAAGTATGTCCTTGAAGTGCCGTCCCTTTCTGCTGATCTCCACATCATTTTAAGTGACATCTGTTGCGGAGCAGGTGAGTCGTTTTGTTCTTGAAGTTCGGCTTTTGTACATTTACTAAAAATGTCTTTTTATTGATTTACTTATCTGTTTTTTTCCCCAGGTCATATTGATGACATATACCCCTATTTCATGCGTCATGCCAAACAGATCTTTCCGATGCTGGACTGTATGGATGACCTCAGAAAGATCTCAGACCTTAGAGTACCTGCCAACTGGTAGGAATTAGAGGAACCCCTTTATAATGGCACACATCAATAGGAAGTTTGCATTGTGGTTGGTTCTATTGACATTAAACTATATTTTTGTGTTCACTTTAGGTACCCTGAGGCTCGAGCCATCCAGAGGAAGGTGATCTTTCACGCTGGCCCCACTAACAGTGGGAAGACCTATCACGCCATCCAGCGCTACCTGGCTGCTAAATCTGGAGTCTACTGTGGCCCGTTGAAGCTGCTGGCCCATGAGATCTTTGAGAAGAGCAACGATGCTGTATGTTTAGCTATCATTGTTGTTGCATAAAAGAATTAAAGAAGAGCTTCTAGTTTTTAAACTACAATAAATGAAGAAATAAACCTAACACAATGCTTATTACCGAAAATTAACACTTCAATAATAATTTTAATAAGTTTCTAAAAAGTTTAGAAATCAGATTAAAATTGTGACTTTGTGGTTCTCCTTTACTAACTGAAATGTTCACATTGATGCTTTTCATCTTTATCTGGCTGATACATAGTGTTTAGAATTTGCACTAGCTTTACTCCAGGTTATTAAAGGTGGAAATGGTGGTGGAAATATGTGCATATAACCATGAAAACAGAAACTAGATGGCTTTTAAATATAAAAAAAAAAAACAAATTTTTTTCTTATAAAATGCAAACCTTTTTAACTCCAGATTTACAGCAGTTCACAGGTTATAGCTATTGCTGTATTTAGTGCAGTTTTAAATGCAAGTCACACATACATGAGTTATCAGAAATAGTTATTTGTAATGCGATACCTTTGCTTAGAAAAACCATGAAGGTTCTTCTACTTTTTGGAGTTTTGCCTTTATCTTTTTTCTGTGTAAGTTTTCTTAATGCATAAATGTGTGTCTTTGAATGTTTCCAGGGTGTTCCTTGTGACCTGGTAACTGGAGAAGAGAGAACCTTTGTAGATGTGGATGGTCGAGCTGCTGGACATGTGGCCTGCACCATTGAGATGTGCAGTGTCACCACACCTTGTGAGTTTTCTGTGATCTTATGAAGTTAGAACATTTCTTGGAGCAAACATGTTTTATGTATGTATATGTTTGATCAACTTTAAATGTCATCGGGTCTGGTAATAAGGATTGGAGTGGCAAGAAATATTTTACTTAAAAGAAAACATTTTTTGTTGATTGTCTAATCATAAAATTTTGTATTTATTACAGTTTTAAATCTGAATATACAGTAGTTCCTAAATTTCTTAAAATTTTACATTTATAAATACATATATATATATCTATATATATAGATATATTTATATTTATATATATATATAGATATATATTTATTTGGCTTCTCTTAGTGATTTTGTCTGTTAAGTAGAACTGCTTACTGAAGTTTTCACAAATATCAAAAATACACTAAATGAATAGAACTGACCTCTTTTGTTTTAATTAAAATAGACTACATGGAGATTCAGATCCCTTTGCGTTTTTTTCCAGATGTTTTGTGATTTTTAATGTTGAAGATTAAAAATGAGACACTTGACAAAACTTGTGCTTTTGGTTCTGCAGATGAGGTGGCGGTAATTGATGAAATTCAAATGATCAGAGATCTTTCCAGAGGCTGGGCGTGGACCAGAGCTCTGCTGGGTTTGTTACATTAATCAAAACATGCAGAAATCCTGCCACACCTGTATATTTGCATTTAATTCAACATTTTTTCCCCTAAACTTTCAATTGTTTCTTTTTTTTTTGTAGGGTTGTGTGCAGATGAGATCCACGTGTGTGGGGAACCTGCTGCTGTGGACTTCATCAGAGAGCTGATGTACACCACAGGAGAGGAGGTGGAGGTGAGGCCACTCAGATGAATGATGAGTTAAGCTCTCTCTCTCTGGTGCTATGGCGAGCTCTTCTTAACCAAGTCTCCTCTCTCTGCAGGTCCGCACCTACCAGCGCTTAACTCCATTCTCAATCTTGAATCATGCTGTGGAATCATTAGATAACCTGAGACCAGGAGATTGCATTGTGTGCTTCAGTAAAAATGACATCTACTCTATAAGCAGACAGATTGAAGCCAAAGGACTCGAATGTGCCGTCATTTATGGGAGCTTACCTCCAGGTGAGTGTTGTCAAACAGATAAACACTGGAGATGACATCACTTTCAATTATTTTTATTTCAAACATAAAAGCACAAAAATACATAGTCAATGCTCATAGGTTTATAATTTATTTGTCTATTAAAAAAATAGAAAGAATCATGCATTTTAGATGCAAGGACTTTTCAGATATGCTATAAGGATTAAGAGACAGAGCTGCTCTGCAACTTTTAGAGGCCTCAAAAGTTTTCAGAGTAGGAGCCTATTAAGGAGAAAATTGGCGGATCAGAAAATTTAGAAAATTAGGGTCCTATATTCATTTTTTAGACATTTGTGGTATTGTTTCAGCTGATTTGAAAGCAGTAGAGAAAGGGGATTTAGTGCTGAACTTCTACTCTATCACTGTTGACAACAGTGGTTTCCCCCCAACCTGTTTTCCTGTGATTGCTTATCTACCACACAGCTTCCAAAAGAAGGAACCCCTGAAGGACCATTGTTTGAAAAGTAAACTTACTTGTAACATTCAAGTGAGTTTATTTAGTATTTTAAAGTGCTCTTTCAACATTGAGTTATGAACTTTCCAAATTGGAAAAAAAAATCTTTTCAAGTTTGCCAAGAACATCAAAAAGGTGATGTAGAAACGTACAAACCCAGCTCTATTTAGGGGATTTTTTCCAATTCCGTGCAATCCAGTGATGTAGCCAAAATGGCTGTGCCCATGAAGTAAACAAAAACAGAATTTTTCTCAAAGTGAAAATGTAATTCTTTATTTCATCAAGATTATTTTCTGCCAGGCAGTTATATGAAATTTTTGTTCGTCATCAGAAAGCAACGGCGACTACTTTACTCACAGGCGGCGAATTTTGAACTTATGTTTAATATTGTAGTAACTTTTTTCCAAATGCTCAAACATCAAAGTATTTTTTTATGCAGCAAGTAAAGCAGATCATTATTGCAGTATATATATATTACCATGAACTCATTTGCATGTTTCCCTAACATCATGCAGATATGACCCGAGTCTGTAGATACAATTCTGAACAAATCCACATTCATTTTTGAATTTCTTTGATTTTTAGGCACTAAGTTGTCGCAGGCTAAGAAGTTCAATGACCCTGATGACCCCTGTAAAATCCTGGTTGCTACTGATGCTATTGGCATGGGTCTCAACCTGTGAGTCTTTCTACCAATTTATTTAATCTTAAGCAGTATCAGAAATTATTTTACGTGTTTGTTGTCAAAGTATGTAACTATCTTTCCATTTCAGCAGAGGTTTGCTTGTGATTCTTATCTTTGAGTTGTCTCCTGTACTTTGGAGCTGTAGGAAGACCAATCTTCAAGATGCTGTTAAATGGAAGATCACCATTAATGAAAACCTATTTTCATCCACATTCTCCCACCCCGCCTTCCAGGAGTATAAAGCGCATCATCTTCAACACCCTGGTAAAGCCTAATGTGAATGAAAAAGGAGAGAAACAGATGGAGACCATCAGCACATCACAAGCTCTTCAGATCGCAGGCCGAGCAGGAAGGTCTGTCAGCTTTTCAAGAGGCAGACAAAGCCTCTTCGGTTTCTGTTTTATCAAGCCGTTTTCTGCTGCTGCAGGTTTTCCTCCAAGTTTAAAGAGGGAGAGGTTACAACCATGCACAGAGATGACCTGCCTGTCCTGAAGGAAATCCTCAGCCACTCTGTAGATCCTATTGAGGTAATCCTTGTGCACATGTGCATCACGCACAATTGTATTTAAAACATTTAAGTGATGTTTTTGTCCTCTCTTTAGACTGCAGGACTGCATCCAACAGCAGAACAGATAGAGATGTTTGCCTACCATCTGCCAGACGCCACACTTTCTAACCTCATTGTGAGTCAAATCTTGTTTAAATATCTACAGTATATGACAAAAGTAGTGTGACTCTATGAACAGATACTAGAATGAACAGTTAGTTCCAATATGTTCCAAATTCTTTCTAACAAAATTAAACTTTTCTTTAAATAGTAAAATGGAGAAAAAACCTGAAAATCCTATGGATAGACAATGAAACTACTGTCAAAAACACCAGGTGTTCACTAATTTGGAACATTATCTGTATTATATAAAACAATCCAGCATGATGATGACAAATTGGTATGAAGAAGTAGGTATTTAAATTCAAAAACAAGAGCAAAAACTTTGATTTTTGTTGGAAGTTCATTTAAAGCACTTGGTAAATAGCTGCTTCCCCTGTTTTAGTGTTGTGAACCAACTATATAGGTTCAGAAATGCTCAACTGAAGCAAGAAACTTTAAAACCATACATAATAATAACACAAAAAATAACTTTTTTTTTCCTTTTTTTTTTTTTTTTTTACACAGCTTTGTACTTTTTTTGGTAAATGCTAGTTTTGTTCAAGTGGTTGCAGTTGGTATTTATGGCACTAGATTTGATTGCATCAACCAGGCTGTACTTAAAAGTTTTTCTGTATTTTTGTGTCAGTTCTTTTTGACGCCACGAGTGCAACAACAAAAGAAGTTACAGTTGCAGATCATATCACCCTGTATAATTGCTTTGAGTTTTTTTCCAGTTTTGTCCACTTGGGGAGATACAATGAAGTTTAGCAGTGATTTAAAAAAGGGCAACTTAGCTGCATTTATCTTGACCAGTTCGCATTTTAGTGAAGCTTTATAAAAACTATGACATGTGCATGGCTTTTCATGTGAAGTCATATTTTCTTTGATGTTTGCTTTTGTAATCACTTGAGACAAAATAGAAAGCTGCACATCTTGGTTCGCTCAAAAATGTAAATTTAGTTTTTGTGAGGATGGATTTTAAATATCACGGTCAAACGTCACGTTTCTTTATCAGTAAATGAAAGTTTTGCAAAACAGGTTAAAAGCAAAAATAGAAAGAGGTCATTTCTTGTCGTTTTTCCCAAGTCTTTTCTTGGTTGATCAGCATTTAAAATCCTACTCCAGCTATATCGTTATCTTTTGTAAAAACATTCCCATTATTTCAATACTATTATGCAGTTTTAAGCCAAAATCAAAAGCCTGTGTCGTTTTGTAAAGACATAGTTTCTGCAGAGCAGCAGGAGCTAATTAGAAATGTTGCTTTTGGGTTGTGGGCGGGACTGTTGGCACACAAGGTTGCACCCGCTAATTTCCCATCAGTCCCTTGTTTGCACTCTCTCCCGCTGGCTTACAGCACCTCACAACTCCAAGTTAACATTAGCAGAGCTATCCATCCGTACAGTTTTGAGCAAGATGCCAGCTCAGACGATGAAAATGAAGACGTAAATGGATCTATTTGTGGACGCTTTAGGAGAAGGGAAACCTTTGCTACAAGAACATGTTAAAAACACCATTTCCATCGGAGTGGGTCTTTGAATATTTCCAAAAAACGTTCAAACATTTAGTTTTAATTACATTTAAAAGCATGGGCTTACCTTTATTTTACAACACATGCTAAAATAACAAACACACAAATCTGTTATAAATTAGAAAGCATTTCTCCATAAAGTCACGTATCTAAAATCCTTGTTAAGTTGATGTGTGTCTGTTTTCCTCAGGACATATTTGTCAGCCTCTCTCAAGTGGACGGTCTGTATTTTGTCTGCAACATTGATGACTTTAAGTTCCTGGCTGACATGATTCAGCACATTCCGCTGAACCTGAGGTCCCGCTACGTCTTCTGCACGGCTCCCATCAACAAAAAACAGTCCTTTGTGTGCACCTCTTTCCTGAAGGTAAAGCCAGGTCCAGCCGCATGCCAGTTAAGATGGAAGTTAAGAGAACAGCAGAAATGTCAGTTTGAAAGGAAGCAAAGGACGTTGTCATTGTTGTGAAATTGTGTGTAAATCAGTTTATTGCTGTTGTGCTTTTGTATTTTATGATCTTTGTGCTCTGAGTGACCTTTGGAGTTTGCATCAATAATTAAAAAGGACCAAAGTGCAAAAATCCTGAATACAATCTCAATACAAAACCGCTGTATTCATTATTTATACGTTTAGTTGATGAACTGCTTTGTGTTCTGTTTGTTCCAGTTTGCAAGGCAGTTCAGTCGAGATGAACCCCTGACCTTCAGCTGGGTCTGCCGCCACATCAGCTGGCCTCTAGCTGCACCCAAGAACATCAAGGACCTGGTTCACCTGGAGGCTGTTCATGATGTGTTAGATCTGTACCTTTGGTTGAGGTAACTCCTTTTTTTCTTCCTCTTTGGGTCAAACTTTCTGTGTTTCCAGCTGTTCTCTAATTCCGTCCTCATTCATATGGGCTTCTGTTGGTGTCTGCGCAGCTATCGCTTCATGGACATGTTTCCTGACACCGCTTCTATCCGAGAAATCCAGCAGGAACTGGATGACATCATCCAGCAAGGCGTCCGAAATATCACCCGCCTCATCCGAGCTACAGACCCAAACATAACCGACCCACTGCAGACTGAGAACACACATGGCCAGACAGGCAGCAAAGCCGCCAGCGGCGCGTTTTTGACAAGAGGCAGAGTACAGAGAGGTTCGGAGGGCCTGAGCGAAAGCACGCTGGCTAGTCGGCTGGTGAGAGACGGGCTCCTGACCCCCGATCTGCTCAAGCAGCTGCAGAGGGAGTGGTCAAAGGAGCACAGAAGGCAGGAGGACAACCATCTGAGCACGCTCAGTGCAGACCACCACGAAAAGAACACCAAAGGAAAGAGGAAAAAGAAGAAGAAATGACGATGGAAAGAGTTGGCCAATGCGATCGCTTTGCTCTGATGATGGTCAGTGTCTGATTAGCCTTGATCTGAACAGCGAAACCACACTGTGGACTGGACAGCACCATCTTTTTCTGGTCTCAGATTTGGAGCAGCAGACTAGGATGTTTGAATTGTTACATTATTTAACACCTGAAATGTCCAAAATTCCCTCATCTTTTTGACTAGACAGCATATGCAGGACCAGATAAATGTTCTTTGTTCATGTTGGTGGTGTAGTCTTCTACTAGAAGATCCAGTCTTCAGATGCTTTGGGGTCTTCTGTAACATTGTGTTCAACTTGTTTTTGATTCATTTTCTAAAATAAAAGAGAGCTGTTTTTCTACTGTGGCAGATATCCAGTTCTTACACCATAAAATGAATACTCATGCTAAAAGATAAACATTATTAAACTGATGACAGCTTGATCTGATTGGCGTTCTTCAGTTCTGACAGTGAAATGTTTCCTGGACTCCTTACAGAACACGAGTAAACAGAGGACACCCATGATCTGTGTGAATGACTGCAATGGCTTTTTTATTCAAGAAAACAATAAATATTTAAATAAAATATATGTATGTATGTCTTGTTTTGCTTCATGTATTATAAATCTCTAATCAAAGAATATATAAAGAAAAATTACATGTTTCCTGAATAAATGAGATTTTAGAGACAATGCAAATATTAAACTTTTTAAGAGTAGTAAGAGAAATATGAGTTAAACAGAAAAATATATTTAAGTTTTGTCTATTTGTTTTTGCTAAATCAAGCTCTACATCTTAAGATCCTTACAAGCTTCACAAAATAAAACTTTTTCTTTATTTGTATTTTTGGTGTATTTCTTTTTGTTTAGTATTAAACTGACCACACTTATTTCGCAATTAACTTTTAAAAATCCATCTAAGAGTTCAGTTTGGGTCTTTAGGGTTTTCTGACGAATTTAATTAAGTCCAATGATGAATTACTGATAGGACTGGGGTAAACAGTCACCCTGAGAGGTAAAGATGGTAGAAAAGGGTTTGGCTTGTTAATGATTGAGCTGCCACTGAGGGTGATCAGACCTTCGTGGACTCAGTGATGCAGTGAAAGACCAAATAGACGGCCACACGAGGGAGGGGGAAAAAAAGATTAGTTTTATCCATTCGACAAGTTTTATTAAGTCAGAAGTGACAAGAGCAGACGCTCTAAAACAGATATTTTATTAATAATCTGTTTTCATGGTGGTTTGTTTGGTGCATCAAGATGCTGGCCGTTCATCTTGTTTCATTTTACTTCTCCAAACTCCAAGAGGATCCCACGAGAAAGGTAAGTGTATTATATTTTACACATTAAACACTTTGATAAAATACATATTCAATTGGTTTATGTTTTTTAAAAATAATTTCATAATTTTTAATTTAAATGTAGATTCGATAAAGAATGAAAAAATGTTTTATCTTCTGTTTCACATTAGTTTTTTCAGACATGCGCCTTGATTCACTTTAATAATGTGATAAGACAGCAGCCTGGTGTAATCATTACTCCGTCACCTTTTGTCTTAAGCTGAGTAATTATTAACATGGCTCTTCGGGATTTTCTCTGAGCAGATTTCATTTACATTTTCTGTCTGTGTTGAACAAGCGCTCACAGGCAAAATTGAAGACAGATTGTGTCATGACATCTTAACTAAATCCTAAAATTACAACTATGAGTTACTAAG
Organism: Oryzias celebensis; assembly: GCA_014656515.1. Taxonomy (NCBI): domain Eukaryota; kingdom Metazoa; phylum Chordata; class Actinopteri; order Beloniformes; family Adrianichthyidae; genus Oryzias; species Oryzias celebensis. The sequence continues at coordinate 12,612,657 of BNCR01000003.1, read as the reverse complement.
CGCTGAAGTCTGGGGACCCAAAACCTACCAAGAGGCATCCAACTATTGTGTATTAACCTTCTATGATACACAATCTAACACACACACAAACCATGGTGACATATCATTAAAATACTACTTTTTAAACTTTTTAAAGGTTAGTAGTTTAGTATTTTTCAAAATAAAAGTAAAAAATTAAAATTAAATTAGTAATAAAATGTAAACAATCAAAACCAGTGCTATGAATTCTTAAATTATTAATTAACTACATGGATGCCAACAATGCTAAAACATTTGGACAGTAAATGCACAGGGTTATTATTGTCACATAAAGAGTTTTATGGTCATCCAAAAGTATTAAAGTTATTCTTGAGGCCAAACACTTGTCTACTTCATCTTTAAAGCAGCTCCTTTGAGCAGATGGGCTGTACATCTGATGGTACATTTATTTATCGTCTGATGTTCCTAAGAAATAAAAAGCTGATTACAAATGGATGCCTTTATGAACCTCTTGATGCCTGGATTTCTTTATTTTGTTTTTAATTATTGTATGTTTTTGCTTTGGAGTAGATGCTAAATTGAGATAATTTTGGAGCCAAAGTGGTCTGAAGCACATTTGCATCAATAGAGTTGATCATGGAGTTAAGTCAAGTTTGGGAAAGCTTCAGTCCAATCAATGTCATGTGCTCCTTTATTACTGCTTTCATGATGAAAAACAATAAAGGAGTTCATTTTTGTAACAATTTATTATGCATTGATCAGACTATGATAAAGCTTTTCAGAATTTAATGAACCTGGTAGGTTTTTTTGTTATTGTCATCGGAATCTAAAGCCACCAAAAATGTGTGTGCACGTGTGTTCACAGGTTGACAGATTCCTGCATGCAATGCGTCTTAACGATGACCAGATCTGTGAAATCTCAGCCCGATTCCTGGCTGAAATGAAGAAGGGGCTTTCAGCAGAAAGTAACGCAGCTGCAGCTGTGAAGATGCTACCAACACACGTCCGCTCCACTCCTGATGGATCAGGTAGATCTGACTGACAGCCTCTCACAAGCACGCAGAATAGGGTTTGGATAAAGATCATTCATGTTTAAGTGCAGAGGTGAGGACAGGTTTTATTCTGATCTAGTCTGGTCTTCATCCTTTTTTTAAATAAAAAGGTAAATACATGAATATTTGAGTGCATTTTTTGTTAGTTTCCAAAAATATTGACAATGGCTAAAAATCTTTTTTGATGAGTTACTGGGATGCTTATTCAAAAGGACACTTTTACATGAAGGTCTTTGTTCCTGACATCATTTGAAGGCTGGTTTGCCATCAAACACAGTTTCAGACACTTCAGGGTTCAGTTTTCATCTGTTTTGACAATAATATGCAAATAGAAACACAGCAGAAGTTTTCATTATCTACTCAGGAATCAGAGATGCAAGAGAGAAAAATCCAAATGAGAAATGAGCCACAAAACTCGTCAACTGTAATGAACTTAATGTTTTCATCAAGTAGATGACAAGTCATTTGTCCAAAAACCATGTCCACTCAAAGAGAAGCACCTCACTTTTAGAGGCAAACCCTGTGGTTTAATCAAAATGAAACAAAACTGTTTGGTTTTGTGGTCATCTTTACGTCTTTTAGGGAAAAAAGGGACAAAACTGGGAATAAGGCTAAGAACTTTTATTCAGCCGGAAGAAGCAAGATGGTGGAAGGGTCATGCTCTGGGAATACTACAGGAAAACGTTTGAAACGTAAAGCCATCAGTTAAAAAAACAACACAATTTCATAAAGGTCCCCCAATGTAAAGTGAAGACGTAAGATTTCAGGGCAGCTCTAAAAGATGTCTGTGAAAAATAAAAAGAGATTCTTTTTAACACACAGTTTTGCTGGAACAAAATGATCAAAATTACAACACAAAATGTGAATCATTTGGACAACGAATAAAAATGTAGGAGACACTGCAATTCAGTTATTCTGCTAAATTGTCAGAAAAAACAGGACAAACTTATTTAAAGTAACATAGAAACGTGTTGGCTTCATTATTTTCAATTTCTTTTCCCCAAACTTTATTGTCTGATAGAATAATATTATAGTTTATTCTAAACTGCCTGACATCTTGCTGCAAGATAAAAATTGTGAAGATCCCTGACAGAGCAGGTTTTTCTATCTTTCTGCTGTTTTTCATGTCATCAGAGAAAGGACAGTTTCTGGCTCTTGATCTTGGAGGCTCCAAATTTAAGGTTCTTCAGGTCAAAGTGAGAGAAGGCGTGGGAATCAGGAAGGGAGAGGTAGAGATGGAGGAGAAGATTTATCCCATGCCAACTGAGCTGCGCAGTGGAACAGGAGCTGAGGTATGACATGCATGAATGAGCTCCAAATAAGGGCTTTGAATGTGTTTTCTCCTTCCAAATCAAATTATAATTCCTGATTTCACGTTTGTAGCTGTTTGACCACGTGTCTGAGTGCCTAAAAGAGTTCCTGCATGAAAAGAACATAGATGCAGGGAAGAAACACCCCCTGGCCTTCACTTTCTCTTTCCCTTGCGAGCAGCCCAGTTTGGATCAGGTAGGACTCCCTCCGCCTGCCAAGATGAGCTTTACATTCCTGAAACTGCACTGCTTCTCTGGAACGTGCCATTTCCTCTCTGCAGGGATTCTTGCTGAGTTGGTGCAAAAACTACAGAGTCCGAGGCCTTCAGGGAAAAGATGTGGTCCAGGCCCTCAGAGATGCTGTCAGCAGAGCTGGCGTAAGGGCGTCATTATGTCTCACAGCAGCTGAGATTGGACCGTTTATTCATCTGAGACTTCCTCTTGGGGAAACTTTCAAAGCAGTCACACTGAAATTTGATTGAACTTTTATTTCAAAATTTAAAATTTTAGGGTAATATTAACCAATTTTGTTGTATTTGTCCCATAAAACTGACTTGTTGCATGGCTCTGTAGGATATGGACATGGAGGTGTTGGCTATGGTAAATGACACTGTAGCAACCATGATGACCTGTGGTTTTGATGACCCATACTGTGAGGTGGGACTCATTGTTGGTGAGTAAATTCACCTTATTTTGCATTTTCCTGCACATAGTCATTTGCTTTTAGAGATAAATGCAGGTAAAACACACTGAGATGCTTTGGTCATGTTCTGGGAAAGGACAGTGATCAGGGAAAGGACAGAGCTCATAGATGTAGTTGTGGAGGACACGAGGGTGGTTGGTGTGAATGAGGAGGATGTGGTTGATATTATTAGTTGGAGCCAGATAAGTTACCGCTGTGACCCCCAGAGGGAGCAGCAAAGCATGGAGCAACTTTTTTATGAAAATATACTTTGGGTTTATATTTTTGCTGTTCTGTTCAGCCCTCCATGTTTCAACACAGGCATGAATTATTCAATGATGTTTATATTTGTGTGCTCAGGAACGGGCACAAATGCTTGCTACATGGAGGACATGCGTCATGTGGACCTGATCGAAGGGGACGAGGGCAGGATGTGCATTAACACGGAGTGGGCAGGTTTTGGAGATGATGGCGCCCTGAATGCCTTTACAACAGAGTTTGACAGAGAAGTGGACGCAGCATCCTGCAACCCGGGAAAACAAATGTAAGGAAGCACAGATGAGTCTTTATCGCATGCAGTGATGTGGTCAGTGCATATCTTCATCATTCCATGTTTGCTTTCTTCAGATTTGAGAAGATGGTGAGTGGGATGTATTTGGGTGAGTTAGTGAGGCTAGTTGTGCTAAAGATGGCAAAATTAGGGAAGCTGTTTGACGGACATGTATCAGATGCCTTGAGAACCAAAGGGAAGATAACCACAGCTGATGTGGCAGCAATGGAGGAGTAAGTGCTCCTTTTTTTTTTTTTTTTCCAGAATGAGAAAAACTTTGTTTTAAATGTTCCTCTTTTTTAGGTATAGAAATGGTCTGAAAAACACCAAAGACATTTTGATGCATCTTGGTGTGAGCCCATCCCAAGACGACTGCATTGCTGTACAACATGTCAGCACCATAGTGTCCTTCAGGTCCTCTAATCTGGTGGCTGCAGGGCTGTCAGCCATCCTAACACGAATCAAGCAAAACCGAAACCTGAGGGTCTTGAGGGTAACTGTAGGCGTGGATGGAACTGTGTACAAAACACACCCTCAGTGAGTTATCATGATCCTCGTGATCCACAAAATGGGAAACCCTTTCATCGCCGTTGTAGAGGCTTGAAACTGTAAAAACCTTTACAGTTAACAAAGTTGTTACATTTTTTTCTCAGTTGTCTCACCTTAAATTGACCTGTATCCGCTGTAGAAAAATTAAATACACATCTGGAACCTTTTCAAAAACAAGCAAAAAGCATTTATCTTTCCCTATCCATCTCCATGACAACCATCAGAAGTTCAGCATCATTAACATACCATTCTTCTAACTGATACACAGAAATAGTAAACACAGACATGACCCACAAACAGCGACTAAAAATGCACACATTACTAAACAGTTTGCCGTTCACTGAATGAGGACGGCTGTTAACAAAATTGATCATAAAACACATCAGAGTCAAACATATCACCGACTAATATTCATTTTTTCTAAGACCAGTCACGCTACTTCCTAACTATATAGCAACAAGTAAGTGGAGGTTGTATTTATGAATTAGCATAGTTTAAGGTAGGTGGCAGCCCTAGTTTAGATTGTATTTTAGAGATTAGGATAAACTGACTTGTGGTCAACAAGTAACAACAATGCTGATAAGGTTTCTGTCCGGTTTTTGTCAGGTATCCTAAACGTCTCCATAAAGTGGTGCGGCGATTACTTCCTGAGTGCCATGTTAGGTTTGTGCTCTCAGACAGCGGCAGCAGCAAAGGTGCTGCTCTGGTGTCCGCAGTCGCCCAGCGTCTGACCTCACAGAGCCGAAAGGTGACCGCGATGTGACATCATTTCCTTCATACACTCACCTTTTTTCATTGCAAATACTTATAATTCTCTGATGTTCCAGGTGGATGAGACTCTGTCTAATTTCAAACTGAGCAAAGAGCAGCTGCAGCTGGTCAAAGACAGGATGAGGGCAGGACTGGAGGCGGGCCTAAGGAGTCAAGGTCCCTTCACCATCAAGATGCTGCCCTCTTTTATATTCCACAAACCAGATGGAACAGGTCGGAAGCTGAAACCAATTTCACACTCTTTACATATGTACTTTCTGACTCCAATCAATCTGAGAAAACTGCACTTTCACAACCAAGATATGTACTTCCAGAAAACTTCTTGTTTTGTTTTTGTAGAGCGTGGAAAATACCTTGCTTTGGATCTGGGAGGAACAAACTTTAGAGCTTTGCTCGTGAGATTTAAAAGACAGAAATCACGAATTTACCACAAGATCTACACTATTCCATTGGAGATAATGCAGGGAACCGGGGAGGAGGTGAGAAACCCAACATCCTGTCATATTTAAGCAGAGCAGGTTTAACCAAAACAGTGTTTGGTAAATGTATGGTGAAATACACTCTTAACAGTACGTAAAAATGTAGTCGATCTATTAAAGACAAGGGGTTTTTTTGTAACTAATGATGCTCTCCCCACCTGTCTACAGCTATTTGACCACTTAGCACAATGCGTTTGTGACTTCTTGGACTACATGGGGGTGAAGAATGCTCGACTTCCTACTGGTTTCACCTTCTCTTTTCCCTGCGAGCAAACCGCCATTGATACAGTATGTGTGTTATGTGAGATCAGATAATATTCTTGCATTGGTTCATCTTCTCGAAATGTTTCTTCAAAGCATCAGTGAGAAGAAAGTAAGAACATTTGTGTTACTTGTTGAAGGGTAAATTGGTGACCTGGACCAAAGGCTTTAACGCCACAGACTGTGAAGGACATGATGTTGTGGGTTTGCTGCGAGAGGCAATCAAGAGACGCAACGTGAGTCAAACTACAGCAGATTATTCAGAGGTTCACAGTTTAGGAGGAGGGCTGGATTTAAAAAATCTATTAACTGAAATCCAATCATTTTGAAAATCGTTAAATTCATAAATTGATTTCTTTTTAAGAAATAGATTTAATCTTTATGATAAAAATTAATTTTCTCTTTTCTTTTGATTCACTAAATCATGATTTTATTAATAAAAATTGAACAATTGGTTTTTAGGAGTGGACATTTGACATTTAAATATAATATTTTATTAAGTTGTGTTGAATTCAAATATCAAACCAATACATTTATCTCTCAAGGGATGCACACTGTTGAACTTGCGTTTGTCACTTTTTTGTGTAGAACTCATGCTGCAATAATTTGAAGACAAAGACAAGAGAGTGTGTTTGTGTTTATGCAGGACTTTGACCTGGACATTGTAGCTCTGATTAATGACACAGTTGGAACCATGATGAGCTGTGCTTATGAGGACCCACAGTGTGAAATCGGACTGATTGCTGGTATGTAACCTGAAGTGTCGGACACACCGGTGTGGTTGCCACGGTGGCCCTGAGACGCAAATCACACAAACAAAACAGCGCAAAAAATTTGAATTGGAATTGAAATTTTTGGAATTGAAATGGTTTATTTTAAGTATATAAGATATTTAAGACATGTGTAACACAATGAACAACAACAAAGATTTGCATCAGTAGTCATGTCAAACATAGGATAACTTGGAATCAGAAGATTGAGTGCTTGAAAGGGAGTGGGAGGAAGCGAGCTTCCATAATCCCACCCCGACTCGACAACACCATTTACTTTACATTAGATATCAACCGGTTCGTAACTAATAATCAGGTATTTATACTGTACTGACATTAATACAGGTCATTAAACATCCTTGAGTAATAATAAGTCATACTGCTTTGTATGTAAGTAGAACACTATTTTAGACTTGATTGGAGCTTATGCAAAAAATAATAATAATAATAATAGAGAATAATGATCAAAATTTTTTCTTTTTTTTTCTTCTTCTTTTGCAGAATAGTTTCATCAAAAGAATCAATGATGTGAATAAATCAATAACAACAACAACAACAACAACAACAATAATAATAACAATAATAATAATTTGTCAAAAAATAAAATCACTAAAATTAAAATATCAAATATAAAAGGAGGCAACAATAAATCATTTATGTCTGTAAGATCATTTACTTTAATCAGATATAGAAAATCAATAAGCACAGGTTGTTTTATTATAAGATCCTTTGTCATTAGTCACACTTTAGAGAACCATGGCAAGTGATTTTATTAAAGTCTTTGGCCAAGATGGTATTCCTGCATATTCCTGCAAAACATATTGAAAATCACAACGACAATTAAAGAAGCTAAACACATAGTTAAAACAACACGACAATTTAGAAATCAAAACAAAATTCCAGAAACCAAAACACACTTCTAAAAAAATGAATTGAAATAGAATTTTACAAATGGTTCACGTGATGGAGCAATTCTATGTCGTTTTGTTTGTCTTGATCCCTACATGAAGTTCTAGAAAAGTTTACTTGTATCATAAAACTGCTGTTTTGTATTGACAGCAGTTGTTATTGTGCACGACAGGAACAGGAACAAATCTTTGTTACATGGAGGAACTAAGGAACATTGAGAAGCTTCATCCCAAGAATGGCACAGCAGACAAGAAGACATTTGAGGTAGAAGAAAGTAAAGTATAACTTCCCCTTCAAATGAGGAACATTCAGGTAGATATGATGGAAACTTGGCGTTGTGTTTAACACACTGATTGGTTTTTGCTCTAAGCAGAAAGGTGAAGAAACTGAAGGGAGAACCAGAAGATCCCAAATGTGCATCAACACAGAGTGGGGGGGTCTGGGAGATGATGGCTCTCTAGAGAACATCATCACAATTTTTGACACAGAGGTGGACCAAAACTCAGTGAACCCAGGAAAACAAAGGTCAGAAACACCGTCTTGGTCTCTTATGTCATGCTCTGTCATTTTGATTTATATTTCAACAGTCGCCAGCATCACTCTCTCTCTGTGTTTAGGTTTGAAAAGCTGACCAGTGGGATGTATTTGGGAGAAATCGTCCGACAGGTGCTACTGGATCTAACCAGACGAGGTCTTTTGTTCAGAGGACACATCTCAGAGAGTTTGAAGAAGCCTGGAATATTTGAAACTCGATATCTGTCACAGATAGAGAGGTAAAGTGAAGCATTTAGAAGGAGTTATTTTACTGTTTTCTGAGCTCCTTATGGTGAGATGCAGGGCAAATGCATAAAGAAAAGTCAGGTAACAGTTAAATGTCACCTGGTTATGTGTGCTGTCAGGTCATAGAAAGGAATGGGCAGTAAATTGTGGCAGTTAGGAATGGAAATTCATCATTCACACACACATCGACCACATTAGTATGCTGCCCAACAGAAATGTAGAGCTTTGATCTGCAACATATCAAATCCATCCTATCAAATACAGGAACCTTCGGTACACAAATAATTGTTTTATTATAAAGAGTTTTATAAATGGCATATTTATTGTATAGTGCTTTTCTACCCTCCTTGAAGGCCCAAAGCAGTCTCAGTCCCATTGAACACACATTCACATGCTGATGGCAGCTCTGCTGGCATTGGCGGCAACCTTCCACCAGGGGCAATGTAGGGTTCAGTGTCTGGCCTAAGGACACTTAGGACACAAGCCTGCAGTCTTCCGGTCAGAGGTCTACCACTGCAGCACAGCCGCCCCAATTAATTGGAAGAATTAAACCCAAATCAAACATTTGTTGAACCACTGAGCTACAAATTGGTTTTGTAAACGTAGTGTTGCAGTTCTAAAGTAAAAACTCTTTAAAAGTGTAAAAAAAATGCTATTTCATTTTTTAATTAAGAACAGTCATGTTAACAAGAAAGGCCTTTGTAAAACCATGGCAAGGTCTCATTCAAGTCCCCCTCCAATCACCTTTTGATCTATTTTCAAAGCGTTCCCAGTGGTCATTTCATCATGATTATGATTTTTTGGGGGCAAAATCAAAAACCTGTCATTTTCTAGGACATAGTTTCTGCTGAACAACAGGAGTTCATTTGAAATTCACCACTGAGTTGTGAGTGGAACCATTGGTGCGAGGTCAACCCACCCCAAGTTCCCATCATCCCCTCTGTTAACACTCTCATGCGAGCTTGGAACCCCTCCCAACCTAATATAATCAATGCAACAAAAATGGTGAATGATATTGGAGCTATCCAGTGGTCCAGCTTTGAGTCAGACGCCAGCTCAGACAAGACAAAAACCAGGCGAATCTATTTGTCTGCAAGTGGATGCATCGGAATTGAGTGGAGCAAAGAGCTTGTGGCTTGCCCGGCGTATTTTCTATGCAACAAACAACGATCTTAATAAAGAAATACTGAAAAAGGCTGTATTAAGTATAAATATCTTTATATATGTCCTCCATCATGAGAAAGATGCTACTAGAACATGTTAAAAACACCAAACGCTCAATTTTCAGTGGAGTGGATCTTTAAACTAGAGATACTCTTTCTTCAACTGACAGTAAACAAACAAAACGATCAGGTGTAGAGATAAATAAGTGTATAACATGAGCACATTTTGACCTGATTGTCAACAGTTAGGACCAAGTCTGATCAAAAATACAAGATTTTGTGCCAATGAAAAATGTTCCACGTTTTTTTTCTTTTTAACTGGAAAAATGAAAATAAAAAAACGGTTTTAATTATCTAAAATCCACTTAAAATGTCTAAAAACATATTTGAAAATGCTGTGATGTTTTACATGATTGTTTTTTATGGTTTATATTTATTTGGATAAAGGGTACACATTTGTTGTTTGAAAAATCTTTAATTTTAAATTCTATATTTTTTCTATCTTTCAGATTAATTTTGATACTTGTTTATTGTTAAACTTGTATCTGAAGAGTCAAACTCTGTGACCATAAAATCCTTCAACGTGTCTGTCTTTAACCCTTCCTAATTACTGTGTGTTGTGACCTCTAGTGACCACTTAGCGTTACTGCAGGTCAGGTCTATTCTTCAGAAGCTGGGGCTTGACAGCACCTGTCATGACAGCATCATTGTCAAACAGGTAGGTCAACAAAATCCTTTTTTCCTTCATTTTAATATTACACCATAGCTTCTGTTCTTGATCAATGTTCAACCTTTTACTACAAGACGTACACATATGAAATGAACGCATGTCATTTAAAAACTAATTTGATTTTGTTTTGCAAATTAAAAAGTCACGTTTACCATATCCATAATAGCTGTACTTATTGAGACTATTGAAAAAAGAAGGCAAAAATTTTTGATAACCAGTTTTTCTTTTTTAACTAAAAAAAGAAGAGTTTTATCCACTCCCCCTAAAAGAGTGCACGTGTAAAATGAGGTTTTTAACTTTACAGTGTGAAGCTGTCATTTGCATAGAGGTCATTAGGATTTTATTATTTTTTCTGAATATGGGACCAGAGACACACAGAAGATTACATGCAAAACTGTTCTGGAACTTTGCATGGAGAAACGTTTTGCCCTTGCTAATGTCTGACTGACTGGGCCTTTTTCTGAAATTGTGACTTTCCCCTTATGAACTTTATCATTTGCTGTGACCTCACTTTTGCTGAAATCATGATAGTACCTTTTATTCCTAGTTTGCACTTTGGCCTTTTATTATCCCAACTGTGTTGTTATGGAAGTCTGTGCCTAATCTCTGACAAGCTGTATTTGGATCTTTTAAAGGAATAGTCTGATATGTTTGTTAGAGCTGTTCAGTCTCTTACTGGCTTGATATTTGCTGATATATGAATATTTTTGTTTCATGTAACTTCAATTCCATGAACATCTATTTTATTGTCTTTTTTTAAAACATTTTTTTAATAAAATTATTCCAGGGTGACATTTCTTTTAAAGCTTCACAAATGAACATGCCTAATTTTACACAGTTTATTTATAAATGTCTGATTCCATTCAAACTGTCTAAATAATTCTAGAATATTGAAAAAAAAACAGTCATTTTGACTTTTTGTTTTCATAATAGTCTTGATAAGTGACCAACTGATCAAATTGAAGAGTTTTCTGTGGGAATTTTGTATTAAATGTGAATCTGGACGACTGGAGAAAAAAACAGGAAGAAACCAACCGGAACCAGATCTAGTAAAGGCTAACAATCTGCTATGACCAGTAGGGGTCAAACAGGACAACAAAAACAATCCAAAGATAGAAACACTGGAACATCTCTAAATGGACAAAAAAAATAGAGACAAATTAACAAGGGCAAAAAAAAAAAAAAAAAAAAACACACCAGAAACTAATTCTGTCTCAACTGAGATTGCAGAACCCTGTTGCAACTCCATCTCGATGTTAAGAAACATTTATGAACCATCATGTGGGGAAATGTTTAAAAATGGTTGATTGTGGTACAATACTGATAAAGGTTTTTATTGTTGGACAGGTTTGTGGAGCAGTGTCACGCCGTGCAGCCCAGCTGTGCGGGGCTGGATTGGCTGCTGTGGTTGATAAGACCAGAGAGAACCGAGGACTGGACCATCTAAACACCACTGTGGGTGTAGATGGGGCGCTCTACAAACTTCATCCTCAGTAAATTACCTTTTAGAACGAATTATGCCACAAATCTACCTAGTTTTATCATGTATGTCTTAATTACATTTGTTCACTAAAATGTTTTGTGTGGTGCTCTCTCTAGTTTCTCTCACATCCTCCAGGAGACTGTGAAAGTTCTGGCTCCTCAATGTGATGTGACCTTCTTTCCGTCAGAAGAAGGGAGCGGGAAAGGTGCTGCCCTCATCGCTGCTGTGGCTCGGCAGAACCAGGAGATGTGACTTGGCATGACTCAAAAACCTTGCTGCAGAAATCTGCTTTGCAGTAGCACCTTCCTGCGTACGCCTGCTCTCTGCAGTTGCGTTGGTTTGAATCTCAGTGTGTCATTCTTGTGCTGTCTTCTTTGTCAAAAAGGAAAAGATGGGAACACTTGAAAAAGGATTGATTTTGAATAAATATTTAATATAAAATAGAAACGTGTGTTGTATTCTATCTCTATTCTATCACACCATTTGGCCTAGCTTTACTTCCAACAATAGTCAATTATTTCTGTTTGCCTCCACAACCTGCAGGAACTGTTCTGCTGTGGGTGTGAGGGTGCAGGCAGGTCACTGTGGTCTTCAGGTGGGTACATTCTCAACCCATCCTTTTGATCTCATTCTGTTCTGTTTTCAGCACCTTAAAAAATCTTAGTTCATATTCTCTGCTTGTTTGTGGTAAATGCCAAAGCTCATTTAAAACTGAGAGCTGTACCATTCCTTTAGAACAGGGGTGTCCAAACCTTTTGCAAAGAGGACCAGATTTGGTTAAGTGAAAACCAATGAGAATATCTCAATACTAATGTGAATATGGGATTTTTAATTTCTAATTTAAATGTTGACTCAGTATCAAAGATTTTTTTGCCTTTTGGCCCAGTTTTGTAATCAAAGTTGTGGGAAAACATTCACTTCCACAGCTACGTGGTCCCATGCTGCTGTTGTCCGTGCACTGATTACTCTCTGACTTGCTTGTTGAGCATTTTAGTTTAGTAAAGTGAAATCCAGCAGAACTTACATCCTGCTGTCTGCTCAGACATGAGCAACACTGTACAGTCAGCTCTCCTGACTGCTTCATGTCGACATAATAATGACACAATGTCTAAAGAACTTTTAGCCCAATAAGACTCTTCAGGGCTCTGACTTCCATCTATGTTGCAGTTTACTGAATCACTGTGGCTTATAATACTCCTCTGATGCTGATTCTTTCTCATGACATTTATTTCATTTATCAAAATGATCTCTGTGTTTGTAGGGATTAAAAGTGATGATTCTTTGATTTTTAAGAATCAAGACTGAACTCAAGGTAGAGTCAGACACACTGGTTTGGATATAATGCTAAATTTAGAAATAAACAGCCGGCGTCATCGGCAAAAGGCCCTTAAATTTGGTAATTCAAAGGTGTGTGTGTACATGCTTGTGTGCTGCAGGGATGACCAGTCAGCAGTTTCTGCAGCGATGAAGGGCAAGAGGAGGACTGGAATGCAGCTGAGTACGGTTCCAAACAATCCAAACAATAAAACTCTGTTCGATCTTTCATGGCAGATTCTTTCCTTGTGATCATCAGTCCTTCTGAATGTTTGGGGAAGTATTTTTGTGAGAATTTCTTTTTTTTTAAAGAGACATCATGTTTTCACAGAGCGTTTCTGCATTTTAAATACATAATCATAAAGTACATAATAAATATCATAACAGTAACCTAAAACTGTGTTGGACCAGATTTTGACCAATATTCAGCAAATTCCAATGTATTTGTAAGCAATCGGATAAAGTGCATACTTTTAAAATAATGATGTCAACAGTAGTTTAAAAAAAGACAAATCCCAATTTTAATCTGTAATTTTGCATTTTGCTAAGAAGAAATAGCAAAAGTAAAAGTTTAAAAAAAAAGCCAGTTCTAAAATGCATGTCGCCTATTATGAGTTGACATGGCAAAGTACCACACACACTCAAACACACACGGTAATCCAATACTGTCCTGACCTAGTATTTTTGTAGCTGAAGCACACATGCAGTGACTCTGCAGTTTTGCAGCACAGAATGAAGCACTGATCTGATCCTGCCTCATCCTGAAGCTGTGAGGGCTCGATTGTAATATTGACCTATTCTGTCATTTAAATTTTTCTTTTTTTTTCAAAATTAAAAATATGTTTACACATTTTGTGCATTTGTATTTGTTTCAGCTGAAGACTGTGTTTGTGTATGTGGAGGGGGGGAGATGTGTGTCTTTGTCTTTTTTTTTTGGACCAACAAAAAGAGCTTTGACACACTTACTGGTTCTCACACACAAACACAGGCAAACAGAAATGGCTTTCAGCATATGGAGAGAAGACAGAAATTAGGACTTTTATCCAGACATGCACCAGACTTTCTGGGTAGAAAGTGTTTTTTTTTTCATTTATTAATTTTTTTTTACATCTTTTCGACTCAGACTGGCTTTTACACTCACGACTGTTCTATTAATGTATAATGAGCCGAATATTTAAGTCAGCATTTGAGCTTTTGGGGTTGCGCAGGGAGGCGAGCAGGCACCCGGTGGTGTCAAAGCATCGCTGCAATGACAGCTGCCGGACTGCATGTCTAATGGAACATGGAGAGCATTTATTATCCAAGGTAAACTGTTTGAAATTGATCTTTAACACTTCCATCACTGAACTCAGCTGTAAACCTTAGAAATGCTATAAATTTTAGATCTTGAAAAAACAACGTTGCTGTTGTTCATGAGTTTAGTTACACAACATGGACTTGTAAGTGTGGGATTTCCATGTAGGAAGTACTTTTTTCAGTTAAATGTAAAGTCAGCACTTAAAAATCCAACAGCTGTTTCAGTTTTAGGCATTTCTTTCTTAGAAAGCCGAGGAAGTCATTGTTTTAACTGAAGAAACTTTTTAAAAAAGGTTCTGAATCAAATCCTTCACTTGTGTGCAATATTTCAGCCATTCTCTTGGTGTTCTGAGTCAAACTGTAAGGGCATATTGGTGAGAGGTGACCGGATAAATCGAAAGGAATCCTGACATCACTGTGTTTACTTCAGTTTTGGTCCGCGGCCTACGAGGCTGAAGCCGTTCACATCATTTCCACAGGAGGACTGTGAGTGCAGCCAACAAGATATATATCTGAAAGTGACCCTTCCCTTAGAAGGAAAAGCTCTCTTCTTGCAGCATAAAAACAGCTAGAAGTCACCAAACTTTTGTTAATTTTTATTCATTATCTCAGAACTTAAAGTATTAAATTCAATATTACCCTGAATAGCACAGAATATTCAAATAGAACACCTTATCAAAATATATCTGACTCCTGTTGCCATGCCAACTGATCTGATCTACCACTTGAGATGGCAAATGAAGAACTTAAATCAGGAAAGAATGTAAAAGATACAGAAAATCGAGTCAAAAGGTAAATGTGTGAAGCCAGCTTTAATTTCTTTAAGTCGCCACTGTGCAAGTTACAGCAGCAGCATGAGGATGTGTTACAAAAAATGAATCAGCTTTTATAACTGTGCTAAGATTCCAGATTTAAAGGTAAACAAGAATAAATATTTTTGAAATATTGAATAGGATGCATTAGAAAAGAACATTATTGAACCCACAAAGGGGAAATTACCTTGTTACCATAGCTCTATTAAACAGCAAATAGATTATAAATAACATAAACATTTTTAAACTAAAATGAGCAGGAGTGAACATGATACAAGCACATGTCTTTGCAGAAATAACTTGAGTAAAGAAATGCAGAATGTTGTGCTTTAACCAAAAATCCTTGGCAATGGCATGATTCGATCACATTTTCATCTAATTTAAACCTGTTGCATGTTAAACAGCTATACAGATGCAATGCAATACATTTATAAAATATATGATGTGAAGGTAGACCTTGTTGCTACTTGCAAAAGTAATGAATATGCTCACAATTCATTTAAAGCCATGTTTTCTGTAACATACTTTTCCCAAGAGATCATCTCAACTTTTGCTCCTACAGTCACTCTGATGTGAAACTTTTGGTGCTAATGTTATCCTTCTCCTGATCTTAAATGTTTTTATTATTATTATTATTATTTATTTCTAAAGAGGTAGTTAGTATTTTTTTAATAAAATGGCGAGCCAAAAAAGGCTAGATGTTCGCAAGAGGTTTTGAATGCCTCATCTTTAAAACTCACTA
This sequence comes from Oryzias celebensis, assembly GCA_014656515.1. Lineage (NCBI taxonomy): Eukaryota > Metazoa > Chordata > Actinopteri > Beloniformes > Adrianichthyidae > Oryzias > Oryzias celebensis. The sequence goes on along the minus strand of BNCR01000003.1, from coordinate 12,597,025 downwards.
CAATCAGATGATTTTTGTTGTTGTTGAAACAGAAAAATCTAAATAAAAAATGACGCTTTTTCTAAAGCAGTAAACCCTTTTGATATTAAATCGCCTCACTTCACTCACAGAACCAGACAACAGACAGCTGTTGTGAAGAAGATGTCACGTCTGTCTGAAAAGAGTGGATCTCTTTGTGTGCGACTAGCATCTCCTTCCATTGAGGATAAGCAGATGCAGTAAACTACAAGAATAGAATCTGAATAAGTTTCGAAATCAATGAGAACTATCATAACATTTAAAGTTTACATATTTGTTCTTTAGGCCAGCTCCTGTAACACAAATCAGCAATTTCAACTGGAATGTCGTAAAATATTGAGTTAAACATGTTTTTCTGCATCCAGCAGGAGGGAGTGTACTGGTACTGCCCTTTTGTTCACAGTGCAAAGAACTTGAATGTATGCTTGTTTTGTTCAAATGACCTTGTAAATTATGTGCCAATAATGTGTATTAATGCGACATGTAATAGTAACCAAACAATTCTTCACTTAGCTATTCCAAAATTGAGTGTACTAGAAATTTCCCAGAAGTCTCTACGAAAAACTAGTGTGCATCAATGGTCACTAAATTGACTAATAAAGACCTCAGTGCATTGCATTTGATTGATTTTTCGTGTAAAAACATTTTATAAATAATTCAAGTTTTCATTATCAGGACATGGAGGATTTGTCAAAAAGTCTCTGTAAGGTGTTCGTATTTGTTAGGTTTTACTTTGGGAAATTGGTGACATTAAATTTGCTGCCCAAAGAAAAAAGTAGTGAGCACTATGTCTGACTTGCTTGTAAAATCTAGGGCACTTGACCGTCCCACACTACAGTTTTTTATTAGTAGGGAGTAAGTAAGGAGAGGATGTAATTTAGTTCCTTTTCTTCATCACTTCCTGTTGCGCTGGTTTCACACTGAGACGAGTGAGAAATTTCAAGGTGATGTGACTCATTCCGGCTAGCAGCACATGCTAAAGAGAATGCAACTTTATGACCTCCTGGAAGCCCAAATTCACCCCTGACTTTCCCCTCGTGTCCTTCACAGTCTCACCTCCCCCTACAGCAAAAAGTAGGTCGTCCCTCTGCCTCCTCCATCACTCACTTTTCCGAGGGAGGAGTCTCATCGGCGAGGCCAGCCAATCACAGTAAAGAATGTGGTTATGACCCTCCCCCTTCCGTGAGGACAATCATGTAACAAAACTTATAAGCCTGTAGGCGATAGGCGGAGTCACAGTTTAGACTCCGCCCACCCTCCCCAGCCGAACTTGCTGTCTCACTGGTGCTTCCTGGTTTTACTCACATGGAAGACGGAGGAAGGGCTCTAGCGTCTTAGCTGCACATGAAGCGGCTCCGTCTATTTTAGAGCTCACCGGATTGGCTTCAGGATATCGTCATTTCGTTTAGTGTGTGGCAGTTTGGGTTCACGAACCAGAGCCAGGAAACGAGAACCTAAAAAAGAAAAACAAACCAACAACTTTTTACTTTCTTTGTTTTTAAATCCATCCATTGTTGCGGTGAGTGCGTTACACAGAAAGTGCGCCTTCTGCATGTGAGAGGAAACCAGGAACAGAATGATTGCAGCCCAGCTATTAGCCTATTACTTCACGGAGCTGAAGGATGACCAAGTTAAAAAAGTAAGTTTCCTTTTCCTTATTGGGGAGTGGTTAACGTAAAGCGGCTACAAGGGCTCTATACTTGTATGTAATTCCTTTTACTTTGTCTTTTAATTAGACAGTTTAGAATACAATCAGATCTTTCTAAATGTAAAGTTTCAGGAAGGTTGCGGTCTTATTTGATAACAGGGTTTAAATTGACCTTGTTGTGAGAGACGTGACAAACTGCACAGGCGTGCTGGTGTAGTAGGATGTGAAGGCATGACTCAAGTGTGTGATGGGATGCGTGATGGGAGCCATGATGTCAGGTTTAGAGGTGTGGCCATGAACAGAGAAGGATGACGAAAAGGCCAGGTTTACAGGAACTTCAACTTTAGTTGAAATCAAATGGAGGACAGTGTTTTGAATTCAAATGATCTGGTTTTATTTACCTGTTGGTGGTTTAAAAGACTCACTTTGATGGAAATTGTCGTTTTGAATATGTTCTTGTGTAATTGATGATGGAAGATACATTTGAAGAAAGCTACTCTTAAAATGCATTTCTGAATATGTTTTTATTCATTTTTTTGTCTGAATCAAGAACAGACAAATAAATGCAGTTGGAAAAAGCTTTTTATCTGTGTCATACAAGCTGCAATCGACAGGCCACAAGCTCCATTCTGATGCATCCACTTGAAGACTTATAGATTCATAGACTTCCATAGAGAAATAAACAGATATTACGCAGTCATTTTAATGGCCATAATAACCATTCTTGCTCTCCTGCATCTTTTTAACATGTTCTTGCTAATCCTAATTTTTATGCTTTATTTTCTTCATTCAAGTTATAAACGGGCCAATCAGATGCCTCGATAAAAGCCTGTCGCGCTCCCACCTCGAACATTTGAAACGTCTGACTGATTTTCCGGAGCCTGCTTTCACTGCCAGGGGTGTAGTTTTCCAACATGCTCACTCCTGATTGGCGATAGTGGTTGCCGTAGAAACGTTACCTCAGACAACTTTGACCAATCAACGCTTACTTGGTTCCAACATGTCGACGTCCGTATCGCAGACTAAACTGACTTCCTTTTGTTGGAACCGGATTTTGCTACACGTCACAGTCGCAGCATTTGTCTTGACTTTTTTTCTGCCAGACGAGTTGTTAGAGAACTGACTCGACCAGTTCTAGACTGTCAATGACTGTGTGTATCTGGTTGACTCTGTTCCTCGTGAATTCATGGGGCCTTTGATTCAAATTCTACATGTAATTCCCTTAATTTTTTCTTATCGATCTGCGCTTGTGTGTTCATCATACCTCTCTCAATGGTGCCTGATTGAAACAGTTCAGCTTTGAAGCATGTGGTCACAGGGGACACTGGAGGGCCCACTCACTACGCTAGTCTCTTTTCACACAGTTTGTCTGGGCCACAACTAATCACAGTAATATTTTTTAAGCATTCAGCAATGAAAGATAATCCTCCTGTAGTTCACAGATAAACCAGTTTGTGCAGGCTGGTGTCAGTCAGAATCAGCGGAGTGTGTGTCCTTCCTCTTGAGGCTGCTGCAGTGTCCTGGACTGATTTCCCCAGTGCAGCGAGTTTGCATCCAAAGCCCTTTCCTGTGTGCGTAAGGTGGAATAACGGGATGCATGGGAGGGGTCAGTGTTTTTCCACATGGTGAGGCGTTGTGCACGCAATAATGTCGCCTGTGCATACACAACAGTGTTGGGTTTCCCTGAATCACCTCGTGGTGAAGAGAGCAAAGCATTGTTGGGAAGAGGAATGCAAACAGGAGGAGGACGCTTGTACGGGGGTGGGGTGGGAAGAGAGAGGGTGATCCGGGCTCTCTGGGTGGCGTCCAAGCCGCTTGTTGGAGGTGAATTTAGGGATGAATGTGACCCTAACACCACATCATGGTTTATTGATGATGAAAGAAAGACATTGCATTTGCTCTTAAAATGTTCCAAAAACGTTTAAAAGAATACAATTCCAAACTCAGTGCAAAAGGGGATGAAGAGGGTTGGAATAAGTGGCGGAAACTGGGTCTTAACTGGTTTCCACCAAAAAAACAAAAAAAGAAAGTGTTAATAAACTGTTTAATCCTCTTTATTTAGATTTAGAAGAGCTGAGAGCTGTCCCTTCTTTAAGTGGGCCTTTTCTTATTTAATTGACCCACCAGAAACTTGCCATTTAAATACAAATTTGAGTGAAAACTTGTGAAGTAGTTTAGCTTTTAAGAAAGCCAAAAAACAGTGACATGAACCCTCTATTTAGCCTCTGATTTGTCCCCATGCAGAGCAGCAGTGTCCTCTCCTGCTAAGACTTCAAGAGGAACAAAAGACTGATAACAACTTTTGCTCCTGATCCAGTAGCCAAAACATTACATGACAAAAAAGTAAAAAGACATTTTAAATCCAGCTTCTAACAACAGGAAAGGTTTTGAAAGTGATTCAAAGTTTGTCTATTTACATTACTAAGTCGTGCTAAAAGACAATGAATATTTATTATTCTTGATGCTCAAAATATTAGCTCCAGCTGAGACGGCTGATGAAGCAGGACATTGATACATTTTAGAACACAAAGTTGGACCGTGTTGTGAAGGGCAACTGGAGTTATCCAAGTGGCACACCTCCACCTTGAACACAGAATGAAGTGCAGCTTCAATAAAAAAAAAATAAAACTTTACGAGTTTTTTTAGACAGATAACGGAGGACACGTTTCTTCAGTAATTGGGTTTATGAAGTTAAAGGAAATCTCATTTGTTTACATGTTATTAACTGTTAACCTTAAGTACACAGTGGGCATGTTCGGCATGTAGGTTTTTGAACGTGCATATAGTGTTCCTACTGGACTGTCACTACCTAATACTACTAGCACATGTACTCATAGTTGGAAGAGGCGTGGTGCGAAATGTCAAAACCATACAAATCTTGCTCCAGGCTTTTCCTTTCACAGCTCTGTTCCGCAGATTGTCCTTTATGTCTCCGAAGTTGGTACACATGCTTCTCCTGTTAAAATGAATGATTGACAGTCTTCTTTCTGGGTTAACAGAGTTTTTAAAGTCATCTATGCTGTAATATATGCAGTCCATATTAACTGTTGAAAAGAATTGATAAGGGTCTATGTCATCTTGCAGGTTATCATCATCACTGAATATGTTTGAATCAGGTATATACATAAATCAGATCTTTCTGAAAGTCGTGGTCACAGTTGACTGTTGAAGGAAATGTGTTGTTTTTAGAGGCCATCATTTGTAGAATTTATCTCCTCACCTCTCAAGTCCAGCATCTTCACTTATCTCTTGTTAAGACTGCAGTGGTAGAAACTTCTCCAGCTACTCCAGGCTCCTGATAATAATGACCATGGCTTGCTCAGGAGAACCGTTTAGTTTAAGGTAGATTCTGCAGTCCCTTACCCAGGTACTTTGAATCTTCCCCTGCTGTTTCAGAAAGTGTGCTCTTTTTTATGAGGTTGTCATTCATATAGACGTTGGTCCCCTTCAGATGTCTTCCTTGCTTCAATGAAGCAGCTTTCTGTTTCCGATTAACAAACCTTAAGAAGATCTCTGGTCTGTTTAGACTCTCTTCTTCTGGAGAGCGGGCGGCAGATCTCGATGTTGTTTGTGTCCATAGAAATTCCTTTGGACTTCAAGAAACCTTCCACCTGTTTTTCCATGGAGCTGGTCTCCTGTTGGTCAAATTCCTCACCATTCCTTGCAGTCACTGCATCCGCATATGACCGGGATTTGATTTTCACGGCACATTTGGCACATCCGTGTTTTGAAAAGGACACTTCTCATACATCACTACACCAAAGCCAAGTCTGCGATTGGTCAAAGTTCAACTGGTTTAACTTTTGCTGCGCGTTCAGCAGAAATAATCTACAAAGTGTAGCTATGCAGATTAATCTGTTTGAGTGTAAACCTCTAAGGTAAACTCTCAAATGAGCACTGATGTCTACTTTGCACATACTTGTCTGTGGTGTTCCAGTACAACATGTTTGGACTCGTCTTAACATGCTGTCAAGAAAGAGTATAATTATGACGCTAAAGGCTCAAAATGCACAAATAAAAACTTCTATATGGAGATACTCAAGTATAATACAGCTTTGTTTAATATTGCTGTAGCTTTACTGCCATTTACATTAAATGTCATATTATTTCCATAAAATATTTGTGCTTGACATTTTTCCAGCTTTAAAAAAAACAAACATTTGAAAAAAATACCAACTACAATACTTAGTATTTAGCAAGATATCTTGTGTTTTAGGCATGTGGGGTGAAAACATTTCAGTGGTCTGGAAATGCACACAAACAAATATTCACGTTTTCAAAACACTTTATAAAAAAATGGTTTGGTCACAGTACGGTGGCGATGGATGCGATGATGTGGTGATGATGTTGGAAATCAATTGATAATAGTGAAAAACAAGGTACTCTGCTATGTAAGATTCATAGAAAAATGTGTATTTCCATAAATTCTGAAGAGTAAAAGATATGACATGTATGTGTGCATTTATTAAATAAAAAGTTGTAGTGATTTGCCTGTGTGCTGCTGTCAAATACTAATAAGCACTTTAATAAGAGACAGACTTTATAGCTTTTTTGCAGTAAGTGAACAGGAAAGCCTGATCCTCTGCTCTTCTGCTTACTCGCTTGTTCCCCTGTAAAATCAGTCGCGTCTAAATGCATTACTTCATTTATAATGCTTACTCTGACTTATTCCTGAGGTTTAGTGTTGTTCAGGAAAATGCGTCACGTCTCAACCAGGAAATGTCAAAATTCCTGCTGATGGATTTTCCCATGAGTGTCATCAGTGATGCAGATATCACTGTGTTTGTCATGTTTTGTGGTAATATAGAGAGTTTATCGACAATTGTAGATCAGTAATGATCGGATGTACATTTGTCCCTAACATTCCGTGAACAAGGTCTCAATAAAATGTTGCTTAAGTGGATTTCACCAGTATTGTTTAACATCCTGTTCCTCTTAAGTCCGTGCAGCTACAGTTGTGAGCTGTAAAGTTTTATGACCTACAGAGGCTCTTTTATCTTTTGATTGGGTCGTACAAATGATCATAAACTCGTGTCAATTGCTGTCTGTTTTTTTAAGGCATTTTACATAAGCTCAATGAATAATTTGATAAAGACTGTCTGGATCAAGTTGACCTTCAGCATTGCTACCAATTCTGAACTTACTGCTTTCATTTTGCCACTGAGATCAAAATACGCAATCAAAAGAAGTAGTTTCAACTTGTCTCTAAAGTGTGTTTGATGCTAATCGTTGCCTCGTGTCTACTCTTAGATTGATAAGTACCTGTACTCCATGCGCTTCTCTGATGAGACGTTGCTGGACATCACGAACCGCTTCAGAATGGAGCTCGTCAAAGGATTGGGCCGGGACACTAATGCCACTGCTTCGCTCAAGATGCTGCCAACATTTGTGCGCTCAATCCCTGACGGATCAGGTTAGTACATCTAAGCCTATTTATGATCAGGCCAAATAGCAGTCAGTGCAGGGACGCTGCTGAGGACAGAAGATGTCAAGCTACTCATTTAACTGTCTTATTGTGCCATGATAAGTAATCAGGAGAGTCAAGAATCTGCTTCTGGTTTTGTGATCAGAGGTTTATTCTCCTGGTGAAATTGATGATGGCATTAGTGTCAGTCCTCATGACTTTAGGTTATGACCGCAACAATCACTACAGCAACACGAATGAGAGTCTCCGTGATCGTGTTCAAACCGGAACAGTTCTGGTATGACGGCTTCACATCGTCAAATACTGGGCTGTGAAACACAAACACAGATACACACACCAGTCATAGATTAACACTAATCCTGCTGCCATTGTTGGAGAGGACCGTCACAGAGAAGGTGGCTGCTTAGCCATGTGCATACAAGTACCACAGGGTTACATAATTATGTCTGTTGCTGGTGCCCAGTAAAACCCAGTATATAAAAGAAAACACAGTTGTGTAAACTATTTATTATAATACACACTGTGGCCCTGAAAATACCAAAAAAACATCTGGGATTATTATTTTTCATTTTTACTGTGAGGAAAATAATCTAACTAACTTGATCTCTTAAACTGTTGTAATGTTTATCAACTCTCTTAACTGCCAGCTTCAGAATCACACAGTAAAAGTAAGGAAAGGCGCTGACGGCATCAGTCAGCAGCTGGTTTAATCAAATGCTGATTCATTTTGTGGGGTTTGTTGGGAGATATAGTGAGCCATCACATTAACAGCTTATCTAATCAAGGAGCTACTCATAGGGGACAACTGTTTACATGGCCCACAAAAAGCAAAACGCATGGCTTTGCCAATTAGGACATACAATAAAATACTCATTCGTCTGATTTCATTGGACAAAGCTGCAGTTTGTAGTTAAGAGACATGTGACTAAAGGTTTTTTATTAGGGTTGGCTGACTTCTGAACTTATGAAATGCCAGATTAATATGTTATGTGGTTTTTACCACACATAGTTTTAATTTTTATTAACATTATACATCAAAAGGAAGGATATTGACAGTTTTCTTTCCACAATAGCAACCATTTGATATATTCCTTTCCTCTACAGATCTGTATCTTACAAATTCTTCAGATTCTCAGCCAATAATCGTTAAATAAATGCTGCTTTCTTTGTGAGAGCTAATTTATCTTTGTGAGCTTTACAAAAACTTTGAAGTCTACATTATTCCTGTTTTTGGCGTTAGATTTTGATTTTATATAGCTCTTTACCTCCAACTAAGTAGCAATTTTTTACGGCTTTTTGAATTGGTTTACCTTTGTTGCTGCTGTTTCATTTTTTGTCATGTAAGATGTTTTTTTGTTAAAATTAAAACAAAATTATCTTCAATAGTCTGTTGGCCAGATGAAACCGGATTGTGCCGAGCATTTATCATTAAATGCACAGAAATGCACAAACATTGACAACCTCGTAAATCATGCATTTTTACAGCTCTGTAATCAAAATTAACTAGTTTATTTGTTTAGTATGCTTACAGAAGATAAATATTTCCCTAGCTGATCTTTTTCTGCCTGTTGTCCGTACTTTTCTCCACGTGCTTCGCTGTCATCCCTGCTGTGGTTCCTTCGTCAGAGAAAGGAGACTTCATCGCTTTAGATTTAGGAGGCAGTTACTTCAGGATCCTTCGGGTCAAAGTCAGTCACGAGAAGAAACAGACGGTTCAAATGGAGAGCGAAATCTTCGACACACCAGAGGACATCATACACGGCACTGGAACAAGAGTGGGTTTGGTCTCATGGACACATGCACATATGCTCGGTCTCTCCCGTGCTTTCTCTGAGTTGACTTCTCCTCCCCTCAGCTGTTTGACCATGTGGCAGAGTGTCTTGGCACCTTCATGGAAAAACACAACATCAAAGACAAGAAACTCCCCGTGGGATTTACCTTCTCCTTTCCCTGCCAGCAAGCTAAACTTGATGAGGTAAATAACCATCTGTTTAGTTCTGTATTTCTAAACCTATATTGTAATATTGTGAAGCTTTTCTGCAAAGATTTGCTCAATTTACTGGTGGTAGCCATTGTTTTAAGTTCAGTTTGTTCATATAGAAGTTATCTACTTTTCCCAATGCTTTGTTTGATCTGCAGGGATACCTGATAACATGGACTAAGAGCTTCAAGGCTAGTGGGGTGGAGGGAATGGATGTGGTCAACCTGCTCAGCAAAGCCATCAAGAAACGAGGAGTGAGGCTTGTTCTTTTTCTCTCTTTCTTCTGTTTGTCTTCTGATTCCAGTCATTGTGAGTTTTCTGAAAATGGGTGTTTTTACTTTCAGGACTATGAAGCAGATATCATGGCAGTAGTGAACGACACGGTGGGAACCATGATGACCTGTGGTTTTGATGACCAGCGCTGTGAAGTGGGCATCATCATAGGTGCGCTGGTTTAGCAGACACTCTCGCTCGCAGGAGTGCTTTTGTGTCCTAAGAATGTTTCTTTTTTGTGTGTTTGCAGGCACAGGTACCAATGCTTGCTACATGGAGGAGCTGCGGCACATTGACCTGGTGGAGGGAGATGAGGGCAGGATGTGTGTGAACACGGAATGGGGGGCGTTCGGTGACGACGGCAGGCTGGAGGACATCAGAAATGAGTTTGACAGAGAGATAGACAGAGGATCTCTCAATCCAGGCAAACAGCTGTAAGTTGAGAAGAAAGTTCCTTGGCTGTCAGTCTGCAGGGCATAGAAAGAGCATTATATTTAACTGTCACTAACTGCTCTTTTGTCTTTTTAAAACAATTCTGTAGATTTAATGCTTCAAAAACAATGCAGTTATTGCTGTTCTGTAGAATTTAGATGTAAGATATTTTCTCTGCTTTAGATTTGAGAAGATGGTCAGTGGTTTGTACATGGGTGAGCTAGTACGTCTCATCCTGGTGAAGATGGCCAGAGAAGGCCTTCTGTTTGAGGGAAGGATCACCCCAGAGCTGCTCACAAAGGGCAAGTTTGAGACCAAGCATGTCTCTGCCATTGAGAAGTAAGACCCACCCACAAAGTCAACATTAGAAGCCAAAGATTTGTTTCCTAATCTGTGAATATGTGTTCTTTTCAGGAGCAAAGAAGGGCTGACCAAAGCCAGAGATGTCCTGAGCAAACTCGGTGTGGAGCCCTCAGCAGACGACTGTGTTGCTGTGCAGCATGTATGTAACGTTGTTGAAAGTTAAAAGCATCATTTCCCTCTTATAGTTTTTCAAAATTACATGAAAGCATTCTATAGACTTAACAAGATAAAAACTTTCCATCAATTTGAAATAACCCCCCAAAACAAAATGTCTTTACTTCTAATACAAACTATGCTGTTTGTTTACTGAAGAAAAGATTTGAGCAGTGTTTTCTTTTTGATAATTTAAAAAACGAAGCATAAATATGTGATAAAGATGTGAATATATTTTTCAACATTTGAAACACTGTCACTCATAAGATTATATAAAAAGTAGTTATAAAAAACATGTTTTTTTGCTAAATTTCCTGACTAAAATGTTATGTTTAAAGCCATTGTATGTGTTTGTGTTTATTTTTGTTTGTTTTCTTTCATCTGCGGTCAAACATAATTGTTTGCCCACAGTAGTTTGTGTTGTGTTTTTAAGTTTATAAAAAAATAATAGGAACATTTTAAAGCAAGTTTATAGTTTACTATCTACAGCAGTAGTGCATTCTGTTGCCTGTTGAACACCAAACAAGTAAAAGATGTTTGCAGAACTTGCGCTCCATCATTGCTCTTCTCCGTTTTTCTCTTCAGGTTTGTTCCATTGTGTCTCATCGTTCTGCTAACCTGGTTGCTGCTGTCCTTGCTGGCATCTTGATGAGGCTGAAAGAGAACAAGGGAGTTGGACGGCTCAGAACCACAGTGGGCATTGACGGCTCTCTGTACAAGATGCATCCACAGTGAGTGTGTTTCTTTGTGTGTTTTTTTAGGTAGTTTGACATGTTTGAATTTGACGTTTTTGTTTTAACTCTACGTCTGTGTTTCTGAGATTGACACTTAAACTAGGATTACAACCGATCACAAAACTCACAGAATCCGCTGATCGTGATCATGGTTTTAGAGTCACGTTTTAGGTCATTTTTCAGATCAGTAAAAAAATAAAACAAAACAAGAAGTGCATTGTGGTGCATTGCATGATTGCAATCTGCGGCACACGTCCATCATGATCCCTTTGCATCCCTAACTTAAACCCTGTGCTTTTGTTTCAGATATTCCCGTCGTCTTCATAAGACAGTCCGGCGTTTGGTTCCCGACTGCGACGTCCGCTTCCTCCTGTCCAATAGTGGCAGTGGGAAGGGCGCCGCCATGGTGACAGCTGTTGCTTACAGACTGGCAGAACAATCCAAGCAGATTGCTGAAATACTGTCTGAGTTCCGCCTTACAACCGAACAGCTGCTGGAGGTGATGGTTTTTTTCATATTTGTCTTTTACTTTTAACAATTTTCTGTACATTTTTTAAGGAATCTAATTAGGAACTTATTCCTAATATTTTCAGGTGAAAAACAGAATGAGGGTGGAGATACAAAATGGCCTTTCTAAGAGTACCCATGAATCTGCCACTGTCAAAATGCTTCCAACCTTTGTGCAGAGCACACCAAATGGCACAGGTAACGCAGAATAAGCAAACATTCCTTTTAAAGTCTCTGACTCTGCTGTAGAACCAGTATTGACTTGAGAAAGTCCTTTTTGTAAGTGAGGCTTTCTCAATAATGCTGAAAAAAGTAAGGATTTAAAAATATTGTGAGGTTAAAAAAAAGAACTCCAAAGTAAGGATGATTCTGCCTTGGTTGTGACAGTACTACCTGTATACAGACTAAATTTCATCCTGTTTAACATCTCTTTATTTCTCTCCTAAATGGTACTACATTTGTGGGATATCTTTGACAATAGGCACAGCCAGATTGTTCAAAAAATGACAAAAGTAAAAGTACTGCTCGGTTGAAGAAAGAAAAACTCAAAAAAATCCACTAAGAAACCCAAGAAGGATAAAAAAAAACATCAAAACCAACCATTTAAATCACACATTTTTATTATAGTTGTTCAACAGAACCACTTACAAATTAAATCTTTAAATTCAAAAACTGCAGGCAAACATAATAGTATTCTGGCAAAATATTAAAACTATTTGACCATATTTACAACCTTAGCCAAAAGGTGGGTCATAGGTGTAATTAATGTGGCGTGTACCACATTGGCCATGGACCACAGAGAAAAAACAGGAAAATCATATAGCCGGTGTCTCCAGAGAAGAAAGAGGGAAATTAATGACGAATAACATGAACAGCAGCCAAAGAATGCAGAAAAATGTCTGAAGGCATTAAAGGTGAACTCTAAGGTACAAACTGTCGGATCTGTCTGACTAAAGAGACAACCGAGGAGGAGAATACACAAAGGAAATTCCAAAATAATCTCACATTGGCTGTGTTCAGCTGCAAAAACAAAGCATACCAAAGGAAAGAGAAGCGTCTCTACTGTAAAATGTGGAGGAGGCTTGGCTCTGCTTTGCTCTGGGCTTCCTTGGTGCTCCTGGTACAGGGAGTCTTGAATCTTCGTGGGTACAATGAAATCTCAAGACTGTCGAGGCTTTCTGTAGTGATATGTGTTGCTGTTTTTAAAACAAAATCTTCTCAGTCACAGGTCATGAGTTTTCTACTAGAGAATCACCCAAAAGACAACTAAATACAGAAAAAGGTTGTCATCTGGATAAGAAACCCTTTTAACACTGACAAGTTTGACAAGTTATTGAGAAGTTTGCAGCAGTCATTCAGCTACAGAAATGGTATGATTGTATTGTTTGGCTTAAAGGCTGTGCAACAAAGCATTAAGTGTAGGGACACCATTGTTTTAGTCCAGGCAAGTCAGATCAATTTGCCTGTCTAAATCTCTGGTTTAACTATCGTCTCTGTCTTTGTGTTCAGAACACGGTGATTTCTTGGCATTGGACTTGGGTGGGACCAATTTTAGAGTCCTCTTAGTCAAGATTCGCTCTGGGAAGAAAAGATCTGTGGAGATGCACAACAAGATTTATGCCATTCCTTTAGAAGTGATGCAGGGAACAGGAGAGGAGGTGAGACGCATCAAATGTTCATCTGCAGCAATTCTGTGCTGGATGGTGAAGGGAAACTTTAGGCTCAGCATCTTTGAGTTGGTTGTTTTTTTTTACTGAAAAAATGTGCTTAAAAATCTTTTGAAAAGGATCTTTGTCATAGTTTCTTACTCATAAGACAAAGAAACCCTGAGAATATCTGTTTCAGTGTGAAGGGTCATGGATACTTGTTCAAACAGGTGATTTCTGAGTCATTGACTGAGTCTCATACAAAAAACACGTCGAAAGCAAAGGAAAAGCAGAAGCTGTAAAAAGAACAAGAGAAACCAACAAACAAAAGAACAGAAGAAACCAGTTTTTGTCTCACTTGTTGACACAGGTTTCTAGTCTCTGTTATTACACCTCAGCATCATTTCACATAAAAAATGCAACGGTGTGACAGAGGATGACAGCGCTGTTTTTTAATGCTGCAATTCATTCAGCACACATGGGGCAAAAGAAGATGATAGGTGTGTAAATGAGGTTTCCACCCCAACAGTGTCAGCTGTTATAAACATAATAACAAGTAGAAGATACTTTATATTTGTTTTTATCAGTAAAAAAACAACCAAATAATAGTTGGTACTGACAGAAAATTGACTTCAGTCATCCTAAAACCAAAAAATGCAGAGCTGGAGACTCACAAAATCACCCTTTTCATCTTTTTTTTTAGTTGTTTGACCATATTGTGCACTGTATCAGTGACTTCCTGGACTACATGGGGATGAAGAACGCTCGTCTTCCTCTTGGCTTCACCTTCTCTTTCCCATGCAAACAGACGAGTCTGGATGCTGTGAGTTTGTTTCACTGTTTTATTATATCAAAAAAAAATCTAAGCTGAGATGTTTTGGTGATTTAAAATAGTTTTCTAATGTTTTTTTCTTCAAATAAGAATTCTTGGTAAGAGCATATATTTTACCTCATCGGCAGATTTTTTTATTTATTTTTTTGCTTATTTAAAGAAAATCTGCCAATGAGGTGAGAACGTGTGACTTCTTTCTTTGGAGCCTGTTGTAGCAGTGCAGTTCATCAATGATGCTTTTTGTGTGTTTGTGTGCAGGGCACTTTGGTGACATGGACCAAAGGCTTCAAGGCAACAGACTGTGAAGGAGAGGATGTTGTCGGACTGCTCAGGGAGGCGATAAAGCGCCGAGAGGTGAAACAGGAGGAGTTGGCACGCCTCCTGCACTAACAGAATTTAGTTGTAACACATGATTTGTGTCTTTAGGAATTTGAACTGGACGTGGTAGCTATAGTGAACGACACTGTGGGCACCATGATGACCTGTGCCTATGAAGAACCCACCTGTGAGGTTGGACTCATCGCTGGTAAATTCCCCTTCCTTTAGATAAATATTGGGGTCTCTGCTTGCTCCTGGTAAAGTGCGGGTTTGATTCCAGGCACCGGCAGTAATGCGTGCTACATGGAAGAGATGAGGAACGTTGAGATGGTTGATGGTGATGAAGGACAGATGTGCGTCAACATGGAATGGGGAGCTTTCGGAGACAACGGGTGCCTGGATGACATGAGGACTGAATATGACAGAGCTGTGGATGACCTCTCTCTTAATCCAGGAAAACAGAGGTGCTGCACACAGCCACGTTCGGGTCCATTCCTAATGGTGTCCTTGGTGTTTTAGCAAATGTTGATGTCTTTTTATAATGTCTTTATGCATTATTTTTCACATTGTAGATATGAGAAAATGTGCAGTGGCATGTACCTTGGCGAAATCGTGCGAAACATCCTCATAGACATGACCAAGAAAGGATTCTTGTTCAGAGGACAGATTTCTGAAACCCTGAAGACCAGAGGCATCTTTGAAACAAAATTCCTTTCACAAATAGAAAGGTAAGAAATTAGCTGTGCTTCTTCAAAGTGTTGGTAAAGATTCTGGTGTGGCTACAACATTACTAAAACAAGCCCGCTAAAAATTAGTTAAAAATTCTTTAAATGACAAAAAAGCAAAAAATCTGGCAGTGAGTTAAGAAAAATAATCTTATGTTTAAACCAAGAAATCGTTGTTTTTCAAACATATTATAAAAACTATGGGTGTCAAATTATCTAGTTTATCACAATGAATTAATTACAGAAAAATAAGCGTGTCACTTTTCTTTTAATCACCATAGTTTAATTTCTGTTGTTGCGTTCTCAAATATAAAATAAAGATCCAACTGTTTACTTGCATGAAGGTTTTGTTTGAACTCAACTGAAAACAGGTCTTACGTCGCTCTCATTGCATGTCGTGGTATCCGTGTACCCAATAAAAAACTTTATTATGACACTTTTTAGTCGTGTTTTGGTCTTTTACTACGCCACAATGTCTCGAATTAAAATGAAAATACCTCAGAATGAGACTCTTCACAGCTATTTTAAAGTTCCAATAAAGAGATTTATCAGATTATTTAATTATAGGTCATGATTAATTAATTGCGCAGAAAAATTAATCGTATGACAGCACTAATAAAAACAAAAATAGATGGAAACATTATAAGTCTATTCCCTTATATATAACAAAAAAGATGCTAAAAACAACAACAAAAAACCACACAATACATTATTATTAATACCATTATCTGTATGAAGATTTATCAATCGTCAGCATATCACTTTCACAGCAAAATAAATAAATATATTTTAAGGGAAAAATTCTAGTCATTAGGACATGTTTTCCTAAACTAAGAACATTTTCCAAAAAATAATTTTACTTGCAAAACAAAAAAAAAAGATTTTTTTATCTAAAATCAAGTTTATTTTTTCTTACTTTTTTAAATTTTGTTTTTGCATTGTGTGCATTTCATTCATCCCTTGTGCATAGACTGAGTGCCTTGCTTCAGCTGGTGCAAGTTCCGGCTTGTCAGCTTTTGCTGTGTGTTCAGCTTTCATTTTTATCTGCCTAGTCATGGTGAAATAAAAGCAGAAGTGTCTCAAAACTGTTAAGAAACATGCATGTATTGCAAATGATTTATTTATAGTAGTCAGCCTTGCAGAGAAAAATCTTTAACTTTTTTTTGCCATATCTTGCTTTTCCTGATTCTGGCATTTTTATATCACAGAGATGATAAGAGAACGTGTGGAAAGTGGCGTTACAGCTGTTGCTTTTGTTATTTCTTTGTAAAATACCATAACATTGATGGGTGCAGGGATGCTTATGCTGATGGAAAAAAGGTCAGCATAAGCATCTACATTTGAGTTCATTGTCCGTATCTGTTGTAACAGGAAGTAAGCCATTTTCTTTTCTCTGTCCAGTTGTCTTATACAGTCAATGCAACAGACACAACTATAGATCGTTCGTTCAGTAACCTTTCTGCATTACAAGTGTTTGTTTCATGAGCTTACAGGCCACCTCTCTGCGGTCACGTATTTCCTGCTCACTTTGTACTTCTAGACCAGCTTTTCATGCACTGTTAACTATGATCTGTTATGTTCTAGTTATGTTCATGATTCTGTTTGTTAGCTTAGTCAAGAGGGTTTGATTTTGCATTTTCATTTCAGAAAATCTTTAAGCTTAATAAAATCTTAAACTCTTACATTTAATTGTGTGAGAATATTTTTCTGCATTTGTTGAGTATATTTTTAATCTTCTCTTCCAGTGACAGGTTGGCTTTGCTGCAAGTGAGATCCATCCTGCAGCATCTCGGGCTGGACAGCACCTGTGACGACAGTATTATCGTCAAAGAGGTAAAACATCTCGCAGAAATGAGCGCTAGAAAGCTCTGCAAGTTTTAAGGAATAAACAAACCACACTAAAGCTCTGTCAGCCTGGTGTTATATACCAACCTTTAACTCTATTCTTTATTGTTATAATGTAGAAAACACTAAAGGAGGCTGTTTAACTTTTTTTTGAGTGGATTTTTGTTTCCAAGCTCTCTAAACTGAACGGTTCAAGTAAAGTGTTGCAATATTTGTCCTTTCTTTATTATTAGGTATGTGGAATTGTGTCACGGCGGGGAGCTCAGCTGTGTGGCGCAGGAATGGCGGCTGTCGTCGATAAGATTAGAGAGAACCGTGGAGTGGACCATCTGAACATAACAGTAGGGGTTGACGGGACTCTCTACAAGTTACATCCACAGTAAGTTTGACCTGACAGAGGTCCAACTTTTGGAGAAAAACTGCTCTCAATCAAAAAACAAACTAAAAAATATACAAGTCTCTGTGCTTTATATTCATGCACTGGAGCTTGAAAAGCTTGGCAATATATATCTCAAAAGAAAATGCTCCTAAAGGCATGTATATTGCACTGGTCTGTGATTTAGTATAACGGTATCATGCTGAGTCATGCTTTAGTTGACGTACAGCTACCTGTGAGATGTACATGTTAATTAAAAGCAAAGTATATTTAGTTTAAAAGCTAATTTACTTAATTCTTTTACCCCAAGTGAAAAAAAGGGAAAATAATGTATTTTTTTCATTACGTGCAGCTTATAACAAAAAAAAAAGATTATTTTCAGCAGACAATTGTTCAGAAAAAGTATTTTTCTGTGTTTTCCTGTCTATACCCCTTTGAATATGGCTTGCATACCAGATTAATAATTATTTTGTCTGAATTATATGTACTTGTTGTACCGGTCTCTCTGCAAAGACACTCTTTTAAGAATGAAGCAATATGTTCCTGTTGAAACTTGTTCTTTAAACATAGAGGCAATAGAAGAAGTCAGCATGTAAAAAGCCATACTGTGGTTAACCCAAACAGGACAACTCAATTTAAGATCAAATTCAGGTTAAGCTTCATTTTCACTTTAGCAAATGTACTCTATTTTTCTATAAATTTAATTTATTATTTGAAACTGGTATAAAATGTGAACAAGTATGGCTATACCATATGAGAAAAGGTATCAATTATGTAACAACGTTTGTGAAAAAAACAATATTTTGGCTGATGTCACCTTCATCACCATTATACCATACCAGGAGGATTTATACAGCTGTTTTTTTTATTTAAATCTTTAACTTGCATTATTCTATCACAATAACCTTAGAAAACATCTGATTTTTGACTTGCAAGTTACTGGTGACCGATAGCTTGGGTATCTAGTAACGTTAGTCAGGCTAATTTAAAGCTAAATATAGAAAACATTTTAAGAAAGTCTTTTTTTTCTTAATCTAAAATAATATCAAATGTCTTGTCTCTGTCCAGCTTTTCTCTGATCATGCAACAGACTGTCAATGAGCTGGCTCCAAAGTGCAGCGTCAACTTTCTACTCTCGGAGGACGGCAGTGGGAAAGGAGCGGCGCTCATCACAGCTGTGGGCTGCCGGCTCAGGCAGGAGCAGAACAGTAAATAGTCTCACGGTTACCCTCAGTGTTTTTTGGAGCCTCATCTTTTTCTTATTATTCTCATTTTTCTCCCAAATCAAACCAGCCCCGATGAGACTCGAGCTCTGGTAGCTGCTTTCCACATGACTGAAAGAAATAGAGGGTGCTTGTTATTTCGTTGAATAGCAGAGGATTGGGAATTCTGAAGTAGTTAGAATATTTTTGAAGTAACACTTGTAGCAGCCGGCCTCAATGGGATTTCACACAACCTTCCAAAGCTCCTCTACCTCCATCTAGAGGATTTGTCTGGTCACTGCAGCCTGTTTATCTTTGATAAAACCGTACAGTTCAGGACATAAACCTCTGTTTTTGACCAAAGTGTGATTGTTGCCTGTTTAGAAACTCGACTGTCTGTACAGTGAGATTTGCAGGGTCATAAAATGGTTTCTAATGCATGTAAAGGGAATTTAGATTTGTTTGTTGTTTTTTCTTTTTAATATTTTGTCTTGCCTAGATGAAACACAAAATATCATAAAAAACACTGTTTTTATTTATTTCATTTTTATGTTTTAGAATTCTGGAAAATATTACTATTGCAGTACAGACCTTAGAGAAAACCATTTTAAAGCACAATGTAATTTTTGCTTAAACTGACATGCTCAGTCTGAAGGAAAAACATGTTCCATGAATGTACACATGCAGTCCAATCTTCCCAAAAAACATCTATTTTTATCCTAAAGGGTGATCTGTTAGTGGTACAGAAACAGCTTGTTTAGTAAGTTGTTGCTTCAAGACCAGCATGAACCCGGTGCTCGTATAAAAAGCCAGAGGAACTGTTATGTTTCAACTTTAAGTATAAGGGTATTTCTGCAGATAAGAATATTTATGAAAAAGTGAAAGTACTTTAGTACTTCCTTTTTAAAGCAAAAATGTAGCACAATATTCATGCAAATGTGTGTTTATTATTTACATTGTAAACCACAATCATGCAAATGGTTACAAAATGTTTTCCCTAGAAATTTGGTAAATAAGTAAAACAGTTCGACATGCTTAAAAAAAATAGATATTTAATGCTGTAAGAAGAAAACTATTTATTTAATGGTCAAAAGAATTGTATGTCCTAATTTTACCCGCCTTTACATGAATCTTTGCTGCTCCAGAAACTCTCAATCTCTGATCTTGCCTTTTTACACAAAGACTAGACTGGGTTTGTCCAATACTGTCAATCTGCCACTCAATAAAATCAAATCTGTAAATCTAAAAATGAGTTTGTCTTAAATGATTCCTCTCATTTTTGTATAAACGTCTTTGGAAACCGAGCAGCTGCTAAGAAATCTGTTTGGAACAAATCAAATGTGACAGTTTTTTTTCAGTAGGAGTTTTCAAGTTTCACATCAGTTGAAGTGGACGACTGGGTTACCATCACCAAACCTGAAGGATTCAAGCTGCAGATAGAGAATAAGCTTGAAAACTTTATTACCATCTTGATTAATTATAATACTTTTCACACAGGTTGCAAACATAGGAGACCCCACGGTTTTGCACAGACAAGGAATACATACTTGGCCTTGTGCATACATCAAATGTCAAAAATACACTTTTAAATGCTCACAGACTACCGTATAAACAATGGTCACTAAATTTATCATTACACATTTAAATAATAATCAAAAGTCACATCAGAATTGCATGTGAGCAGTATGTTTTAGCATTGTTTTTACATATCGAACAGCTTCCAAAGCTTTCAATTATTTAGAGAAACACTTTTCCAGTAAGAGTATTAATAATTAAGTAGTATTAATACTTTATTACTGTTATTAAGCATGATGGGTTCCACACAAAAGCCTCCAGGAAACCTGTGCTTGTTTTATTAACCTTGGACAGCTGCATGTTTTAGTGAAACCTTTACTTTGTCGTGCTATAAAGGGATTATTGACAAAATCCCAGGAAATGATGCTAAAAAGACATCCTATATTGAACAAACTACAACACTAAAACAATGTTAAGGCTTTTTGCTGATGCCAGTTTTTCTCCAGACTATTGCCTGCTTTAGTAATAGAAATGAAATGTAACTTTCTCAAACACCAAACTTTTTTCATTTGGAGAAAAAAAATGAAGGAGATAACTTTTTTCAACATAACACCATGAACAGTTCAAGTATGTACAGGTTTTTTTTAACAAAATGAAATATAAAATGTGCTTCTTACACATTCATCCTAGTTTTTTTTTTTTTGCAAACAATACGCTGGTTCTGAACCCCGCTACCTGGTTCCTTCAGTCTGCAGGCTCCGCCCTCTCACGCCCTTATCAAGCTGCAGCTTTGTGGTCAAAGGCTGTGCTCCGTAAGTTTGTCTTGTGTGGGTCTTTTATCACTCAGCTTCTTCACCAGTTGTGCGTTCTGTGTGCTGCATTTTTGCTTTTTCCGCTGCAAACAGGTGTCTTTTTCCATGTTGTTCGTTTTAATGGATGCACGCGGGTGGTTGTCACTGCGATGGCTGCGCGTCATGGTGACTCTGAAGGTGTTGGTGTGCTGCAGCTCCATTTTGTCCTCCTCTGACACTTTGATGAATGGACACCAAGCAAAGGCGTGACGGAAACCAGCACGAAACCTGATGACACAGGCAGAAATAAATTTCAATAGTTTTGAAAGCATCTTAGAACCTCAAACGACTATACTTCTGGCAGTATACCTTTACATAAAGTTTATTTATGTTAATAACGCTCAGCTACTAAACTGGCTAAACCTACAAGAATATGGACCTGCTAATCATATTTTAAAAGGTTAGAATCTCCACAGTTATGAAGTTTTTCCATTTTCAGGAAACAAACAAACAAATGAAAATTTAAGCACAATTACAAAGAGATGTGAATCTAATCGACCAATATTTTACTTTGCTTTTGCCTTAAAGGGTTTACTAACTATTTTAAAAAAAAGAAAGAGAAAACAAATAAAGTAAAAACAGCAAGCATGTGCTCCACAAGTGTTTTAAGTTGCAAAAACCTTTTTAAAAGTGATTAAAAAAACTTTTCTGAGTTCCCTAATATTGCAAAAAGACTTTACTGATACCTAGGAAGAGTATTTATTTTGCCATTTATCTTGCACATTCACTTTAAAGATTTTAAAGACACAAAAACAAATCTCAAATAAATGTCAGAATTTAAATCATTATTGATTAAGGTTTTCTAACCCATGTTTATTTTTTGATGTTTATGCCATTTTTTATTAGGGTTCTTAATTTGCTAAACTATTATATTTTTATTTTTCGTATTGTAAAGCACTTAGGCATCCTGATGGCGTTTTAACGTGCTACAGAAATAAAGATGTAATCATTTTTTCATTAATTTGCCACTTTGTGCAATTTGATCTGCCTAAATTTAGCTGCATAAATAAAATTTCAATTGATCTACCCCATCATGTCAAGGAATCGGACATTTTACAGCTGCCACTAAAATGGCAACATAAATGAATTACTGCCTGTAATAAATTATACTGTTGTCTGTGTTTTGGAGCTGATGTTTAAATTCTGCTCAGACTTTTGTCCATGCATCTTTTCCATGCAAGGTCATACAATCTTCTGCTAAGAAATATGTGCAAAACAGGCAGACATCAGTTAAGCAGAGATGATTACGAGACTGAATGAGGCAGAAACAAAGGCTGGATCAGAATCCCCTTTACCTTTGGTTCAAACAGCAATAAATTATTGGATTGTACATAGTTGAGCTCATGGCCAACCAGAATATGGCCAAGTACACCTGCAAAAAAACAAAGTTGTGAGGACAAAAAATATTTACATATAGTGTATAATGTAATGCAAACCAAGCAGAGAGGCAGCTGGTAACCTGTTGAATGTAATGTTGCTTATATATGTCTATGTTAAACGTTCCCAGAATGAAGTAGACGTGGTACGGCAGCCAGCAGAGAGCAAAAGTCAGCACCACAACAACCATCATCTTCACCACCTTCAGGAAAATACCAAACAACAGTCGGTCATAAACCTGCTGTATTCTCTCTTTTAGACTTTGTTAAAGGGCATCAATTTGTAACCAAAAGTCTCTAGAAAATGACCTTTCTTTTGGCTGTTATCTGGCTGTGATAATGGTCTGAAGCCTCTCCGGGGATGTGCCCCCCCCACAGGGATCGACCAACTAAACTGTAGGTCACCAGCATCACCAGCAGAGGGAACAAGTAGACCAGCAGTATCACTGCAAACTGATAACTGCACACAGAAAGACAAAGCAAAAGGGAAATCATCTGGTGCTTTAAAAATGTTAACATAGTTCTAGTCATCATACATTTCTATTCTAGAAATACATTCCGTTTGGTTCTGAACATTTATCTATAAGGCCAGCCTCTCGCTAACATGTGCAGTGGGTATTTAAGTCCCTCGCTTCACCTCAGTTGATGTGTGCCTCCGTAATCATCAGGCCAATCCACCATGCAGACCGTTCTGGGGTAGTAAAATCTGGTGACACTGTAGTAACACTGCGGGAACGCCAGTGAGAATGCAAAAACCCAAATCAGGGCAATCACCACCTTTGTGGAGGTGGAGGAGAGGCGAGGCTTCAGGGGGTGTATGATGGCCATGTATCTGGAAAAAGCAAGAAAGAACTGGATTCAGTTAACTTGCAAAGAACAAACCTGGAAAGTTCATGATGAAAAGGATTCAAGTTAACCTTTCTTTTTAATCCCAAAATCAAATCTGCGGAATAAAAATCCACAGATTTGTCTAATTATTTTATAATCCCATCAAAATATAATTGCAGGGTTTTTTCTTCAGCAGCCTTTAAGTAAAGTGTTATGAGTTTTATTTTGAAATGATGTAATGTCCTCTCTGTTAAAATAAATATTTATGTATTTAATTTGTAGAGACTGTCACATTATAAATTGTTTAGGCTTTTTAGCGCGTGTGGATATGTTGAACAAGCATTGATGTTAATACATGAGTGGCACTAATTGTGAGAAATTACAGCCTTATTGTCCTGTCATTAATCAACACGTCCACTTGTTTATGGAGGCTGACACCGTGTGTCATTCTGTTTGTAAAACGCAGTTGGAGTCTCAACAATGGGTCTGTTGAATTTGGACTTGTAATAAAAGGGAATCGGAAGCCAGGCTTTTCATCTGACAAAGTAGAAAATCATCCGCTTTAGCTGTTTGTTTATCCTGTAAGTGTCTGCCTGTGGCTGTGTCCTGACCACCTGGCAGCACAGCTAATAGCACAATATTTCAAGTCTCTCAGAACAACACACTCGATCCAATTTACAGGAAAAAAAAGAAAAGTAATTACATTTTTTTATCACCAAGTATAAATTATCCTTGCTTTTACCGATGGAGATGTGTGCACTCCAGGAGGGTAAAAGTTTATGTTCTAACATCTCAATTAAGCAAATTAACTGTTTTCCTCCACTGTTTTTAAGTAAGCTGCGGCTTAAAAATGCAAACGAATTCAAACTTTCACCAAACAGCTTTTCTCTGAAGTGTCATTTTTATCAACCAATTATTCATCGAAGGTCATGAATTATAGATATAAAGTGCTCTGGGTGGGCACTGTGAAAATGTGATGACTCAACTAAAGAAATAAGTCAAATGAGGAAGACATTTATTTTGAATTTTCTTCCTCGTGACTTGTTGTCGTTCTCATTAACACAGTTGTGTCCTGCTCCTGAATGAACTCCTTTAGCTCCTGAAAGACTCATTTGAATTCTCTTGTGGTCTCTATTTTTTATTGACGCACTTCCATGTCACATCACACCTACCTAAAAGGTATGTAAGTTTTTATTTTTTAGGTGAGCCTGGCACAAGAAGGCACACATTTCCCTTTTATACAGCTCCAGGAACACGTCGTACCGGTAATGTGTTTAAAGTGATTATTCTCTGCTCTGTGGAATCTGATGAGATTTTTTTTTTACAAGAAAGTGAGTCCATCAACTGGATGTGCAATAAAAAGGAGAATTTTCTGATCTTAAAATTTGATTTCACAGCTTGAATCATGAGTAAACTGCCCTTCCCTGATCTCCACTTTTTAATGCATCAATAAATAAGATCATTCTAAATAAATGAAGCAATTTAAGATGTTTATCTGGATCAGAGACAATGAAGACCTGAACTCTTCAAAAGATGTACAGTAAAAGAGCAAAATGTTAAAAGTCTCTCCCCACAATAGATCAATTATGAATCGTTTTCATAATTTTGAAACATTTTCAGAGAAAAATTAAATTGCTGAACGTTCTTTTGCCAGAATACAGCATAACTCAGTACTGTTGTCCTCTCTAGCTGCATCTTCTAGTCACAGAATTCCATCATTTCTTGTCACCGTATCAAGGCTTTGCACCACCCTTTTCTGGGGTGCAGTGAAAGAAGTTGGTTAGAGATACAGAAGGGGAGGGTGTATTTATAACTTGGATTTTAAGAATTTGCAGAATAAAAAAGATTCAGTGCTGTCGTGAAGGTCAAGCTGTTTTGTTTGCACAAACCAGAAAATCAGCATGAACTCCTCAGGAAAGCTCTTGGGGTTGGGGTTGATACTTTTATGTAAGGCAACCAAGTGAGGCACCCTCAGTCTTTTCCTTTATTTTTGCTCAATAAATGTTGTAAAAAGTCAAGATTTTGACCTTTGGATCACAGATTTATAATCTGTGACTCCTAGTTCTGTGCAATATTGACCTTAGGCATCCCGGTTCACAGAAGCCAACAAAGCAGTTAGACAGAATTTTCTTCTTATTCCAAATTGTAAAACCAAAAGCACTGATCTGCTTTTGGATGTGTGATGTACCTGTTCTCTGCAAATTTTAGAAACTCTTTGATTAAAAAATAATAATAATAATAAAATATAAAAAATCAAACAAAAATGAAGGAACAGGGTTATGTCGTGACAGTTTTTTTTGTGAAAGGCACCCAAATATAAACTTGCAAGCACAGACTTTTTTGTTTTTTTCTCCTTTTCTGCCTAACTTCTTTTTTATATGATTCATTGAGTTTATGTTTTTGTGCAAAGAAAAAGAGATCTCTGTGTCGATTTGTGATGTCGCCTCCAGTGCTTCTAGATATACATGGTGTTTATGATGATAATGAATTTTGCAGGACTGTCACTTTACATGAGAGGGTGAATGTAAACTGGTAACGTGGAATGTAAACTGTTATTCTTTATGATATAAATGCCATCACTTGCAAAGCTCAGCAGAGATTTGCGCTATTAACAGTCTGGCCATTCATGCTCCAACAAGCATTGATGACACCTGTGTCTGCTGGATGTTGACCCACATCTGCTTCATGCTGCAGCTTTATCTGGCATGGGTTACGCACAAGTGCAGATGAAGCTGCAGCTAAAAAAACATGTCATTCAGAGGTGCTCTTTGATCCATAGAGGATATCCATGATGGATGAAGGACCACTAAGCATTTTTACAGATTAAAGGATAAAAATGTTAATACATAAAATACACGTAAACATAACCAGAAAAGCTTGCCAATGTGTGCTTTTAAAGACCAGATTCAATGGGGTTACTTGACATAATATATACATTAAGATGAAGTTGAGACACATCTTTACAGGAAAATAAATGTGGTAATTAAAACTTTCTGAGTCCATTTGATGCAATAAGTGACAGAAATTTTGAGTCAGTAAGTTGTAAGTTGTTTTTAATCTATTAAAAGCTAAAACTGGCACCAAAAAGGAGGATCAGTTGCATTCAAATTTACTTTGAAAGAACAAAGTGTAAAACAGCAGGAAACCCAAGGAGAGGCCTTCTTACCTGTCCACTGCAATAGCAGCCATAGAGTAAATGGATGAAAACATAGCAGTGATGGGGAAGAAGTTCTGAAATCTGCAGTAACCCAGCCCAAAGTACCAGTCGTTGTGGAGCGCATAAACAAAGTTGAAAAGTGTGTTAAAAGTTGCCATGGAAACGTCAGAAAAGGCCAGATTGACGATGAAGTAATTAGTAACCGTCCTCATTCGCCTGTGAGCCAGGATAATCCAGATCACTGTGACATTCCCAGTGATGGATACTATTATGATAAGGGAGTAGGCTACAGCCCAGAGAGCCACCTAGGAGACGAGAGGAGAGGAGAGGAGGATCAGAAGATTTTCAGCAATGAAAAGCTCACTTTTTGGCAGTCGGTATTTTCCAATGTTGCTCACAGAAGTGACACCAAGCCAGAAAAGGGACAAACCTTCTGGCGTGTGTCACTGTGAGCTGATCCTCACACGTTCATTCAGTCATTCCTCCCCCTCTCTATCATTGACGCCTCACCCACCTGCCAGTCCGGTTGCTGGAACTGATTCCTGATCGTCTCGTTGTCGTCTTCCAGCCAGTCACTGGTCACTGCTAAAGGCATCAAGGTGGCTTCCAGGTCTCGTTCAATGAGGTTTCCAGCGTCCATATTAACCTCCTGTTTATTTAGAGACTGATGGAGATGACTAATACATTTCTAATGCAAAATGCAAAAAAAAAAAAGTGGTCTAATACAACTCATACTGCTTCTAATTCAGTTGAATTGCTTTTCTGCAGAAAGTGGACAAAAAATTGCTTTGTCAGTAAAAACGGCATATTTTTCTTAGTTTCTAAATCTGCGGTGCCACAAAACTCTGCTCTTTTCAGGAAAAAGTTGCAGTATTTCATTTACAATTCAGTACATGTGTACATTAAGCATGTTTTTTTTCCCCTTTTAAATAACGATAATAAAAATGAGCCAACATGCTGTGAAAAGCTGACTATTGTCGACAGGCATCATAATAATCAGTCACGGAAATCTAGTTGCCCCTAACAGCGAAATTAGAACACGTTCTGTGCAAAACAAACACGTTTTCTTCAGGATATATATCCAATCTCCCTTACCTCTCTTTCACTGTGATCCGTGGTGAGATTAAACCTCAGATGTTTAAATCCATGTCAGATTGGGTCTAAAAATCAGAGTCTTCGTGCGTAATGGGCACCCAGATCCATTCAGTAAAGATTGAGTAGTTTTTCCACACTCTAATATTTCACACATAAACACGTGCTCCTGGTCTCCGTTGTGTGTCTTTCTGCTGGAATGTGTTAATCTGCGCTGACGCGCGCGCTGAGACGCACAGGCATCAGGGCGCATGAGACGCGCTCGCCAGGCTGAAGCTCCTCGCCCAGAGGCAGACAGAAGGAGCAGGGCAGGGAGGGGTGAAAGGAACCAATTATAACACAAACATCCCAGCAAATACATCGGGATTCGGAAAAATAACGACTTTTTTTAAGAACCAGTATAGAAGTCATAGAAACACAAACAAAAAACCTTCAAGTCAAGAGAAGGAGGAGGAGAGGTAAGACACTGGGTTGGACCAGATTTTCTCAGCTAAACGCACATGAATCTCACAGTTGGCAGCTGGCAGATTCTGAGCGAGGAAAAGCACTAAATCTGACTTCCAACAGACTTAAGGGTGATACATTAAAAATCCATTACATTTACATTTATAATCATTAAAAACAATAGCAAAATTTATGCAGGCTCTCCATGACAATTTAAACAAAGGTTAACAGTTGCTTTGGGCAACAAGATTTTTTTTTTACAATAATAAACAGTTTAACAGAAACATTTCACTGAGGATGAGCAAAATCTCTATCATAGAATCTACCAAAAAATAAACATAAATAATTCTTTCAAACTTGCAGTGACATGAAAGATTTCTGAATAGTAAATATGTCCTTTGCCAAACGCATGATTTGCCTAAAAGGTCAGCCACAAAAGTTTTACTAGTTTTTTTCTACTTTTTGATGGAATATCGATCAAAGTTTGATTGTGGACCTATTGGACATTCTGGCACAGACAACATCCCAAAGCCGATTCACTGCATTTTCAGGATTTTAAGTCAGGACTGTGGGAAGTGATTTCCTATTTTCAAATTCTAAAGGTGAGCTCTGATAAAGCTCTGTGGGGGTGAGCATTCTAATCTTCATGGATAAGGTTTAGCTACTCACAGGACTGATATGGGATTGCCCCTGGCTTTAGGATCTCAATGAAATCTCAATGTATTGAGACCGCAATAGCTTATCATTGACAATGTGTCGCCTTACAAACCCCATGCACCAAAACGTGTTCCACTGATGCAGTGAGCGGCAGAGATTTCAATAATCTTGGATTATCAGACCTATGTTCACTGCAGATTAGCACTCAGATTGCAATAGTTAATAGTATGGCTAAAACATGTATTCACAAACTAGAACCAAAAAAATGTGTAAAAACAAACAAGGGTGCAAAGAAACCAAAAATAAAAGTCTGACAAAAGAGAACTGAAACTAAAATACTCTGCAAAAAAACAAAATAAAGTAAAATAGAAACAGCTTTGGTGACGAGTTAATCAATTATGTAACAATCAATCAAGGGAAGAGCAGATACTCAAACTAAGGATTTTAGAAAGTATATTCTCACCAAAACCATCTCTGTTGTTATTTGGTGCTTATATAAAAAAAAAAAACTAATAGAAGAAAGATAAATGTTCTCCTCTGAACACAAAAGCACAAACAAATTAAAACGAAAGAAACAGAACAAAAATAGTTTCTCTCATAACAGAGATTTTCTGCTCCTAAGAAAACATTCAAAGCAATTCCAGTGAAATTGAAACCACTCTTGCAGTGGTTTCTGCTGAAATTGTCCTAAAAATATACCCAACCTTCTGTTTTAGCATCCTGCAAACAGAAAACACATTCTGTCTCGCACTTAAGTATCCTTTGAGTCAAAGAGCAGGTGCTAAGATTTTGAGAGCTGGTGATTCATACATTTTTATAAGTTTGGAGGTAGAAATACCATACTCTGCATATCCTGACATTGTCACTTTTTTCATGAATTTTTACAAAAAATCTGGCTTTGACTTGCAGAAATATAATAAAATCTTCAAGATCTTTTTAATCTGTTGTGTCACGAATGACAGAAATCTCCAAATATTTTGTGAGTAAAGTGAGAGGGTCTTACACAGAGGTTGAGGCTTCACTTTGCTTTGAGGCAATTGTGATGCTTGTTGGCAGATGGAACTGTTCATCTCTCATCTTCTGATAGCTTCTTGATTTTGACAGGCTTCTGAAGGTCTCACCTTTTTGAGCTGCATCCTCCTCGAACCTATGGCACCTCTGTAATTTATTGACGTTCAGCACACATTTGTTTTTAAAAAGGCAGCATTTACAGAACCTTTAAAAAATAGAATGTCACAGGAAAGTGTATTCATTTGTAAAAAATGTAATTTTCACAGAATATAGATTCAAGGCCCACTGTTTAATTGATTTTAAGTATATGTCACCAAAATAACTTACATTTGTGGTTTTCTTTAGGAAGATATATGCAATATTTAATTTGTAATTAACATATACACCTGGTAGATGATATTTTATTTTGCATTTATTCAGATTTGTTAACATTATAACGGCACAAACAAGTCATATTTGAGCTAATCCAATGTGTATTCCATTTATTCATTCTCAATTTATCAGCAGTTTTGCTTATGATGCTTTGCAGTGTCATAGCTGGTGTGATTTCAACAGCAAACAAATATCTTTATCATTTTATGCTCATTTGTCACTCCTCAGCATGTGTCTATCTAAAAAATTCAAATAGACGAAGATTTTGCTGACCTGTAATGAAAGAATTCTGTATTTCCCCCACATTTTCTTTCAAATGACCACCTTATTTAACAGCAAATCAAATGCAAGTTGGACTTACCAGTTTCTTTGAACGTTTTTTTGGGGGGGATCAGTCAAATTGTCAAAGAAGTCCATCTTCTTTGTCACTTGCAAAGTACTAAAAGTTCTAAAAGTACATTTTCAGAAGGTTTCTAAATTTTTTCAAAATGGATGTATTTTGTATGTAATAAACAAATATCCCATAAAACCTCTCCAAAATTAACTTTAACTGTAGGTTGGATGTTGTTGGGGTCTAAACAGTATTTCAGATATGCTGAGCAAAAATGAAGTATGATTTAAACCAGATCTGGAGCCGTTTTGCTGCTTTTTTTGGCATTCCAGAAAAACAAGTACCGGTACATGTATTTACATGCACAACATGTACAACTCCGCCCCATACCCTTTACCTGAGTGTCCAAGACACATACATATGCACTCATACACATAACTAATCAAAGATATAAGATTTAGCAAAGCACTTCGGCTCCACAAAATGTTGGAGGTCCAGTAAATGTAAAGGGCTGTAGCATCCACGATGGTGCAATCCTTAAAACAAAATGGAAAGCGTCAAATACAGGAGTGACCTGAGGCTTAATGGCTTTGAGGATCTCAAGTCAGTTGATGTGATGCATATGATTTCATATCAACCAATCAGTAGCATAATTTCAGCTGTCGATCATCCTTTGCGTTTCTAAACTAAAAATGATTTTCATTGGACCAGGACCTTAATAGACTCATGGTTTCAAGCCAAGCTGCACTGCAATACAAGACAAGTTAATGTTTTAAATAAAACAGAGCATTTAATCAGAGGCTTAGTAAACATTAAAAGTAATATTCTAACTGTGGACCTCAATGAAATAATCTTTTAATGACATTTGGACACAAATTGAGAGGGACCCAGCTGCAGGTTATATGGCGCACAATTGGCCACTCATTTTTAGCTGTTGTAAAACTGGCTGATAGGAGAAATCTTCACTGGATATTATGATTTCATTTATTAAATGTATTTACACATAAAAAAGAGCATTCTTGCACAACAAGATTAATCAAAACAGAAAGCATAAGATGATGTGATGGTGTGTGACTGACAGGGTTTTTTTAATTACATCACATAACAAGAAACTTTTACAGAAAGAAAGTAAAATCTAAACATAAATAACAAAATCGAAATTAACTAAAACAAATTATTAATTCAGATTTTTAGCATTTTTTTTCAGGGCCAAGGAGCCACAAGAATACTGGGGTTTAATAATTGCTTTAGGCTTTGACGGTTGCATACCTCTGATGAGGCTAATATTTACGTGCTTTTTTCGTATGTATTTACTTTTATATTATATTTATACATACATTTTAAAAGACGTATTACAAACTATTTTTAACAATGAATGTATTTTTTCTCCAAGATCAAATGTTTTACTAGTAAATGGTTTAAAAAAAAGTGTCATCCTGTAAACAGAGCATTTCCCATAAACCCCTCCCCCTCACACAAGCCTGGGCGCGTGAGGCGGGCGCGTGCGGCAACGTCTCCAACGCGGAAGTGTAGTGTCAGAAACAAGAAAAGAAAAACAGAGCATTGAAGAGTCGCAGAAGTTGCCTGCCCCACCAGACTCACGATGTCTTGCTGCAAGAAGTACTATATTTTAAAAGTATTGCTTTTTACCTACAGCTGCTTCTTTTTGGTAAGTACCGACATCCTTTTCTTTTCTGTGTGTGGGTGTGGGTGTGGGTGTGTGTGTGTGTGTGTGTGTGTGTGTGTGTGTGTGTGTGTGTGTGGTGTGGGGTATATGCTTTAGTTGTTAATTTTATAAACTTTTTTGTGTTCTTATTTTATCTGTCAGCTTCTTTACGTGTGTCCAAAAATATGAATGAAATGGGTATTAGTGTAGACGTGGTTTCATGTTGTAGCCGTCATGCTACAGGTGTAGCACCTGTGGACCCACCCAAATTTGCAGAGTATGTAGTATCACCCCGATTTGTGCGTGCAAAATTCTTGATTTGTGCGTAACTTACGAATTGTGCGTGCGTAATTCTTGTTGGAACTCATTCTTAATTGTCACTCACATTTTGTACACATGCATAACTTAAATTACAACAGCTTAAAACTAACAACACTCTCAAATCTTTAAAAACTACGCACAAATCACTTGTTACGCGCACACAAAATAGAATTTACGCACAATTCTAATGTGCGTGTCATTATAAAAAGGTCTAAATATTCATTTTGAAAACACTCAACACTGGAGTTTCTCTATTCTCATCGCTCTCTTGCTGCTGCACTTTTCCTGCAGCGCCTTTGCAACAGAACTCTTCCGTGAGCAGGTGGCAAGAGGTCCTCCTTCGACACCCAGAGAACGGACAGAGTTGATCAGCCCTACACCCCGGCTCTGCTCCCTGGGTGTGGAGAAGGACCAGCTCCCGCTGAATACGGGGAGCGGGGTTCTGCCATAACGGAACGATAAGTCATTCAGCTCTACGCCCGGCTCTCTTGGGCAAGCAGGCTGTCAAAGAGTCGGCTCCCTGGGTGTGGATAAGCTGAGCTTGTAAACAGCCGCAGATCGGAGCTGGCTGGTGGGCTGATCAACCCTCTCCACTCTGTGGGTGTTTAGAAGGGCATCACGCTGTTATTGCTGCATTTTGCCACTATGTTTGCTGTGGAGAAGGTCCGCAGGGAGAGCATACCAGAGTGGGGGGTTCTGGTCTGCAAACATGGCAATAGCAGGTAGGAGCGCGAGGCCCTTTTAAACACCCACAGAGCGGAGAGGGGTGATCAGCCCACTGGCCTGCTCTGATCTGCGGCCGTTTATAGAAGGGTCCACCGGCACCTACTATCCCCATGACTGGTGACCAACGCTCAGGAAAACGCCCCATGTCAGAGGCGCTGTCAGGGGAGGTGCTGTCTTCAGAGAATGTGTGAAGACAGATGGTTGATTCACACTTGAATTGAAAACAATTTATTTGTCATACAATGTTTTTGAAAAATCCTTCTGCGCAAAGAAACCAGGGAGCAGGAGGACCCGGGGAGATGAGCTGGAGCTGCCTGAAGAACTCAGTAATAGATTGATTTTGGAGCCTGAATGCTGCACTGATGGGGGGGTTGAGAAGCAGATTGACTCTTATTTACTCGTCTTCACAGCTTGTTGACTCTGTTTGGTTAATGTATTTTTCGTCCTGTTGATTATAGCAAGACAATGTATCTTATCTCAAGAAAGAAAACCTGTAGTTTCTCCTTTTCAGAGATGCAGTTAAACACAATCAAGGCACATTGATGCATTTATTATTGTCTTGCAGTTAGAAATTGAAAAGTATTTTGTTGACTTCACATAGAAGAACCTTTGTGCGCTATCAAAACTAAATGTTTTATTACCATATACATATATTTTTTTACGTAAAAGCGCCACAAGATAATTTGTGATGTATTTTTTTTCTCTGGAATATCAACACGCATCCCTCTCACTCATTCTCATCACCATCCTGTAGCACAGGATGTTCCCATGTTGCATATCAGTACTGAGGATGTAAACAAGTCCTGTAGAACAATGTTCATCACAGTGGAGAAACGAGTTCCAAATGATGCAGAACCTGTTCTGCTCAGTGTTGCAAAGGTTTAGGGCACATTTAGGATAATTACTTTACACAAAAAAATCTGCCTAAGAATCCCAAGACTGCTGTCAAGATTCAAATGGAAACTAAAACTAAATGGGGATGAAAAATGCAACTAATAGGACTAAGTTTTGCAGGTTTGCTTTTGAACTTTTAGTTCTCATCTTTTGCATTAGAACAATAATGGCATAGAAATGTGATTAATTTATTTATCCATTGATACTTTTGTATTGTGTTTTACAGCTTCAAAAAACATTAAATGAACCATGTTTCTAAATTACCTAAAAACTTAAAAATAAGACACAAAATTGCCAATGTCTGGGATATTCTTACCAAAATACTTTTATTTAACCCACAAACATACCTATATTTTATATTGTAGAAATGTGTATATGTTCAGTTAAAGTACCTTTTTTATGTTTAATATTTTATTTAGTCTTGTGCATGCATGCATGGGTGTGTGGGACTCTAAAATTTAATGTAAAAGGACAAATAATCAAGTTTTCTTCTTCCATTTTCCCTGTATTAGAACTTGTGCAGCATCTTTTGTTTGTGATGTTTTGTAGAAATTAAAAGAAATTACGACATTGTAATTGAAGAAATTGAAAAATTTAGTTTTTCAACAAAACAAATTTAGCTGCAATCCACTGCTTAAATTTGGCTTTTAATAATAAAAGAGATTAATGAATAGACTTAAAACAAAGTTTCTAAAAATGAAACTTTCAAACAGGTAAAAAGGAAACTTTTGGAACTGAGGCAAATGTGTGAGTTAAAGACTTCCCTGACGGAGGCCTCATCTAGTCGTTCTCAGCAGACCCTCACAGTACGTTTGGGTCTGTGAAGTCTTACCGGCCTCTTTCCCCGCCAGTGAATCCAACTCACCACCAGGTAGTGATCAGTGGACAGCTCTGTCACTATCTTTGTCCAAGACACATCGCCAAAGGTCACCTTAAACTACTACAAAGTCGATCATCGATCTCCTGCCGAGGATGTCCTGATGCCAAGTGTATTGATGGACACCCTTGTGCTCGAACATGATGTTTGCTATAGACAAACTATGACGAGCACAGAGGTCCAGCAACAAAACACTGAATGGGTTCATATCAAGGAAGCAGTTCCTACCACTTGTGCCCACTTGGGCACTGAAGTCCCTCGTTGGGGCGTTTTCAAGTACCCCTTCGAGGGACACCAAGAAGGCTGGGTATTCTGAACTGCTGTTTAGCCCGTATGCCACAGTCAGAAACCTGCCGCCCACCTGAAGACGAAGGGACATGACTCTCTCTCACACACCGAGGGGAAATCCAACACTTGGCGGCTGAGCTGGGGTCTCAAAAGTAAGTCCACAACAGCCTGCCACCGCTCACCTTGGGTAACTCCAGAACGGTAGGAAGTCCAACCCCTCTCAAGAGACTGAGTTTCAGATCCCAGACTTTGTGTTGACGTGAGCCAAGCTATATCTAGCTGGTATCTCTAAGCCTCTTGCACAAGCTGTGGCTCCTTCCCTCCCAGAGAGGTGATGTTCTATGTCCTAAAAGCCTAGTTCCATGACTGGGGTTCAGGCCGCCGAGGCACTAGCCTTCGACTGCCACCCAGACCACATTGCACCAGCTACTTTTGAGCTCTCCTGCAGGTGGTGGGCCCACTGGACAGTGATCTCAGGTCATTCTGTTGGGCTTTACCCGACCAGCACCCGTGAGATGAGGCCCAGCCACCAGGCGCTCACCTGCGAGCCTCGAACCCAGGCCTGGCTCCAGGGTGAGGCACCGGTAACGCCAATCCGTTTTCATTGCGATTTTTCAAGAATGGTGAAGTGTGTCCTGTGCTGAAGAGGATATATGTTGAAGCACTGAACCTTCTTTCCTCATTACTTGATTGATTGTCCTTAAAACCGCAACCAAGTAGATGCATTCAGTTTGTGCAGTTAGGGTGCTTTTAGGGCAACACACAGAATTTGGATGCAACTGCAGGTCCTCAGTTTTGTCTAACATTTTTAACCTAAGCTTGGAGCTTTTTGGACATTGCACTGTGTGCTCTAACAGCAGACGGCCAACCACATTGTAGTTGAGAAGTTGTTTTTGCAAATTCTGTTCACGTGACCTTGGTCTGCTATCCTCGTGCCGTTGCCAAATCATCCACAGCTCAGTGAATGCTGATAATCATAGAGATGGCTGAGTTATCGCTTTATTTATTTACTTTTTTGATGGGGTTAAATAGATTTGCAGGATTTCTGGGCTGACAAGTCAGTTGGAGGAAATTTTCTCCTTTTAAATGCAGACACATACCCCCTCCCTCGTAAATTTTTGGCACAAAGTTTTGAGATCATCTGTTGGCATTTAAGATGCTTTAAATGACCTCTGCTCCACTCGGTGGAAGTGAATGTCTGATGAGCCGGCCAGCAGCAAGACACCGTCACAGATGGTGAGCAGGGACATCATGAAAAGACATCAGGAAGGGTTATATACTGTGAAAACTGAAATATTCATTTGAATCAAACTCTTTTCTTCCTTTCTGGCACCTTGCTTGACTTCTCAAAGGTAAACTATAAAAAATGAGGAAGTTGAATTTCTGAAATAAGTTTAAGAGTAGCCAACTGCTTCCTGTAAGTAATTTCTTTCAGACTCCATAGGGTCTGCATAATAAATTACAAGGTAACAAGATTTGACAGATGTTGCAGCTGTTACCATGCTGTTTCCTTCAGTTATTTTTTTCTGCAACCCAAAGCAGAGAAAAGTTTTGTTTTTACTCAAAATGATAGTGATCTTTGTCTAAGACAGGAGTGACAGTTCTAAAAATGACCACCACACGTGTTGGTCTAAAATTTTCTTTGGTAAAGTTGAAATGAAGACCCATTTGTACTATTGGACACAGTGTAAAGAACTAAAAAGTCAAAGGAATGTCAGCCGTCACACCATCCCCACAAGACTTAGTCGATTCACACTTCTGTCACTTCTCACCTCCTTTCTTTTTCTGCCAAGCAGTGAAAAAACAAATTCACAGTTGATGATCTCAGAGACATCACACAACTCATGGGAAAAAAGCCGCAGCAGCGGAGGTTTGCAGTAATCAGGAAATAATCACGTCAAATCATCACTAGTTCATAAATGAGGTGTCTGGTGCCAAAGCTTTTTGAGTAAAGATACAGTTAACTAAAGTCCTTGTGGTTGGTTGGTTGGTTAGTTGGTTGGTTTATTCATGCTTGGCTAGTTCATACTCTATGCCTTAGTCACAACTGCTCTTACTGCGGAATATGGGATGTGTGCAGGGGAAGAATGGGAAAACCTGTGTGGGTAGCCCGGGTATGGAGAGAAAATAACCTCTCTGGATTTGTGTGAACATAAATTTAATAACTTACCCGTTTGCGTGTATCTTTGGATTTGCATTTGTCTATTTCTTGATTTGTAACTCATAAATTACATTTTCTAAACAATTATATTGACAATAACAGGTTTTTAAAAAAAATCAAATCACCTTAAAAGACATAAAGACACAGGACCCCACACACCAAACAAAATGAACTTGATGCTTAAAAACGATGCCAAGAGACCAGCTTGGATAAAACCAAACAAGAACAAAGAAATCGAAATTATTTGATTTGTTTTTGCAGGAAAATATTTTTATTTGAAGGCTTTGCTTGTTTTGTTCCACAGTGTGTTTATATTTGCATAATTTTGAAAGGAAGTATTTTATGAAGAGCAAAGTCTTAGGGGATATTTTTAATTTTGTTTCATATAAAATGACATAAAAGCAAGAAATTTGAGTGGTTTTTTTTCACATTTTGGCTAACTTTATTTCTAACTTGTATCATTTTACAGAATATATTTTTATAGATAACTAAACATTGAAAGTTACTTAAGGTTTAAATTAATTTATTCTGGAATATTATTCTTGTCTGGTTTTATTTATATTTTCGCTTTTAAAAGTTACGTTTTAAAAGTTTAAAAGTTTTAAAAATGTAGTTTTTGTGTGTTCAATGTATGTTTATTGTTTTTGGCCCGTGACCTAAGGTGTGTTTTGGATTCAGTTTGACACCCCTGCCTTAGACCCTACTTCTCGGTGAGAGAAAAAACAAACTGTTAGAACTGTTAAAGAAGAATTAGCTTATCCAACTCTACAACTACATGTTTGAATAGTGTAGCAGATGGGCTTCATCCAGATGTAACTGCAGGACAGCTGGGGTGTGAAATGAGTCAAAGGCGATGTCCACGGTGAAAAACAGGAGCACTAATATCTACGATTAGTGCTGTTTAAGGGATAGGGCTGTTAGAAATCATCAAGAGGGTAGTTTGTGTGGATAACCTACGAGCACTTGTGTATTGCATCTCCACCTTGGGCATTTGGCATTTGTGCACGGTGAGTAAGAAGCCAGGTAATTCATCCTATTAACAACTAGAGTGCTGCATAAGGGCCCTGTACGATAGCATCACATGTCCGTCATAAGTGCTTACCACATGCATGACAATGATGGGTTCTATACATGCGCCTCAAGGGAACTGCAAGACTCACATGTGCTACCTTTAAAATATGACCTCTCCTGACCTACCATGGGCCTGGACAATCCAAAAACCCGCAGCACTTTTATGGATCAACCCCCTGTACTTGTATATGTGACTCAGACCGTAGCCCTCATGCTGCAGTCTTTTCTTGCCATGTGCTGCAAAGTAGTAATTAAATCTAATGCGACCTTTTACCTATTAATTGCCTGGAGGTTTTAATTGGGACAAATGGGGGTAAATCATTTAAATGTGTTTTTGTGAGTTCATCTTTCCCCGTGGCTTGATTACATTTTTATTTTTTACATGGCCATGATTCTTTTGACTCTATTTGTAGATAAATTACTGAAAAATATAGCTGTAATATTGCCATATTTTGTCATTTTGAGACGATAACCATACGTGCTGATTGGACTTATTATCAGCAGCAGACTTTGCCTTCTCACTGCATCAAGAGTTGCAGTCGATTGATGATTTGATTAATTAGCTTTGGTGATTAAGGGTCAAATTATCCATTTTAACCTTTGGAAAGAACAGCTACTGTCTTTATATTGCAATCTTTAATAGGATGTCTGAGTGAGGAAAAAGCATAGAGCTTGTTTCTGTGTTGTACTGTAAAATGGCACATCTTGCTGCTATAATTTTATTCATCCTTTGCAATTTGATGATTGTTGACCTTTTAAAGTTGATGCACAATCTTCTGAAGTTTGCACGTGTACAAATCTCTTCCTACTCATGAACTTTTTCAACTAGACCTTTTTCTCCATTAACCTTTAGAGGTGGTTCAGATAACTCAGGTGGAGTCATGAGTCCAAGAAGGTCCTGAAAAACATGCAGGGAAAATAATGAAGTAATGAGGGTTTCTGTAGTCTAGTAATTGTAGTTTAATTACTGAAATTTGAACTGTAATTTGTTACGTTGCTCCATTACTGACAAAAGTAATTAAATTACTGTAATTATTACTTTGCAATTCATTCATTCCCAACACTGGCTCGCAGGAGAGAGGGTAATAAAAGGGCTGATGGGAAGTTATTGGAGTTAACTTCCACGCTAACAGTGCCTGTCTACATTTTAGAGGCAAATTTCTAATGAGCTCCTGCTGCGCTGCTGGAAAAATGTATTAAAAAGCGATACAAGCTTTTTGGTTTTTGCTAAAAACTGCATAATCATAAATAAAAGACCACTGGGAACAATTTTCCAATAGAAAAAAACCCATAAAGATGGACTTTAAGGAAAAAAGCCTATTTTTATTGTGTTCTCTGTAATTTTGCCAAATCTCAAATTAAATAACTTTATCGACCAAATAAAAATTCTCGTCATAGTCCAGTTTTATGTGTCTTGAAAGACTAAAAAAAAATCACAAATGTAATTTTTATTTGGAGATAAAATCTGGGTATAGAGCGCTAATATGCACACGATAATGCATTATGCTATGACTGAGTGAGTGCCTCTCTGGCAGCATCTGAACAGCCAACTGCATACGTGCACAAAAACCTTCAGATGGCCGTCCTTTTTTTTTTTTAGAAGAAATTGTTAATATTATTGGTACACTGCTTCTCCAAAAGTAAATTAAAAAACATTAATGTATTCACAATTATGGAAAGACCACCACTTTTTTGTTATTTAACAATCTTGAAGGCAAAATCAGTGATAAATATTCTTTTTAAATCTCAGTTTGAACAAACATGGCAACATTGAACTAAAATTTAACCCAAAACAGGCCGCAATTATTTCTGCATTAATCCTGTAATACAAACAAGACGGTGAAGGTTTTTCTAAATCACATGTAATCAAGGAGTGTATAAAAAAAAAAAAAGCAAAATTGTATAAACTACAAGCAGGAGCAGTTTAACCTGAGCTGAATCACAGATGGAAAGTCTAAAAATGAGCTGTTTGAGGTCGTGCTTCTTTGTTGTCTGTCTGAGAATCACCACACATATGCTTTCTATTATTTTTCTGTAGCTTATTTTAATGGTAAAGTCTGCAAACATAATACAAACTTATGGAACTACAGACCACTGTTTGACCACAGTTCTTTAATTTCAATCTTTTACTCTATTCCACCATAACTGTTGTTCTTTTTTGTTTCCAGACTTTAGGCGGCTTGATTCTAGCCATTGGGATCTATGCTGAGGTGGAGAGGCAACGCCACAAGACTCTGGAAGGAGAGTTTTTGGCCCCAGCCATCCTCCTAATCCTGCAGGGACTTGTCATGTTTGTGGTGTCCTTCATTGGAGCTTTGGGCTCATTGAGGGACAACATAATACTGTTGAAAATAGTAAGTGTTCATTCAAAAGGAACAGATATCACATTTGAATATCATGTTTGTCTTTATAACGAACTCTGATGGGACGTGCCGAAAGGGGGGAAACAACATTTAAATTTCTCAGTCTTCTAATATGAATTAGATAAACAGTTA
Source organism: Oryzias celebensis (assembly GCA_014656515.1). NCBI lineage: Eukaryota > Metazoa > Chordata > Actinopteri > Beloniformes > Adrianichthyidae > Oryzias > Oryzias celebensis. Next base: position 12,556,414 of record BNCR01000003.1, on the reverse strand, counting down.
AAACATCTATTCATACCTTTGTACCAATTCAAACTGATGTTCGTGAAGGAGTTCATTTTAGAGTATGTTTGCTCTTCAGGTTTATGATTTTGTTGGTGACCAAAAACATTTATCTTCTTCTGGCCAAATTCTTTGGGGAAATGTAAATTTTGAATATGAGACTGGCTTGCTTATTTCTTTGCAGCAGCACCTCTGACCAAAACTGGCCTGTGTCACAGACAACAACAAGCCCATGCAGAATGAAAAGGACTAAAAAATGCTCATCTTTGTGATTTGTTTGCTCTGTGACCTCTTTATTGAGTTGCGTTTAATTTTTTCTTAAACGCTATAACCCAAAACTCTCTTACTGGGGCATTGATTTGAATAAACCTGCACTACACTCAGCTGTTTCCATTATCATAAAATTGCAGGGTAACACTAAATTTATAGCATTCACACTTAACTTTCATAAGACAAAACATCTATAAAAGTATAAAAAGAAGTATTTTCTTGTGTCATATACAAGATTAAAAAAAGTTGTTTTTTCTGTTCTTAGCCGAAATACTTTTCCCCACAAAGCTTTTCCAGTTGAAAAGTACTGAGAGTAATTTTAAATAAGGAGTTACTGTATGTCAAACTAGCAAAACATTTGTTTATGCTAAGATTTGACATACATTTACCAAGTTTATTGCTAATTTATTTTGTTATCTGTCTTCATTGATTAATATAATGATTGAAATTATCTTTAAGCTAAAAGACAAAAAATGCTGTTTAAAAAATCTTGTTGCTGTGATGTAGAAACTATAATTGGCAAACCACAAGCTCCATGATCAGCTCTATTTCAAATATTTTCATAAATCGATCCATGTATATGTCTGTTTTTCTTCCTCTGTGCTGGCATCTAAGCTAGTGAGACAAAGTGTAAACAAAGAGATGAAAGGAAGTGGGGGCGGGCTTTATTCTGTACCATCAGTCCTGCCAGCAACTTGGAGATAAATTTCGAATGAATTACTGCCGCTCTACAGAAACAATGTCCTAGAAAACGACACAGGCTTTTGGATTTTGGCTTAAAACTGCATTACCGTAATTAAAAGACCACTTGGAATGCTTTAAAATAGATCAAAAGATGATTGGAGTGGAAAAAATTAGTTGGTATTTCCCACAAGTACAATTTGTACAAACTTGTTGATCAGACCTGCCTAACAATTTGAAAGGTAATTCAGCTTCTGTACCTTTAGCACAGAGAAGCCTTAGTGCTGGTATGTTGGCCAGTTTTCTTGAGTACACTTGCTTAAGGCCCTTCCCAAGCATTCCCTTTAGATTAGGGTAACAACTCTGATCTGGTTATCTGAAATAGTTAACTTCAGTCTTGTTTTACTGTTTTCTAGAGTAACAACCTGCATGCTCAGGGCCATTGTCTTGCTACATGACCCACTTTCTTGTGAGATTCACCTTAAGTGCAGATGTCCAGCACCAGTAAAGCACACGTGCAGCCTTAAGCAGACATGCCTGTACTGAGGCCTAATAGAATCAAAGCTAACATTATATAGAAAAGACTATTGTATTCTGCTACTTAAGACGTCAATGATACATAAGTGATAAAAGATTCAAAAAATATTTTTTTTGCAATTACTTCACCTTTTATATGTCTGCATACATTTTTGTATATTAATGTTGGTTTTAGTGTGAAGAGTACAGGATGGAGATTGGCACATGAGTAGCCTTGACTTTAAAGTTTATTAAAAGAGAACCTTTATAGATGGCTTTAATCAACCTTCTTACACATTTGGAAACTGTAGGATGCTATGAAAATATTCTATTTATGTTAAATTTATACCAAACTTGGCAAATGGCGAATACTTTTGTAGCGCTTCTTCTTAGAAGACCCAAAGCTCTTTACAGTCACAGTCCCATTCATCCATGCACACACACCTTCCCACGTGGATGGCAGCATGTGGATTTTCTAAAGGAATTGTTAAATGTTGTCTTAATGGGTAAATGTGATTTTATTTTCCTGTTTCTAACAGTAAATAGTTCCTAGTGAGATTCTTCATGCTGTTAAAATCCCTGTATTTGTGGTGCTTTGTGTAGCCAGGTTACAAAACTGAATTGGAACCTGGTTACTTAAGTGCATGTAAACACACCCTATGTGATGTACTGTGAATCCGTCAGACACATCAAAAAATTGCATAAGTTCTGTATCTGAGTGGTATTTATGTGTATAATTGTACATTCTGTTGTTGTTTTGTTTCAGTTCATGTACACCCTGGTTGTGTTTTTAGTCTTGGAGCTGATTGGTGGAATCGTGGCATTGATAATTCGTTCCAAGGTGAGCTCAACACCTTTTCTAGCATCCTAATAACACATGCTTGAATCCTGTTAAAAAATTGCTTTGATTAAGTTGCTTTAATTGCTTTAATTAAAATGTTGAGTAATCATTTGGAATTTAAGCAGTTTGAAACAGGTGAATCATGAATTTCTGAAATTATATATATATGTATAATTGCTCCTCAACTTTTTAAACTATTCAACTAACTACTGCTTTTTAAACTACATTGAAAATGTCTTACAGAATCTTCCATTACACCTTTTTTCCTTTTTTAACTAAACAATTTCAGCTCTACTAAGCAATAGAACACAAGTAGACTTTCAGCTACAGATACCATTCAACTTTAAACTATTCAGCAGACGTTGGGCTCTTGTAATTTGTATTTTTCTTTTTAAAACTCCTTACGGTTTTTGAGATTGCAGGTCAAAATTGACATGTCATCTTTGAGTCAGGCTTCAGTTATGAATGAAAGTTTATGTAAAAGGAGCAGCAGCTGAAGTCAGGGAGCAGAGTGTGTCAGAGTGAGCAGACACCGACCCTCTTTGTGGATTCAATTTGCAATTTAATTGCAATTAAATTGCAATTTACGAACTCTACCACAGTGTCCCTCACAGAAAAAACTTTTCACATCAAAATGTAGACATTTTCCTGGCTTTTTATTTTGAAAAAAAAAAACAGGTTCTCTCAGATACACCTTCGATCACTTGATGCAGCGAAATAGACTGTCTGAACGATCTTTTATTCTTTTTTTGAAATGGATTGTCCTGTCCAGCAGCTGAGCAGGATCTAAAATCTTTTTTACCTAAATGCTAATCCAACAGTTTCAAACATTTCAAAGTATCTTACTCAGTGAGGGACTGCGTTGAGCTGCAGTAGTATTCAGAGGTATCCCAGTCCTCTGAGGTCTTTCGGATTGCGATGACATGACAGTCTTTTATGCTGAACCGCCTGAGGTAGTGGAGTCACGCACATCCAACTGTGTTTTCTGGTTTTGTTCTTTGTATACTGCGAGTTCCCCTGACTCTCTAGATCGTTTAAAATGTCATTCACTTCAGGCGTTGAAAGACTGAACCTCTTAGCAGTTTCGCATTGAGTAGTTTGTTTGTACTTTATTATTTTTTGGTTAAACCAGTCAATGATTCCATGATGGTTCTTTTCATGAAACGCTGAAACCTGACTCCTTTCCTTATAAAGACAAAGAGCTGCATTTCCTGTGCTTTTGCACCTGGGGCAATGAGTCATTATTGGTCTCTATACAACACAGCATGCCTGGGCTTGCAGAAAGCTCTGACAACTCTGGAGGTAAAAGCACAAAGAAAAAAGACCCTCTAACATGAATTGAAACATGATTGTAACATTTAATACATTTAATGAAGTCAGAAAATCATTATCGGTTCCTCACTTGAGTTTCTAATTGTATTTTTCAATTTTTTTAATTTTTCTAAAAGTTTCTAATTGTTAATGTGTTTCCCATAAAATGGATCAATGCCACAAAAATATAACTATTGTTCTTGTTTAAAAAAAAACATGCATTAGGCATAATGCACAAAAAATGTCTTTGGAAACTGAAACTGTAACTTACAATGGTAGAGCATTAATGTGATTATGTTGACATAACTACAATTACCTTAAATAAATTAATTTGGCTAGTTTTAGTCTTTAAAAATGAGTTCTTATGTCTTAAAACCCTAAGCTGTCTCAAAGGGGAAGACTTAAGCTGTGTGTCTGCCTTTTGTTTTTGTTTCAATTACTTCATTTATATAACTGTTGTCATGTAATAATAAAAGTACCTTGATAACCATAACTTGGTTTTGTCTTTCAAAGAAAATGGAAGTAATGAAGTAATGAAGAAACCTTTCTCTTATTTGTTTCACTGGTGTTTCACTTAAAGAAAATCACCTAAAATGTTAGTTTTTAATTTAAAAAAATGTCTTCCTCCTTCTGCCCTTCTCCTTTTTCTTTAATTATGGTGATGAAGGAGATTTTCCTTTTTTCCAAAAAATTTCCACTGGGATCTTAGGTGCTCTTAAATTGTTGGTTATAAATATAGCACGCTTGGCTCATACAGATTTACTTGATTTATTTGGAACAAGAAGGTTCTTCTATTCTTCTCAACCATTAAAAAGTATTCCCAACGGGGGAACTTCAGATGAAAATAAACAATTTCAAAGATGCACAGAAGCATTTAGTAATTTTTTTTTTCTGTGATAATTTTAATCGCCTAGGTTTAATTCTCCTGATAAAAAATGAACCTGTACAACCAATCAACAGCAAGCAATACAGAGGCAACCAGAATCAGTACAGCATGTACTATTACATGGGTTGCAGTTACTTTAACTGCTGCTTTTCGTTTTTGTTTTCCCACAATCTTGTGTATAAATTTGAATAAACTTTTAATTGTTGTGACAGTTTCACAGTGCTGTCAATTAAATTCTCTCAGGTTTTACAATCTGTTATGAAATGCAGTTGTGGAGAAATGAAAGACGGACCTCACAGTGAGGTCAGAATGAGCCCAGTGGATGCGGGTGTTTATAGGTGCATTAATATTCCAATCGAGTGTCTCTGGTATCTTCTTCTATCACAGGTCTTCTTTCCATAGCTTTCAGATTGAAGATATAATTCAGACAACAGCAGTGATATACCCTGAGTGCCATTCAGAAAAAAAGAACATCTTTCCCTTGCTTACAGGCAAAGAGTATATTTAACAAGAACATCCGGAGGGACATGAAGAACTACTACGATGACCTGGACTTCAAAAACATCATGGACTATGTTCAAAAGAAGGTAAGGAGGTGACTCCTTTTAATTTCTGTTGTCGATGTGAAGTGGTGAGAACACAGCAGAAATCAGGAGAAGCTACTCAGTGTGTCTTTGTATTTAAAATCATATGACTGTCAATATTAATAGTGAAATTCCCACCCAGTTGTCATTTCTAGTCAAAATAAGCCGGAGACTTTTTAAATGAAGACTTAGAGCATTTATTCTTCTTAGAAGTTACCATTTTCTTGCTACTCACTACATAGTGCACTATATAGTGTGTTTGCCATTTTGTAGTGCTGTCAAAATCTACAATTCCAAAATCGAGTGCCCTTGAAATTTTCCAGCAGACTCCGTTAAAAATCCAGTGTTCATCTATGCTCACTTGGCAAATAGAGACCACAAAGCATTGTATTTGTAAAAAAAAAAGTATTTTAATTATTTTTTTCATAAACCATCAAAGTTTTCATCATAAGAACACAGTGGATTCATTTTTGCCAAAAAGTATTGAGCATGGTGTCTGAAGTAGGGTGGGAATTCGGACATAGCCTTTGTGTTTGTTGCTTGAATCAAAACATGGGGAACGTGTTTCAAGATTCACGACTTTCTTATTTATTTATTCATTTAATTGCAAAAAGTAAAAAAAAAACCTGTCACTATGGAAACCATAACATTTGATTAGGCCTCTAACATTTGTTGTTTTGAGCCCTTCTTTTCTTCACACCATTCTGAGCCCCCAGTTTCTCTCGTGTGCAAACGTCTTGCTGTAAATTAACAAAGAAGGTCAATTGAGAAAATGTTTTAATTTTTAATGATAACCTGGGTGAGAGGCAGAACACATTTACTAAGGACTAAAATCCTGATGGGAAACATGACTCCAGATTTTTGAATTTGTGTGCGTAAAGTAGGCTTGTAAGGTTCAAAGCTGATCTTGGAGCTGAAAACTTTATACTGTGATCAAACAGCAAACCAGCCTCCACTGACCGACACTGTAAAGAATGCAAATGTACCTGATGTCTGAGCTAAGGCTTTTTGCTTTGTATGTGCATGTCATAATGGAACACAAACAGTTCTGTGAGCAGGAAATATATTATTGTAATTGAACATTTCAGATCTGTAAGCTGTTTGATCTTCGTATAGCTCAGATCCACTTTCCTGTTTTCAGCTGCTCAAATTGTGGTTGTCAGTTTGCTTTTAGCTGCATCTATAGTAATGTACACTTGAAGGACTCTGAAGAGGCTCTGTAAAAGCACCTTCAATTTATTTAGCCTGACTGACTGAAAAAAAAAAAGGTACCTTCGAATGAGGAAGATGAATGTTGATGTGTCCCAGCCATGCATTTGTTTGCTAGAATAAACCTGCTTATTGTCACTCTGTTGTAAATGTATTTTTCATTGCTCTATTTTACCCTGTTTATTTTCCTGTGGCAAAAGAAAGTACATGATAAATATCACTCTGCAAAAACGACTGACCTTACAGTAGTTATCAATGAGTGTCGATGCTAACGGTGACTTAAATAATTTCTTTAAAAGTTCAGGTCATGGCACAGTGGTGATCTGTTTAAACCCCTTTCTAAGTTGATTTGACTTAAATTAAAGAACACTATATTAGAGAACTATGTTGGAACAGTGTAGGACATGTATGGTGTGCGGTAGGGGTGACAGATGAGTTAAAAGTGGAGGTGGGATTACACCAGGGATCAGCTCTGAGCCCCTTTCTGTTTGCAATGGTGATGGACAGACTGACGGATGAGGTTAGACAGGAATCACCATGGACTGATGTTTGCAGACGATATTGTGATATGTAGCAAGAGCAGGGAACAGGTGGAGGAGAGGCTCCAGAGGTGCAGGTTTGCCCTGGAAAGAAGAGGAAGGTTAACTTCAGCAAGACTGAGTTCATGGATGTAGTGAAAAAAGACATGAATGTAGCTGGTTGTAGAGTAGAGGATGCAGAAGACAGGATTTGATGGAGGAAGCTAATTCACTGTGGCAACCTCTTAAGGGAAAAGCCGAAAGGAAAAGAAGAGGAAGAAGATATTTGCGCTGATTTGGACTTTGTGATTTAGGGGCCACTAAAGTACCTTAAGGTCGAGTATGAAAACAAAAATTCTGCTTTTTATTAAAAGGAAGAGGACCTTTTATAGGATAAACTAAGGTGTTTGCACTCTGCAAAGGAGTTTGAAGTGTAAAGCTAAAGTTCTATCAGTTGTCACATCTAAAGCCTTAGGCTATATACGGGCTGTGCAGGCAAAAAAAAAAAACAGGCAATCATGTAAGGCAAGAAATATCCAGGTCGTGGACCGTTCAATGAGCCCAAAGAGCGAACATGTTAATGGACATTTTGTTCACACGCTGTGTGAGACGGGTTGTAGCAGACACTTTCACATCATGCAAAGGTAAGTAAGGGTGAAGACAAAGGCGTGTCGTATGGACTTTTCATTATTACAATCCCCCAACCCTGCAGACTGTGCAAGGGGTCCCTCTAATGCTGTTAACGTGATAAGCGTGTGCTCCTGACTTTTAGAAATGAGGAAATAAGACAATTAGAGCATAGTTGTGTGGGCATCCAACCGGCACCTTACGGGCACTTCCCTGTTTACCCTGTGTGTGGCATTTGACATTATCATCATTAAGGAGCCAGTGTGTGCAACTCACTAATGGCTGTACTTCTGTGTAAAGTGCAACGTACGACAGTATCACCTATGCATTATAAGTGTGTGCAACTTACAACATCCTTGCAAACACTTCACAATACACTTACCACACGCACCACAATCGTACGTTTTTATTTTCATCATAACCCTTAAGGCAGCGGAATTGATCTTAAGAGAACTGCAAGACACACCTGCACCTACACCCTGAAGGTGTTGCCCCTTCTCTACTACTTTCCATGGGGCAGACTAATCCTGAACCCCACAGTACATGCATCAGACTAAAGCCTGAAGCGAGAGAAATTTACAAGGACCCTCCTATAATCTCCTAAAACCTGTTTTACAAAGTAAAACATTTTTAACGTTCTCTCCAGTGGTCTAAAAGATGCAAACAAAGAGCTATGTGCTCCCTCAGGATGGTAGCTTTCCTCTGGCAGATCTAATTCTGCGTGACTTGTGTTTCTGTGCACAAGCTTTGGAAGTAATTACATAAAGTACAACAAATCATACAGCACTTCTGTTTTAATCTAACAGATGTGGGTGGTGATAGCTTAGATTTTTGCAGAATGCAAGATCATTTATTTCCTTTGCTGTGGAAGTCTGTGATTTCAGTGTGATTTCTTTAGGCGCTACATCATTATGGAATTGATACAAGCTGGAAAGATGTCTGGCTTCAGGCAGAGCGTCTGTAGGAGCCAGATAAACTGAAACCAGGTGCATAGTTACAGTGTTGAACAACTCCACCGTTGAATTAGTCAACTATTGGTTATTTTCACTTAAAAAAAATAATCTGTACTTACAAAAATCTGCAATAGATTTATGAATAATTTTATGCACACACACACACACCCTCTACACAGCGTCTTCACTGAGGGAAGGAACATGCTCAGCAGAAGACCTTTGTCCCTGAAATGCTCTGATGACAGACTCTGGAAGTCTTTTGTTCTACAATAAGACTGCCGATTTCCTTGAGGCTGCATTCTGCATCAGAATGGAGTGGAGCAGGGAACTTTAGGCCTGTCGATTGTAGCTTTTAACATTATTATTACAAGCTTTCTCCAATGGCATTTTTTTCAAATGCACCTGATTCATCATGAGTTGAATTTATCAATTTATCTTTCATCAAAAGCAAATAACTGTAAATTCAACTTGTGAAAAAATTGTATCCCAACAGTATTTATTATTATTATTATAGGAAACATTTCAAGAGTTTTTTAACCTTATTAGATGATTTCAGAGATGTTTGGACTTTTCATAGAAATCAGCAAATAATTGAGGAAATACTTGAAGCTCAAGAAATTACAGTTCTCCTTTAAAAACTTAAACTGGCAATCCTGCTTTTTTTGCTGTTTTTTATTGTGGTTTGGGGTTTCAACATCCCACCATTATAAAACAAACACCATTTTCGATATGATGGAAAACTGTTTGCTGGAATATTTTCTCGTTATCCTCTAAAGCTCCTGGCTGTCTCAAGTGTTTTGCAGCAGAATTAAATTTAAGCATTTCCCACACGACTCAGAGGAAACCATATGAGCAGAACTTTGACTAGGAGAGTGGGAATGATGACAGGAATTTCAATGCAGCACTTTGTGTGTTTTGATTAAATTGCAAATATTCAGAGAAGTAGAAGATATTTTTTTTTCTGCTGAATCCTCACTTGAGTGTTAAGATTATCCAAGTATAAACCATTTATTCAAAAGACTTTCCTGGTTTTTATGTAGGAGTTCCTTCTACAACAATTTGTTAAGTTAATGTGGATTCTATCTTCCACTAAGCTCTGGACAGCGTCTAAGAAAATCATTTCTGGCTTCTTGCATTTCATATCAGGTACGAGTCATGTCGTCTTTCCGCTGAATCATTTCCTGTGAATAATGTGGGTCAGATTAACATTCTCTGGAACATGTTAGATAATTACAAAAAAGTAAGAAGGAAATGTTTGCATCAGTTAACAAGATTGCTTTTAATTATGCCCTAAAAGTAAAATGTGTCTGTTTGCTACTTTGCATAATTGTCAACGCTCTGTTTTCTGTCAAATCCTTAAGTCAAACTGTTAGGCTTTTGTATAACACTTTGTTTGCCCCACAGTATCACTTCACTGTTATTCAATCGAGTTTTGACACTTTACGTAGCAACCCACAAAAACTTCACTAGCAATGACAGGCATTTGGCATTGAGTATGCAAAGAGAAGCTGAATGGGAATGTGTGCCTCAAACGGTTTCTTTAGTTTGTTGCAGTGTTCACAAGCAGACATACGTTTGTGTTTTCTTTCTTTTTCATTTTCTCCCATTTTTTGTTTTAATGTGTATTTATATATATATATATATATATATATATATATATATATATATATATATATATATATATATATATTTAGATTTACCCTAATTGTATTTTTGATTAGCAATATAATTTCATTTAACACTTGGATTTCTGCCTTATTTAAAGGATGGGGACCTATTTCAAAAACAAAAACCCCTTGTCCAAACTTTGACCATTATTTAAAGAGAGATTACAAAGAGTTTTGTGTTCCTATTAGGACTTTGTAATAGGGTAAGCATTTATTACCTCCTTGGCATTAAAAAAAAAGTTGACCAATTTTCTTTTGAGACCACCACTTGAAATGTTTGTATTGTTTACCCAACCTGACACTTTTCTCAGGAGAGAAAATGCAATTTAAAAACAGAGAAAAGTTAAAAACCACTAATGTTTAAATAAAATGTTAGACAGTACCTTTTGACAAGAATATCCTACAGAGTCCTAAGAGCAGAGTCAAAAACTAAATGAGTGTGCAACTTAATTACCATGGCACACATTTATTATTTGTTTGCTTCCTTCACTGAAAATTGTTGTTTTCAGCTCTCATGTATTTTGGGAGGAAGTAATGTCACGTGCTTTAAGTTTTGTCTCTAGCGGTGCTTTCTGTTTAGTGTGCTTAAGTATTCTAATGGAAATGTGACCTTTTTCTCCAGTGGCCATGCCTGCATCTGTCTTCAGCACAGCGGAAGAGGAGACCGCCACAATTACAGCGCACGATTAATCAAAACGGCAATGCTAATATAGACTAATGCTAGGTCTTATTGAACAAAACCACAGTTGGTACTTTTATTTTTTAATAGAAATGATGTTAGTAATTGTTAGTAAAGTGATATGCTGCCTCATAATCCTTGTATAGCTGGAAGGTGTGCTATTTATTAGTTTATTCTTTTGCCACATGAGTCCCTTTTGTTATATGTAGGAAGGGATCTTATAGTTCTGCAAAAATCAAAGCCATTCAAACATTTGAACTGACACTTAATTTCCTGTACGGCATGGCTGTTCGACATAAATGTGATCCATTGTTTTTCTAAGTTAATTTCTGCTTCATTCTAAAAGGTGGCATTTTGACAGAACAATACATTGAACAGGACAGTTTTTATCTTCCACAAAATTAAGGCTTTATATTAAACGTACAAGAAGAGTTTTAGTGCGTGAAAACATATTTTAAACATACAAGTCAATGAAAAAAAGATTACATTTTATTTGAGTCATTTGTTTTGTGTGTATAGAAGACATGCTTCCCAGCAACATTTAAATTTAGCCAAGTACAACTTGAAGTTCTGCAGTTTCCATCATCAACCACAAGACTTAAAGAATAATACATTTTTACAAACATTAAAATGTGGATTCTCAGTTTTATGTATAATCTCTATTATCTAAAGGAGCAGCGGCATGATTGGGACTTATTTCACAACCAGAAAACATTTTTTTGCAAACATGGCAAAATCCTTATACTTGCCCAAGTGTAAACAACTGATAACAGGAATTTTAATCTCACACAGTCTTTTTTTTTTTTAATCATCCATAGTTAATTATTTAATTGAAGTATCATATCCAAATAACCAAAGTGTAGAAACAAAGGGATTTTTTAAATTCTTTTTTTTAACTTTTCTAATTGTTTTTAGTAATGCGTGTTCTTGTTAAAAAGATCATTTTTCCTTTTGAATTGTCCTATCAGTATTAGAAGCATATTAATGGGCTTGAACCACAAAATGCCAGATTTTCTGGCAAATGTCAACCTATCCAGATCTGCTAAATAGGAGAAAAACTCACACAGCGTCTTGTGTACTAGCACACAAGTACACTTGCAACCTATGAGCAGAACCGCTCCAGTACCGCTGGTATGCAACCAAATCCTAGCTTTGAGTAACTAGTAACATTCTTACTAATTATTTCCATTAATCCAGTAACATCAGCTATAATTTAACAAATAAATCATGCTTGGTTAATGGTGGGTTTTTGATTTGACTAACAAGATCTATAAGTTCTTTGTTAGTCTGGTATTAAACCGTACTGTCATCTGAGTCTCAGTAGTCCTGATTTATTTGTTTGTTCTACACAACCGTCCATCCACCAGGCAGCAGGTGATTGTAACACCAACAGCCTTTCAGTCAGTGGCTGAAATGGGTTAGCCAAAGTGTGTTGCTGTTCTGGTGGACAAGAGCTATGTTTTGTTGCTAATACTCTGGTCAATCAAAGACCAATACAATAAGATGATCACATAATTCCATTTTTGACTCAAATATCTACAGTGAACAGGTACAAATTAAATCTGCTTCTATCATATTTGTTAAATACTGCAGCTTAAAAATATATAAATAACTTTTTTTTTTTTTAAATTTCCTCTTAATTTTGTGGTAACAGGAGTTGATTCTTCGATGTGTCGTCACTCTCAGGTTTAATGAATGCTTAGAAGAAAGGATGCCCACGCTTAGCGCAGAGCCAGTTGCCCACACAGTCAATCTGACTAACTGATGACCTGCTGTTAGCAAGAACTCATGTCAGTTGGCTTAGAAATCATTTCCTTATAGCCAATTGTTTTAATGTATATTTATGAGTATTTTATTTGGAAAAAATTTTAGAAAAAATTGTCAACCAGTTGAGAAGATTAGAGCAAAGAAGGAAAATCGGTGCAAAACTAAATATACTCTTTGTGACTTTAGCGGTCCCTTAAATTTTTTTTAGGTTAAAAATATTAAAAAATAAAAAAAGAATACACAGTTTAATAGACTTGGAATAAAGAACCACAAGTTTTTAGGCAATTCTAAGTGTTTCTGCCAACAGCATTGTCACAGCTCTGAAGAAGCTTGAAAATCTAAGACATCACCATGAATCACCGTCTCTGCTCCTCCTTTGCTTTGATCTTTGTGGTTTCTTTCAAAACTATATTGTTTTTGCTGCTTTGTCGCTCTCTTTTTTGACCCATTGCTGTTGGGTTGGGGAGGTAAAAGCTCTGCAGACTTGACACGAGAGGAAGCGGGAACAACATCTTGGCAGACAGGCGTCTTATCAGCATACTGATTACACTGCGTGGTGAAGAGCCAGCTCATATTTATTCATTTATTTCTCATAAGTCTTTATCTCCTACCTCATCCACTCTGTCTTCCCCACATTCTCCCTCAATAAAATATTTATCTCAAAAAGTAACAATCAAGCTGAGCCAATACTCTGGAATTGTGGATGTACTGTAGTGCTTTTGCGTTCTGATGCAGATTTATAGGCACAAATGTAGGAGTACATATTCTAGTTTTGTGTAATGCATCATATTTATATAGAATAAGCAGTGCATTGGTATAAAAAAATGACTCATAAGCACAAGTTTTTGTCATCTATGCTTTTTCCTCCTACTTGCCATTATCACTTGTAGCCCATGGATGTGACAGTAATGTTTAAAGTTTCCCCCTAAAAAAGCAAATCTCCTAAATAAACATAATTATCAAAAATGTTGCTAATCCCAAACCTTAAAGACTGTATCACAGACAGAAACGCCTTGGGAAATAAAGGTAAAACAATGCAAAATGTTTTTATTGAACATTTACAACTTGATTTGAGAAAAGATTAGTTAAAAATAAAGCCGTTTTTCTCAAAGACAAATCAAAGCTTCTTTCTAGAGATAATTCCATTACTACTTTATCTGCACTCATTTAGTCTTCCCTTAAGTAATGATGTTTTGCTTTACTCGAGGGATTGCAGCTAATGATGAAAAAGGTAACACAAAACGATCCCGCTGTGTCATTGCTTTGTGGGTTTAGAAACATAAAACAGTTTTCAGCCTCAATTTCTTGTTTATGACTTTATGGTTTAATGATTTTAGAAGAAACATTTCTTTATTGTTTTCTTTTAAATGTTGACTGAGTGTGAAATAAAAGCCTCCCACTGGAAGGACTGGACACTGTCGCAAACAGTTTGATTACATTTGTTATAGTTTACCGTATTTTGTATCAACAAATAAACCAGCATTGAGAGATGCCCAAAATAGAGAATAAAACATAGACACGTGTTGTTACCGATTCATGTTTTTTACTATACATCCTATCTCTTGTGAGCTGTTTTTTTAAAGCTCTGCTTTTCATTTCTATCTCACAGCTTCAGTGTTGTGGGGTAGCAGATTATAAGGACTGGGAAGTCAATATGTACCACAACTGTTCTGCACCCGGCCCGCTCGCCTGTGGAGTCCCGTTCACCTGCTGTATTACTTCTAACGTAAGTGTTACCACCACAACACCACATTTGTTTAAAGGTTTGCAGAAATTCTTACAATATTGAATATTTTCTGATTTAAAAACACAAAAATCTCTCAATTATTCATGTGTCCATAGCAACTAAAGGTCAAGGAAGTTGTTTGTTGACTAGCTTTTACAGGATAAAAAGTTGTAACAAATATTTTTTTCTCGGAACTATGAGCACAAAAAAAAAGACTGGATTAGTCCTAATGATCTTTGAAAATTTCTTGTTGAATCTAGGTTGTAGCTTTCTAGCACAGTGGTTTGCGTGACACGTTGAAAATGTCCAGCAATAGACATAATCTGCAAAGTATTCAACTTAATTATATATACATATATAAATATAATATATAATTTTACAGTTATATATGTTTTAAGGTTGTAAAACCCCTCAACACACTTTATTCTCTTTTCTCGCCCAGGCATTAACATTTAAACACTTTTCACTCTTGTTTCACTCAATGTTCAAACCTTCGTAGACAAATATGTCCAGTACAGAATAGTAATTACACAATTATCAGTAAGCAGATTGTAATTTCTTTCTCCGTAAAAAGTCTTTATACACTGTCAAGTTCATCTATGGTTATGATGCTCATGATTTAAGCACTTAAGCGTTATTTTCATGGACAGTCATGGTCTACAGTCTCCCTGATGATCTACTTGTCATACAGCACATGCACAGTTGTCTGGGTTTCTGTTATAACACTGTCTTGCTCTGTTTTCTGTTCTTCCTCTTAGCCTAATGAAGTGGTGAACTCCTTGTGTGGCTCCAAAGCTTTGACAAGAGATGATGTGGCGAATATCATCTACACCAGAGGCTGCACTGATGCGTTCCTGTTGTGGGTGGAAGACAACTACAAAAAAGTAGGAGGCTTGTTGTTGGGGATCATACTGCCTCAGGTATGTCTATCAGCAAACTCCATACATATTTAGCATTATTATTCAAATACGGTGTTAACAATTTTTTTCAAAAACCACTTCTGAATTTTTAATTAGGGCTGTAACGATGAATCGATTTCTTATTCTACGATCCAACCTGATTGATGTCCGAGGCAGATTGAATCACACTGAGTCAGGGTGGTCGTTTTTGTCTAAAAAAAGTCGTGGATCAATTTTAGATCATCCGATGGTTCAGTATGAACCAAAATTGAAAGTGGATCAAATTCGACAACCATAAATATCAAATTGAATCGTTGTTAAAATGAATCGTTGTACCTCTATTTTTTTATATTATTTCAAACGGGCAAAAATTTGTCTCAAAGTACAAAATGAAAATGTGATTTGTTTTTATTTAAAAGAGTTAAACTACTTATTTAAACTTGTACATATTAAACTATGTGACATGAAATTGGAACAAACAAACTGTGGTTTAAATCCAACTGATTGATGTTGAGCCCCGAGCTTCTTCTTGAAATCCTGTGACTGTCACACAGCAACGCGGCACAGTACCTGTTGCCATGTTTACAGCTGTCAAAGATTAATTGAGTTCACTTGGACTTTTAACACCCTGAGAGTTAGAACCTCTATATTTAACAGTCTGTGATGCAACTCAGAGGACTAAATTTGAGGACTTGTTAATATCCTCCCCTCAATCACACCTATCAGCTTCACACCATTGACAGGGCAAAGTAATACGTGAAAATCAAAATGGACCTTTTTTTAAAAAAAGAAAGAAAGAAAACAAAACAAACCAAAGCAATTGCTTTAAATTTTTGCATCCAATCTCATAAAGAATCAGCTATTTTTACTTTGAGTTTCTCCAATCTGAAGTCACCACTGACTATCATCACAGTCTGGCTTTAATGACCATTTCCAGAACCGTCCCTCTGACATACCAACTCTCAAAGAGAGCCTCCACATCTTTAACTTTTTTCTCCAGATTCTCTAAATTAGTCATGATCACTGCACTTCAAAAAAAAAAGTTGCTTAGTGACAAAGCTGTCCCACCTTACATTTTCTGTTACCCATTCCAGCCTGCTTTCTTCTCTCTTTTTATCTGTTTCTCTGGGTTCTTGACCCTAACTACAGAAAATTCTCCATCTTCCTCAGGCCTGCTTAGAAGCAGACTAACTATGAGATACAGAAACTGCCATGGGCGGGCCAAAGTCTCCTTTCTCTGCTATAATTCTGATGCATCCACTTACAGACTTCATTTTTCTTGTCTGAGCTGCCATCTGGCTTTAAACTGTAAGGACGGAAAGCTCTAAAATTGCTAATGTTTATTGTTTTTTTGCAACGTTATTATTAGCTTGGGCTTGTGAGGTGCAAAAACTTGCAAGAGAGTGTAATTAAAGGGCTGATGGGAGATTAGGGGAGCTAACTTCTTAACTAACGGTCCCACCCACGACTTAGAATTGAATTTCCAATGAGCTCCTGCTGCTCTGCAAAAAAAGTTGTTTTTTTGGGGCTAAAAACGGAATAATCATAATTAAAAGACCACTGGGTATGATTTTACAATTTAAAAACATATGATTGGAGTGGGACTTTAAAGGATACTCTCAGATTTACATCATGTTCCCTGTTTACAAATGGGTAAAAAAGAAAAAATTCCATCACAGACTTAAATAAATGAAGCTCTGCTTGTGTACAATGTAATAACTACTTGTTTTGTTGATGCTCAAGTACTAGTCACATTGTTCATGTAAGAGAGATTCTTTAGATTAAAATATTCAAAGATGCTTTCAGGTGCAGACTGATGACTTTATCAAAAAAAAGACAGTAAAGTCGTTGTTATCATGTCTTTTTACCTTTTTGCTTTCTTTCTCTGTTCAGATATGGGGTATAGTTTGGACCTTCTTTTATTTAAAGGAAGTCGAGGACAGGAAAGACAATTCCCCAAGTGGAAAATATCGCCCCCGTTTATTAAAAATGTACCTGCCAAACTGAAAATGACAATTACAAAGACCAACTTGGAGCTTAATACTTGATATGTTCACTTTACAGCAGTTCAGGTTTTGTCAGAGTTCAATAATTCTCTCTCTACATTCTGTGTTTTCTGTTTCATGAAAATGTTTTAATTAAAAAAGGTAAAAGTGTGCTTTTCAGTTGCATTCTGCCTCAGACCAGCTCAGGGATTTACCAGAAACTCCAAAGCAACCACTGTTTGTATACTGCGCCTGTCTATCGACATTATGGTGCCACTTGTATGCTGTTTTAAAAACCAAAACTTCAAAGCAACAAAGTACTGTCTAATTGTATTTAAGACTGCCAACACTAGGGATATTTTTTTTCTTTTTTACTTTTTGCATTTTACAGGTGTCGTTATGACCACACATGCTCACAGGGATGTGCTGATGCTACTTTATAAAATAAAAAGAATTTCTTTCAGTAGGGACTTGGAAAATATAAGTACATTTTGGGTATAATCTTATACAAGATTTTACCAAAATAATTGAGAATTTACAAAACAAAAAAAAATATGAATCTGACATATAAAAACTGGAGTACTAATCTGCATGAACTCTGTCTTGAGTCCTCGCTGCAGTGGCTCTGTTGCAGAAATTAGTCGCATGTTGTTTTTTTTTTTAAATGCACGAACAGTAGCTTTGCAGGATTGATTAATAAAACGTAACCAAGAAAATGCGCCTTTCTAGAAAGACATTTGATGAGACAAACATCCCAATGTACTTTAGAATATAACTTTGCAAGTTGCCTTAAAGCTTCCTCCTGTAGTTACATGTTGACAATGTAACTGAAAATGTTTGATTAAGTTTGTGTTTGCATTTTTTATTTCCTTTCTATTATTTAGACTGTAACATTTGGGGATTGTGAGATGTGTTAGTTTGAATAAGTGAAGAAGGTTTACTTGTTTTGGGGAACTTCAGTTTGGTGTAAGATTTTGTTTTTATTTTGATTTTATTTTTTGGCTTTGAAAGCAAACATTTACCTAAAAAGTAACTTTTTTGTTTGTTTTTATTTAGTAGACCTCAAGCATGAGAAGGTGTTGATTACAACCGAAATAGTTTTAAAACAACTTGATTTGGGCAATCTTCTGCTTCAAAACAAAACAACATGGAAATATTTTAATGATATTGTGTAAAGCGTAATGCCTGCTGTGAAATATGCTGAAAATGTGGATTCCATTGATGTTAAAGCACTTCTGTTTGGATCAAATCATTACTTTTATCATTGATACACTTTAATGGCCTGAATGATCTGCACATCAACTGTTTGACTGACTATTTGTGATCCAACAGTCTTCATTTTTATGATTGAAAATGAAATGATTAAAGTGATTGAAATATGCCGTTTTTCTTTGAGTTGATGCTTCTGTGGGTTATTTAGTGTTTGGAAATGGTAAATAAATGATGGATGACATCACACTGTGTCCTCTGGCTTCATCTTTGTTTTATAAGAGTTTGTACATTTTTCATGTGAAGGTGCACACTTTATATGCTAACAGAACTCTGCAAATAGAAAATAAAGGTAGAAAAAAAACCTTTAAATGGCTCCAGAGCCCCAAATGATGCTAGATCCCTGGAAGCAGCTTTTTTCATGAGAAAATTGTTTTGTAATAATAACCTGCAAAATGATTAAAATTTTTATTTTAAACCAGAACAAAATGTGATTGTTTGGGTAGGCAAGAGAGCATTACATGTGCCATCTGGGCTCTGTCTCTGCAGTTTCTGGCTCTGAATTAGACATCTTCAATTGTTTTTACTCAGAAGTGCAATGAGCAGGACACGTCCACAGTGATTTGGTCTTCATCTATGCTGCTTCTTTCCTTCTTTCACTCCTGCTGTTTTGAGGACCTCCTGCTAAATGGAAGCCCATTAAAATTTTACTTTGGCCACCAACAAAAGAGGTGAAAAAATAGTTTTCCTACATCACAAAAAGGGAAGGCAGAAGCTTCAGTGATCTGTTTGAAAGAAGTCATGTCACTGGAAAACTGGCATCCTTTATAAAAGTAGGGACAACTACAAAAAAAGTGTAAAATTTTAGCAGAGACGAGTCAGACGGGCTTTGAAAAATGCTCCTGTGAGCTGACACAATAGTTTGTGGAGGAAGGAATAGGAAAACTCTGAAGCTTATTCTGGTCCTCAGTAGTTCAAATTTGCATACAGAGTTGGCGCCTAAATGCATCGAGTGGTTTTGTTAGTCTGACTGCTTGATTTTCCCCACATTTTAACAACTGTAAAGCATTGGTGTGAAGTCTGTTTTCTGTCTCATTTCTTCTGCCTCAGTTTTGTGGAAACTGTTACTTATAGACATGAACTTAGCTCCCTGGCCTTTATCTCTTGAGAGGAGAAAAAGTAATCTGAGTTACTATAAATCACTTTTTTTGCCCATCTCCTGTTCAATCTGACAGAAGGTCTTCTCCTCCACTTTAGCTTCTTCTCTGCAGCTGTTCCCTCTAGATTACACCAGCAGACACGTTTATGAGACGAGTGGATCAAATGAGGGTTCTGCCAGCATCATGGCTAGCCTTTTATGACTACGCACGTTTACAGGAGAAGAAAGCGCTCTCTTTTAATCAAACTTTTCTCTGGTGGTCCACACTTTTACAGCTTTCAGGTTGACATGATTTGGTCCTGTGTGGTCCATGTCATCATTTACTTCTCTTGCATTTTCTGTTAATCTGCCTTTAAGTAGTCCACCTCCACTCCACTCACCCTAAATTAGAAGCACCTGTTTGAGATCGTTAGCTGCATAAAGACACCTGTGCACCCTATACGATCAGTAAGACTCCAACCACTAACATGACCAAGACCAAAGAGCAGTCCAAAGACACCAGAGACAACATTGTAGACTTCTATGAAGTTGGAAAGCTTGGTGAAAATGATCCACTGTTGGGGTAATTATTAGAAAATGGAAGAAGCCAAACATGACTGTCAATCTCCCTCGGACTGGGGCTTCATGCAAGATCTCACCTCTTGGGGTCTCAATTATCCTAACAAAGGTGGGGACTCATTCCAGAACTACATGGCAGGAGCTGGTAAATGACCTGAAAAGAGCAGGGACCACCGTTTCTAAGGTTACTGTTGGTAAAGACGTCATGGTTTGAAATCATGCATGGCGCAGAAGGTTCCCCTGCTTAAAGCAGCACATGTCCAGGCCTGTCAAGTTTGCCAATGATCATCTGGATGATCCAGAGGGGTCATGGGAGAAAGTCGCGTGGTCAGATGAGACAAAAATAGAACTTTTTTGTCTTAATTACACTTGCTGTGTTTGGAGGACAGAGAGTAATGAGTACCATCCTAAAACACCATCCCTACTGTGAAGCATAGAGATAGTAGCATCATGCTATGGGAGTGTTTCCTGCACATGGGACAGGACGACTGTACTGTATTAAGGAGAGAATGAGCCATGTATTGTGAGATATTGGACAACCTCCTTCCTTCAGTTAGAGCACTTAAGATGGGTTGTGGCCGGGTCTTCCAACATGACAATGACCCGAAACACAGCCAGGATAACCAAGGAGTGGCTCAGTAAGAAGCATATCAAGGTTCTGGAGTGACCTAGCTAGTCTGCAGAACTCAACCCAATGGAAAATCTTTTGAAGGAGCTCAAACTCCATGTTTTTCTGAGTGACAGTGCTATGGCCATGATTTCTAAATGGGAGAACTTGCAAAATCACAGGGGGTAAGAATACTAATTTGCCTCATTGTAAAAGAAGAGATTAAACCAATTAAAGCTTTTTAATTAAAATTAAGATCAAATCATTATTATTAAGAATCATCAAATTATTAAGAAAAAATGTATGCAGCAACAAAAAATAGCTTTTACCTTGTATTACTGGAGAAAGTACAAGATGCACATTCTGCAGCAATAGCTGACACTGTCCTCAGGACATTCTGCTGCACCAAATGATTGCTAAAACAGTTTGCTGTCAAACTCCACAGTGAGCAAGCGGGTAATCTCCTCCCTCCGCCTTCACCTTTTTTAATAGACCTTCTGAATGAAGCTAATGGTCCAAGAACTGCTTTCTAAATGGTCTAATCCCACTGACAGTGACGATCATTTAAATTCAAATCAGATTAAGGGGACTGGAGTTAAAAAGATCACAGTTGACACATAAAATTGAGCAGTCACTCAGTTTGGCTGGTGAAATACACTGTGAAATAGCCCACAACTCTCGAATGTCACATTTTGTAATGGGATAGTAAAGTACATACATAGGATAATGGG
Source organism: Oryzias celebensis (assembly GCA_014656515.1). Lineage (NCBI taxonomy): Eukaryota > Metazoa > Chordata > Actinopteri > Beloniformes > Adrianichthyidae > Oryzias > Oryzias celebensis. The sequence goes on along the minus strand of BNCR01000003.1, from coordinate 12,535,031 downwards.
CTCTGTAATATGATCGTGTAGTGGTTGCATTTAATCAGGAGCCCAATAAGGACAACAAGCCATTTCTTTCATCTTTTTTCCCCCAAGGGGCGGAGGATTTGTGTACCTTTTTTTTTTTTACTTTTCTCCAAAGAAATCATCAATTGTTTTTTATGTTTTTGATTTTTTTTTTTAAACATGCATTTTCTTTGTTTTTTATTTTTTTCCTGTTGGTTTCCTCAGGCATTTTTGCAGAGGACTCATGGAGTCCTATACCTTTGTACATGGTTGAAATGCTTTAACTGATTGGATCCTGATAAATTTTATCTTTAAAACTATTTTAACAGTTATTTTAAAACGTAGACTGAGATGACCGATCCCAAACTCAAGTCAATCCTCACAAAAATCACAGGGCATGAGAAGAAACTTCTCCTAGCAACAAGCAGCCACAAACATGACAGAGACATGCTTTTTTTTCTTCATCTTAATTATTTTCTTCATCTACACATCCTCATCTGCTCTCATAGAACAGCTGTCTGCATTTTTAATTATTCAAATGCACACAGTCAAGTAATGGGAGATTTTTTTTTTCTCTGGGCAATTACTAGGTTTGTTAATAGGCAGGTGTCAAGTCGAATGCTGACATGGACTCCTGCCTCACACATCAAACTAACCCGATGACTGTTAGCATGCTGGAGCTGCAAGTTACAGAAATGAATGTTTGCTGCTGTCACTCCATCTGCAGAGACTTTCGACTTTTATTCATCAATGAAGATAATTGTCTGCAACTCAAAAACACGAGACTCTTCTGTTTTACATATAAATTGATGTTATGCTGAAATTTGAGAAAAATGCTGAAAAAAAAGCAAACTCTTAACGGGAAGAAATTGAGTCAAATAGTTAATAGTCAAAGAGTTAAATCTTTGCAGGAAGAAAATGAGATATTTGCAAACTTGTTAGAGGCAACATAGTATAAAAATGTAGCAGTTTCCACCTGTTAACCAGCTATTTATTCACAAATGCAGATTAACAACAATGGGAAAAAATAGCTACTATTTGTCTCTTCTTTTTTCTCTGTTTGTCATGACAAAAGAGATAAGAGATAAAAGATAAAAATAGAGTTGGAGTGGGACTTGTGTTTTTTAACCATGTTATGTAGCATTTTTTTCCGCTATGGAGGACCTGCTTATATAAAGAAAATGAAGCTTAAAAATGTATTTCTTCATTCAAATTGTTATGAATCAGGCGCAGACAAAAATGCTGTTAAAAAAGATTATTTTTATGATGTAGAAAATACACTGGGTGGGCCACAAATGATCTGCTCCAGTCCATTCTGATGTATCCCATTGCAGACAAATAGATCCATGAACGTCTTCTTTTTCTTCGCTTGAGCTGGCATCTGGCTCAAACTCCACGACTGAATAGCTCCGGTATTTGCTCGCCATTTTTGTTGCACTGATAATGTTAAGTTGAGGCAATGGGAGACAGATGGATGATGGGAAGTAGGGGCAGGCTTACGCCATTCTAATAGTCTTGCCGACAAATTAAAGGTGAATTTCTAATGAGCTCCTGCTGCTCTGCAAAAAATATGTAAGTATTTTGATTTTGAACTTAAAATATTTTTTTTTGTACATGAATGAACCACAATGAACATTTGTGCCTTCTTCCAGACCCTTTATGAACTGTATGATTCATGGGGGCTCTGACAATATGGCGTTCACGGTTAATTTTTGACATAACTTGCAGAAGACATTTTGAGGATGTCTTTTAGAATTTTTCTTTTTTTGATCTGAAATCAGCCAACACATTTTAGCTTTCTTGCAAATGATGAGTGTCTCAACTTAACATGAGGTCAAAGGGATTTTTTTTTTTCCTTGGATGAATTTTTCCTTTATATCTGCAGTTTCCTGGGCATCTAAAAGTGTCTGTATTCCGTTCAGACAAGGTAGATCTCAAATGTATGCTTATTCACAGTTCTGCTTTTATACACACATACAATTGCACACAGAATACTGCACAATGTTTCACACAAGTAATTCCAGTTCTATGTTAAGCCACAGCTGAGCAGGAAAACCACCAGCTGAGATTTTGAAAAGCAGTGCTGTCTCCCATCAATCTGGAAAAGGCTACAAAGCCATTTTCAAACAATTTAGAGTCCTTCCTTTTACAGAGATGAGGATTATGGGTAAAAAACATGACAGACAGTTGCAAGTTGTCCCAGGGATGCACATCTCTACATATTCATGGCAAGAACTGACAATGCAATGATCAAAGTAACTGCAAAAAACCCAGAAGCCACACGTCTACTGCTCTGCAGGTGTCGTTTAGCATAGTAAATGTTCAGATCTAGGTAGTACTGAGGAGAATAGAGTGGTGAAAAAAGCACCTGAGCAAGGACAGATCATTTTGAAAGAAACCTTATTCAACATCTCAAAACTTTTGACTGATGGATTTTGATCCATGAGGGAAAGATCTAGTTAAACGTTTCCTAAAAAGCTGGTATCAAATGCATGACAAAGTTATTAGGATTTGCACTCATTTTGCTGCCAAAAGATGCACCATGCACTAAAAGACTGCCCACTGCAATCCATTTATCCTGACATCTGTAGAAAATGTTCCCGATTGTGGTGTGAAAATGTCCCATCTATTTAAGCTGCATTTACATAGCACACAAAGCTGAGGCTTTTATTTTAATAGACAAAATCAAAAATCAAAAGAGAAATTACTACTGAACTTCTGAAAAAAAAATCTGATTTAAAAAAAAGATAAAAGAAAAACAAGCTGCATTTTTTTGGTTTAAGAAGATAATTTAAAATACAAAAATAAATGTACATCTGTGTTTTTGCCTCTTTTGCACTGCAAAAACTGAATCTTAGAAAAGTAAAAGCTTAAACAAAAACCTTTCTTTCAAGAAAAATTGTATTATTTTCTGCCTGGCAAAAAAAAATCTTAACAGGAAAGTTTCTCTATAGCTAAATAATCTTAGCTTGAGAAAACACGTCTTTGTGACTAGAATTTTTTTTACCCATAAAATAAGAATTTTTAGTGAGACTATTTTTTCTAATTGGTTTTGTTTTGTTTGTTTGTTTGTTTGTTTGTTTTTGCTTATCTAAAGAAAACTTTTTTGAAACAAATTTTTGACTTTTGGGGATGGGGGCTGTTTTTGCAGTGTGTTTTCGTCTTCGGTCTGACTTAGAACCTTTGACTGTATATAGAGAACTGGACTCAGATACCCCACTCTTCTCACATTCCAAATTGGAAATCCCTGCTGGCTTCAAGAAGCCAAAATCCAATAGACTTTGAAGAAAAGAAGCAGTTTCCAGTTCAATGAAACTTTACATAATCTGTTTTGCTTCATTCATTAGAAATGCTTAGTGATCAAAAGGTTGAATATATTTGCAGTTTGCATAGCATGCTGTGAAATTCTGATTTTCCACAGAGGTTGAAATGATTTTATAGGTCTGAGCTGCTGTTTGATGAGAACTGCTGTAGGAGCTGCATTTCAGCTGCTGCAGAGGAGCAGAGGTGTCAACAGGAATGTTGGGTTGTTAAATCATGTGGAGGATGGGATTCACAGACCAGTGGAAAAAACCAGTTCATCTGGGAACAGAGTCCACAAGAAACTACAAGTGAGGAATGAGGCCGAACGACCAATCAAAGATGAAGATCCAGTCAACTGTTTGCTTATGCATAATCATTGTGTCTAAATGGATGGGTCAAGGGTCAGAGGGCGTCTTCTTCATCATGCCTGGTGTTAGAACGTCCATTTAGACGGTAGCTAATAGGGACATTTTGAAGACCCAGAGCTCTGTCATTAGCACTTAAATGTTAGGAATAAATCTTTTGGTGGAAAACCTCAAAATCATTCCAGACCTCGATTCTTGAACACGCACTTAGGTATAATCGTAAATTATAGCCTACAACTTCTGCAGAGAAATAAGCAGCCATTACTCAGTCGTGTTTTTGTCAGAACAACCATTCTTGCTTTGATACATTATTTTTAACATTTTCTTGCTGATTCATTTTCTTAAAATTATATTTTATTTTTTATCTCATGAAAACTTTGAACAGACTCACTCATGACTGACTAAGGTAGTTGCCACAGAAACGCTGATTCCGACCGACTTGGACCAATCACTGTCGACTTGCTTCAAATGGGTGCTGAATTGGCTTCACTTCACTTGAGCCGGAGGGAAGGTATTTTCTATGGGTGACATCACACTCGATCTGTCCAGTTCTCTATATACAGTCAATGCTTTGGGCAAATGACACAAAATAATATGAATAATTTGCTTGTTGGTCACAATGATATTTATTTTTAGATTTTTTTAAAAACAGCATCAGTTTTATGTCGTTTCTATCAAGAAAAGCTAAAGAACAAAATTGGATTTGTTTAAAATGCTCTATAATTACAGTGATTAAAAGGTACACTTTATTGGCTAATGTTCTTAAATGCTCTTTAAATATGCAGGAAAAACAGATGCATAAAACTTTATAGTTAAGATCAACACATGTACTGTATGTATATTGTACATACAATGTTATATAAATGGCAAAATGTGTTTCATAAAAAGCTAAAAACAATGCGTAAATTAGCTCCAGTGTTTTACTCACAAAGAAGTTAATAAACATAAGTCACATTCCAACTGACTTTTACTCTGCTTCATTTCTGTGGAACATAGGTCAGAGTAAAAACATTAGGAATGAAGTGTAAACATTCAATGCCAAATGAGATTTACTGTGTTGCCCCATTGCTGACCATCTGGCTCTTAGGACCACATCCTCTCCAAAGCCCCGCCCGTCCATATTTGACCCGTTGCAGTTTGCCTACTGGCCAAACTGCTTCTGCTCTGCACCTGAGCCTGGCACATCTGGAGAAAGCGGACACCCATGGACTGCGCATGTTTGACTTTAGCTCACTGTTTTATACAGCCATGTTTTTCATACTGACTGCCGTTCCATATTTGCTTCCAAACACATCATCGAGCGTGCAGACAAAACAGCAGTATCGACACAGACAACAACAGCTTGTCCCACAGGGAAGAGGGGAAGCAGGAGGAAGGCCTGGTACATAAATACAGCTAACCCTAATGGTCAAGGCAATGATGTTTGACTTCGGGAGCAACTTGCTCTGTCACATGACACTTGCCGTCGAAGCTGAGGAAGTGGACGGCAGCAATGGATTCACTGCAGAAATGATCTACAGGATGTAGATGTTGATTGGTCAATATACCCACACATCACCCCTTGGTAAATTGGCTTATTAGCTTTTGCACTCACTCTGTGTCTAATATGGAGAGTGCACCTTCCTCTTTTATCGTTTCCTCTGCCAGGGCACAAAGAGAAGATGCTGACCAGATGCATCTCCATCTGGTTTGGCAGCAGCAGAAACTCAAACAGGGAATCAGTGCAGAGAGGGGGTGAAAGCAGCAGAGGTTACGGTGGCTCCCCTTGCATCCATTCACAACTTTGCACACAAATGCAATCTGACTACTGGCTGCTGCGTTCCCAAAGAGTTCCCCTACCCTTATCCTGAACTGTGCTACCTGCTGCCCTGTAGGAAGAGAATTCATTTAATTCCTTCCTTTAAAAAAAAACAATGAGATCTCACAGGAGACCAGAGATTATTGATGGGAACCTTTAAGTTCCACTCCAGTCAACTTTTGATCTATGTTGAAATTGTTCCCAGTGATCCTTTAGTTATGATTATACTGTTTTTAGCCTAAATAAATAAAAAAAAAACAGGAAGTAAGCCTATGCTTGATTCCCATTATCCCTTTGTTTACACTCTCTCATACTAGCTTACAGCCCCTCATAATCCCAACCTAACATTAACGGTGCAACATGGTGAAAAATGAAAATCATGCTAACCAAAGGAGCGTCTGAATAGGAACAACATAATCCACTGAAAACTGTGAACAAATCTAAACAACAGACACTGAAAGTACATACGGAAAATTATTTCAGACCAAACCAGAAGGCAAAGCTAGGGCACAACCTGAATGCTGAAACAAAAAAAAGCAGAATCAGTTCCATTTTCAGGAACTGATGCCTCCCTCTGAGGTCCCAGCCAAGCAACTTTCACCTGTAACCAGATACTAGAGCTGATGAACAAGTCGGAGATGATAGATAGAAAGGTGTGGATGTTCAGTGTTATCTTGTGATTCAGACTCAGAGAACAGAGGGATGGAAGCTCTGGGTTATGATCTGGTCAGCATAAAATAGATCTGTTGAATGTTGATTTCAGATTAATACATTTGAAATTAGATAAATAATATTACATGTTTTTCTAAAGCCATGCTGTAAAAGGCTGTTGTTAGGGTGATCTACAGTTCTTTAATAGCTTCCTTTTATCTACAGCTTTGCTCTGGTGCTCTCACTTTCGCTCTGTGTTTAAAAATACAACACAGAGTTGTTTAAAATTACATCCTGTGAAACACGCCTAAACACTGAAAGTGCTTTATTTAGAAGAGTATGAGTGCAATCGCCGCATTACAATATTAACTCCATTCACAGCCTTTCTTAAAGCCCCCTTCCCAGATCATTTTCAGAGGTGTTTCATTAACATTTTTGGTGACATTTTCAGTTCATGAATTGTTTTATCTCACCTTGCTCTCCTCAGCTGGCATCAGGGAAGCTTTAAATGTGATCATTTTTGATTAAAATACTGAAAAATTAATCTTTGGGTTTTTTTTCCTCCCATGTGCTCTGCAAGAGAGGTTTGAATAAAAGGAATTTTAAATTTTGTTCTCTACAAGTTTAATTGAGTCAAACTCTTTTTAATTTTAATGTCAATTGCTTTTAAACCTGACAACTTATTTTATAATAAAGGGCAAATATATTCCATTCTACAAGCAAAAGTCTATTGAGATATCTGTAGATTTGTGTCAATTGACCCTGTGGTGCCATTTTTCCACTTTAAAAAATATAAAACAACACAGAAAATATTCTTTTGCGCTCCTAAAACAGGTTTTATTTTTATTAAATCTACTGAAAATATCCTTTTAGGAGCTTTTTGTTCTTTTTATTCCAAAGTAGGAAATGTTTTGTTGTTGTTGAACAGGAAAACCTCATTTTTAGGATTAAAAAAACATCAGAAATTGTTCCTATTACTGTATGGTATTACTGTAAGTGTCATGTTTGCAGTGTAAATGTGATGCTTCTTTTGTTTCAAATTGTTTTAAACGACTCTCTTCTGCTCGCACTGAAGACACTATTTCCTGCCTTCCTGTGTGATCCTCTGCCCCACCCTCACATGGTTCATCTGAGTCCACAAACTTTTTCCCTTCAGAGCTCATTTTGAAAAGGTTTTCATCCTGTTCTGTCTTCAGTCAGGTGCTCTAGGTAAGCTCCAAAACAGCAGTTGTGAGTCGTGCCGCAGACTCCAAAGAACCAGGAAATTATTTTTGCTTCTTTTATCACACTCCCACAGTTTTGACCAACAAACTGCACTTTCTTGGAAAACATGGTCAAGCCATACTGAGTGGATGGTTCACGACAAGAAGTCTTTCAGCAAAAACGAATTTTTTGAAGAATCTAATATTTTCTTGTGTGTTTTTTTCACATTGATCAAACTCGTTTACGTTTTATAGTTGCTCAATTTTAATTTATTTGACTTTTATTTTTTCAATTCTTACTCTCTACTTCCTGTTGTTTATTTTATTCTGTTATTCCGACTTCAGACAGTCAAGACCACAGCAATACACCAAACACACACAATCACCATGGCAAATCTTGCCCATGAATATGCTGAAAGGGATCAGAAGGTCAGTTTTGTCCGGTATTCAGGACCTTTACAAATGGAGCCACTAACGAGTATACAAAGGATTAATTACCTGCCTGTCTTTCTATCTGCACCCTTTTTCTTTCTTTAATTCAGTAATTTGGTGCTGACCTTTGCAGAGAATAGTGATGGCAATTCTTGTACATTTGTAAAACAACAACAAAATTATTTTTTAAAAATGCAGCGGAAAGACAGGGTCTGTTTTGTGTGTCCATTTAAACAAAGCTTCCCAGGTTTGCATGCCTTAGATCATCACTCTGTGCATTGAATTGGTTGGGGACAAGTAAATTAAAGGTTTTTGTAATCTGTATGATCTGCAGCCTCCACTCTTTGGTAAGATGGAGGAGCATCATCAGCAGCAACCTTCCTGCTCTGCAGGAATTCATTAGAGAAGACGGTCGGCCACCTTCTGAAATTCAGGCTCTGTCATTAATGAGGCTCTTTCTGATAGAATAAAACCAATCTTCTACAATAAAATACAGACGCTGCAAATGGACAAATGCAAAGGAAGAGAAAAGAAATGATTTGGATTATTGCTTCAATAATCAAAAACCATTGAGAATCGCTGTGATTTCATTAACAGAGGTGTGAATGTTACTTTAGATTGAAATGAGGTAAAATGAAGTCCTTTGATGGTTTTGGACTTGCAACTATCTTATGGCCTCATTTTTTTGCCTTTGAACTTCAAATGACTTGACACCATTCTAAGTCCAGCTTTTGAGCTCATCGCTCTTGAGGAGTAGGAGTGCAGCATCCACCCTGCAGAGCATCCTTCCTTTTTTCCCATCTTCTTTTCTTCTTCCACGTATGTTTTCTCCGTATATTTGATCTTTTTCTCTTGCCTGAGATATACTAGCATCTGCTAAATTGAAGAGTTGGAAAAAAAAGACCAAAGTCTCACTGATCAGAAAGTCAATTCTGTTTTTTTACACACAGTGCTTTAATGATTATCCATCTGCTGGAGCCACAGGTGTTTTAGACTCAGAGCCATAGGGACCACCAGGATTAAACCACTCAGGACATTTTGATGTTGATCTCACACCTGAACCCAGTCGGGTTTATTTTGTAACCTGCTTGAATTAAACACCTTGAGCAGAAATCTGCAGGTACGTTAGCCTCCTGTGTCCTTCACGTGAGAATTAGAGAATCGCGTCTATCTTTTAAAAAAATCTTTGTGTTTTTTTGCTTTTTGTAAAGATGTAGTCATTCCACATTTTCTCAAAAAAGTTGATCGATTTCAGACTCCCTTGGAGTTTATAAAAACATGGCAGTCTGCCCTTTTACCCATGACTGACTGAGTTTATCAAGACTCAATTTTAGGAGCCATTAAGCCTTCAAGGTCAGTCATTTACTAGAATTGGGATTTTTTTTGTGACAGGTTATGTCATTTTCTTTTTAGACATTTCAACTTGTGACTGTTTTTGTTTCATTTTGATCTTCACTTACATTAGACTTGTTGTGATTCTATTTAGAAAACGTGCTGAATCGACAAACCTTTTTACACACCTGTATTCACAATAGGATGCCCTCAAGCCCAAGTCAAATTTTACAGCTGTGGTCAGAGGGTCTCACTCTGATCATCCTTTAATCTGTTGTGTGTTTTTTTTATTATGATAATGCTGTTTTTAGCCAAAATTGAAAAACCTGTGTTGTTTTCTAGGACATAGTTTCTGTGGAGCGGCAGGAGTTCATTAGAAATCTAACTCTGAGTTGTGTGCGGAACTGCTGCCATGGAGTGAGAGCTGCTCCATTTCCCATCATCCATCTGTCTATCCTCTCTCACTAGTTTACAGTCCTTTATAATCCTTTATAATCCCAACCTAACATCAATGGTGCAACAAAAATGGTGGGCACAACTGGAGCTAACCAGCTGTACAGTTTTGAGCCAGATAGCAGCTTAGAAGAGGTCAACAAAAACATATGGATCTATTTGTCTTCAAGTGGATCCATCAAAATGGAGCGGGGCAGGGCGCTCGTGACCTGCCGATTGTAGTTTGTACGTAACAGCTGCAAGCTTTTTTAAACAGCATTTTTTTTTCGTTTGCTCCTGGCTCACAACAATTTGAATAAATAAATTCTTGGAAATGAAATATTAAGCTTAATCTTATGTCCTCCATCATGACAAAAATGCTACGAGAACACGATAAAAACACCAAAAACCCAATTTTTAACAAAGTGGGTCTTTAAGGTTCTAAATTTAGAGTGAGTATGTCCTCTCCACCAGATGACATGACAGGTTGTTTCAGAGGCATCTTTGCTTCAAGGAGAGAAAACTTTGTCTTTCAAGGACAAAAATCGTTTCCTTACCTGTCATTACTTCTATACAGCTCAGTTAGCATCAGCTTGGAATCTTGGAGTTTTTTTTTTTTTAAATTGATTTTCACCCATATTCTGCATTTTACTGTCCCAGGCATGCAGGAATATCCAGATTATCGTGATTGTGCTTCAGCCTCACCCTGCTTATTAGTAATTCACATCAGCTGTGGCACCTCCTCATATTCTTCCTTTACGTCGCTAATCTATTGTGGATCATCTGATATCGATCCTCCTCTCTGTCATCACCTCCCTCTGGACCTTGTTTTTTCTGCCTTTTGGAACCATTGCTGAGATTCCCTTCTGCTGATTGGAGGACCCTCATGCTGTGCGTCTGTCTCAACTAGATGCTTTGTCTTTACCTGAGCCACTAAATCCTTCATCTTATTGAAAATTTCTCATCATTTTGGGTTTCTGACATGCACTGCAAAACATTATCTGTCAGTTCATCAACCCAAACGCTCGTCGGCATCTATTGGCTTGATTACGGGAAGACTGACCAATTTTTAATCATCTTAAAAGAGCCCAGGTGAGATCACTGTTTATATTTCTGCACTGGTTTTTCGTGGCCGCTCCAGTTCAAAACCTTGTCATATGCCTTCAAGTGGTCAGCACAACTTTTTAGTTTACCATCTTCTTCATAACTCCTTGTACTCACTGCACTCTGCCAGCAAATGACATCTGGTGGTCCCAGTGACACACAGAGAAAGATTGTAATGATGGAATGAGCTGAGCAGCTCTGCTACACTATTTCTTATGACAAACTCCTTTTTTTCTCAAATTAAAACAAAATGACTTTGTTTCTGCTGGTTATGCAGTTTGTTTTTGAGTCACTCTGGATGAAATCATTTAATAATTGATTTAATGCCATTGGAAGCCCTGAGTTATTCTGGTCCAGCTTTCCATCTCTGTGCTGCATTACCTACACAAATGTGTATCATTTCTCCAGTCTTTGTCTTGTTTTCCTTTTTAAAGTCTAAGGTTTTATTATTTTTCATTTCTGTCTTCTCTGAAGTCTAAGTTTTTTTTTCAAATGACATAGCTGCCCTTACCCAGCCTGTCACTGCAGGGTTCGTCCTATTAGGAGACATTCCTCTCCAGTGTCCCTCCATTTGTGGAGGTTTCACCAAAAATGTTATTTATACTGAACCCAAAGTGACATCAGCATAACAGAAAAGCATCAGAGATGTTTGTTGATCCACTTGGTTTGTGGTATAGTCAGCATAGTTTCAGTTTTAAGGAAAATGCGTCTTTGTTCTTATGGGTTCAACAATATTACTATAGCCTGAAGTGGTACTGACTGACACTGTCTTGACAACAAGTTTAGATGTTGTAATTTATTTTTCTAAACATCACCTTGTTAGTGATCTGGCACTAAATTTCTAAACAAAATAAACATTAATAGTATTATAATACACTTTCATTAAGTTCTGCTTGTTTTGCCAGCAACTGCGTTTTCAGTAAACTGTCGCCAAACTGCACAGAATGCAGAAGAGGAGGTGTCCCACTTCTGGCAGATAGTCTTAAGATTTACACGGCCTCTCACTGGCTGACAGCTGTTACAGTCTCCAGGCCCCTGCAACCCCGAACAGGATGAAGCGTGGAAATAAATGTATTTCCACTAAACATTATGTGTATACTGGAGCATCCCAGGTGACACTCAACATGCCAGAAACTGACTTTTTCCTGCCCTCATTGAAACTTGACACGATGAGCGATCAGATTTTCTTGCTTCATTGTTGTGTTAGAATGTTTGGATTTTATATATTATTTAATGCTAGCTCCCTCTGTGTAAAGAAAGAAGGAAAGACCCCTTAGGAGCTTAGCATCAAACCTTGTCCTGAGCACCAGGCATAAGAGAGCCCTGCTAGATGTAACACTTTATGAATAAAATGTTATTCCTGAAACACATTCATGCACAAAATCCCTTATTTAAAATAATAAATAGTTCATTTAAAGTTTTGTGAAGTGCCTGAGTAAGACACAGAAAACTTTTGGTTTTGCTGTTTTTTAACAAAAGTTTTTCTTTTAACAAGAAAACTAGTAAAAATGAAAAATATAAAGAGTAAAAGCAAAGGTCTAATGAATGTTTATGTTGTTAACAGATACATTCTTTCTATACAGTCAAAGAAATTCAAACTTTAGATTCTGTCTGTGTGTATTTCCAGTATCAGGGTCTGTCAGGCTGGCATTTAAAGTTTACATGGTGACAGTCATGGTGTCTGTTCTCATGTGTGTGGGCCCCTCACTTAAATGTTATGGTGTGGCTGTACAGAACTAGTGGGCTTTTTATCCTCCTGTCCAAACAAAAACTCTTTGCATTGACTTTCTGGGGTTTTTCAAAGGCTTGCAGAATACCTTTGACACAGAAGTGTCGGCTTCATAACTCTGAGATCAAACTGTTTTTCTCAGATTTCTTTTTTGTTTTTCACTATTTTCTTTGTTTTTTACAAATAAAAAAGTTTAAATGTTTACATTTGCATTAATTTTTACACCTGACAATTTGTTTGTTACTATTCCTAATAACTGGAATATTACAAATGATTTATTAAGAAGGAGAAACAACAGGCATCTCACGGTTTGGTTTAAGTCTCGTGTGTGTGTATATACTGCCATCATCTGTTCTTCCTCTGTACATGCACACTGTGGTACATTTATCAACATGGAAACCAGATATTTAAAATTTATTAAAACATTTTGCCTTAAAACTTATTCCTGTAGATTACCTGTACATTATTTGAACAGCTGGAAATAAATTCAGGTGTCAAGAGCTTAAAAGGGCAGGAATTGTGCATTATAGCTAAAAGATATCTGGTTAGTCACAACAGTACCCGACACTTTTTGGGTCAAAATGATTAAATAGAATTTAAACAGCCATGGTCTCTTCTAAATTGCTGCTTCTTTTCTTAAACATGTTTTGAAGTGTAGTGGAAAAAGCTGTTGAACAGACATGAAGCTGTAAGTGTCTCTCTCACAGGGATCTGTTTCTCTTCTATAATTTATAGCCTTAGAGAGTGTGAAAGTGAAACCATCACATCTGCAACGGACAAGGAGAAAGTGAAAAATGAATCCTTTTCATGCTTAGTATTGATGACGGATTTTACTGATGTGTGTAAAGTTATTGCAACTGTATGTGGACCTTTTTCTGCTAAGATTGTCAGCAGAGGCTGGTGTTTAAAGCCCGCTTTGAGCAAACTGACCTGCTCTAAGTTTCATTCTCTGTGAATGTGTTTACGCCAGCCTCCCTGTCATTCAGCTGCAGCAGCTCCATGCAACCTGACGCAGGGTTGTGTGTTTCTGAGTGAGGAAGCTGACCTCTTTCTGCCCGTCCGATGTTCTGAAGCCTACCAGTTGCACGATGAGAGCTAAAGCTCCAAACAAACACAGCAATGACTGTGTCAAAGTGGCCGTCAGAGTGCGCCCATTCAACAAGGTCAGTGTGTCGTGTGTTTGCTGTGGGAGAATATTTTTGATCTGTCAGATTTATGCTTTTACTGTCTTAAGTACAGGTTTATTTCTGAGAGAACTGGGATGCAGAAAGGTGTTCTTTTGTCCCTTGAAAACAACAAAATAATAATATACTGATTTACTGATCAGTATACTGATTTTAAACTTATTTTAAATTAAGACATAAAAAAGTAGGTCTTCTAAAAATGTTTGCAAGTCGGGGGAATGTAAGACCCTTTTTGTTGCCGTTTAATAAGCAACATGGTTTCATTCTCTTATCATAATGAAAAGTTGTCATAATTTATTGTCTCGTTAGGCAGCAGATGTTTTATTGTGACACAACTCAGTTTTCTTTCTGTTGCTCCATTGTTTTTAGAATGTAAGTTGTCATCATACTACACTCCGCTTTTATTTCTCTTAAAAATACAAACACCTAAAAGTTATTTGTTTTACACTTTTACGCAATTCAAATCTAACATTATTAGCTGGAATTTGCATAAAACAAAATAGTTCAAATGCAGTCCATTGACTCCTTTTTCCACATAGAGGGAGAGAGATGCAGGCAGTCGCTGTATCATCTCCATGGTGTCCACCTCCATCAGCATCCAGGACCCGCGGGACTCTCAGAACCAGCGCTCATTCAGCTTTGATTACACCTACTGGTCTCACAGTGGCTTCATTAGAGATTATAGCGGCCTCTATGTTCCTGAAGAGCTGGGGGGCCGGTACGCTGACCAGGTCAGTCTCCTGGAAACATGAGTCTCAAGGGCCAAACAGAAACAAGGTCAAAACAGTTTGATTTAGTTTAATATTTAATACAATTATATAATAAGATTGCTGCTACACTGCCTGATCATGCAGTGAAGCATCCTGTAGCTAAACGGATTTCTGTGCTTAAGTTTTTCTTGATGAACACTAAACTAAATGTGTTGTTTCCTATGAAATATTAGCTATATCTTAAAAAGTCCCCAACATCACAATTCATAGCAAAAATAAAAATAACAGAATAAACAAAAGTGAGTTTGGAAGAGACGGCAAAAAGTATGCATTTGAAACATGGAAAAACAGTTGGGTTAATTAAAACAATGATTTTGAGCAGATTTATGCAAACGCTTAGAAGCATTATTTTAATTATTCCCTTCATCCAGGACAGGGTGTTTCAGGACTTGGGACAGGGAATACTGGAAAATGCACTGCAGGTAGGAACCACTGAGTGTTTTACATGACAATCTGTGGAGCAGAATGGTCAAACGTGCTCTAACAGAAACAATAACTCCTGCAGGGTTACAACTCCACCTTGTTGGCGTATGGGCAGACCGGCTCTGGAAAGAGTTACTCAATGATGGGGTATGGGCCCAACAAAGGCCTGGTTCCTAAACTCTGTGATCGTCTGTTTCAGGCATTTGGAGAAACCCAAGACAGCAGACAGTGTCAGGTACTGAACATGGTGGTGGAACCAGAAATCCTAAAGAACGCTCTCTACAACTGATCTGTAACGGTTGCTTGTAAAAAAGTGTGGGTTTTTTTGGTTCTCACAGGTCTTTTTCAGTATGCTGGAAATTTATAATGAGCAGGTATGAGTGCAGATTCTTTGCTATTGTCATTCTGGCTTAGAATAAACAAAAACCTGTGCTGCTGCTGCAGTGTGACTTCTCTGTGCGATTTCTCCTGTCCAGGTGGTTGACTTGCTGTCTCGTGGCTCTAAACCTCCAGGGGGGCTGAGAGTCAGAGAGGAGCAGCAAAGAGGTTTCTATGTGGAAGGGCTTCGTAAAATTCCTTGTGAGAGTGCAACGCAGGTACGCAAGTACGGAAAAAGGATCCAATAGAAAAGAGTCATTTAGATCAGGGGAGGCCACACATGCTTAACTATTAAATGTGGCATACCGAAGTGGAATACATGATATTGATAATCCTTTTTGTTTTACTTTTCCTTTTATTCTGGTGTCTCCCCCATAGATGGTGCACTATAAGTACATTGACCTTTGTCTAGGTGCAGAAAGTTACTCTGCATTCTCGTGGTCCCGGAGGATTTGTTGTTTTTCTGAGATTCTCATGTGTTTTAGTTCTAGGCAGACAGTTATTTTTCCAATCATTCAAACACCACATGAACGCAGCATTTCTCTGTTTGCGTTTTTCCCTGAAGGACATCAACCCATTGGTGCAACTGGCACCAAAATGGACACAAAAGCCACAAATTTTGAGAAGAAAAACTCAAATATTTTGTTTTTTTACTATATAAATGTTCAATTTATTTTTTAAGCAAAAACAACAGGCTGAGTTTAGCTTTTCAGATTTTTTTGCTTTTGTGGAAGATGTATCTTCTGTTTTTTTTCCCTTCCTGTTTTGTGTTTTGCTTGCCAGTCACTCCAGGTTCAAGTTTCTACATACCCACTGCTGTTTTAATTTAAGTTGATGATTTTCAGTGTATTGAAGTGTCTGTTTTATTTACTTTATGCTTGTAAAGTCACCAGCTAGACCACATATATAGTTTCTCTTTTGGTTCATAGTTGGTTCTTGTTTTATTTTTACACATTTAACTTTCAGGCATTAGCCTGGTCTCCTACATTTTGGGTCCTACTCCATCAGTTCCTCCTGTTTGGTCTTTGTTCAATTACAAAAGAATGCAAAGTCTACAAACAAAGGTATCAAATCCAATTTGGAGTGAGAGGTAAAAAAATGTTATAAAAACAACCAAATCCTTTTATCATCAAAAGGAAGAAAACATGCAATATTAAAATATCAAGAGGACTTATTTTACTTTAAAAAAGCAAAACATATTTGCTCAGAACTGTGCTGAGATTGCTTTACTGTTGCTTTCTTGTTTGTTTCGGATTTTTTTTTTTTTGTTTGTTTTGTTTTATTTGAGGACATTGCAATGGAAATTTGTTTATTTCAAGCAAAGCAAGAATGATGCATAAACAAGATGATCAACAGAGGTTTATATCCGTACAAAGACATATTAAACACAAGATAATGAGACAGCGAATTATGGATTGCTTGAAAGAGTGTGGCTTTGAACCTACAAAAAAAAAACCTCACTTCTATTTAGTCTTTGTTTGAATAATGATCTTATAGACAGTTGTGTCTTAAAGTGGAATGTCAGAAACAAGTCAAATGTTTCTGTAGGTGGAGCAGTTAATGGAACAGGGGACCAGGACTCGAACCACTGCAGCCACACACATGAACGCCAACAGCAGTCGCTCTCATATGCTCATTATTCTCCAGCTAAAACAGGTAAAAAGGGGAGATATTCAAATAGGATGTTTTTGGTTTTTTAAATCCTCCATAAACTACTGTTTTGCATACCTATGAAAAACAGGAACCTTTTTTTGAAGGTCATCTGGACTTTGTTTCTTTTGGGTTAAAGATGTATAGGTTGAAATGGTTCTTTTACAAGAACGATAGGTTGAGAAAGTTCAATGTCTATAACTCAAGAAAAAAAAACAAAGTCCATATGAGTTTTTTTTAAAAAACGTTTTCTGCTGTTGAATCATTCTGGACAAATCTTGACAGATAAGTTTTGTGAATGTAAAAATCCTAACAAGGAAGTAGTCTCTACCTACATATGAAATGCATTACAAAATGTTGATTCTCTGCTTCTCCTGGTTGAAGTGTCTAGTTATTTCACATTTCTGCAGGTTTACACATCTATCACCTTGAACAAAATAAAAAAATGACTGAAACTCTTCCCAGATCTTCTCCAAAGAGAGCATCACGAAGCAGTCCAATGTTAACCTGGTGGACCTGGCCGGCAGTGAACGTCAGCGTTCATCAGGGTCAGAAGCTGACAGGCTCAAAGAGGGCACGGCCATCAACCTGAGCCTCACTACCCTGGGCAACGTCATCAGGTTGATCCTTATCCAGGTTTGACCTTGTGAAATGAAGCTCAGCGTTTCAGCATTGTTCACACTCTTTATCGTCCCTTCAGTGCTCTGGCGGACATGGCGGTGGGAAAGAAGGTCGTCCACATTCCTTATAGAGACTCAGTCCTCACTAAGCTGTTGCAGTCTGCACTGGGAGGCAACAGTCGCACTGTCATGGTACTTTTAAAGAAACATTAAATCCAGACATTATCAGCTTCAGAAAAGATGATCAATAAAGACATTAACCGTTTGCTCTGTTCACTTTGAAGATTGCTACCCTGAGCCCAGCTGACATCTGCTATGATGAGTCCCTGTCCACCCTGCGCTATGCAGAGAGGTACAAATGACATCCACATCCCTCGGACATATAGGAACCAATAATATTCAGCCTCCTTTGAGTTTTGGCTACACTTCATTTTCTGTTTTTTATCACTAAATCTCTTCACTTAAGAGCAAAGCGGATCCAGAACCGGGCAGTGGTGAATGAAAGCCCCACTGAGCGTATCATAAAGGAGCTGAAGGCCGAGAACGCCAGACTGCTCCAGCGACTGAGCCGGATGGACCACGAGGGGCGCAGAGGCAGTGACGAAACCAGTAAGAGGCAAGGTCAGAAGAAGGCAAGCAGAGATGTGGAAGGTCTTCATGTATGTTTGTCCTCAGAGGAGCTTCGTCAGCTGCTGACCCACAATGAGCTTCAGATCAGAGCCATTCAGACTCTGTGGGAACAACACCTGCAGGAGGCGCTGAAAGATTGGGAGCAACAGTATGCTAACATCACACAGGTACTCTTTTGACCCCTAACATATTTCTTCTCTTGCAACAATGGTCTGCATAAAATAAAGTTTATCCTCTGTTTTTCTGAACTGCCAGGAAAGACGGATGATGCAGATGCATCCTTACATCCTAAATATCAACGAGGATGCTCAGCTGTCTGGAGTTGTGAAGCTTTTCATCCAAGAGGGTTCGTCTCACCTGCAACAGATTTTAACTTGAGACAGTAGGATGTAAAGTAATGCATGCTGTGATTAATGTGTGCAGTCAGCTGACCCTTTCACTGCACACACTATCTATGTATGGTCCTCAAGGAGCCATACTTGGAGATTTAAACAAATAAAAGCTGCCTTCAAAGTAGAGATCCTAAAAATAAAAAATCGGATTAATCTGTTTTATTCATCCTAGCTAACCAATTGGTTATACTCTGCAAAAGACAGATGATAAAAAATGCAAAATTGTCTGTAAATGGAAATAATTTTTTCGAATGAAATAGTTTTTAATGACTCCAGCACCTCAATGGATCACTTTTACGAAAATAATTACTAAAAACACATTATTTTGGGGTGAATATAAAGAAACACTGATTCCATCTTTTAAATTAGGAAAAGCATTTGACCGAAGGGATTCTCAATGCAAGAATGAGATCATGCTGGTATGACTTCAAGTGTCATTTGACCCAGTAGTTGTTCGGCATATTAAAGATAGTCTGTACTCTGTGTTGTAGACTTACCCTTGTGATATCTAACCCAATTCTATTGTAAAACACATTGTTATCTCTGTCCTTTCATCCACAATGTTTACATAGATGCAAGTCACATATTTGTTTTGCAGGACTGCTATGGTGGCTCAGTGCTAATGCATGACAAAAAACCTTTTTGAAAAATACAGCTTTATGTTCAACTGCCCATCAATATTCTGCCGAATCCTGGAAATCCATTCAAGTTAGAACAATGCAGATGTTTACAAGTAATCTACTGCAAGTGAGGTACAGTTTGACCCTCTTCAAGTCACCTATCCATGTTATAGGATGTGCTGTTTAGATTGAATGAATCTCAGGTCAGATTGAATCAGATCCTGTAGATTTCAGTATTTTAGTGTCAAGTCCACTTCCCACATTGCACCCCTGTTACAGTTAGAGTTTTTGTGCTTTTAGGTGAATGGGAAATTGGCTTGAGTGACTCCTCTCCCAGATCCATCTCCATCAAGGGCTTAGGGTTGGTTTTTTAATTATCAAAGTAAAAGTTGAATGTGTTTGTTTTAAAATGATAAACCAGTGAGGATGAAACTGAGAATGGTTTGACTGATGATTGTTTTCTTTTTTTTTTCTATGTACACAATTTCATTTGTGAGTCAGGATCCAAGATCGCCATGCCTCTTTCAGAAATGAACAGCGCCAAGTAACCCTGACTCCACTGGCAGGGGCAAAGGTTATCATCAATGGGAGTTCCATCTCCCAGACAACTGAGCTTCAGCACCTGGTGAGTCTTTGCACATTGAGTTCTCTATGTGACTCCACTATAAAACAGCTGGTTAATGACCACAATCTGTTTTAGGACCGCCTCATCCTAGGGTCCAATTGTACATATTTGTTCATTGGTTATCCATGTGAGAGAGGCGGGGATGACTGGAGCCGCTACGATTATGAATACTTCCAGTCTGAACTGGCTGCTGCTGAGGGCATCTACTTAAGTGAGTCAGGGTGGATGATCTGTTAGGGTAACTGACCTGTAACAGGATATTTCCTGAGGTGTATCCCGTATGTCGATGTAAAGGTGAATCCAACGTTGGATCTGCTCAAACTGATCCCAGCCTCTTGGCTGTCTTCTATGACTACATCAAGCTGATGCCCATGGTGGCGGAGGCCAATCAGATGAGTAAAGAACTTGGCAAGGTTCCCCTTCACTCTCCCAGACAGAACATATAGCAACGCCATTTGGCAGATATTTCTAGCTATAAACATTGTGTTTTCAGGGTGTGGATTTCAAGCTGGAGATCAAAAATTTGGCGCTGTCAGACTCTAAAGGTCACGATTTGCAGAAAGACATTGTTGTCAAGGTGACATCTTTGGCAAGTAAACAGGTGGGTCCATCTGTTTTTTTTTTTTTGTTTTTTTCCTTTTTATTAAAGTGTTTTCAGTCCCTGTAATTGCTTCCTTTCAGGTATGGATATGGTCCAAAAACAAGTTTGTCAACCGAAAATTCCTGATGGAGGATGTCTACCAGCGATACCAGTCAGAGCAGAGTGAAGCCGCAGTATGTGTGTGTGTGTCTGTGTGTGTTTGTGTGTGTTTACAATTTTTCAGTTTTGAAGAACCTGTGATTTTTTTAATTTGATGGATTCTACTCATGTTGGCTATCTTTAATTTAAGCCACTCAGACTAAAATGAATTTAAAACACACAAAAAAAGCACCAAAAAAAAGATTTTTAAAATGTCAAAGATACGGTCACAGCTCTAATTTTGTAATTCCCATCAGTCCTGAATGTTAAAATTCTTTTTGCATTGGAGCAGCTGCACTTTGTTTGATTGGGACTCTCGTCTAGTCGCACAGAATCATTCAGTAGCGGGAGTGGTTCTGACAGACTTTCAGAAGGGTGTTTTCTCTGTTTCCTGCTGTCAGGGAGCACTGGGTCTGTCAGCTGTTGCATTACCTAGAGATAAAGACCCATTCTGGGATCCTGTTGAGCCACTTCTCCTGGGCACTGCTCACCTCTGGCTTCAGTCTTTGGCCTTCCGCATCCCTTTGGAAGAACAGCTAGAGGTGTTCATACACACCATAAACACTAATCTCTGTCCAATGTTGCATTTGCATGATGACAATCAATTGATGATCTCTGTCTGCAGGTGGTGGGGTCAGAGGGCATGGAGGAGGCCATACTGCAAGCGCAGTTGGTCCCCTGCACTTCCACTGGACTGTATGATGCATATAAAACACACGTTTGATCACATGTTCAGACAAGTAATGGTAACAAAACCAAATTCCCCTTTTCAGGCCCGTCTGTGAGGATGACATCCTGATCGACCCATCTGAAGCACTGGGTCAACGACTAGATTTCCAGCTGGTCCTGGACCAGTGTTGTGGTGTTAGATGGATCAGAGAGGACCACAATAGAGGAGTTCAAATTGGGTAAAGCTGCAGAGGCTTTGTGTTTGTCTCGGTAGAACAAATAAAGACAGTGTTAATGTGAAAGAATTTGCAATAGACTGTATGTAGAAATGGGCTTTAGCCTTATCACAGCATAACAGAGTCCATCTAGCCCCAAAATATGGTTCTTTTGGTGCAGTGAATGCTCTGGTGCCTGACCCATGCACTGATCGCTGGCCTGCCTTGCAGAAGTGTGCCAAAGCACCGGCCCTGCTACACAAATAAAGGTCATGGTGGTGTTGTGAGGGTTAGGAGTGGCGTATGTTGTAGCCAATAGGAGTAGACTGCTCTTCCTACTGAGTAGAGGTTATCTGTGAGTACAGACAGAATGACAGCTGATGAACTACAGTTTTAGCACATAATGACTTATTTGGCTGGGGAGATAATATCATTTGCTGTGTGGGATAGTTCATAACTGTTGTAAAGTTGAGCTGTTTTACATAGTCACTGAAATGGACTTATGTACAGAACAACCTGCCTTATGGTTATATGAAAGACTCACCTTACTTCTGTCACTTTTCACCCTGGGCTCACACAGCATGTGGTCTGGCTCCGGTGCGGTTGTGGTGCGGACGCCAGAGTCTTTACGTAACATGAAAAGTGCGAGACACTGCATCCTGTCTGGTCCGGCCTCTGCGGCCCGGCCTTTGCGGCCGGGCTTCTGCGGCCCGGCCTCTGCGGTTCGGCCTCTGCGGTCTGCCCACTACGTCACTCCATATCCATTTTGTTGGCTTCAAATTTTTTCCGGACGCTGAAGCTGAACCATAGCACTTTATTGGGAAGTTAGAGCATTTTTCTATATAAAACCTGTTTTTCGCTGTCCTCGCTGTTTTCATCATGTTGTAAACATGACGTCATTTCTGCAGACACGGGAGTGTCAAAGCGTTTGGTAGAATGTAATTCTCCCATAGAACACCATGGACATGGAGAGGCTAATCACAGAGATCCAGAACTGCTCCATCCTTTTTGATTCAACACATTCTTCTGATAAGGATAACGACAAAAAAGACAGAGTCTGGGCTGAGATATTGCAGGCTGTTGAACTTGATGGTTTGTGTAATATAGACATTCACACTCAGATTAGAAAGTTAAGAAAAGTATGCTCACCTTTGTAAATGCATTGTCTGAAGGTGAGTCATGCAGAAAAAGAAGTGTTGTGAATATACTCCAAAATCACGGCGGAATGGGGATTTGTTTACTATGACGTGATATTTAAATGGAGGGTTCTCACGAGAATCTACATGAGTTCAGAGGTCCGCGAGGTTTGCAGCAGAGGTTGCTTGCAGAAGGGCCGCAAGCAATCTGTAGTCAGTGTGAGTCACTGACTGTAGCTGACCGCTCTGCAGCAGTACCAGAGCCGGACCGCATGCGGTGTGACCCTGGGGTAAGACTCCTTCAAAATGGAAGTCAAGGTGTTCGTCTTCATTTGAACAAAACAGATTTTGATTTAAGAGCTTTAACACTTTCTGATCTTCTCATAGAGCCTCCTCTCTCCATCCACCCTGACAGTTTCAGGTTGTTTGACTGCAGCCAGCCTTTCTACACTCCGGCTGTGTGGCACAACATTAATCCCCTTTTAGATCACAGGGTTCACTTTGCCTCTTTCCACACCTCAC
Source organism: Oryzias celebensis (assembly GCA_014656515.1). NCBI lineage: Eukaryota > Metazoa > Chordata > Actinopteri > Beloniformes > Adrianichthyidae > Oryzias > Oryzias celebensis. The sequence continues at coordinate 12,512,113 of BNCR01000003.1, read as the reverse complement.
AACGTCTGCTGGACTACCTCCAGAGCAGTGCTGTGGTCCTTGAACTCTGGGGACTTCAAGGTAAAGATGGATTGTGGATGAATGCTGGAAGTAAACACTACTGCCTTTCCTCCTGCAGTAATGTAATAGCGAGAATGTTTAAAAGTTAGATTAACTGTAATTTGTGAGGCTGTGCACTTATTTAGTTTCAAATGTTGCTTTGTATCCATTTAATGAAGGTCCCACCAAGAGGAGCCGCTTAAAGTTGGTTCTCTGTTTCAGAGGGATGCTCTGCCCTGAGGTCATCTGTAGAAACAGTGAAGATGACGGCTGAGGGCATCACAATCATTGATCAAAACAGTTCACCACAAGCTACAGTAAGCGAAAAGCTCAGAACAACCATCAGAAAGATTCAAGGAATCAGATTGTACTAAATAAAAATTAAGATTTCCTCCTGTGTGAATTCACACAATGATTTAGTTGTGTACAGAAGCAGTCAGGGAAAGGTCATCGTTTATCAAACCCTTCAAAATAGATGCTTTTGTTACAAATGTGGACTTCTGAATAAGCCAAACAGTTGAAGTCACAGGAGCATCATGCTGGAGATTTCTTAAAAGCCTTAACCTTTAAAATTGTGTCCACAATTTTCTTTTTAATCTCCTGAGAAACTCTCGTTTGCTTTCTGTGGTTCTATAAATGAGTGCCCCTCTTTAAAGTCCCACTACAATCATCTTTTGATCTTTTGTAAAAGCATTCCTAGTAGTTTTTTTAAATTATGATTATGATGTTTTAGCCCAAATAAGTAAACCTGTGATGTTTTCTAGTACACAGTTTCTACAGTTTGTTACCTCTGAGTTGTGGGCGGGACTGCTGGTGGGGAGCAACCCTGCCCCCTTCCCAAATGCTGAGAGCTCTCTGTTTACACACTCTCCCACTAGCGTACAGCTCTTTGTAACCTCAACCTAACATTACCAGTGAAACAAAACTGGCTAGCAATATTCAGCTGTACATGGAAGACTTACATGGATCTAGTCTTCTACGAGTGGATGCATCAGAATGGAGTGGAGCAGGGAGCTTGTGGACCACCCACTGTATTTTCTATGTCACAAATATCTTTTTCAAATGGAATTTTTCATCTGCTCCTGATTCAAAATTATTTGAACAAGGAAATACTCAGAAATACAATTTTAAGTTTAATTGTCTTCATATTTGTCTTCCATCATGAGACAAAGATGGACATTATAAAAAAAAAAAAACAAAAGCATTATTTTCATTTCAGTGGGTCTTTAAGAAGGCAAACTGACTGATTATACATTTGAAGACACCCACCAGAGGACCCACATTTGTGTGCTAATGGGTTTTCTTCTATTAGCAGAATGGTTCCAACAGTGTTGTCCTTGTGTGTATTTGTCTGTGCGTGTTGCAGCCTGTGGACTCAATGAGAGCTCTACAGCAGGACTTGGAGGAACTGAAGAGCATCAGCACTAGGCTGAAGAAGGAGAATCAAAATCTACGGGAACAGCTCCACTCAGCTAGGAATGGTATCTGAAACATAACATGACGCACTCCTTTTGTGTTTGCTTTATTTTTTCAGGAATAGAACCGGATTGCCTCTGAAAGCTGTTCTCTCTTGCACCCCAACTCTCTTGTTTTAGGTTTGGAGGGTGTTCGCAGTCGATCGTGGCGCCCCAGTTGCGATGCAGAGTTTGCACGCGCTCTTAAAGTTTTCTACCACAGCATGACCTCAGTGAGAGGTCAGCTGCAGCGTCTGCGCAGGCACAAGCCCAGTGTATGTATTTATGATTGACTGCTGGCTGCTTGAAGATGAAACATCACAGACACTCAAAGAAAGTTCTTGGGATTCTGTCATTTATATTTTACCTTTGGTTTAAATGATTCATCGTCTGTTTTTACACGTGTTATCATTGCATTCCAAAACGTAATGTTTTTTGCAGGAGGAATCCGACCTCGTTGGGCTCAGACTGTTTGTGGACGAGCAGAGTCGTCTTCTGAGAGACTTTTCTGAGCAGCTCGAGCTGATTGTTTTCACCCTCAAACAAGACGTAGCCGCTATTGTCCGCCGCAAACGGGAACGTTCAGGGGTTTGGTCATGACTCCAAGCCTCCTGGTTTTTCTAACTAATAAAGATCCTCAGTATCTCCTGTCAGATTTTTTTTTTCTGTGGTTTCTGTCAATGTGGAGTGCTGGAAGCAGAGGCCCTGCTTTAAAACTTTCACTGACGCAGCATGCAGCCCTCCTGGAAAGACCAGCTGACTGGAATTAACCCTTTTCTTGAGTCAGCTTTCTTTGGAATACACTGTTCCTCTCCAGATAGACAGAGACCATTTGATAATCAAACTGTCAAAACTACCACCTCTCCACCTGGATTTCAAACCCCAACCTTTTGGTCAACCCTGAAAACATTGGCTGTAGGGGAATACACAACCCAACTCTGTTTTCTCTCTGCGTGGGCGCGAGATCTACAATTAAGAGACCCACTCTAATGAAAATTGTGTTTTTTAGCAGGTTCTTGTAGTATTTTTTCATGATGGAGAACATATATGAAAGATATTAAGATTAAAACTAAGGTTCTGACTGTTTCTTTATTCAAATTGTGTTGGATCGGGAGAAGGTAAAAACCCACTGTTTAAAAAAGTGATGTAGCCGCTAACACACTCCACCCCAGTCTGATGCCTCCACTTGCAGACAAATAGATCCATTAACGTCTTCCTTTATCTCATCTCAGCTGGAATCTGGCTTAAATGTATGGCCAGATAGCACTGAAATTAATCACTGTTTTTGTTGATCCGTTGATATTAGCTTAGCTGATATTAGGGTTGTGAGGAGCTGTAAGCTCGCGAAACAGTGTAAACAAAGGGATGATGGGTAATTAGTGGGTTACTTCTGCGCCAACAGTCCTTCCTACGACTCAGAGGCAAATTTCTTCTGAACTCCTGCTGCTCTACAGAAGATATTTCTTTTTTATTATTGCTAAAAACTACATAATATTAAAAATAACACTGGCAATATAGCTGCAGAGGGAGTTTAAGAGCATGCTGAATGAAAATGAACAGCTTTACCCAAAGTTAGTCAATGTGTTTCAGGTAACATAATGCATTAGCACATGTGTTGCGTTTGTAAGCATGTATATGACCACAGTCAATGTTTTTTACTTTACAATCATTACAAGAAACAAGTTTTCAAAATGAAAAACCGGAAGATCTAAAAATCTTAAAATCTGTCTTTGAAATTGACGTTTAAAAAGAAAGAGTACAATTAAAACAAAAAAACTCTGACTCAATCTTAAGATTTGAACAAATACAAGGAAAGGACCATTTTGTTTCAACTTGAACTTTCAGAGCAACAAACTTGAATACGAAAACCGAAAAGCTTGAAAAAACGGAACTGCTCGGCTTGTGCAGTGACTTCTAAACCTCTGGGGAAGGACGAGTTGAACCAATCAAAATGGGATTGGGAGACTTTTTATGACCTGGTGTGTTTACCATTTTCCGATGAATTTGCACATCCTTGTACTCTGGCCCCTATGACTGATTATTATTACACTTGATCAAATATAGGTGTGGGTTTTCCTATGAAACTAAGTTTGCGTCAGACATTTGGCACGCCACTGTATCCTTGTCCTTGTATTTGTTCAAATCTTAAGATTGAGTCAGAGGTTTTTTGTTTTAATTGTACTCTTTCTTTTTAAACGTCAATTTCAAAGACAGATTTTAAGATTTTTAGATCTTACAGTTTTTCATTTTGAAAACTTGTTTCTTTTTTTTTTCCCACATGGGACCAGATGATAAGTTTGGTCACCCAGCCAGCATCTGGATTTATAATTTTTGGTCACAGAAACGTTATAAACGCTGAGTTAAAGACGTCACTCTACCACTGCAGAATCCAAGTGACCTGAATTGAGGGAGCTGGCAGGTTTTTCCTTGTGAAGCAATCTTCCTTTCTCCTACACCTGGCTGAAGATCATAGGAGGCTTAAAGCTCACTTCTGGATCATCCTTTCAGTGATGGGATTTTCCACCCCTTCTCGACTGATCAAACTGGACTAGGGGACTTGAGACCACTTGGTGAGCAATTCAGCCTTTTACTCACTCAGTCACTGCTTAGTGGTCAGAGTAAAGTTTAATTTCATCATCACAAATCTCAAGTCTTTGCCCTCAATTTTAAGAATCCCTGAGAATCCATCCTCAACTTCTCACTTAAATACATTGTCATGCAGAACACACAGTTAGTACCTCCACACACTTAGTACACTTGTCATTTCAACATTTTATTAATATTTGTTTTATTTTATTTCTAGTTTATTAGTTGTAAGCTTGCACATGTTTATTGCTTTTAAATAATTTGCTCTTACTTCCAGTATTTCATACTTGTGTTAACCTCATTTTATTCAATAAAAATTCAGAGGACATTGCCGTTTAGATTTCATTTTTTTTCTCTGTAGTAAAGTCCCTCCAGATGATACGCACAGCCCAAGGTTAAAAGATTGATACATTCTATATTACTTAAGAGTTTTTGATTGATAGTTTTTGATTACTACTTTACATACTTTATATATGTAACTGCTATTAATTAATGATTAAAATGTTTTGGTGCCCTGAGGTTAATATTATTGAATTTCCAGTTTAATAAAATTAATAGCTTTTAACCCAATGTAATTTTCTTGTAAATTTTATATTCTTTCGAAGTCAGCGGAAGCGGAAGTCATCTGAAGTCACTTCCGCTGAAGTAGTTTCCGTTCCGCGAAACAGAAAATTTGGCGGCAGTTAGTTGAATCAAAATGAAAATAAGCATTAACGCTAAGTTTAGCTTGTAATGATCTCGCTATCGATGCCGTTTCTTCGCGTGAAGCCGTGTCTTCTCGAATATGTGGCGCGTTTCCCGTTTATTTGCACTGGCTGATGCTTCTAGTCACAACACTATTAACGCTCCAACCGAAATGAACAAAACAAAGTAAAACAAACTCGTCTTATCAATGTCTCAAAGGCTTTCTGTTAGCCGTGCACACATCGATATTAAAATTCAAACCGCAGGCTCCTGCTTGATCTAATTCAGAATGAAAAGGACCAGAATGAAGAACAGGGTGAGTCTGCTCTTTACTAAACAAACCAACCGGTTTATTGATTTATTTACAGCTGCACGTACTGTCTGTGATTAACACGTCTGAACACCTGTGCTAATTCAAATTCCTGTTTAGAGCTTTTGGGCTTTTAATGTTCGAAACAACAGTACTAAAATAATAATAATAAAGCATCGATCATGTTTTTTCATCTTTACATCTGCTTCATGAATTGGATTAATATTTGTACAATGAAATGTATTTGTTTAAACTGTTTCTGACAGATGCCCGCAGGGAAACCTGGAGGACAGCAGAACATTTCAACATTTTTTTCTTTAAAAGGCCAGAGGGTAAGATGTTTTTCTTTTGATTTTATAATACAAGTTGTTGTAATTATTATTATTAGGTTGTTTTTTTGTGTGTGTCTGTGTATTTTGAACGATCGGATTGACATAGTGGACTGTAATGATGGCTTGATCATTTCTTCTGCCATCACAAGTGTGTTGTTCGCTGCGATGGCACTTGGTCGTTCTTACGTTATTGTGAAATAAATCTACCATACCTCAATCAAAATGGTATTTTTCAAGATCAATTATTGATTTCTCTCATTTTGAAACAAGTTTTTAATGGAACATTTTGATTTGATTTAGCATCAGACAGATCGATCTGGTTGGATCCTAGGAATAAAAATCGATTCATCGTTACACCTCTAGTATCTTTTGTCAATACCAATTTAAGTAATAAAAATACTCAGTAAACATATTTTTGATGCATTTTTTTAAATATTAAAAACGAACTACATCTTCATAGAACAAATACAAGCATTTATTTATGTTGAACCATCTTACAATCTTTTTTTGTTTGTTTGACAGGAAGTTTTTGGTTGAGTTTGCTAAGATTCTTGAACAACAAACAGAGTTTTCTAGATGTTAATATATATATATATATATATATATATATATATATTGACAGCTTTTATCCTCTGTATAACGCCTAATGTTGAATATTTTTGGTTTTGAAAAATCTATAACTTTTTCATTTTTAGGGCTCTCCATCTCCCTTAAAGGCGAACAACTCTGTCTCTGCACTTGGCAAGACCGGGTCCCAAAACCCAGATGATAAAATTTCCTTGTTGAGATGTAACACTCCATCTGAGAGATGCATGCCTGAAGACCTTGAAAACGTGCGTCCTTCCTCTCCGGACCTTCTGCTTTTGGTACCTGAGACCCCCAATAGTCAGATAAGGTCTACACGCTCCTCTTCAATAGAGGAAAACCAGGATCCCAGCAGAGAGGGGGCTTACTTAGCAAACCTCGGCCAGCTGTCTCCCGTCTGTCGCAGCCCCAGCACTAAAGGTCAGAGAATTAAGAGGCCAACGAATGGAAAGGGGGAGTCAACAAAAATGGATGGGAGATTGTCTGGCTCTTTGAAGAGACTCTTCAGTCCTCCTGAGGACTCCTGCATGGCAAAGAAAGCAAGAAGGGTGAACGACTCGCTGCAGGAATCGACAGTCCAGCCCACAGGTACCAGCCAGGAGGAGCTGCAGCCTTTTTCCAGCTTTGTGAAGGCACACTCTGGTGATCAAACCACAAAGGTGCTTAAATCGCCTTTGCAGAGTAGTTTTGGTCGTCTCATTGTGGAACAGAATAAACATGAGGAGGAGCAGGACAGGAAAGAGACTGGTTTTACTGTGATAACAGAAAAGAAAGATGTTCAAACAAGCAGAACCCTTTACCGTAACCTGCAGAATGCATACATCCCTTTCACCGGTGGGCAGGAATCTTCAACCAATATCCCGTTTTCAGTGAAGGAGGTTGAACCAAAAGAAATAGAATCAACATCAACACAGGAGACAGATAAAGATAAAGACAAGAAGGCAACAGATCAGGAGCACGCTGGAGCTACAGGTGCTTTTCTAAGGATTAATCTCACATGATTCATGAAAATCAACCTTTTATGCACCAAACACAACATTATCATCCACATCCTAAAGTCACAACATTGGTTCTCATTATTCTTTGACTCTAATGTATTTTGGATCAATTTTTAGTACATTTTCTTTGTTCTCCTGACAAAAACAAGATGCAGCTCAAGCATCTACCCATCCCGCAGAGGAGGACTTTGATGAGAGCTGGTTTATGGAACAGATGGATCAAATGGATTGTGTGGAGGATAAACCTAATAAACCTTGGTAAGAAACACTTGAGCATATTAGCTAACAAACATCTTACCATTCTTCTGAAGTTAAAGTTACCCTGGTGTAGTAAAAATATGTTGAACTAAAACTCCTGACTGTATTACCCTGATAAAGAAACTTTTTTTTGGTCATAGTTGGGTCAAAGTATTTGCATTTTTACAGCAAAGTACCAGATCACGTCATCCTTTCTGGAGGTCCAAACAATCGCTACTGGGTTATGGATGTTGAGGACGGTCCAGACTACAAAAAGCTCATCATGTCATGCTCCAAGACTCTGCATCCAACGGAGATGTGTCTGCTAAAGGATGGATGGTAGTGCTTCTATTTTCTTTTCATTGGTTTGTCCTAAAAACCATTTTTATAGTGGAAAAATAGATGTTCCAACTTTAACATTTATCAGAAGTTCTTGTTTATTCATTTAAAAAAAAATGAATTTATGGATATTTTTCTATTTTTAAGAATAGTAACTTGTGGATGCTGCATTTCTGTGTCCTTTTTTGTTGGATGTTTGTGATGTTGGTGACTTTTCATGGATTTTGACTTTCGTTCTTTGCTCCTGCTGTTTCCAGGGAGACGACGCTTGTGAGGCGGGGCGATGTGGTGCATGTGGAGGGTCGCTCAGACGCTGGGACCTGGTTAGTGGAACGGGATCAGGGCTTCCTGGTTTTACAACCTGACAGTCTTATTTCAGGAACCAGCATTTCCAACTCCATCCGCTGCATGAGGCGCGCAGTTCTGGGAGAAATGTTCAAGGTGAGCAGATAATGACTTCCTGGAAAAAGTATTTCTGATCATTATTGTAACTAAATCAGTAAAATTATTTCTTTTTTGGTCTTTTATTTTCATATAATTGCTATTACAAGATGAGGGTTTTGACCCATTTTTATTCTTCTCATTCCAGAGTTTCGATGGTGGCTCCAAACAAATGCTGAATGGGACCATAGTACATGAAGTCTTCCAGAGAGCAGCAAAAGCCAAGGATTTTTCTTTGGAGAAACTATCGAAGCTGGCTGATGAGGCCCTGCACAGTCCTCAATACTTGGGAGACATGTGAGTTACAGTGCAGGAGGCTGCATGTATGGCGTATGTGTTGAACAAAGCAGATTTACATTTTAAATCATCTTGAGATGTCAAAGGTTTTAAAACTTGATTGTGTTTTGTGTCGTTAACATTGGTGTTCACAGGTATACTCTGGGTGTGAGTCAGGAGGAGATGAAGCAGGAACTGCTCGATTACCTGCCGTCACTGGAAAACTGGGCCAGCGAATACCTCAGCTCCTCAAACCCAAAGCCCATCAGTCTTAAAATGTAGGTTCAGGTTCTTCCTGAATCCTTCTGGGACTAAGCTTAAATGTATGTATAAAAAAAACTGTTTTTACCTTTTCTCAAATTGTTTTTTTCTTGTCGCCGTCATCGTGGTCTCAGTCAAAACCCCTGCCGAGCTCCAGGTGGTGGCCAGGACCCAAACGCAGTTGTCACAGTGACTGAGTTGGCAGATATAGAGGAGAGCGTCTGGTGTCCGAGGTTTGGCCTCAAAGGGAAAATCGACATGACGGCACGGGTTCGAATCCAAAGGTCACGAAGCAGCAGAAGTTCAGAAGAGAAGACTTTTCCCTTGGAGTTGAAAACCGGAAGGGAGTCCAACTCAATTGAGCATCGCAGTCAGGTTGGTGGACGGCCCTGGTAAGCAGATGGAATCATAGCGACAATTGTATTTACTGGTATGTGGATGATTTGCTTCATTTTTAGGTGATTTTGTACACTCTGATGAGCATGGAGAGATACAACCCTGAAGCTGGTCTTCTGCTGTACCTGAAGACTGGCAGTGTGTTCCCTGTAGCAGCCAGCCACATGGACCGCAGAGGTACACCTTTACAAGTGATGCTGTGCTTTAGCGGGCAGCTTTACTTTGTAACAATCTTTCAAAGTGTCACCGGGGACGTATCCAGCACTCGCTTCACATTGAACTTGGTTTTATCTACATTTGTAATCATATTGATTTACAAACCTAGCATTCTTATGTATACATAAATATGTGAATACTGTTGTTAGATTTATTTTTCCTTAATAAAAAAGTGAGAATCCTGTTATATACGTCAAAACCTTAAAAATCCTTTTTCCTCAGTAGCACAAGCCTTTCACAGGTCTATTTATTTAGTAAAATGTGATACTTTAAAGATCTCTTTTCTTTTTCTTTTTTTCTATACCAATCATGCAAAAGCTAACCAGATTTGCTTTACAATGTTTTATGCACGAGCAGTCACTCAGTAACACAACTACTATGATTATTTATGATAGAAAAGAGTTTCACGTGAGATTTGTGCGTAAATGCAGCTTTGTGTGTGTGTAACAAGCGATTTGCGTGTCATTTTTAAAGATTTATGTGTGTAGTGAGTTTCTAGCTCTCGTAATTTTGAGTTGTGTGTGTACATTGTGTTTAGTTTTTTTTTTTTTCGTTTTTTTATTTTTGCATTATGCACAAAATGTTTTGTATGAGTTACAAATCAAGAATTCCGCACGCACAAATCCAAAGTTAGACACAAATCAAGAACTAGTCACGCACAAGTTGGGGTCAAACTATTTCCACTCCATAGAAATTGGCTTTCTTTGTTCTGTGCTGATGCAACATTAAAGTTTGGCCAAAAGATGTCATTAATTTTAATGTGTTAACTTCAAAGACCCACTCCATTGAAAATTTCGTTTTTGGCATTTTTAATATTTGTAGCGGGACTTGAAACTATTTCAACAACAATTGATTCATATTGGTTCAGTGGTTTAGAAAGCTTTGGTTTCTCCATCACTCGCCTCTCAGCTGCTGGTTCACAGCCAGCTGCAGCTGTGAACCAGCACCACGAGATACACAGTGAATCAGTGATCACTTCTCTTTAGTGCGTGTTCCAGTTACCTGGTTTCTGCTGCTGCTTTCCATCTGTGAAAGCAGTTTAGCTGGTTTTGAAATTGCTTCTGTGCTGAACAGCAGTGAAGCAGTGAGATGCAATCTGCCGCTGCTGCTTCTTTAAATCTTCTTCACGGCTTTGTGCTTTTGTCAGAGCTTCTGAAGCTGAGGAACACTTTGGTTCATCACCTTCACAACAGTGTGGAGAAAAGGGGGGACCGGAGCAGCCTCCTAAGACTTCCTGAAATCCTGACGAGCAGACAGACCTGCAAGTACTGTCCTCAGAAGCTCAACTGTGCTTTATATGAGAGGTGCTTATTTTTCTTTGCTCTCTGTCACTGCTGAGACAAAGAAAAGTTTCTATGAAGTTCACAGTGTTGTTAGTAACAAACAGTTAAGTAGTCTCATCAGTTTTACTCTTGGTCCAGTTATAATCTATTACTCACTGTTTGTCCTCTTTCTCCATCTCATCATCTTTATCGTTCGCTCAGAGGATTGGATCCCAGCTCTGCAGATGTCGACCATGATGTTGTTCGGGACTTTTTAGAGCAGGAGTCCGGCCACCTCACCCTGCAGCATCTGAATTATTTTTCTCATTGGCTGCTGCTCTGTGTTCTGGAAGCGGTCACCATGGAAACCAAGAACAGTCGGAGGCACGTCTGGCTTCAGTCAGTTGAGAGCAGGTATGACTGTTTTTGGCCAGGCAGTAAAACTCCTAAACTTTCAAAGCAGATGTTTCCATTCTGTTCGTGTCTTGACGTTAGTGAGAAGAATGGGAGCTGCGTGGGGAATCTGCAGCTTAGAGATGCCGTCGCAGCGCAGGCAGAAGACGTCTTTCTGCATCGGTTCCAGCGGACCGGATCTGCTCGTTCACAGAGCTCAGCCAACTGTGGACTGACCAGCGGGGATCGTATTGTAGTGAGCGACCAGGATGGTCGTCTCATCGGTTTGGCAACTGGATACCTGTGTGAGGTGGACATGACATCAGTCAGTTGTACTCTTAGCAGGTGAGAACAATTTCCTCCATCACCCTGTTTAAAGACTGAAGCTACGTGCACACCGGGCACACATTCAAGAGCGCGCTAAAAGCTTGTTGGTGTTTTCCCTGGACAAGTAGGAAGGGCTTTCTTCTTCTTCTTCTTCTTCTTCTTCTTCTTCTTCTTCTTCTGTTTCTACTGTTCACTAGTACATGTCCGCCGCCAAAGCGGTGCAAATCATGCGATTTGGTCACGTAACAGAATTTGTTTGGTTCATCGTTAGCGTCCTTGTAATGGTGGACATGGATGACGATCATATCAGGGGAGTGGCCTTGGTTTATATTTATTTGAAATACAAACGCAGACGTTGTCACCGTGTCTGGGTTTATTAGATGAATCAAATCCAGTCCCTGATTGGTCAAATTAACCAGATTTAACTGGCAACACGCATTTAATGGTGTTGCGTTTTGTTAGTAGAGCCTTAAAATTGTTGCATCGCTTTTGAAGGCGGAACCCAAAACACGTGTTTAAATGGACTATTCATTGGAAGTGACCGCTTTAACGTGCATGGCTGAGGGAGGTGTGTACATGGCTTCAGAAGAGAACGTTTTAAGAGGGGTTCCCTATTTTTTATTTGCTTTTCCAGGGATTTGTCCAAATTCCGTGATGTGCTTTTTCGACTGGATGCTGACGAGGGTGTCGTGGGGATGAGCACTCACCTGACCAACCTCTCCAGACTGATGGAAAACTGTCAGGACAGGTAGAAGCCGCGTTGGTTCTCCAAATGCATAACGCATCTGAATGTTCTTAAGGCGTTTTTCATTGTCTCTGCAGTGAGCGAATGAGGAAGCTGGTTGTGGACATTCATCCTCCAGAGTTCATCTTTAACCTCAGTTCTGTTTTGCCCAGAGATGCCAAAGACACCGTGGCTGACATCCTCAAAGGTGCCGCAGCTTTGCCTTCATGCTCTGAATAATACTGTTTTTGTAACCATCATATATGTGTGGAGATATAAAGCCTTCACGAGTCAGTTATTATCTGCTTGTCTTTAGGTCTCAACAAACCCCAGAAGCAGGCTATGAAGAAGGTGTTGCTATCAAAGGACTACACGCTCATTGTTGGCATGCCGGGAACAGGCAAAACCACAACCATCTGCACCCTGGTAACCACCCGTCTTTTTACATTCAAAGTAGAAAAAGAAAATCTCCAAAAACTCTCCAACGTTTACATTTTCTTGTTTCAGGTCCGTATCCTGCTAGCATGTGGCTTTAGTGTGTTGCTGACCAGCTACACTCACTCTGCTGTGGACAACATCCTCCTGAAGCTGAAACGCATCCGGGTCGGCTTTCTGCGCCTCGGACAAGGCCAAAAAGTAAGTCATTGTCTAGCTTTTCTTTTTTTTTTTTTCAAACCAGGAATACTTAATTCAGGTATTCTTCTTCCTGTGAATTCCAAACGTTTTCTGTTTGGAATGATGATGGAATAACATAAAAGTGGCAGCATTTCAGAAAAGTAGTCCGTTTCTTATTGCTCCTTCATTTCCAGGTTCATCCTGACATTCTGCCGTACACAGAGGAGAACGCAAGGAAGAAGGGGGTTCACACACTGCTGGAGCTGGAGCAGCTTTATAACAAAGAGGTGAGGCTCATCCAGATGTTTCCAGCTGCATGTATATGTAGATCAGTGGTGGTTCCTTGACCACTCCATTGTAGCTCTCGAGTTGAAGACAAATACAAATGTTTTTAATTTTAAAAAGTAATGTTTTTTTTTAAGTATGAGGCACATCGCAAAATAGTTCCATAAGTCAAACTTTATTCATTTCATCCATAAACAGTTGAAGCACAGCATGAATCACTCCAGGAGTCTCCTGACTACAGTACCCATCATGCTCCAACAATCCATCAAGCAGTGTGGATTTGTAATTTATCAAAGTTGAAATAAAACACATTTTGCTGCACTGTTTACCACAGAAAATCAATTGGAGATCAAAAATCATACATAAGACACCAGATCATAATTTCCTCTTGTTGAAAAAGTGGTGAAAATACGGTAAATTTATTTAAGTTAGTTAGTTCTGATTTAAGAATTTCTGGCAGAGATAAAACAAACTCTGCATGTTTTTTTGTTGACATTACACTCCTTACTACTATATTTGCTGCATTAAGATGGTCCAGAATGGAACAAGGTGTCTTTTATTTTGAAAGGAAGTCAAATGAACCCCCGTCAAAAGTCCTAAACACAAAGAAAAAAATGCTATTATCTTTTTATGGTTACGATTTATTTATGCAAGAAAAAGTTAGTTTAGTTTTTATCATAATAGTAACAAAAAAATACAAAGCAGTTTCTGATTTTTCTAAAGGGTTAAGTCAGACTTAGTGGCTCAAATATCATGTCATCGAGCAGGGGAATATGGTGGGCTCAAATAACATTTTAACGCTAAGGGTACATTGTCACCTGTCAATCAGAACACAATATTACCAAATAAGTCCATTTTGAATTTCTAATACCAAATAAAATAATGAGGCTGATGGAAATTTGAATCTCTCTGAATATTTTCCTTTGTATGAATCAAGTCATAATTGTTTGCTTTCAGCTCGTGGTAGCAACCACATGTATGGGCATCAAGCATCCGATCTTCACGCGTCGTCGTTTTGACTTCTGCATCGTGGATGAAGCATCACAGATCAGCCAGCCGATCTGCCTGGGACCCCTGTTCTACGCCCGCAGATTTGTGCTGGTTGGAGACCATCAGCAGCTGCCCCCCATAGTGCAGAACAAGGAAGCTCGGTCAGAAAGATGCTGCTGGTCCAGCAGAGAGCTGAAATGAAACGCTGTTTGAAGGAAGTCTGCGTAAAGGAAGAACGTATGTGGCGCTCAAACGGGTCTCCGTGTTTCCTTTCAGGTCTCTCGGGATGGATGAAAGTCTGTTTAAGCGACTGGAGGTCCATCGTGAGGCAGTGGTGCAGCTCAACGTGCAGTACCGCATGAACAGGTAAGCAGTGGAGTCTCTAATGTAATTCCAACAAATAAATAAGCAAGTCTTTTTGTCTGATGAACGCCTTGACTGCATGAGAACTGGACTCAGTGACTCCTCTCCAAACAACAAGTACCCACCAGCTCCAGGAAAACGAAAGAGAAATGAACAGCTATTACTGTCATATTAATTAGCCAATCAGAGGCTTCAATTAAAGGAGGTGGTCTCACGCCGAACGTTTGAAACATTTGATTGACAAATTTTCTCTAGCGTGCTTTCAAGTGGTAGGAATGTGGACTTCCAACAAGCTCACTCCTGATTGATGAGTGGTTGCCATAGAAATGTTGACTCGCATCGACTTGGACCAATCACGGCTTACTGGTGACGTCTGGCTCCAACATGGCGGCGTCCATATAGCAAAAAATGTCAAATGAATTGACTTCATTGTGTTGGAGCTGGAATATGGTTGATGTCATTCTCACTTATTCCTCTTCTCCATGAATGAGCTACAGCTATAGTAAAACTTTTCAAAATAAAATCAGAATTTAATCAAATGCAGTAAGTAGAGTTTCTGTTCTGTCTTTAAATAGGATTTTAGATGGATTTATGAGAAGCGTCTGAAAAATACGCCTGCGTGATGAATTCCATGTGATGTTTGTCAGGCAGATCATGTCTCTGAGTAACTCTTTGATGTACGACGGGCGTCTGGAGTGTGGATCAGAGAGGACGGCCACAGCTCTGCTCACTCTGCCCTTCCTGACCTCCGTTCAGTCAGAGCTTCGCTCACACTCTGAGACTCACCCACAGCACGACCTGTCCTGGGTGGAGTCCATTCTGCTGCCCTCCAACCCCGTCTGTTTCCTGGACTGCTCATTGGTGGGTGAAAAAAATGCTCTCACTTTAAAACAGGGGTGGGCCAACTTTTTGACTTGTGGGCCACCAATGGGTTGATGTCCCTCTTGGAAAAAAAGTGCAAACACACGGAAATGCTGTGTTCATGTGGTGTTTGAATGGACAAAGATCAATGTATTTGTAGAGCACCATCTATGGGTGGACACCAGAATTACAGGAAAAATAAAACATTGATCAACATAATTAATTCCAGTTTGGGGGGCCAGATTAAAGGGTTTAATGGGCTGCATATGATCCCTGGGCCATAGTTTGCTCACCCCTGCTCTAAAACAATAACCATTGTGCTGAGTATGTCTGTAAAGAAGAAGGCTGTGTTTGTCTTCTGGTGTTCTGCCGGTTCTCCTCAGGTGCCTGCGCTGGAGTCGGTGGAGCAGGGAGGTGTGAGCAATCACACAGAAGCTGCCCTCGTTCACATGCTGCTCTCTCTTCTCATCAAGGTTTATTCTCTTCAAAATAAAAGACATCATTTAATCTTTAAAGATTACAACATCACACGTTTTTGTATGATCTCTTTCAGGCGGGGTGTAAGCCTAGTGATGTGGGTGTCATAGCACCTTACAGGCAACAACTAAAAACGATCTGGGCTCTTCTCCAGTCTCCTGCTTTCACCGGTGTGGAAGTGAACACTGTGGACAAATACCAGGGCCGGGACAAAAGTTTGATTGTTTTGTCCTTTGTCAGGAGCAATACAGAGGAAGGACACGTAAGGCTTTTTTGTCTTGGTTTTCTGCTTTCACGCTCTTTTTTTCTCCTATCCTTTTATCCCTTGCTCTTCATAAATAACCAAACGACAGAACAAGTGACCTGACCCAATTCATTCATGTCTGTCCATGCAAAGTTAGGAGAACTGTTAAAGGACTGGCGGCGCCTGAATGTGGCCATTACCAGGGCAAAACACAAACTATTGATGGTGGGCTCTGCTGCCACGCTGCGACGCTTTTCCCCAGTGGAGAAACTGCTCAACCATCTTCAGCAGGAGAACATGATATCCTTTTTTTTTAAAAAAAAAAATGACTGGAGCTGCGCTCATTTAGAGAAAAACTACTGTACTGACATTTGTGTCAAAGTTTTTTCTCTTTAACCTTTTTCCTCACGTTATCCAGCTTCCACCAGCTGCTCACAAGACATTGTCCAGCATGTTTCTGTGACTGCAGACTTACAGCTTCAGTCATCAGAGGAAGAAACAGTGAAAGAAAACAGTGGAATAAAAATGTATCAAGTTTTAGAAGAATAAATGCAAATGACCATACAGAAATATGGCCAACTTGTGATAAAAACTTAAGTCATGGGGAATGGGGTAATTCTTATTTTGGGGAGTCATTTTGACTCAAATTCTAAGTATACACTATTCCTGTATGTTTGTATCAGGTGTAAAAACCTAAAAAAATCTAAAAATTTAAAGATTCATCCAAATTTATAATACAAAACCATATTCTAAGGTACAGGATATCGTACAGATGCACCAAACTAATTAACCTTTTTTTTTTCTTCATCAAATACCTCCATCAATTATTATTGCTGTGCAACTTGACATTCGTCTTACTTGTTTCTTAGATACCTGAGTTCACTTACACTGGTCATATTTTTTTAACTTCAACTTTTTTTTTTTTTACTGGAGAAAAATGTCAAAAAAGCTCAAAAAATGATTTTATTATTAAATAAAGAAGTCAACTGCTCACTGTCCACACTTGAAACTTTTTTTTCCTATTTAAATGTTCATTGCTCACCTTTTGGAATTTGATGTGATTTTTTTTTTTTTTTTTTTTTTTTGTGAAAAAAGAATCTCAATAAAGCACTTTTTTCACCATCACTGCTCTCAACTTGTTATAATTTCCCAGCAAAAGCCATGTGTAATGAAAAAAGGATGCATTTATTTCTTTACTTTTTAAGAAGAAACACTCGGAAATGAAATTTTGTGTTTAATTTTCCTAATATATGTCATCCATCATCAGAAAAATGCCACAAGAACATGTTAAAAACACAATTACATCAGAATGGGTCTTTAAATTGAGAGGTTTTCTTATTTCAAACAGTTAAAATCAAATCAGCCCAAAAAATAGCTAACATGCATTGACTTTTGAATTTGCTGGTTCATGTGAGTAATTTTTATCTTCTCAATTATAGATGTTGGTATTTGTATAAATATTGCCAAAAAAATTGTTAGATTATTTCATTTTTGTTGGGATTTTCTGTTTCTTGTTTGCATGGACCACTTAATAAAGGAGTCTGTTTTTTCTTTTTATTCATCTCATTTAAATTTCAGCCTGGTTTTATTTGTTGCCTACAGTCTGATGGTTCCCTGCAGTATGGTGGTAACTTCTCCAGCAATGTTGACTCTGCCGTCATCTCTCACCTCAAGCTCCAGCTTCCCGCCTCGACTGGAGCACTGGTACGCTAAATAAACACACAAATTCAGGTGTCAAAAATCATTAAATCAAATCACTTTTTTAATGCTAAATAAGATAATGTACCAACTAAATTAGTAAGGAACTTAACCAAAAGAAATGTATTAAGCTTCTTACCAGTCATGATATTTTTTTCCAGTACTTTGGACCAGTAAGCAGCCAGAACAGTGTGAGCTGATCCTGGAAGAGAAGAATAAAATTACAGCTGGTTGTCGTGAATATATATAAATATGTCGTATATATCAAGGCATCACAAATAATGTTAGAGTACTTTTTTCCTACCAGTTACAGGATCCTCTGGAATACCACACCATGGAGCAAAAACTCTAGAGTAGAAGTCATAGCTAGGTTGACACTCAGGTGATCCTGTTAGAAACGGCATTTTCAGAGAAAGATGTTCTTTACTTTTTCATTTTTTAGCTTCCTACTTAATGCTACCTGACCTCAGTGCAGCCTACATGAAGCCTGAATCCCCTGTTACCTTTCATGGTGACGAGCAGACATTTGACTCTTCCACTGTTCTCAGCGTTCAGAAGAGCAACAGGATCCACTTTAAGATTGGTTAGCACTGACCTAGACAACAAATGAAAAGCACAAACACGATTTCAAGCACTATGATGTAGAGGAGCATCATAGCCGAGAATCTGATTTGGTTCATCCCGCGAAGCTTAATGTCTTGCTATAATGATAAGCCTTTAAAGACCCACTCCAATAAAAATAGTGTTTTTGGTGTTTCTAACATGTTCTTGTGGCATTTTTCTCATGATGGGGGACATATGTAGAATAATTTCAAATCAAAACTGCATTTCTGAGTATTTCTTTAATCAAATCATGGTGGATCAGGAGCAGATGAAAACCCATGGCTTTAAAAAGCTCAGATTTGTGACGCAGTGACTGCCATGGGTGGGTCAAAGACTCCCTTCTCCGCTACAATTCTGATGCATTCACTTGCAGACAAATTTTCTTCAGAAAATATGTCTTTTTGGCTAAAAACTGCCTAATCGTCATTAAAAGACCACTGGGAGCAATTTTACAATAGATAAAAACATAGTTGGACTTTAACACAGACCCCCAAATTGCATGTGTTAGAGAGGGAACAAAGGGGATGGGTTTATAATACATATGAGCTTTTAGAACCAACTCAAAAATAAATGCTATTGCAAAATGAAATGTACAGAGCCAACTACAAGTCACAGAATTAAAGGCATTTAATATGAACAACAGGGAGCTGATGCCTGTCCTGTTGTCCTGTGTGTGTGTGTGTATCCAGTAACCTGTCACAGCTGTCAGACAGCCGAATCATCAGCTTTTTAGTTACAGAGTTCAACACAACGTCCTGAACTGGATTGTTTCCAACAGCTGCCTGTAAAAGACAAGCAAATGGGGATAACGCAACGTGTGGCAGTATGTAGTCACACAGTAATAAATGCTTCATGCAGATTTTACTGACCTGGACAAGATCTGTGAACTCATTAGGGTCCTAAAGTAGAGAAAATAAATATAGTTTTAGCTTTTAAACACTTTTTATATACACGTTTGAACTGTTATTTTTAGATGAATTAGTCATATTACCCATATATATCTGGCTGTGATCTAGAATGTTCTTAAACAGGCTGCACGCAAACTCAACCTGCTAAAGTGTACGCTCAGTGGTAGGGTCAAAGTCTGGAAACTAAACAGTACTGGAAACAATAGCAGACATTGATAACAGTTACAAATGGAATTCCACAGGCGACAAATTGCAATCTGGAGCAGGCAACAAGGAAAGCATAATACATCCAACGAGTAAGGCAAGTCCTGAGATGCCAGCTTAATGGCCAAAACAAGACCAATAAACAGTAACGCACTGACAGTCATCAGATACCCTGCAGGAATAATCAGATGGCCTACAGATGAGATCCAGACCAAGGATGTTGAGACATGAAAGCTCCTCACCATACATGGAGGGTTCCATCCCAAATCCAGCACCCTGAGACTGTATACTAGTCGCAAGGAAGGAGGTTGAGGACTAGTGAGCGTGGAAGCTACTATCCAGGACGAAAAATCATGAATGTGAATTCAACATCATGAATCATGAATTGATGCATGAATGCATCAAGCTCAAGGCCCCGACTGACGGTGTGCTCAGTGAATGTCTCAGGAAATGGACAGCAGAGGATGCAGCGCTGGAGAACAGATCCTCATGGGAGGACAAACGCCTGCATGGATGTACCACAGAACCATAACTGAAGTGGCTGATATCAAGAAGTCCTACCAATGACTAGAAAGGGTTGGCCTACAAGACAGCACATGAGAGAGCAAAGATCCTGTGGGACTTCCAGATACAGACGGACAGGATGGTAATGTTGAACCAACCAGACATTGTAGTGGTGGATAAAGACCAGAGGAAAGCTGTTGTGGTGGATGTAGCAGTAACATCAAGAAGAAGGAACATGAGAGACTGGAGAAATACCAGGGACTCAGAGAAGAACTGGAGAAAGCTTGAAAGGTGAAGGTGACAGTGGTGCCTGTGGTAATTGGAGCACTCTGGGCTGTAACCCCTAAAATTGGAGGAGTGGCTACAGCAGATCCCTGGAAAGACCTCAGACATCTCAGTCCAAAAGAATTGCAGTACAGCTAAGATACTGCAGGACCCTCAAGCTCCCAGGCCTCTGGTAGAGAACCCAAGCTTGGGGTGAGGACCACCCACAGAGGGTGAGAGGGGCTTTTTTTTTGTTTGTTTGTTTGTTTAAACATATCTCCTTTTACAGATTGAGTTTTATGTAGCATAGATGCTAAACTGTTTTAGGCTTCGATTTGTGCTCCATACAGGAAAAGGAAATTCTGCAGACAAATGTGCTGTTATGTGTTTTTTTTTCTGCCTTTTTCCCAATTCTGTACCTGTTTGGTTGGTGGATTGAGAGGAAAGTCCATGAGGTATCCATCCTTCTGCTGGGTGACGGCCAGAAGTCCACTCCTGGTCTCAAACGTCAGAGTTGAATTTATGTTCTCTGAGGAAACATACACAATACTTGCAGTAAAACACCATTTTAGCTCACTGACATTGATCAATTTGATGAAATGCGAACATATAGAAATGTAACCACAAGGGAGCACAAAATAGTGCTTTTGTTTGCTGGTCCAAGTCCATGTAAATCCAGAGGGGAAAACAATAATAAGATAGTGTACACAAGTAGCATACAGAATCAGTCGTGGCTTACGTTAGTGACCACCATCACTGGATCTGTTGGTCTGCAGGGGGCCTGGGGAAATTCAACCACAGTTAAACCTATTAAAGAGCACAGAGTAGAGGAGGTGGCTGTTGTGGAGCAGGAACTAGCAGAGACCTGTAAGAATGAAGTGAGGAAGGAGACATGTACTGTTGTAAACTACAGAGGACATTGGAAAATAGTCTGAGGTCAGAAAAGAGTATAGAAGTGAACTCCTCAGCATCTTTGTACGCATCCCAATGAAAACAATCTTCTTTGTTTTTTTTCACTCATTCATGTATTATGTTTGCACCATTTATGTACATTGTGAATTAGGGATGAGAGGATAACAAAGCATACGGGACAGTCAAAAGATTGGTGCTCTCAGGTGCAAAACGTCTTCGCAATTACGTTTGATGCTTTAAAACATCTACCTCCAATCATTCTACACAAACAAATGACACACCCACCGTGCACTCTGTCTCAAAAAGTAAGAACCCAAAACTTAAAGTTCTTCAATAAACATATCCAAGGGGATGTTAAGCAACAAATAAAACCAGTCAAAATATATCTAGTTGACTCCTACAGAGAAGTACAGATGCAATATTTGCTTTGAAGATGCTTCTGGAGAAGAACAGAAAAGGTCAGAAGAACCTGCATTGTGTCTTTGCAGACTTAGAGAAAGTCAAGATACTAAGAGTGGAGCTTTGGTTTGTTTGAGAAAGTCTGGAATGGCAGAGAATTACTTTGGAGAATCACCAGATATCACCAGAGGTATGAGACAGTGGTGAGATGTGCTGGAGAGAAGTCCAAGGTGGAGGGACTGGACCAAGGATCACATTTGAGCTCCTTGTTTTTGATGGTGATGTACGGAATGACAGATAGGGTTAGACAGGAATCTCAGTGGATCATGATGTTACAGATGAGCAAAAGAAGGGAGGAACATCTAGAGAGGTGGTTTGCTCTGGAAAGGAGAGGAATGAAGGTCAGTCACAGCAAAACAGAGAAAATCTGCTTCTAAAGGAGAGGAACTCAACTGGAATGCTGAGGTTACAGGGAGCAGAGGTGGAAAAATGAATTCGTGGGAGATGATTAGAGCATGTTGAGAGGGGGGACAGTGATTCAATTATGTTTGTAAAAGGATGCAAAGGTTGATGCTGCCAGGAAAGAAGTCTTATAGTAGTAGATGAAATGAAGGACATGAGGGTGGCTAAGTTAGATGGCAGATGGTTCACTGTGATGACCCCTAAAGGGAGAAACAAAAATAAAATGACAAAAAAGAAGAATGAATGGGTAGAGTGTGATGTGGCTTACTCTCAAACAGGAACAGCACTGCTGCAGAGGCCAGAGTTGCATGACCACAAAGATTCACTTCAGTTGTTGGAGTGAACCATCTGAGGTGGAACTTTGATCCTGTTAATTAGAACAGTTAAAATGAGACAGGCATAATTCTATCACAGATACCTGTTTGTGCAGTGTGTAAAGCCATAGATCCCTAATATGTATATTTACATATTTCGAAAGCTGTTTGAAATCATTCTCTCCTTTAGTGTGGCAAAGTAAAGTGTGTTCAAAGTGAAGTTTTTACTTCTGAAAATATTTAAATTATTAAGTGTTTTCTTGTTGGAAACACAATGAAATAATCTGAATTCATAGCAGACAAATCAAACATTGAGACTAGCTGTAACACGTTATTTGGTAACTTTAGACAAGTTTTAGGACTTTTTAAAAACGTTTCTGATGTGTTTTTAGGTGAACTTGGCTGCAGCCTGTTTCTTGCAGTCGTTTTTTTGTTTAAAGTGCCACTCTGATTATATTTTGATCTGCTGTAAAAGTGATCCCAGTGGTCTTTTGATTATGATTTTTTTTTAGCCAGAATAAAAAACTTGTGTCATTTTCTAGGACATCGTTTCTGCAGAGCGGGAGGGGTTGATCAGAAATTTGCCTATAAATTGTGGGCGGGACTGTTGGCGTGGTGCAAGCTTACGCTTATCGTCACTTTGATTACTGTATCTCACACTAGCTTACTTTTTTTTGCTTTGAAAAAATATTGTTGTCTCTCTATGTGCCACCAAGCAGCCTGCTGATTGGTCTAGATTCTATCCAATCAAATCGCAGAATTTATCTGACATTTTCTTCTATGGATGAAGAAAATGTTATTTTTAATCATTTAAAAAATAATTCATACTTTCTTTTAGCATTTATTACATTTTATCTAGTCAGATAAGTGAATTTATG
Organism: Oryzias celebensis; assembly: GCA_014656515.1. Lineage (NCBI taxonomy): Eukaryota > Metazoa > Chordata > Actinopteri > Beloniformes > Adrianichthyidae > Oryzias > Oryzias celebensis. Next base: position 12,489,272 of record BNCR01000003.1, on the reverse strand, counting down.
GCTACGAATCTCCTGAAACCGTAAAATGCTGACATTACACAAAACAGGCTGTGCGGTCTATAAATCTTCCAGAGCAAAATATTGGTAAAACGTTCATTTTCTTTAAGATCTGTTTGTTCTTTAAAAAAAAAAAAGATTCAAAGCTCATACCATCTTCTGCTGCACAACAGTGTTTAACAGATTAACAGCAGTATCAAATAATTATGGTTCACCAAAGTGAAGAAATTTTATTTTTAACTTTTAATGTTAATTTTCAGTGTGTCCTATTTTTAAGGACTCGTGTTTACTTTTGTTCAAAGCAAAAACCAAATTATTTATGAAAAATGCAATTTTCTCTTTATATTTCAGTGTTTTATTCAAGAAAAAAATTATCGTTCAGACAGAAATCATAACATAACGTCTGGCTGGACGAAGGCGGAACTGAGATTGTGTTTCTGCTGGTCGCTACACTAATATAATAAATACAGAGCAGTTTTTTATTGTGTTTTTATTGCTCCTACTGGGTTGTACTCAAAGAGAAACGCACAAGAATGGTTGAAGACCAGTAAACTTTCTATCAGGAGTCGATAGCCCTACCGCTACACCACGGCTGCCCAACTATAGTATTTTCATTTAGATCATTCATAAATATATTTAGATTTTAAAGATGAATTAACCTGTAGGGATTGTAAAATACACTATCTGAGGGATTTTGGTCCATTGAAGGCTTCAGCCCAACTGATTCATGAATTTACATCCTCTGAAAGCGTGCTTAGTTTCAATCAATATCTGTAATAATTTATTAAGAATAATAATAATAATTGAGACAAACCAGTAGCAAAAGTATCAGAGGGGTTGGTCCTTGTGATGAAAGCCGTTTCTGAGAGATTCATCTCCGCTGCTATCTTCTGATACAACCCATCATCCAGATCCTGTCAAAAACATGTTACAAATGCATAAAAATGCTGCAATTACCAGAAAGCTTTCGTGATGGATTTGTTCATAACTCAAGTGTTTCTCCAGTAAGTCTTGATGTATCCAGAGCTCACGGAGGATTCAAGTGTTCTTTTGAAAATTTAAGCATTATATTTAACCCTTCACTATACCAGATTCTCATTTAACTGATGGTTTTATCTGAAGCTTTTGGAAAAGAGGTTAAAATCCGACAAAAGTCAGGTTTACGTCATTCTAAAACTCAGTGGATGAATGGCTTTTTCCTGAGGTCATATTGTAAACCAAACAGGACCTTTGAAAGCTATTATCTGGAGTTAAAACAAGCTTCAAATCACTCCTGTCCTCTCAGCCTTGCACCAGCAACCTTTTAATTTGACTTTTTTTAAAATCTCATTATTGATCTCAAAAGCTTTACGTGGACTAATGCCAATTTACATGATTGATTTATTAAACCCTCATTCTCGAGATCAATTGTTAAAAGCTATATGTATTAAATCTATGAGCGTTTCCCTTTAGCCTTTACAATACTGAGAACTGAGTAATATGTCCCAATGTTTCTGCTAATGATTAAAAACAAAGTTGTTAATGTTTAACTGTGGCTCCATAATAGATATTTGGATCAAATTCATACTTACATGCATTAGTGGACAGACAGCCGCAGGATTTCCTTTGAATGGCACATTTGTGAAGGCATCCAGCACAAACACTGGGATCTCCATGACTTCTGATCTAGAAGCAGAAAGGGCGATCTGCACTTGACAGCAGGGTCTTTTGAAAGAGCAGCTGGACTTTGGCACGAGCACGTTTAGTTTTGCGGACGTAGGCCAGCGTCACCTCGTCACGTGACAGCGACGGTTGCAGACTTTTTTATTTTATTTTTGTAGGTGTGCTTACGACACCTTTAATCCGAATTTGATTGATGTTTCATCTGACAGGTTCAATTACATTTTTGATCAGATTTTTGGCCACTTAAACGTAAAAAAAAAGCTACATAAAAATGTATAGTTTTTTTCATGAATCTGACATTTAATTCAGTTTGCGTTAAGTAGCTGGTTCTCATACTACAAAAAATACAAATGTACACTTCAAAAAGTCTTAAAAACTACAAAGAGGTTCATTTGTCAGCCTTTTTTAGCTCATTTATCTTTGACTGTGCCAATGATTTGCAACTATTACTCGATTACATTTTTAAAGCCAAGGACAGTGGTCCGGGGGGTTGGGATACTAGAATCTCGCGATAGCATACCTGAGCGCGTCTGCTGTCACTGTCACCTGAGGTTGGGAGAGGAGAGGAGTGGGAGCGCCGGGGATAAGAACCGAATGTATGATAATGGCACCGGTTTAATATTGTTTTAAGGGGGCTATTTTCACGAAGGGGCAATATACCCATGTGTGCTTGCAGTGTACAGCCTCTAGCTTTTAACTAGTCAGTGTTAAACGTTTGACCGCTGTCGCCGTCCTCCTGTTAGCCTGCTAAATGGTAGCATTGCCAAGCTAGCATCTAAACGAGAGTTTGTCTGTAAAGAACAGTCAGCTGAACTTACGAACCGTCCAACTGGAATTACTAATACATCTGTAGTAATTTTTAAGTTAGTATCCGGTATTTTAAATGTGGAAACTTTAAGTGCAACTGTTATTAATGTCCGCTAATTCGTGTTTCCCTTAGCAAGGAAACCTTGTCCAACAGTTAAGGAAGTGGGCAACGTTTATCTGTTTGTAAACTGTTTATTTACCTTTGCAGTTGTACAAAATAACCACTTCTTGAATTATTGAGAGCATGTGCGTCCGACTCGCTAAGAATAAGCTAATACACAGAATATCTTTGGGCTCCTGCTTTTCTCGTTGTTGAAGGATATTTGGCATTTTCTGTCTGAAGTCGGCGACGTTCTAGGCTTTTCTGCACACATTCAATTGATTGTGGTTTAATGCCTTGCTGCTGGGCTTTGTTTTCTGTGGCAGTGAGGATGTCTTTGAGTGAAGAGGGATATGTGGTTCGGATCAGAGGACTTCCTTGGTCCTGCACACAAGAGGAGGTGGCCAGTTTCTTCTCTGGTGTGAAAACACTCAGACACACAATCTTATTTAAGTGTATAGTTCTGTGTTTTCCATGTAACACAAGTGTCATGTATTTATCAAACCCCTGGGGGGGGAATGACTCCCTTGACAATTATATAGAAATATTTTAGGAAGAATATAGAAGTAAAAGTTGAAATAAACGCTTTTAGTGTTACTTATTGCTCATATATTGATTCTGCTGCCTAAAAAAAGTAGTTTTATTTTCATTATTTTGTGCATCCTCTTGATACCTAAAATTTTTACTTTTTTTTTAAAGACCCACTCCAATGTGTTTTCATATAGCATTTGTCTGATGGTGGAAGATGCATATAAAGAAAAATGAAGGTTAAAATTGCACTTCTGAGTGTTTCTTTATACTAATTGTTGTAAATCATCAGCAGACATAATAATGGCATTAGAAAAAGCCTACTGGATCAATGTATGTCTTTGTTTTTCCTCATCTAAGGCATCTGGCTCAAAACTGTACAGGTGGATAGCTCCAATATTGCTCACCATTTTTGTTGCACTGCTAATGTTAGGTTGGGGTTGTAAAGGGGTGAAAGCTTGGAGGAGAATGTAAACAAAGAGATGACAATTTAGAGGCAAACATCTTATGAACTACTGCTTCTCTGTAGAAATGATGCAGATAAAAGATGATGGTTTGGATCAAAGCTTCATAAATCAAATAAAATCAAACTTTATTTGTAAAGCACTTTTCATATGAAGCATAACACAAAGTGCTATCATTATTAAAAGACCTTTGAAAATAGATCAAACGATGATTGGAATTGGTCTTTAAAGGTTACTGTTATGTGATGAACTGGCATCCAGTTCTGAGTGTTTTAGCGCTATTTATTTTTGCTACACTATTGCTTTTACATTCTGTTGTGAGTAAATAGGATTAAAAACCTTAAAAATCTAATTGATGTGCAGACTGTGACATCGTGGGGAAAATAAATGGAGTGTGTTTCACCTACTCTAAAGAAGGCCGGCCCAGTGGTGAGGCATTTATTGAGTTAAAAACAGCAGAGGACTTCAAGAATGCACTCGCCAAGGACCGTAAATACATGGGACACAGATACATAGAAGGTAAGTGATTTGAGAGGAATGATTCTCTCTTCTAATGTAGTCATTATCTTTTATTTTTTCTGTTCCCACTTTGAGCATATATGTCATGTATGTAGTTCTAATTGTCAATTTTATATGTTGTGGGTTTTGTCTGAGTCAGTTTTCAAGTCGAACTGCAGTGAGATGGACTGGGTACTGAAACGAAATGGTCCTGCTGACTATGACAACTGCAGTGGCTGCATGCTGAGATTAAGAGGACTGCCCTTTGGCTGCAGCAAGGAGGAAATTGTCCAGTTTTTTTCAGGTATATGACAACAGAGCACTCGTTTTTGCTGTAATATGTTGTGGTAAATGATCCCAATTCAAGGAAAAATGCTGCAAAACCCATTTTTCATATGAAATAAGGGTCTTTTGTTGTTTTTCTAGGCTTGCATTTTAAAAGACGCTAATAAGCCAAAGTCCCTTAAATAAATGTTGACATTTTTGAAACCTTATTTTTTTAAACATCCATTACATATGGTAGAATATTTCATATATCCATATGTCTGCGGAGCCTATTGCTCTTTCTTATTTAATTTCTCAATACAGTTAAAGGGCTGAATATTTTGAAGTAAGAACTCTTATCATGAAGGTTTTACTTACAAAAAAAAGTCTGTTTATGTGGGTTATACTTCAACAAAAGCAGTTTTGTTTGTTGATGTTTCTTAAACAATGCCACTTCAGGCAAGAAATAATTTAGATTTTATATTAAATGTGTACCTTTCACTTTGCAAATCAAGTTGTTGGCAGTAGTTCACCATAATAAAAGTAATATCCATTTTTGTATCCAATCTCTCTTATGTATATATATTTACATAGTTTGTTGTCAAAATTGTTCCTTCTGCCTTCACCCATCTCATTCTAACATGAAACTGTAATTTACTATAGAAATGTGAATTAAAAATGTCTAATCAGGGCAATCCTTCCAGAATTTAGTCAGTTTCTTTGTTGTCATGATATTGTAACTCTAAAAATCTGAACAGATGCAGTGGGTGTTGTTCTATCTATTTGATCCGTCTACCTACCGACCTATGTATTTGTGTGCTTGGGTTGAAGGGTTGAGAATCGTGCCAAATGGGATAACTCTTCCAGTGGACTACCAGGGGCGGAGCACAGGGGAAGCCTTCGTGCAGTTTGCCTCAAAGGAGATAGCAGAAAAGGCTCTGGGGAAACACAAGGAAAGAATAGGGCACAGGTGGGACAGATGGGAGAGGGACGGGCTGGACTGGGTTTGGCTTCAATTCTAGCATTCTATGGGTGATCAAAACAATTGGGGTCTATTTAATAATGGCATTGATGGATGGGTTCTGCTGGCTGAAAAATGGATTGGTATACTGTAATAATTCTGGCTAAACAATATGAAATTTCAATTGAAGGGCTCATGTCAAAGACAGACATTTAATTTAGATGAATAAAGGGAAAACAGAAAACTTGTACTAAATGTTAAAATTGAAATTTGTTCCATTTATTATTTTTTGATGTTTTGTGTGGTGGTCATTCCAAACAGTAATGTTTGGCTTAATTCAATGATTTATTGGTACCATCTTAATTTCCTTACATAAGCTGTAGATGTTTTTTTGATGAATGGAAGGAATTGTGAGGGATGGCTGCATCTTCTACCATCAAAGCTCTCTGTGATGCTAAATCAGCTAAAAATCTTAAAGCAACACCTTTTCTTATCGATGACTTTTTTTTTTTTTTTTTTACATTAACTTGCAGTGGGAAAGTTGATTTGGAAATCGTTTGGTGCAGCCCTAAGCCCAGCCAATGAAGGATATTTTGCAACGGCTGTTTAATCTTTCAGATAGCTATAAAGAGTTTCTTTTGTTTGTTTTATCTTCATAACTAAGCCTTTAACCTGACCTGATCCCACTCCTGCATCTCAACCCTGTCCTCTATTACATTTTATCCCGTGGGCCTCTCATTTTGCAGGTACATAGAGATTTTTAAAAGCAGTCGTAATGAGATCCGAGCCTACTACGATGTTCCCCGGCGAGGATTGGGAGGCCAGAGACCCAGTCCCTATGACAGACCAATGATGTCAGGCCCCAGAGGGGATGCTATGGGCCAGGATCTGGCCGCAGTGGAGTTCTGATGGATAATATAAGGACCGGAGGAGGTATGTAGCGTTTTACTCTTTGTCCTAAAATGTAGGACAAAGTGTATTCAGACTGGACCCATTCGGTTTGCTTAAAGTGAACCAGAGTTCATTTCCCCCGATAATCCAGAAACATTTTTCAATCTAAATACACCCAAGCAGACCCTGGTCTGAGATCTGAACCATCTTTTGAGGTGCTCTTGGTTAGTTTCCATTCGGGTTGAGCTCCGGTTCGCTTTGAGTTTCTTCAGTCTGAATAAGCCCAGTGCTTGGAGTGGAACAACTGAACCTAAACGGCCACCGTAGCTAGTTATTATGTGATGCAAACAGAGATCTGTGGACAAACGTGGAACAGCGATGCAACAGCAACTCATTAAAAGGTGGTCGGATGAATGCAAAGTCAATAAATCAACTTTTAGCATCCTACACATTTCTCTTCACACTGTCTGACAATCTGTCATAAACATATGCTGTACCTGACGTTGATATTGACTTTCAAAATTTGTCAGCGAAATATAAAGTTTGAATAAGTGAACCCTAGTAATTCCTGGCCAATGACTGAAAACATCTTTAGTCACATGGTTTTGTTTACAGGCTTTAGTTCAAAACAGAAATCTCCAGCAGTCTGAATACAGACCAGACACAAGGTTCAGGGCTTGATCTGGACCAAATTAAGCGGACTCGGTCCGGACCAATGGACTTTTCCAGTCTGAATATACACCCTAAGAAATACATTCACTTTTTTTTTTTTAATCTTTGTAGTAATATTTATTATCAGCCATCCTTCTTTTCTGTTTATGAGCAGTTTTTGTGGTTAAAAAGGAGCTGGGCTTGTATTTATGAAGCATCACTTTGCAGTCTCAGTCTTCTTGTTATGGTTGGTATCCAGGTTACGGTAACTTTGACAACTACAATGGTTTCAACAACTACTGCTTTGGGGATGGGCTGTTTGACGAGCGAGTAAGAGGAGAGAGGACAGGAAGAGGTAAGGTTCAAATTGTAATGAGCCTGCATGATGGCATTTCCAAAATGTACTCTTACTACACTAGTGTAAGATAACAATTATTTTGTTTTTCCCTAAAGGAATGGGAAGCCATGGCTTTGGTGGACAGGGTAATGGGGGCTCAAGTTTTCACAACGGTCATTTTGTCCATATGAGGGGGTTGCCTTTCCGCGCTTCAGAGGGAGACGTGGCTAAAGTAAGAAAACAATAGACAACACAGTCTTAATTTAAAAGAATACTACCCTTGAATAAATGATTTACCACACAAACAGAATGAAGTATGATGGTGATCATCAGATAGTGTTCCCTCGCTATGTCGCGGTTCACCTTTGGGAGTCTTGTTTTTTTGCAGATTTTATTTCACCATAACTTTGCGAGTTTTTTTTTTTTTTTTTTAAACAGCACACTGTGTTCAGTATTCTGATTGGCTGTTGATCTTGTTAATACATTTCTTTCATGTCATGGCTCCTGTAAGAGACATGAACCAGATGAAAGATCGGACCAATTTAAATGTGTCTGCAGCAGACTTTTCTGTGAAGGTTAATTATTTTCTTGCTTTCTGAATGACCCATTGCTCTTTGTCAGTTCTTCTCCCCTATAATGCCACTGCGGGTTCACATTGACGTGGCTCCTAACGGCAAGTCGACAGGAGAGGCAGATGTAGAGTTCCGGTCCCATGAAGATGCTGTGGCAGCCATGTCTAAAGACAAAAATCACATGCGTACGTTCCTCTCCTTCCTCTTACTCTTTTGCCTTCATAGTGGTTACAACATAAAGTTAATGAAGAGTAATAGACAAACAAAAATTCAGATTTTACTGTAATAGACTGGTAGTTTCTGTTAAATGCTGTATAACAAAGTTTTGGTGTTTATCATAAACATTTTGCCATAAAAGGCAAAGCTACAAAAGCTCAATAAAAGGTTGATGTAAAATAATTCCAAGTAGAGCAGGTTTTAATAGAATCGTGTTCTCCACAGAGCATCGCTATATTGAGCTGTTCCTTAACTCAACAGCCAGTGGAGCTGAAACGAGTAAGTTTCCATTCAGGACCTTGAAATCCTGTCAAAGGTAGCTGGGTGTGCTTCCGAGAAACATTTACACTGTTTCATTTCTTTCAGGTCGCAGTGAACGCAGTTACTACGGAAGCTCGGGAGGCTCACGCAGTAGTGGGTTGCGAGGTGCATACTGAAGACCTCTTCCCTCATCCGATCAGTTCTGTTTGTCTGCGCCTTTTGAGGCTACATTTACTCAGTTATTTCCAAACAGGAAAGCTATTCTTTCTGGGTTTTTTTTTTCAATTGCTGGTTTTGTTTCCAACCTCACCCGCAGGCTTACCAGATTTAACATCAGCAGCTCAGTTTTCACACTACATCTGAAAGACTAAAAGGACAAATTTGCTTCAGAGTTGGTAACGAGTGTGGATCCAGGTAATTGAATAGTTCATGTTTTTGAAGTTTTTTTTTTATTGTTTTAGGAAAAATGATTTTTTCATTTTTTTATTAAGTGTTTAAAAAATACACTTTTAATAGAGTAATGCAGACTTTTGAAATGCTCAAATAAACAGGAGGCATTTGTTGCATGCACAACAAAAACATTTATAGTATGGTGCTGTAATACCAGAACCGAGGGTAGTAAACTGGAATCTGGTTGTTTAATAGCTGAGGAAGAGATGGTGAGATGAAGAACACCAAGTTTGTCTCCTTACAGAACTTTTCTTTTAGGGGTAAAAATATAGTTTTAAGGTTTACCGAACATGAAGATTTGAATTGAATTTCAGATCAGCTTTCCTTGTTTGAAAGGTTTTATAAATGTGAGCCTGTGTGGTGTGTGTGTGTTTTTTATCATTGTTTTCACTCATAAAATTTAAGTTTATTTCAAAAGAAAGCTCCACATTTAATGAGTGGAAGTTAAATTTCTATATTTGAGCTGTAAGATTGTTTTATGCAGCTGTTGTACATTTTGCCTAATAAATTTTATATTCAATGCTTTGCCTCTTTAAATGTCATTGTTAAACTGCATTAGCAGATGTAAACAGTAGCTAGCTCAGTGCTAAAATTGATTTATGCTGAGATGTTCTGTGTCGAGAAGGAATTCGGACAAATACCAATTAGAGCATGAAAAACTAAAAAATGATAGGAAGACTGAGTTGACAGTTTGGACAAATTTACTAAGGAGAAGTTAAATTAAAGATCTATACATGTACAAGATCAACATCACATGCAGAAAATGTCAAATTTCCTCTTTTTATGAAATAAACATAAAAAAAACATGGAATAATTTTAGTTTTTACAGTCAGGTTGTAAACAGTGCAAAATCAAGAATATACACAAACCTTTCACTTCAAACATTTGGCAATAAAAATTAAAAAAATTACAGTTGTAGTTTAAATTGCTCATTTCAGGAATGGAACAGCAGAAAAAAATGATTTCATCATGATTGCAATTAACTTAATCTGCAAAAATACATTTTACTATTGAGTTTAGACAAGAGGAAAGCATAAACCTGGCTTTTAGAAGTGCTTTAAAAAAACGTATCTGTGAAATTTAAACAGGACTGCTAAACATTCCTTTAGGCAATAATAGTGCGGTGATGAACTGATGTTCTTGAATCCACAGAAACTGGATTGTGTTTCTACTTTCAAATGTTATGGGCAAATATTTACAAAAAAAATATTTCTATATAGCTAGTGTTCATTATGGCAATAAACAAAAGTAACATTTGCACCGTTTGAATAAAAAAACAAAAAAAATAAAAGGGGGTAGATTTTTCAAGCAGGATGCAGTTCTGCTTCACATGTTGTCATGGTAACTTGTTGCACACAGATTCTTCAGTGATGAAGGTACATTGGTAACTCACAAGACTTGTAAAATTCCAACAGTCTTAATATTTTTTCAGAAAATATATAAATCGCTTCAACAACTGAGCAAAAAAAAAAAAAAAATTAAGTTTCATCGTGGCACAGCTATGGTTTCCTTGGACCTAAATACAAATATAAACCAAATCTTTAAAGTTTGTGGATAATCTGGGTTTCCTTTAAGATTGCCCTTCAAAGCCCTACATTTCAGTCCCTGAAGAAACATTAGAAACAAGATACTTTGTGTGCAAACTCTAAAAATTGTAAAGAAAAATAGATTTGTACAATGTGCCGTTTGCGTCAGGAGACATTAAGAACGGTTCAGGAATCCAGAGACATTTGGCAGAAGCAGACAGTGCAGTTTCATTTTCACTTCTTTATAAAGTTCCGGCTTTTAAAACCCCTCTCCACCTCCTCCAAACACTGATAAAGAACAGATCTGCTGTTCACCAATATACTCCCAAACATCCTTTTCAATCCTTTGTTTATTTTCTTACTGCATCATCAGCCAAACTTCCCATAACCCCAATTATTACATCAATAAATCAGTCCAAATAAAACATTGTCACTCACCTCTTTATAAGTGGGACATTTTACAGCAGGTCTTCTCTCTTCTGTGTTTGATTGTTGAAGAAGGTGAAAGCCCAGCTTCTGTGAAGGAACTTCCTTCGAGCTACAAAGACTTAACAAATGGGACAAACTCTTGTGCATCATTTCATTCTCCCCTGCAGCAAATCCTGCTGCTGTCAATTGGGAAAAAAATGCTCTTCCAGAGAATCAAGGAATCCCTTCTTCAAGTAAGCACGTAGGTAATCTTAAGTAGTTTTGGCAGTGTTGTGCTGTTCCTTCACGTTGGATTAGAGGAGCATCGCTGCAGGAGTAAAGCGTGGCAGGTGTCACACACTCTCACAGGTTTGGGTGAAGCGGGCAGAGGGAGCTCGTTGTCGGAGCAGCTGTTACAGAAAATCTCCCCACAGTTCCTGCAGTGGTGCTGTGGACAGTCAGGAAGTTACATTCACTTAAAGCAAATACAGTAGTTTCACAAAAAAACAGCTGCAGCTTGAAAAGTGAGCATTTTCTTTTTTTTACTTTTCTGCAATCTGAATGCATTACCTGAATGCACCTCAGTGCTATGCGAGTATTAAATCTGTGCAATAAAGTAAAAAATAAATGTTTGAACAAACTCTGGGATGGATGTTTGTGGTGGGCAAGTGGGGAGGGAAGGAAAACACTTTAAAACATAGTTGTGAGTTTGAGTCCCGTGTCAGAGATGGTGAATGTTTCATCTGCCAAATGGCTAGTGGAATACTTTTTCTACCCGCCAAATTGAAGTTTTACCTGCATTAGACGGGTGGGCGGGTGTTATTTTAGAGCCCTGCTGAGAGTGTATTTTAGTAATTATCCAGGGGTGAATGTGGAACATCAAGTAGTTGTGGAAACTTATTTAAAAATCTTTTGTTCCTCAGAGTTTTTAACCTGCATTTGACTGAAACTGACCTTTCGTCTTGAGATGGAGAACTCCTTTTCACACATTTTGCAGTGAGTGGCGTCTTTGTCCTTCAACCAAACCTGTCCCCCCTGAAACAGAACAATCTTTAGAAAAAAACTGTGGTTTTACCTTAGTCTGTCTCTGACTGACCGGATCCTTTACCTGCAGAGCTTTGTTGGCTTCTTTGATGTCCTCAATTTTCAGTTTGGATCTGGAGAAAAATAAATATTTTAGGAATTATGGATATATGAAACAGAGTATAGATAAATTGAATAAAACACATTTTTATTTTTGCACGGCAGCTAGATTACTGCATTTCATTTTCACAAAATTATAGCCTCGAATACATTTTTAAACAAACAGCAAACTTAAACTAGAAAATTGCATTTCCTGCGGAAATACGTTTGATTGCAGAATTGCAGAAGGTGGTTGCCTTTATATGCATAATTGTATAACTTTTAGCAGAAAAGGCTGAAATGTTTTAAAATGAAAACAATTTTTAATAAATTGCTAAAGTTTATTTAATTACCCAGTACACTGTTTGCATTTTGCTGAAATGTTAGCTAAAAGCCAAATTAGCTTGAAAAACCTTGCTAGTGTCCAAATTAGCTCAATCAACCAGCAAATTGCTGAAATGTTAGCTAAAGGCAAAATTAGCTTGAGAAACCTTGGTAGATGCCAAAGTAGCTCAAACAGCTAGCATATTTCTGAAATGTTAGCTAAAAGTCAAATTAGCTTGAAAATTTTTGGTAGATACCAAATTAGCTCAGTTATCATATTGCTGAAATGTTATCTTAAGGCAAAATTAGCTTGAAAAACCTCGGTAAATGCCAAATTAGCTCAAACAGCTAGCGTATTGCTGAAATGTTAGCTAAAAGCCAAATTAGCTTGAAAAATCTTGGTGAATGCCAATTTAGCTCAGACAGCTAGCAAATTGCTGAAATGTTAGCAAAAGGCGAAATTAGCTTGAAAAACCTTGGTAGATACCAAATTAGCTCCAACAGCTAGCATATTGCTGAAATATTAGCTAAAGACAAAATTAGCTTGAAAAACCTTGGTAATGGCCAAATTAGCTCAAACACCTAGCATATCGCTGAAATGTTAGCTAAAAGCCAAATTTGCTTGAAAAACCTTATTAGGTGCCAAATTAGCTCAAACACCTAGCATATTGCTGAAATGTTAGCTAAAGGCCAAATGAGCTTGAAAAACCATATTTGGTGCTAAATTAGCTCAAACACCTAGCATATTGCTGAAATGTTAGCTAAAGGCCAAATGAGCTTGAAAAACCATATTTGGTGCTAAATTAGCTCAAACACCTAGCATATTGCTGAAATGTTAGCTAAAAGCCAAATTAGCTTGAAAAACCTTGGTAGATGCCAAATTAGCTCAAACAGCTAGCATATTGCTGAAATGTTAGCTAAAAGCCAAATGAGCTTGAAAAACCCTGTTTGGTGCTAAATTAGCTCAAACACCTAGCATATTGCTGAAATGTTAGCTAAAAGCCAAATGAGCTTGAAAAACCTTATTAGGTGCTAAATTAGCTCAAACAGTTAGCATATTGTTGAAATGTTAGCGAAAGAAAAAATTTGCTTGAAAAACCATATTTGGTGCTAAATTAGCTCAAACAGTTAGCATATTGTTGAAATGTTAGCTAAAAGCCAAATGAGCTTGAAAAACCATATTTGGTGCTAAATTAGCTCAAACAGCTAGCATATTGCTGAAATGTTAGCTAAAAGCCAAATTAGCTTGAAAAACCTTATTAGGTGCTAAATTAGCTCAAACACCTAGCATATTGCTGAAATGTTAGCTAAAAGCCAAATTAGCTTGAAAAATCTTTTTTGGTGCTAAATTTACCTCAAACAGCTAGCATATTGCTGAAATGTTAGCTAACAGCCAAATGAGTTTGAAAAACCTTGGTAGAAGCCAAATTTGCTAAAACATTTAGCACATTGCTGAAATGTTAGCTAAAAGTCAAATTAGCTTGAAAATCCTTGGTAGATGCCAAATTAGCTCCAACAGCTACCATATTGCTGAAATATTAGCTAAAGGCAAAATTAGATTGAAAAACCTTGGTAGTTGCCAAATTAGCTCAATCAACCAGCAAATTGTTGAAATGTTAGCGAAAGGCAAAATTAGCTTGAGAAACCTTGGTAGATGCCAAATTAGCTCAAACAGCTAGCATATTTCTGAAATGTTAGCTAAAGCCAAATTAGCTTGAAAAACCTTATTAGGTGTTAAATTAGCTCAAACACCTAGCATATTGCTGAAATGTTAGCTAAAAGCCAAATGAGCTTGAAAAACCCTATTTGGTGCTAAATTAGCTCAAACACCTAGCATATTGCTGAAATGTTAGCTAAAAGCCAAATTAGCTTGAAAAACCTTATTAGGTGCTAAATTAGCTGAAACAGTTAGCATATTGTTTAAATGTTAGCTAAAAGCCAAATTAGCTTGAAAAACCATATTTGGTGCTAAATTAGCTCAAACAACTAGCATATTGCTGAAATGTTAGCTAAAAGCCAAATTAGCTTGAAAAACCTTATTAGGTGCTAAATTAGCTCTAACAGCTAGCATATTGCTGAAATATTAGCTAAAGGCAAAATTAGCTTGAAAAACCTTGGTAATGGCCAAATTAGCTCAGACAGCTAGCACATTGCTGAAATGTTAGCTAAAAGCCAAATTAGCTAGAAAAACCTTATTAGGTGTTAAATTAGCTCAAACAGTTAACATATTGCTGAAATGTTAGCTAAAGCCAAATTAGCTTGAAAAACCTTATTAGGTGTTAAATTAGCTCAAACAGTTAACATATTGCTGAAATGTTAGCTAAAAGCCAAATTAGCTTGAAAAACCTTGGTAGATGCCAAAATAGCCCAAACACCTAGCATATTGCTGAAATGTTAGCTAAAAGCCAAATTAGCTTGAAAAGTGCATGCCAAATTTGCTGTATGAAAAAGTCTTGAAGCCATTAAAAATGATGGCAAAAGGTCAATTTACTGTATAACATGTAGTTAAGTCTAAAATGTTGAAAGACAGGCAAAAATGTACCTAAAAACCTTGTTGGAATGATAAATGTGTGTAAATGTGAATGAATCAATGAGATTCTTCAATTGTCACTGTTAGAATGAGTCAGGAAGACATCAAAGGGTCTGACAGGCAGATGTTTACAAACATTGGCCGCGCAGCTGCATGTCCTCTGCCTAATGAGACAGCAGAATCACTGAGCTGACGCTTCAATGTATTTCAATGGATGTCACTACCTCCAAACAAATGTTCATATCTTCAAAAGTCTTTCACTTATCAGAAAAGTTGAACCCTTGTAAGAATCACAAGGCTTTGGGCTACAATGTGTGAAAGATTCATGCCTGTAGGTCAAAGCATGATTACATAATCGCAAGTTAAAAACAGAGTTAGTGTTCGAACCAGCTGGAAAATTTAACATTGACACGTATAGGAAAATTGGGTACTTACTGTCAGTCTAGGGGCTGTGGGGGCAAAAGTATTTGCCTACAGCTTTGAGAGTTAGATTTTATGCATCTAGAGGATTTTCCTACGTTTTGATGAAAAAATCATGTCACTGCGACAAACGGTGGCCGAGTTACAGCGATTTATCCATTTTTTTTTTTCTTAAAAAACCTGGTCTCCCACTCTAGGTGCTGAAGTCCCACACTCTAGATTCTCCTAAAATCGGCCAAAATGTACCAAATTGCCTCATTTCAAACAGCTGTAGTTCAAAAACTACAAGACATATCCAAAATAAAAGTAATGCATGTAATCTCCAAACCTTTCACTACATTTAAAGTTTAAATGGTGTCTCTAGCTGAAAAATTGTAGGAGGAGATACATTTCAAAAACAGTGCAAAAACGGATTCAAAAAGCGGACATCCCATTGACTTCCATTATATTTGAAATTCAAAAACTTTAAAAATTTCAAAAACTATAAATAATTGCAGAATTGTTTAAAAACTGCCAAAAAGTGCAAAAAATGCAGAACAAATGCATGTTTAAAATTTTTAAAATAGCATAATGTATGCAGAAGTTAGGAATGCAGAAAGTTTGAAGCTGCAAAAGAGCCTTCCCCATGTATTCCTATGGGAAAAATTGCGGCAATTTTGTTGAATTGCATAAAAACCATAAGTGCAGAAGAAATTTTAAAAGAGAGCAATAAGTCCTAAACAGGCTGAACATTTTGATGCGTAAATGGCAGAAATCGCATGAAGCATGCGGGAGATATGGATGACCGAAAACGTACGGAAGATTAAGAATAACTAGAAAATTGCATTTCCTGCGGAAATACGTTTGATTGCAGAATTGCAGAAGGTGGTTGCTTTATATGCATAATTATATAACTTTTAGCAGCAAAAAGGCTGAAATGTTTTAAAATGAAAACAATTTTTAATAAATTGCTAAAGTTTATTTAATTACCCAGTACACTGTTTGCATTTTGCTGAAATGTTAGCTAAAAGCCAAATTAGCTTGAAAAACCTTGCTAGTTGCCAAATTAGCTCAATCAACCAGCAAATTGCTGAAATGTTAGCTAAAGGCAAAATTAGCTTGAGAAACCTTGGTAGATGCCAAAGTAGCTCAAACAGCTAGCATATTTCTGAAATGTTAGCTAAAAGTCAAATTAGCTTGAAAATTTTTGGTAGATGCCAAATTAGCTCAGTTATCATATTGCTGAAATGTTATCTTAAGGCAAAATTAGCTTGAAAAACCTCGGTAAATGCCAAATTAGCTCAAACAGCTAGCGTATTGCTGAAATGTTAGCTAAAAGCCAAATTAGCTTGAAAAATCTTGGTGAATGCCAATTTAGCTCAGACAGCTAGCAAATTGCTGAAATGTTAGCAAAAGGCAAAATTAGCTTGAAAAACCTTGGTAGATACCAAATTAGCTCCAACAGCTAGCATATTGCTGAAATATTAGCTAAAGACAAAATTAGCTTGAA